>CM038147.1:427877074-429077074 GCA_021437245.1 Aegilops speltoides
GCATAGTCCAGTGAGCCTTCTTCATCGGGCTCGATACCATAACTCACAGATATGCTCTTTGCCAATTTCTGAATAAGAAAAACATATCAATTAATAAGCATGTGATCGAACTCTACACTAAAACATATATATCATCGACTAGATTCCACACAACATATACCATATCATTGGACTGTACACTAAGTAATTCACACTATTAATTTGCATTTGTAAGTATAACATACCATATCATGTCGATCAACCATGGTATTTGTCAAGCGGGTCAAGAATGGCACCCGACAAAGTCAACCGTGGCAGAATTATGTCCCACAGGTTGGACACCTCCTCCTCACTCAGCCTTGTTCTTTGAGCTACGATGGCTTCATGAAGTGGGTCCTCATCATCTTCATCATCTTCATCATCTTCATCATCTTCGTCATCTTCATCATCTTCCACGGGTTGAGATAAATGACAGCTAGCTTGGGTCTTTCTACTCGGAAGTTGAAGCTGATCAACTCACCACCGATAAGATGCATCTGACGGCAAGCGGGCCCATCCATCTCCTCCAATCTGCGACATATTGCGTCCTTTCTCGACCTCCATAATGTGCGGCCCCGAGAGCCTCAAATGTCACGTGTCTCTGTCGACTTGTTGAATTTCAACCTCACATTGCATGGGACGATCTGTGTAAACTAAGCAAAATGACACAATGCAGTAATGCCAACACTAAAAATAAAATAGTTATTACATTTCATCTAATTTCTTACCGCCGCATGACTGAAAACTTCGGCGAAGTAGATGCCGAACAGCTTGCCGGTTGCAAGGCTCTTGGCGCATCTTGACTTACACAGTGACATAGTGGTGGTGGTGGCGCCATTCTTCCTAAAGCAATATGAGCAAAGGATTACTAAATCAACTAAATCAAAATGTTCTAAGTCAACTAAATCAACTAGCCTACTAAATCAACTAAATCAAAATGTTCTAAGTCAACTAAATCAACTAGCCTACTAAGTCAACTAAAGCAATATGTTCTAAGTCAACTAAATCAACTAAATCAAAATGTTCTACTAAGTCAACTAAATTATATCAACTAAATCAAAATGTTCTAAGTCAACTAAATCAACTAGCCTACTAAATCAACTAAATCAAAATGTTCTAAGTCAACTAAATCAACTAGCCTACTAAGTCAACTAAAGCAATATGTTCTAAGTCAACTAAATCAACTAAATCAAAATGTTCTAAGTCAACTAAATTAACTAAATGAATTAGCCTACTAAATCAACTAAATCAAAATGTTCTAAGTCAAATAAATAAACTAACCTACTAAGTCAACTAAATCAAAATATTCTAAGGCAACTAAATCAACTAGCCTACTAAATCAACTAAATCAAAATGTTCTACTAAGTCAACTAAATTATATCAACTAAATCAAAATGTTGCATATATGAGCAGGAGGGAGAAGGAGGCGACTCGAGGAGGGAGAAGAGAGTAGGATGCGGAGGAAGGCGGAGGCGGAGGGCAGCCGGGCGCGGCCAGCTGAGGAGAACGGAGGAGGAAGGCGGAGCGAGGAGGGGCCGGCCAGCAAGCAGTGGAGAGGAGGACGGAGGAGGAGGCCGTGCCGAGTCCAGCAAGGAGGAGGAGGTAACAGCCTTGGCGCAGACGGAGGAGCGGGCGACGGGCAGCCTTGCAGACGCGTGGAGGAGAGGGCGACGGCCGGGCGCACGGGCGCAGAGCAGAATTTGTGGTGTGTGTGTGAGTGGATCTGAAGGAGGAGATCGGGGAGGTGGATGGCTTAGCAATGGCGCTCTTGACAAAATGCGCTACTCCTAAGCTATCTAGCAGCAGTGCTTTTCAAGATAAAGCGCTCTTGATATATGTCGAGATGCAAAAATACACATTGATCATCAACGATCTTTTGTGTACAATCTGATTCGACAATATGAGTCCTCACGGTTTAGGAGCAGGTGAAGACTCATATTGCAGCCACAAATTCTACACATAGAGTTCAATGAAGATCAAGTGCTTGTCAAAGTGTGGGAAGTAACATATTTAAGGTGGTATAAACTCTCTTCACGGAGCGAGGTGGGACTAAATTTTGTAGGAAACTTAGCGATGGCGCTTATGCAGGAAAGGCGCTGCTACTATGCTAAATAGCGATGGCGGCGTCGTGCTAACGCGTTGCTGCTATAACTAGTCTCGCGGCGGCCTCATAGGAATTATAGCAGCAGCAGCGTCTTTGGGTGGACGCGCTCTCGCTATATTTTTACCAAAGAGCGAGTTTCTTTGGACGCGCTCGCTAGTTAGCAGCAGCGAGTTATTTTGAGGCGCTGCTGATAAGATTCTATGTATAGGCTTTTCCCTAGTAGTGTGCAGTAGCCTTTTAACAGGCTTTGAGGTAAGAAGTTAAAATTGTGTAATGTAATACCGCATAGATAGTAGCCCCTGATGCTCGGTTTGGTGTTGGAAAGAAAAGCGGATGAGGATCTAAAAGATATTCGCAGTTGCTAATAAATTATGTCAATATGGGTTTGCGGGCTGTGCTATTGACCTCTGCCGCCTTGATGCGGAGGTTGGTGCATTGAAGCAAGATCTCGGCGGTCAAGCGAGAGCTCGGCCATGCCAAGAGGCAGCTCGAGGACAAAGAAGGTGAGTAGCACCACTTTGAATTGTTACCTTCTGAGAAAAGGATTTTGGTTGCAATAAAATTAACAAGGATAATATGGGTATTGCAGGGGCCACAAACGAGGTGGCAGCCACGAAGGAGGCTGTCCGCGGCCGAACATAGTCTTGGCAATGAACAGGCGGAGCGAGAAAAGCAGGAGGCACAGTGGCGGAAGTGCGGCAGAGCTCCGAGGCTCTCATGGAGAAGCATGAGAGCTTGGGCGCGACTCAAGACTCGAGTCTGAGCTTGCCTCGGCTCTCGAGTGCCAAGTCCATAAAGGCCGAGGCCGTAAGGCCCTTCAGAGGTTGAAGATGTAAAGAAGATAGCGGCGGGTAAGGCATTTTTCACGCAAAGCAAGCATGTTAATGTAAACTACGACACTTACCGCATTCGGAGCTCTCGGGCGTTTGCAGATCTACCGCATAGTGTGTCGATGCGCGCGCATTCTACCGTGGCGAGGAGGGAGCTCGGCGGAGAAGGTCTTCGGTCTCGATATCTTTGAGGCCGGCCATCCGTGCCCTTAAGCTACCAAATGAAGCAGTGGTCGAACTCCACAAGGTAGGTGAGGAGGCCATGAAGGGCCTTATAGTCCGTGTGTGGCTGGACAGGCCATGCACGGAGCTACTTGCCCCTCGTCTGCGGCGGCTGGTGGATCGTGCCCTCAGGTGGAGGTTATCAAGCGCTCACTTTGTATTGAAGGTGCTCGTCGGGCCCTTGCCCGCACAAAGGTGCTTCGGGGCAAGCTGGATGCGAGAAGCTTCTCAGCGACCCACCGCCACCGGGCAAGGAGTATCGTCGCCGAAATGTATTATAAAACTATCTGAAGGGGCCCGCGATATTGCGGATGAATGCCCTAGAGATGTAATTTTGAGTAAACTTCGCTATGTATTATCACATGCGCTGAAAACTTTGTTCATGTGCGCTTTAAGCAACTCTTTGTTAATTTAAAATATTACCTTCATGCGGCCGTTTATAAAATCGAGAGATGGCAAGTAAATCGACTTCAGCCCCCAAGCCGCAAGTCTTGGGGTGTTCGGATAACTTGAGCACTCTTGTTCCCACTTTTGGGTCCATCTATGGGCGCTCAACACAACGAACAAGGCAACCGGACTTATAATGCTTGAACACTCTCCTTAGCCATAGAATTCTATAATTTTAAATTTCGTGAAGCCCCTAGTATTCGGAAGACCGAATTTGAGGCGCTATCCACGCCTTTAAATCGGACATTATCCGAACTTCGCTCGGCGGCATGAGTCTTTAGGGACCGAAAAGACCTCTCGAACAGCGACCAGTCTCGCCTTATCATGCCGATCAGTTTTAGCTTTATCCATCGAGGCGCCCAGCTCAACCGGGCGCAATCGCGATGGTTCTCCCGTGCCACCTTAGCCGACAGAACGGGCGTAAGGCACCAAAACGTGGGGCAGGAAAACCCAACTATTGACCCAAGACATGATTGGAGCCGATTCAAATAATGCTATAAGTTCAAGGTGCCGCACTTGTGAAAGTGTTCGAACTTATCACACCATAATGCGGGGAACACAAGCCCCTGGTGTATTCGGCCGTACCAAAATATACGGGTGCAGGATGTCATTTAATGAACATATATATATATATATAAAGCAATGTAATTGCAGTCGAAAAGTGCTGCATTATTTATAAGGAAGTCTGCTATGAATGCGGACTGATACAAATAGTGCGGTAAGCAAGGGTTTTGGAATAATTAAACATGTCCGCCTCCAGGGGTGGGCTGCAGACTTGGTGTATATAATCAAATTTAATGCTCGTAATGGAGACCACCTGACTGTTCGTCGCAGCCTTCTTTCTTCCACGGCTGTTGCATCATGAGTTGGCGGGTTCACCGCGGACAAGGCCTCTGAGTTAACGAGTCTGTGTATACAAAGAAGGAAAATAATAATAAAAAGAGTGACACATTTGCGAGCCCCTAGTGTGGTCGAGCCGCACTCTGGGTCTATTGTGGTCGTGCCCCTTCCCCTACGCCCATGGTATCTCCAAAGCGTAATGATGTACGCGAAGGGTTGTTCTTGCAATCGTGCGAGGGAGGGGGTTGGGGCCGCATTGCTACACGTGCTCGGATCGTGCCAGGTGGTCTTGGTTGGTGTTGCGTCGGGCGCGTTTTGCTGTATCCGGCCATTTAACGGCCGGACTCGAAAATTGCCTTAAGAGGCTGCTCAGTATACGCGAGAGCGTGTATGTTCCTCCGTTCGGAGGGCGTTCCGTATTTCCGTTGACCGTGATGACTCCACGAGGGCTGGCATCTTGAGCTTGAGGTATGCATAATCGCGCACGCGTTGAACTTTGCAAACGCGGTTCATCCGAGCAGAGCGTGATAGCCGCTGCAAAATGGGACTATGTTGAAGATTAACTCCTCGCTCCGGAAATTATCCGGGGATCCGAAGACCACTTCCAGTGTGACTGAGCCTATACAATTGGCCTCCACACCTGGTATGACGCCTTTAAAGGTTGTCTTTGTAGGTTTAATCCTTGAGGGGTCTATGCCCATCTTGCGCACTGTATCCTGATAAAGCAGGTTCAGGCTATTGCCGCCGTCCATCAGGACTCTCGTGAGGTGAAATCCATCAATGATTGGGTCTAAAACCAATGCGGCGAATCCGCCATGGCGGATGCTGGTCGGATGGTCTCTTCGATCGAAAGTGATCGGACAAGAGGACCATGGATTGGACTTCCGGGCGACTGGCTCCATCGCGTATACGTCCCTTAGTGCACGCTTCCGCTCCCTCTTGGGTATATGGGTTGCGTATGTCATGTTGACCGTCCGCACTTGTGGGGGGAAACCCTTCTGTCCTCTACTGTTCGGCGGCCGGGTCTCTTCCTCGTCGTCGCTATGCAGCCCCTTGTCATTGTTTTCGGCAATTAACTTGCCTGCCTGCTTGAATACCCAACAGTCTCTGTTGGTGTGATTAGCTGGCTTTTCGGGGGTGCCATGTATCTGGCATAAGCGGTCGAGTATTCGGTCCAAATTGGACGGACCCGGAGTGGTTCTTTTGAATGGCTTCTTCCGTTGACCGGGTTTAGAGCCTCGGAATCCGGCATTGACAGTCGTATCCTCCTTGTCATTGCCGTTAATACGGCGTTTATTTTTGCTTCGACGCGACCTGCCATTGTGGTCCTTAGTATCCGGACTGCCAGAATTTTTTGAGGTTGTTGCTGCGAGCTAGACAGCTATCCTCTCCCGCGCAAAAGCGGGTCATTAATGATGTGAGGGCTGCCATGGATTTGGCTGTTCTGTCCGAGGTGCGGGCTAGCCACTCGTCGCGGATGTTATGTTTGAAGGCTGCGAGGGCCTCTGCATCCGGACGGTCGGCGATTTGGTTTTCTTTGTCAAGAACCGTGTCCGAATTATCCGGCGATTCATCTGCTGCTGAATTATGTGGCTTAGGTCATTGGCGTCTGGTGGCCGCTGCGTCGTGCCACGAAGTTGTCGAGGAATGCGGCTTCGGGTCTTCCCAACACCCAATTGACTCTACGGGCAAGCTGTTAAGCCAATGCCGAGCTGGTCCTTTAAGCTTGAGTGGGAGATACTTGATGGCATGGAGATTGTCGCTGCGGGCCATATGGATGTGAAGGAGATAATCGTCGATCCAAACCGCGGGGTCTGTTGTTCCATCGTAGGATTCGATGTTTACGGGTTTAAACCCTTCTGGGATTTGATGATCCATTACTTCATCAGTGAAGCATAGCGGGTGTCTTGGCGCCTCTATATTGAGCAATATCACGGCGTAGCTCGAGAGGCGTTATGCGCTATGTTCGACCCGCCGAGGTTGTATCCGCGCAATGGTATTCGTCGCGGGTCGTAGGGCGCCCACGTGATCCGTAGATGGATCTGGATTGCCTTGCTTTGTCCTCAATCGTCTCGCAAGTCCGGTAGCGTTTCCTCTTGGCCGTACTTTTGGAGCGATGCGAGTGCGGTCTTGGTGGAGGGCCCGATGCCTCTCTGTCGCGACCATGGGGTGGTCGATTCGGCCGTATCGTCGCCCGGTGATGAAGGTATGTATGCTTCCTCCTCTAATCGGGGAGCAACTTGCGTCTGGGTAGCTTTTGGAGGCGTTGAGTTTAAACTCTTGACGCGAGGACCTAGGTCCATCGATTGGCGGCAGAGGTCCCGATCAGCTTGAAGGCGATGCTGCTTTTCTTTAGCCTATTTGCCGTGGCGATAAGCCTGCGTTTAAAACGCTCTTGTTCGACGGGATCCTCGGGCACAGATTTAATCGTCGTTGAGGCTTGCCTCGTCTTGGAGGAAGGTATATAGTTATAATCCTCGACCTCTTAAATGCCGCCGCCTCGTGGGGGCTTGCCTGCGTCCTCTGCGCTGAGTCTTCTTGGAGGGATTGTCTTTGGCACTCTTTGGGGTATTATTATCTCTGTGCGGAATCTCCATTCTTCTTTGTGGCGGGATTTAGGCGGCGCCCGACGTCGGCGCTTGGGCTGTTTCTTTAAGGAATCTGCCTCCGCTTCTTCGCCGTCCCGTCTTTTGGGGTGTCCACCATGTATATGTCATATGACGAGGTGGTCTTCGGTGCCTGTAGGCGCTGGTTCTGTTAAATCTCGCATCGTCGTCCATAGCGTCGATGTCTTCGGAGTCGTAATCTAGCATGTCGGTTAGGTTGTCGACAGTGGCTACAAAGTGGGTGGTGGGTGGGCTTTGAATTTCTTCGTCGTCCGTATCCCAACCATCCTAGCCATAATCCGGCCAAGACTCTCCGGATAGCGAGAGATGCTTTAGCGAATTTAGGATGTCGCCAAAGGGCGAGTGTTGGAAGATGTCCGCGGCGGTGAATTCCATAACCGGCGCCCAATCAAATTCGTTTGGCACGGGCGTGGGAGGTCCGGAGTCCGGCAAGGAGTCCGGCACCTCGGAGTCACGTGTTTCGCGAGGGACAAGGTTAGTGTTCGGCTCCATCGCCGTAAAAGTTACAGCCCCCGAGGCGGTGTCCAACCACCGACCCTCGATCTGGGCGATCGGCTCCGGACTAAGGGCCGGAGCGGATTCTTGTCTTGACCACCAAGGCACCGCTCGAGCCGAGCTAGATCGTGCCCATCGTAATAGAGGCGGCGCTTGGCTGGGGCTCGAGTCCGTCGAAGATCAAGTCCCCGCGGATGTCGGCCGTGAAGTTTAGGCTTCGAATCGACCGATGGCGGGCGTAGCTTCGATCTGCTCGGATGGCCAAGTGAATTAGCCCGCAGATCTGAAGCTGCCGAATCTGAAGATCTGTCCGGGAGAAAAGTCTCACCACAGGGCGGTGTTGTCGATTGAAGACATAATCGAGCCTATCGGTCACGACGACGAGGAACTCTCAATGAAAGCACCAATGTCGGTGTCAAAACCGGGGATCTCGGGTAGGGGCCCCGAATGTGCGTCTAGGCGGATGGTAACAGGAGACAAGGGACACAATGTTTTTACCTGGTTGGGCCCTCTTGATGGAGGTAAAACCCTACGTCCTGCTTGATTAATATTGATGATATGGATAGTACAAGAGTGGATCTACCACGAGATCAAGGAGGCTAAACACTAAAGCTAGCCTATGGTATGAATGTTGTAATGTATGTTGTGTCCTACGGACGAATGCCCTCCGGTTTATATAGACACCGGAGAAGGCTATGGTTACACAGAGTCGGTTACAATGGTAGGAGATCTACATATCCGTATCGCCAAGCTTGCCTTCCACGCCAAGGAAAGTCCCATCCGGACACGAGATGGAGTCTTCAATCTTGTATCTTCGTAGTCTTGGAGTCCGGCGGACGATGATAGTCCGGCTGTCCGGACACCCTAGTCCAGGACTCCCTCAGAACCCGAATAGGTGATAAACCTGGACTAGAGACTTGCATGGTTAGTCAGGTTGTGGCCGACTCCCTCGCCAGGCTTCCGCTTGAAGGTTGCCGAAATACACGACATGTACATGGTGGTAAGTGGCAAGAGCGTGTGTGAAGAAGTACACCCCTGCAGGGTTAACATCATCTATTCGAATAGCCGTGTCCGCGGTAAAGAACTTCTGGGTTGCCTATACAGTTCATAGACAGGTGAAAGTGGATACTCTAAAACTGGCAAGATAAGCATGAGTGCTATGGATGGCCTTCTCATAGGGAGACGGGAGCGGATCCATAGTGGTGTATTGATATGGTGAATATGTGGACTCATGGGCGCCACCTCAAAAGAGTTACTTGTAGTCATAGTTTAGGATAGCCACTGAGTCAAAGCTGGCTTGCTGCAGTCAAACTCCACCACCCCCTTTGTTGATACTGATGCATATGTAGCTTGTTCTGATGTATGTCTTGTTGGGTACATTTGTATTCACATTTGCCTATTTAATGTTTTGCAGAGAGACGTCAGTCTCACTAGTAGTTTCGTGTGGACTTCGACTTTTAGCTTGATACCTCAGCTACGATCTTGTGCCCTCGGCAGAAGTTAAGCTTCCGCATGTGCTTGTTGCTTGTATGCTCTGTATGTTGGGTCATGAGACCCATGTTTGTAATACTTGGCTCCTCGGAGCCTAATGAATAAATACTTTGAGTCGTAGAGTTTTGTTGTGATGCCATGTTGTATTTACACATATCGAGCATATTGTGTGTATGATTGAAATGCTTGGTATGTGTGGGATCCGACAACCTAGTTGTTTATCCTTCGTAGCCTCTCTTATGGAGAAATGTAGTCTTGTGCTTCCATGAGCCATAGTAGTCCGCTACAGCATGGTTCACCGGAGTCCTGCTAGCCCAGCACTACTGCTTCGGAACACTTGACTGGAGGGCATGTGATTCACTTTGTTCCTGTGTCTGTCCCTTCGGGGAAATGACACGTGGTGACATCCGGAGCCCTGCCTAGCCTGCTACAGCCCGGTTCACCGGAGTCCTGTTAGCCCAGTGCTACAGCCCGGATTCGCACGCTGCTGACGGACATGCTCGATGTTTATTCATGTATGCATGTCCCCGTAAGTTAGTGCCACTTAGGGTTCACGACTAGTCATGTCGGCCCGAGTTCTCTGTCATATGGATGCTAGCGACACTATCATATACGTGAGACAAAAGGCGCAAACGGTCCCGGGCCATGGTAAGGCGACACCCGTGGGAACACCGTGCGTGAGGCCTCAAAGTGATATGAGGTATTACCGGCTAGATCGATGTGACTTGGAATCGGAGTCCTGACAAACGAGCAGGGTTTGTCATCAGTTTGTCATCTGATAGTCTGGTGGCTCAAGGTGACGACGAATGATTAGAGAACCGATGTATTGTGCATGATGAAGTATTATGGAGGATACGAACCATTTGAACATTTTGTGCAGTTCCACTAAAATCAAGCTGAGCATCCCTGTGGATTTCGTATTTATATGCTGCCAGAAAACAAAGACACATCAGCACACACATGAATATTGGCCCCAGTGTCAACCCACCAATCGGTGGACTAACAAACTGAAAGTACGGTAAATAGATTACCATATCCAGATGCCCCATCATTGTTGCTTAGAGTGACATTGATGACTTGGAGTCTGTCCTGGCTTCTTGGTACTTGTTTGGGCAGTTGTTTGCCCATGTTCCTCGAACCACAAGTAAAGAAGCCATCTCTCTTTTTGTATTTCTTCTTACCCTTCTTAATGGCCGATGCTGGCAGGTCCATTCAAACATATAGTCCAGTGGCTCAAGGTGATGACGAATGATTAGAGAACCATTCGATGTATTGTGCATGATGAAGTATTATGGAGGACACAAACCATCTGAACATTTTGTGCAATTCCACTAAAATCAAGCTGAGCATCCCTGTGGATTTTGTATTTATATGCTGCAAGAAAACAAAGACACAACAGCACACACATGAATATTGGCCCCAGTGTCAACCCACCAATCGGTGGACTAACAAACTGAAAGTACGGTAAACAGATTACCATACCCACATGCCCCATCATTATTGCTTAGAATGACATTGACAGATTTGGAGTCCTGTCCTGGCTTCTGGTACTTGTTTGGGCACTTTTTGCCCAGTGCACTCCACGTGTTGTAGAGTTTCCTATGCTCTCTGCAGACTAGTCATGTCACCAGCATCTACTAATACTTTGTAAAGCTTCTCGATCATTCCTTGTGTAATGTAGCGCAAACAGTGACTGCTTCTTTCTGCAAAGTGGTAAGACCAACTGGACCCACTAATGCTGCAGTTTTCCTTAGACACATTGGCTCCTTTTGTGCAGTTCAACTAAAATCAAAGTCGGAATAAAACCGAGCTTTCATTTTGATATCCCGGTAAGCAACAATAGGTATAAGGGAAACAATTACTGAGAAATAACGGTTGATGACCTGTACTCCCAAAAGAAAAACGTCTACTGATCTACCTTATCTTAATGGGAAACAAAGCAGGAGAGTAGCAATTCTCAATTAGTGTGATTCATTCATATTAACTGAGACATTATCTTAACAATGCCTTGTTTCAACATGTATAAAGAACGACAAAGCAGAAAAGTACCATTCCTAAAACAATGCGACTGATTCATTTTAACAGAGACATTATCTTAACAATACCTTGGTTAAACATGTAGAAAGAACTACAAAGCAGGATAGTACCATTTGTAAAACATTGTAACTGATATATAATAACAGAGACATTATCTGAACAATACATTTCTTAAACATGTACTCCGGCCGATCCCTAACAGAAATGGTACTCCCACCGATCCCTAACAAGTGTTGCAGTTTTGAACTAAGATTCAGTAGTTAATTCTGAGGAAAGTCGGTACTGACGTTTCAAGACCAAGATTTGAAACAACTCGTGAGGAAGACCTAAAAGAGATCTCAACACATATATGGAAATTCGGTCTCCTTTTGTGCAGTTCCACCAAAATTAAGCGAAGCAAAATGTCACAATAGCAACAAGTTGAATAGATATCCCTGTTTTAACAGAGGCAAAAAAGGAATCAATTACTGGCCAATAAAGGAGGATGAAACATATAGCCACAAAAATGGTAATCCCGCCAATCCCTAACAAGTGTTGCAGTTTTGAACTAAGATTCAGTAGTTAATTCCGAGAGTGGCATTTCTTAATTTTACCGGCGGCATTAGATTAACAAAAAGCATAAACAGTCCCAGGGGAGAGTGGGCGCAACAACAACATGTGCTTCCATCTACTTATAAAGGGGGTGATGCATAGTTGTAACAAAGCAACAAGCATCATGTCTGGGTTGGTCCCATTTTTGTTCACTACTTAATGGGAAAAGACAACAATACAATAGCTTCAATTCATCATTTAGTTAAAACAGTACCAATACAAGTAGCACAACATCTCAAAGCACACTGCACAATCATGTGGATGAAGGAATGTACTGACCTTTCATGAGACGACCAACATAAAATACGAATCTACCAACGTGAATAGGAAATGCAATCTCGTTTTGTGCAGTTGCACTGAAATCAAGCAAAGTTGCCAGTGTGACATTTAAGTTTGCTATAGCAACAAGTTGAATAGATATCCCCGTTTTAATAGAGGCAAAAAAGGAAACAATTACTGGCCAGTAAAGGAGGATGAAACATGCGGCCACAAAAAGAAGCATCTACCTTATCTTGATGGAAAACAAAGTCTAGGACAGTAGCATTTATAAAACAGTTGCATTGATTCATATTAACAGAGAAATTTTCTTAAAATAGTTCAGTAGTTAATTCTGAGAGTGGCATTGCTTAATTTTACCAGCGGCATTAGATTAAGAAAAAACATAAACAGTTCAGGGAGAGTGGGCGCAACAACACCATGTGCTTCCATCTCCATCTACTTATAAAAGGGGTGATGCAGAGTTTGTTGTAACAAATAAAGAAGCATCATGTCTGTGTTGGAACAATTTTTGCTCACTTAATGGTAAAAGACATCAGTTCAATAGCTTCAATTCAACATTTATCCAAAATAGTACCAATAAAAGTAGCACAACATCTCAAAGCACACTGCACCATCATGTGGATGAAAGTGTACCAAGATTTGAAACAACTCGCGAGGAGGATTTGAACGAAATATCTCCACATATATGGGAATCCGATCTCCTTTTGTGTAGTTCAACCAAAATTAAGTAAAGTCGCCGGTGTGACATTCATGTTGAACTGCACAAAACGACTCCTAAAACAAAAGTGTTACACATAGCCAAGCAAAATGACACAATAGCAACAAGTTGAGTAGATATCCCTGTTTTAACAGAGGCAAAAAAGGAAACAATTACTGGCCAATAAAGGAGGATGAAACAAACAGCAACAAAAAGAAGCATCTAACTTATCTTGATGGAAAACAAAATAGCACAGTAGCATTTCTAAAATGGTTGCATTGATTCATATTAATAGAGATATTCTCTTAAAACAACATTCGTTAAAAATGCAATTTACTTTTAACAGTGGCATTGCTTCAATTTTCCAGCAGCATTCTTAGATTAACAATGGCAAAATAGTTGTATGGGACATGGGACATGCCAGCACCATGTGCGTCCACACGTATAAATGGGTGATGCAGAGTATGTAGCCAAGTAGCATATATGCATTGGTCCCATATTTGTTCTCTCTGAACATTTTTCCTATGTGAGGGCAGCAAATCTAGTCCTGCACAAACTACCCGACCCCCCAGTTTCTTTCCCTTTTCAACAAAGAGATCGGTTCCTTACAGATGTGTGTACTGGGTTACCCCCTTTTTCCCTTTTTGACCAACAAAGCGGCTGGATAGCCAGTCTATACTACTTTCCCTCCCTCCATTCCTCATTGAACCACGTCCTAGATTCATGCTCCACCCCACCGCACCCTTCTTTCCTCTTTGAACCAAGACCTAGATTCGACTACAGAATCGAAAAAGATCCGCATGCGGCTAGAGCAATGACGGTTTCAAAGAAACTTATACCTTAGGGTCGTCGGGGTGTGGCAAGGCGTGCGGCAGGAGGCTAGATCTGCCCACACTACGTACGGTAGCGAGGAAGAAGCGGTCGGTGTCCCTCCCGCACAGGCGCTGGGTGAAAGAGAACAGCGCAGCCGGTAGTGGATTGCCTCCCTCGCCAAAGGCGATAGAGTGAACGCTGCACCTCCTCCCCTTCCCGGTGCGACAGGATCCGGACGCCTCCTTCACCAGCTGTGAGGGGGGAGAGAGAGACAGAGGCTAACGTAGTATTGTTTAGATCTGGTGAAGAGGGAGGGTGAGAGACTATGAATATAGCAAACCCTAGCAAAGGAACGCTGAGCCTCCAGCATGTATATATATATATATATGTAGTGCGGCAAGAGTGTGGAGAGTGCAAACCCTAGCGAACAAGTGCTGAGGCTCCAACTTAGATAGTGTACTACATATATATTGTATTATGGACTGAGCTCCAGTGCCTTAACTGCACCTGGCTTTGGCTGTGTGACAGGTGGGCCAACCACATTTTGGGCCCACCTGTCATACACCCAAAGGCAGGTGCACTAAGTCAATGAAGCTGCGTCCATATAGTACTCGTGTATACTACTAATATATAGTGGAGTGGTTTTCTTATTCTCTCCATAACAATCGTTTTAAATTGTGTAAGTGCAAAATGAAACTCTTTATTTAACGTACCAGTGAAGAAAACTACTACTTTCGATGAACTAACGATCCACGCGTCTTGGTCGCACTTCCTGTCCTTCACGTGCGGTACACTACCCTCCCATAAGTGAACAACCACACATGCGCCAAAGTACCAGAAACGTGTGAGAGTGTGTACAAATAAAGAATTTTAATTTCAATTATCAGAAAGGTTTGAGAGTATGTACACTTTGCCCTCTCTCAATAATTATGGTTTGTTGTGTTCGGCCTAAACTTGGTCAAACTTTAGAAAGTTTGACTTCAGTTAAATCTAATATGCGGAGTAAATAAAAATGGAGGGCTACTACGTCCATCCAGGTTTTTACTCCACACCATTTTTTTAATCAAAGTTAATAGCTGGACAAATAAAATTACAGGGAAGCTGAAGACAAAGTTGTGAGAAGGCTTAGAAATCAATACAAAACTCATGCTCTTAGTACCAACATCGATCCTTCTTTGAGGAAACATTTGGTTCATAGCCAATTATGTGATAAAATTGCACCAACGTGAAAGACAATTGTGTCTCCAACGCAACAAAGGTGAACTGATGAAGGATATCATATTTGTGGGTAACAAGCAAAGAGCACTGATGGAAGTGAAGGAAATATGCCCTAGAGGCAATAATAAAGTTATTATTTATTTCCTTCTTTCATGATAAATGTTTATTATTCATGCTAGAATTGTATTAACCGGAAACATAATACATGTGTGAATACATAGACAAACAGAGTGTCACTAGTATGCCTCTACTTGACTAGCTCATTAATCAAAGATGGTTATGTTTCCTGACCATGGACAAAGAGTTGTTATTTGATTAACGATATCACATCATTAGGAGAATGATGTGATTGACATGACCCATTCTGTTAGCTTAGCACCCGATCATTTAGTATGTTGCTATTGCTTTCTTCATGACTTATACATGTTCCTATGACTATGAGATTATGCAACTCCCGTTTATCGGAGGAATACTTTGTGTGCTACCAAATGTCACAACGTAACTGGGTGATTATAAAGGTGCTCTACATGTGTCTTCGAAGGTACTTGTTGGGTTGGCGTATTTCGAGATTAGGATTTGTCACTCCGATTGTCGGAGAGGTAGCTCTGGGCCCTCTCGGTAATGCACATCATTTAAGCCTTGCAAGAATTGCAACTAATGAGTTAGTTGTGAGATGATGTATTACGGAACGAGTAAAGAGACTTTCCGGTAACGAGATTGAACTAGGTATTGAGATACCGACGATCGAATCTCGGGCAAGTAACATACCGATGACAAAGGGAACAACGTATGTTGTTACGCGGTCTGACCGATAAAGATCTTCGTAGAATATGTAGGAGCCAATATGGGCATCCAGGTCCCGCTATTGGTTATTGACAAGAGAGGTGTCTTGGTCATGTCTACATAGTTCTCGAACCCGTAGGGTCCGGACGCTTAACGTTCGTTGACGATATAGTACTATGAGTTATGTATGTTGGTGACCGAATGTTGTTCGGAGTTTTGGATGAGATCACGGATATGACGAGGAACCCCGGAATGGTCCGGAAGTAAAGATTGATATGTGGATAGTAGTGTTTGATCTCCGGAAAGGTTCCGGAATCCAGCGGAAGGGGTTCCGGATGTTTCCCGAAATGTTTGGGCACGAGAACACTTTATCTGGGCCAAAGGGGAAAGCCCACGAGGTTTTTGGAAAGCGCAAAAGGAAGTTTTGCGGAGTCCAGGGCGACGCCGAGGTCCTGGCGTGCAGGTCCAGCGCGGAACCTGGCGTCGCCCCGAGTCCGAGAAGGACTCTTGCCTTTCGGGTGAAACCGACTTTGTGGAGGATTTTACTCCAAGTTTCGACCCCAAGGCTCAACATATAAATAGAGGGGTAGGGCTAGCACCCAAGACACATCAAGAAACACCAAGCCGTGTGTTGGCAACCCCGTCTCCTCTAGTTTATCCTCCGTCATAGTTTTCGTAGTGCTTAGGCAAAGCCCTGCGAAGATTGTTCTTCACCAACACCGTCACCACGCCATCGTGCTGCCGGAACTCATCTACTACTTCACCCCTCTTGCTGGATCGAGAAGGGGAGGACGTCACCGAGCCGTACATGTGCAGAACTCGGAGGTATCGTGCTTTCGGTGCTTGGATCGGTCGGATCGTGAAGACGTACGACTACATCAACCGCGTTGATATAACGCTTCCGCTTACAGTCTGCGAGGGTACGTACACAACACTCTCCCTCTCGTTGCTATGCATCAGCATGATCTTGCGTGTGCGTAGGAAAATTTTGAAATTACTACGTTCCCCAACAGTGGCATCTGAGCCTAGGTTTCATGTGTTGATGTTATATGCACGAGTAGAACACAAGTGAGTTGTGGGCGATATAAGTCATACTCCTTACCAGCATGTCATACTTTGGTTCGGCGGTATTGTTGGATGAAGCGGCCCGGACCGACATTACGCGTACGCTTACGCAAGATTGGTTCTACCGACGTGCTTTGCACACAGGTGGCTGACGGGTGTCAGTTTCTCCAACTTTAGTTAAACCGAGTGTGGCTACGCCCGGTCCTTGCGAAGGTCAAAACAGCACCAACTTGACAAACTATCGTTGTGGTTTTGATGCGTAGGTAAGAACGGTTCTTGCTAAGCCTGTAGCAGCCACGTAAAACTTGCAACAACAAAGTAGAGGACGTCTAACTTGTTTTTGCAGGGCATGTTGTGATGTGATATGGTCAAGACGTGATGAGATATAGGTTGTTGTATGAGATGATCATGTTTTGTTGAAGTTATCGGCAACTGGAAAAATCCTTATGGTTGTCTCTCTATTGCATAAGATGCAAGCGCCAAATAATTGCTTTACTTTATCGCTATGCGATAGCAATAGTTGCAAGAGCTATTGTTGACGAGACGACCATGTGACGACACATTGATATAGATCAAGATGATGGAGATCATGGTGTCATGCCGGTGATGATAGAGATCATGACAGTACTTTGGAGATGGAGATCAAAGTCGCAAGATGATCATGGCCATATCATGTCACATGTTTTGATTGCATATGATTTTTATCTTTTATACATCTTATTTTGCTTAGTTCGACGGTAGCATTTTAAGATGATCTCTCACTAATTATCAAGAAGTGTTCTCCCTGAGTATGCACCGTTGCGAAAGTTCTTCGTGCTGAGACACCACGTGATGGTCGGGTGTGATAGGCTCTACGTTCAAATACAACGGGTGCAAAACAGTTGCACACACGGAATACTCAGGTTAAACTTGACGAGCCTAGCATATACAGATATGGCCTCGGAACACGGAGACCGAAATGTCAAACGTGAATCATATAGTAGATATGATCAACATAGTGATGTTCACCATTGAAACTACTCCATCTCACGTGATGATCGGACATGGTTTAGTTGATTTGGATCACGTGTCACTTAGAGGATTAGAGGGATGTCTATCTAAGTGGGAGTTCTTAAGTAATATGATTAATTGAACTTTAATTTATCATGAACTTAGTCCTGGTAGTATTACCATATCTATGTTGTAGATCAATAGCTCGCGATGTTGCTCCCCATTTAATTTTGATATGTTCCTAGAGAAAACTAAGTTGAAAGATGTTAGTAGCAATGATGCGGATTGGATCCGTGATCTGAGGTTTATCCTCATTGCTGCACAGAATAATTATGTCCTTGATGCACCGCTAGGTGACAGACCTATTGCAGGAGCAGATGTAGACGTTATGAACGTTTTTTACAAAAGCTCGGTATGATGACTACTTGATAGTTAAGTGCACCATGCTTTATGGCTTAGAATCGGGACTTCAAAGACGTTTTTGAACGTCATGGACCATATGAGATGTTCCAGGAGTTGAAGTTAATATTTCAAGCAAATACCCGAGTTGAGAGATATGAATGTCTCCAACAAGTTCTATAGCTAAAAGATGGAGGAGAATAGCTCAAGCAGTGAGCATGTGCTCAGATTGTCTGGTACTACAATCGCTTGAATCAAGTGGGAGTTAATCTTCCAGATAAGATAGTGATTGACGGAATTCTCTAGTCACCATCACCAAGTTAGTAGAACTTCGTGATGGACTATAGTATGGAAGGGATGACGAAAACGATTCCCGAGCTTTTCATGATGATGAAATCGATGAAGGTAGAAATCAAGAAAACATCAAGTGTTGATGGTTGACGAAACCACTAGTTTCAAGAAAAGGGCAAAGGGAAGAAGGGGAACTTCAAGAAGAATGGCAAGCAAGTTGCTGCTCAAGTGAAGAAGCCCAAGTCTGGTCCTAAGCCTGAGACTAAGTGCTTCTATGCAACGGGACTAGTCACTGGAAGCGGAACTGCCCCAAGTATTTGGCGGATAAGAAGGATGGCAAAGTGAACAAAGGTATATTTGATATATAGATTATTGATGTGTATATTACTAGTGTTCGTAGCAACCCCTCGGTATTTGATACTGGTTCAGTTGCTAAGAGTAGTAACTCGAAACGGGAGTTGCAGAATGAACAGAAACTAGTTAAGGCTGAAGTGACGATGTGTGTTGGAAGTAGTTCCAAGATTGATATGATCATCATCGCACACTCCTATACTTTCGGGATTAGTGTTGAACCTAAATAAGTGTTATTTGGTGTTTGCGTTGAGCATGAATATGATTTGATCATGTTTATTGCAAAACGATTATTCATTTAAGTTAGAGAATAATTGTTGTTTTGTTTACATGAATAAAACCTTATATGGTTACACACCCAATGAAAATGGTTTGTTGGATCTCGATCGTAGTGATACACATATTCATAATATTGAAGCCAAAGATGCAAAGTTAATAATGATAGTGCAACTTATTTGTGGCACTTCCATTTAGGTCACATTGGTGTAAAGGGCATGAAGAAACTCCATGCTGATGGGTGGAATCACTTGATTACGAATCACTTGATGCTTGCGAACCATGCCTCTTGGGCAAGATGACTAAAACGCCATTCTCCGGAATAATGGAGCGAGCAACAGATTTATTGGAAATCATACATACTGATGTATGTGGTCCGATGAATATTGAGGCGCGCGGCAGGTATCGTTATTTTCAGACCTTCACAGATGATTTGAGCAGATATGGGTATATCTGCGTGATGAAACGTAAAGTCCGAAACATTTGAAAAGTTCATATAATTTCAGAGTGAAGTGGAAAATCATCATAACAAGAAAATAAAGTTTCTACGATCTGACCGTGGAGAAGAGTATTTGAGTTACGAGTTTGGTCTTCATTTAAAACAATGTGAAACAGTTTCACTACTCACGCCACCTGGAACACCAAAGTGTAATGGTGTGTCCGGACGTCATAACCGTACTTTATTAGATATGGTGCGATCTATGATGTTTCTTACCAATCTACCACTATCATATTGGGATTATGCATTAGATACAACTGCATTCACGTTAAAAAGGGAACCATCTAAATCCGTTGAGATGACACCTTATGAGCTGTGTTTTGGCAAGAAACCAAAGTTGTCGTTTCTTAAAATTTGGGGTTGCAATGCTTATGTGAAAAAGTTTCAAACATGATAAGCTTGAACCCAAATTAGAGAAATGCGTCTTCATAGGATACCCAAAAAGTTACTGTTGAGTACACCTTCTGTTGGGGAACGTAGCAGAAATTCAAAAATTTTCCTACGTGTCACCAAGATCTATCTATGGAGAAACCAGCAACGAGTAGAAAGAGAGTGCATCTACATACCCTTGTAGATCGCTAAGCGGAAGCGTTCAAGTGAACGGGGTTGATGGAGTCGTACTCGTCGTGATTCAAATCACCGATGATCAAGTGCGAGCATACGGCACCTCCGCGTTCAACACACGTACAGCCCGACGATGTCTCCCACGCCTTGATCCAGCAAGGAGAGAGGGAGAGGTTGAGGAAGACTCCATCCAGCAGCAGCACAACGGCGTGGTGGTGGTGGATGAGTGTGGCAATCCAGCAGGGCTTCGCTAAGCACCACGGGAGAAGAGGAGTACTTGGGAGAGGAGAGGGCTGCAACCAAAGGCGGGACCGAATCACGTGTGATACGTGTGCCTCTGGGCAGCCCCTAGGCCTCACTATTTATAGGGGAGAGGAGGGCTGCGCCCCCTTTAGGGTTTCCCACCCCAAGGGGCGGCGGCCAGCCCCCCAGATCCCATCTGGTGGCGGCCAGAGGGGGAGAGAGGGGGAGGCGCACCCAGGGTGGGCCTTAGGGCCCATCTTCCCTAGGGTTTGCCCCCTCCCACCCTCCCCTGCGCCTTGGGCCCCTTGTGGGGGGCGCACCAGCCCACCTGGGGCTGGTTCCCTCCCACACATGGCCCATGCAGCCCTCTGGGGTAGGTGGCCCCACTTGGTGGACCCCGGGACCCTCCGGTGGTCCGTGCTTTTACCGATAAAACCCAAACTTTTCCGGTGACCAAAACAGGACTTCCCATATATAAATCTTTACCTCCGGACCATTCCGAACTCCTCGTGACGTCCCGGATCTCATCCGGACTCGAACAACATTCGGTAACCACATACAAGCTTCCTTTATAACCCTAGCGTCATCGAACCTTAAGCGTGTAGACCCTACGGGTTCGGGAGACATGTAGACATGACCGAGACATTCTCCGTCAATAACCAACAGCGGATCTGGATACCCATGTTGGCTCCCACATGTTCCACGATGATCTCATCGGATGAACCACGATGTCAAGGACTCAATCGATCCGTATACAATTCCCTTTGTCTAGCGGTATTTTACTTGCCCGAGATTCGATCGTCGGTATACCGATACCTTGTTCAATCTCGTTACCGGCAAGTCTCTTTACTCGTTCCGCAACACATCATCCGTGATCAACCCCTTGGTCACATTGTGCACATTATGATGATGTACTACCGAGTGGGCCCAGAGATACCTCTCCGTTTACGGAGTGACAAATCGATCTCGATCCATGTCAACCCAACAGACACTTTCGGAGATACCGTAGTGCACCTTTATAGTCACCCGATTCGTTGTGACGTTTGATACACCCAAAGCACTCCTACGGTATCCGGGAGTTACACGATCTCATGGTCTAAGGAAGAGATACTTGACATTGGAAAAGCTCTAGCAAACGAACTACGATCTTTGTGCTATGCTTAGGATTGGGTCTTGTCCATCACATCATTCTCCTAATGATGTGATCCCGTTATCAACGACATCCAATGTCCATAGCAGAAACCATGACTATCTGTTGATCACAACGAGCTAGTCAACTAGAGGCTCACTAGGGACATATTGTGGTCTATGTATTCACACGTGTATTACGATTTCCGGATAATACTGATTATAGCATGAATAAAAGACAATTATCATGAACAAGGAAATATAATAATAATACTTTTATTATTGCCTCTAGGGCATATTTCCAACAGTCTCCCACTTGCACTAGAGTCAATAATCTAGTTCACATCACCATGTGATTAACACTCACAGTCACATCGCCATGTGACTAACACCCAAGAGTTTACTAGAGTCAAGAGTCTAGTTCACATCACTATGTGATTAACACTCAATGAGTTTTAGGTTTGATCATGTTGCTTGTGAGAGAGTTTTAGTCAGCGGTGCGAACCTTTCAGATCCGTGTATGCTTTACAAATCTCTATGTCATCTCCTAGATGTAGCTACCACGCTCTATTTGGAGCTATTCCAAATGATCTGTTCTACTTGGAGCTATTCTAAAATTGCTCCATTATCGTATCCGTATCTCTACTCGAGCTATCCGGATAGGTGTAAAGCTTGCATCGGCGTAACCATTTACGACGAACTCTTTTACTACCTCCATAATCGAGAAAATTCCTTAGTACACTAGTTACTAAGGATAACTTTGACACGCTGTCAATGATCCATTCTTGGATCACTCTTGTACCCCTAGTGACTCATGGCAAGGCACACTTCAGTCTTGGTACACAGCATAGCATACTGTAGAGCCTACGTCTTAATCATAGGGGACGACCTTCGTCCTTTCTCTCTATTCTGCCGTGGTCGAGCTTTTAAGTCTTAACTTCATACCTTACAACTCAGGCAAGAACTCCTTCTTTGACTGACCCATCTCGAACACCTTCAAGATCATGTCAAGGCATGTGCTCATTTGAAAGTACTATTTAAGCATTTTGATCTATCTTATAGATCTTGATGCTTATTATTCAAGTAGCCTAATCCAGGTTTTCCATTGAAAAACACTTTTCAAATAACCCTATATGCTTTCCAGAAATTCTACATCATTTCTGATCAACAATATGTCAATAACATATACTCACCAGAAATTCTATAGTGCTCCCACTCACTTCTTTGGAAATACAAGTTTCTCATAAATTTGTATAAACCCAAAATCTTTGATCATCCTATCAAAGTACATATTCCAACTCGAGATGCTTACTCCGGTCCTTAGAAGGATCATTGGAGCTAGCATACCTTTTAGCATCCTTAGGATTGACAAAACTTTCGGATTGTATCACATACAACCTTTCCTTACGAACACTGGTAAGGAAACTCGTTTTGACATCCATCTGCCAGATTTCATAAATGCAGCTAATGCTAACATGATTCCGACGGACTTTAAGCATCGCTACGGATGAGAAAATCTCATCGTAGTCAACTCCTTGAACTTGTGAAAAACTCTTCGCCACAAGTCGAGCTTCATAGACGGTGACGTCACCGTCCACGTTCGTCTTCTTCTTAAAGATCCATTTATCTCAATGGCTTGCCGATCATCGGGCAAGTCCACCAAAGTCCATGCTTTGTTCTGATACATGGATCCTATCTCGGATTTCATGGCTTCTAACCATTTGTCGGAATTTGGGCCCACCATTGCTTCTCCATAGCTCGTAGGTTCATTGTTGTCTAGCAACATGACCTTCAAGACAGGATTACTGTACCACTCTAAAGTAGTACGCATCCTTGTCACCCTAACGAGGTACGGTAGTGACTTGATCCAAGTTTCATGATCACTATCATAAGCTTCTACTTCAATTGGTGTAGGTGCCACAGGAACAACTTCATGTGCCCTGCTACACACTAGTTGTAGTGACGGTTCAATAACCAAATCAAGTCTCCACCATCCTCCCACTCAAGTTTTGAGACATACTTTTCCTCGAGAAAGGACCCGATTCAAGAAACAATCCCTATTGCTTTCGGATCTGAATTAGGAGGTATACCCAACTGTTTTGGGTGTCCTATGAAGATGCATTCTATCCGCTTTGGGTTCGAGCTTATCAACTCAAACTTTTTCACATAAGCGTCGCAGTCCCAAACATTTAAGAAATGACTGCTTAGGTTTCTCTAAACCATAATTCATACGGTGTCATCTCAACGGAGTTACGTGGTGCCCCTTTTAAAGTGAATGTGGTTGTCTCTAATGCCTAACCCATAAACAATAGTGGTAATTCGATAAGAGACATCATGGTACGCACCATATCCAATAGGGTGCAACTATGATGTTCGGACACATCATCACACTATGGTGTTCGGTAGGTATTAATTGTGAAACAATTTCCACAATGTCTTAATAGCGTGCAAAGCTCGTAACTCAGATACTCATCTCTATGATCATATCACGACATTTCATCCTCTTGTCACGATGATCTTCAACTTCACTCTGAAATTACTTGAACCATTCAATAATTCAGACTTGTGTTTCATCAAGCAAATATACTCTACATCTACTCGAATCATCTGTGAAGTAAGAACATAACGATATTCATCAGATGCCTCAAAGACTCATTGGACTGCACACATCAAAATGTGTTACTTCCAACAAGTTGTTATCTTGTTCCATTTTATTGAAAACGAGGCTTTTTAGTCATCTTGCCCATGTGGTATGATTTGCATATCTCAAGTGATTCAAAATCAAGTGAGTCCAAACGATCCATCTCAGTATGGAGTTTCTTCATGCGTATACACCAATAGACATGGTTCGCATGTCTCAAACTTTTCAAAACGAGTGAGTCCAAAGATCCATCAACATGGAGCTTCTTCACGCATTTTATACCAATATGACTTAAACGGCGATGCCACAAGTAAGTGGTACTATCATTACTATCTTATATCTTTTGGCATGAAAATGTGTATCACTACGATCGAGATTTCAATAAACCATTCATTTAGGTGCAAGACCATTGAAGGTATTATTCAAATAAATAGAGTAACCATTATTCTCCTTAAATGAATAACCAGTATTGCGATAGACATAATCCAATCATGTCTATGCTCAACGCAAACACCAAATCTCGATGGTAGAGGGAGCGTGCGATGCTTGATCACATCAACCTTGGAAATACTTCCAACACATATCGTCACTCACCTTTAGCTAGTCTCCGCTTATTCCGTAGCTTTTATTTTGAGTTACTAACACTTAGCAACCGAACCGGTATCTTAATACCCTGGTGCTACTAGGAGTACTAGTAAAGTACACATTAACATAATGTATATCAATATACTTCTATCGACCTTGCCAGCCTTCTCATCTACCAAGTATCTAGGGTAATTCTGCTCGATGGTGGTTCCCTTTATTACGAAGCACTTAGTCTCGGGTTTGGGTTCAACCTTGGGTTTCTTCACTTTGGAGCAGCAACTGATTTGCCGTTTCATGAAGTATCCTTCTTGCCCTTGCCCTTCTTAAAACTAGTGGTTTCACCAACCATCAACAATTGATGCTCCTTCTTGATTTCTACTTTCGCGGTGTCAAACATCACGAATACCTCAAGGATCATCATATCTATCCCTGATATGTTATAGTTCATCACGAAGCTCTAGCAGCTTGGTGGCAATGACTTTGGAGAAACATCACTATCTCATCTGGAAGATCAAATCCCACTCGATTCAAGTGATTGTTGCACTCAGACAATCTGAGCACAAGCTCAACGATTGAGCATTTCTACCTTAGTTTGTAGGCTAAGAAAATCGTCGGAGGTCTCATACCTCTTACGTGGGCACGAGCCTGAAATCTCAATTTCAGCCCTCGAAACATCTCATATGTTCCGCGACGTTTCGAAAAACATCTTTGGTGCCTTAATTCTAAACCGTTTAATTGAACTATCACGTAGTTATCAAAACGTGTATGTCCGATGTTACAACATCCACAAACAACATTTGGGGTTCAGCACATCGAGCGGTGCATTAAGGACATAAGCTTTCTCTCGTCCGCATAATCGCCATCGTCAACTTTCAACTATATTTTCTCTAGGAACATATCTAAATAGTGGAACTAAAACGCGAGCTTTTACATAATTTGCAAAGATCTTTTGACTATGTTCAGGATAATTAAGTTCATCTTATGAACTCCCACTCAGATAGACATCCCTCTGGTCATCTAAGTGATTACATGATCCAAGTCAACTAGCCCGTGTCCGATCATCACGTGAGACGGACTAGTCATCATCGGTGAACATCTTCATGTTGATCGTATCCTCCATACGATTCATGCTCGACCTTTCGGTCTCCGTGTTCGAGGCCATGTGCGCACATGCTAGGCTCGTCAAGTTAACCCCAAGTGTTTTCGCTTGTGTAAAACTGTCTTACACCCGTTGTATGTGAGCGTAAGAATCCATCACACCCGATCATCACGTGGTGCTTAGAAGCGACGAACTGTAGCAACGGTGCACATCGGGAGAACACTTCTTGAAATTTTGTAAGGATCATCTTATTTACTACCGTCGTCCTAAGTAAACAAGATGCATAAACATGATAAACATCACATGCAATCAAATAGTGACATGATATGGCCAATATCATTTTGCTCCTTTGATCTCCATCTTGAGGCTCGATGATCATCATCGTCACCGCATGACACCATGATCTCCATCATCATGATCTCCATCATCGTGTCTCCATGAAGTCGTCTCGCCAACTTATTACTTCTACTACTATGGCTACGGTTAGCAATAAAGTAAAGTAATTACATGGCGTTGTTCAATGACACGCAGGTCATACAATAAATAAAGACAACTCCTATGGCTCCTGCCGTTGTCATACTCATCGACATGCAAGTCGTGAATCCTATTACAAGAACATGATCAATCTCATACATCATATATCATTCATCACATTCATCTTGGCCATATCACATCACATAGCATACCCTGCAAAAACAAGTTAGGCGTCCTCTAATTGTTGTTTGCATGTTTTACGTGGCTGCTATGGGTTTCTAGCAAAACGTTTCTTACCTCGCAAAACCACAACGTGATTTGCCAATTGCTATTTACCCTTCATAAGGACCCTTTTCATCGAATCCGTTCCGACTAAAGTGGGAGATCGGCACCGCTAGCCACCTTATGCACGGTGCATGTCAATCGGTGGAACTTGTCTCACGTGAAATGCGTGTAAGGTCGGTCCGGGCCGCTTCATCCCACAATACCGTCGAAACAAGATTGGACTAGTAACGGTAAGCATATTGAACAACATCAACGCCCACAACTACTTTGTGTTCTACTCGTGCAAAGAATCTACGCAATAGACCTAGCTCATGATGCCACTTGTTGGGGAACGTGGCAGAAATTCAAAATTTTCCTCGTGTCACCAAGATCTATCTATGGAGAAACCAGCAACGAGTAGAAAGAGAGTGCATCTACATACCCTTGTAGATCGCTAAGCGGAAGCGTTCAAGTGAACGGGGTTGATGGAGTCGTACTCGTCGTGATTCAAATCACCGATGATCAAGTGCCGAACGCACGGCACCTCCGCGTTCAACACACGTACAGCCCGACGATGTCTCCCACGCCTTGATCCAGCAAGGAGAGAGGGAGAGGTTGAGGAAGACTCCATCCAGCAGCAGCACAACGGCGTGGTGGTGGTGGATGAGTGTGGCAATCCAGCAGGGCTTCGCTAAGCACCACGGGAGAAGAGGAGTACTTGGGAGAGAGGAGAGGGCTGCAACCAAAGGCAGAGACCGAATCACGTGTGATTCTGTGTGTCTCGGGCAGCCCCTAGGCCTCACTATTTATAGGGAGAGGAGGGCTGCGCCCCTTTAGGGTTTCCCACCCCAAGGGGCGGCGGCAGCCCCCTGATCCCATCTGGTGGCGGCGGAGGGGAGAGAGGGGAGGCGCACCTGGGTGGGCCTTAGGGCCCATCGCCCTAGGGTTTGCCCCCCCACCCCCCTGCGCCTTGGGCCCCTTGTGGGGCGCACCAGCCCACACTGGGCTGGTTCCTCCCACACATGGCCCATGCAGCCCTCTGGGGTAGGTGGCCCCACTTGGTGGACCCAGGACCCTCCGGTGGTCCCAGCTTTTACCGATAAAACCGAAACTTTTCCGTGACCAAAACAGGACTTCCCATATATAAATCTTTACCTCCGGACCATTCCGGAACTCCTCGTGACGTCCCGGATCTCATCCGGACTCAACAACATTCGGTAACCACATACAAGCTTCCTTTATAACCCTAGCGTCATCGAACCTTAAGCGTGTAGACCCTACGGGTTGGGAGACATGTAGACATGACCGAGACATTCTCCGGTCAATAACCAACAGCGGATCTGGATACCCATGTTGGCTCCCACATGTTCCACGATGATCTCATCGGATGAACCACGATGTCAAGGACTCAATCGATCCGTATACAATTCCCTTTGTCTAGCGGTATTTTACTTGCCCGAGATTCGATCGTCGGTATACCGATACCTTGTTCAATCTCGTTACCGGCAAGTCTCTTTACTCGTTCCGCAACACATCATCCGTGATCAACCCCTTGGTCACATTGTGCACATTATGATGATGTACTACCGAGTGGGCCCAGAGATACCTCTCCGTTTACGGAGTGACAAATCGATCTCGATCCATGTCAACCCAATGACACTTTCGGAGATACCGTAGTGCACCTTTATAGTCACCCGATTCACGTTGTGACGTTTGATACACCCAAAGCACTCCTACGGTATCCGGGAGTTACACGATCTCATGGTCTAAGGAAGAGATACTTGACATTGGAAAAGCTCTAGCAAACGAACTACACGATCTTTGTGCTATGCTTAGGATTGGGTCTTGTCCATCACATCATTCTCCTAATGATGTGATCCCGTTATCAACGACATCCAATGTCCATAGCCAGGAAACCATGACTATCTGTTGATCACAACGAGCTAGTCAACTAGAGGCTCACTAGGGACATATTGTGGTCTATGTATTCACACGTGTATTACGATTTCCGGATAATACAGTTATAGCATGAATAAAAGACAATTATCATGAACAAGGAAATATAATAATAATACTTTTATTATTGCCTCTAGGGCATATTTCCAACACCTTCTATCACAGATCCGAAGGCAAGATATTCGTTGCTAAGAATGGATCCTTTCTAGAGAAGGAGTTTCTCTCGAAAGAAGTGAGTGGGAGGAAAGTAGTACTTGATAAGGTAATTGTACCTTCTCCCTTATTGGAAAGTAGTTCATCACAGAAATCCGTTCCTGTGACTACTACACCAATTAGTGAGGAAGCTAATGATGATGATCATGTAACTACAGATCAAGTTACTACCAAATCTCGTAGGTAAACCAGAGTGAGATCCGCACCAGAGTGGTACGGTAATCCTGTTCTGGAAGTCATGTTACTAGGCCATGACGAACTTGCGAACTATGAGGAAGCGATGATGAGCCCAGATTCCACGAAATGGCTTGAGGCCATGAAATCTGAGATGGGATCCATGTATGAGAACAAAGTGTGGACTTTGGTTGACTTGCCCAATGATCGGCAAGCCATAGAAAATAAATGGATCTTCAAGAGGAAGACGAACGTTGATAGTAGTGTTACTATCTACAACGCTAGACTTGTCAAAAAAGGTTTTTGACAAAGTTCAAGGTGTTGACTACGATGAGAGTTTCTCACTCGTATCTATGCTTAAGTCTGTCCGAATCATGTTAGCAATGGTCGTATTTTATGGAATTTGGCAAATGGATAAACAAAACTGCATTCCTTAATGGATTTATTAAAGAAGAGTTGTATATGATGCAACCAGAAGGTTTTGTCAATCCTAAATGTGCTAACAAAATATGCAAGCTCTAGCGATCCATCTATGGACTGGTGCAAGCATCTCGGAGTTGGAATATACACTTTGATAAGTTGATCAAATAATATAGTTTTATACAGACTTGCGGTGAAGCCTGTATTTACAAGAAAGTGAGTGGGAGCACTACAACATTTCTGATAAGTATATGTGAATGACATATTGTTGATCGGAAATAATGTAGAATTATTTTGCAAATCATAAAAGGAGTGTTTGAAAGGAGTTTTTCAAAGAAAGACCTCGGTGAAGCTGCTTACATATTAAGAATCAAGATCTATAGACATAGATCAAGACACTTGATAAGTTTTTCAATGAGTACATACCTTGACAAGATTTTGAAGTAGTTCAAAATGGAACAATCAAAGAAAGAGTTCTTGCCTGTGTTACAAGGTGTGAAATTGAGTAAGACTCAAAGCCCAACCACGACAGAAGATAGAAAGAGAATGAAAGTCATTTCCTATGCCTTGGCCATAGGTTCTATAAAGTATGCCATGTTGTGTACCAAATCTATTGTATACCCTACACTGATTTTGGCAAGGGAGTATAATAGTGATCTAGGAGTAGATCACTAGACAACGGTCAAAATTATCCTTAGTGGAATAAGGATATGTTTCTCGATTATGGAGGTGACAAAAAGGTTCGTCATAAAGGGTTACATCGATGCAAATTTTGACACTGATCTAGATGACTCTAAGTCTCAATTTGGATACATATTGAAAGTGGGAGCAATTAGCTAGAGTAGCTCCATGCAGAGCATTGTTGACATAGAAATTTGCAAAATACTTACGGATCTGAATGTGATAGACCCGTTGACTAAAATTATCTCACAAGCAAAACATGATCACACCTTAGTACTCTTTGGGTATTAATCACATAGCAATGTGAACTAGATTACCGACTCTAGTAAACCCTTTGGGTGTTGATCACATATCAATGTGAACTATGGGTGTTAATCACATGGTGATGTGAACTATTGCTATTAAATCACATGGCGATGTGAACTAGATTATTGACTCTAGCACAAGTAGGAGACTGAAGGAAATATGCCCTAGAGGCAATAATAAAGTTATTATTTATTTCCTTATTTCATGATAAATGTTTATTATTCATGCTAGAATTATATTAACCGGAAACAAGATACATGTGTGAATACATAGACAAACAGAGTGTCACTAGTATGCCTCTACTTGACTAGCTCGTTGATCAAATATGGTTATGTTTCCTAACCATAGACATGAGTTGTCATTTGATTAACGGGATCACATCATTAGGAGAATGATGTGATTGACTTGACCCATTCCGTTAGCTCAGCACTCGATCGTTTAGTATGTTGCTATTGCTTTCTTCATGACTTATACATGTTCCTATGACTATGAGATTATGCAACTCCTGTTTACCGGAGGAACACTTTGTGTGCTACCAAACGTCACAACGTAACTGGGTGATTTTAAAGGTGCTCTACAGGTGTCTCCGAAGGAACTTGTTGGGTTGGCGTATTTCGAGATTAGATTTGTCACTCCGATTGTCGGAGAGGTATCTCTGGGCCCACTCGGTAATGCACATCACTATAAGCCTTGCAAGCATTGCAACTAATGAGTTAGTTGCGGAATGATGTATTACAAAACGAGTAAAGAGAATTGCCGGTAACGAGATTGAACTAGGTATTGAGATACCGACGATCGAATCTCGGGCAATTAACATACCAATGACAAAGGGAACAACATATGTTGTTATGCGGTCTAACCGATAAAGATCTTCGTAGAATATGTGGGAGACAACATGAGCATCCAGGTTCCGCTATTGGTTATTGACCAGAGACATGTCTCGGTCATGTCTACATAGTTCTCGAACCCCTAGGGTCCGCACGCTTAACGTTACGATGACAGTTATATTAAGAGTTTATATGTTTTGATGTACCGAAGGTTGTTCGGAGTCCCGGATGAGATCATGGACATGACGAGGAGTCTCGAAATGGTCGAGACATGAGGATTGATATATTGGAAGCCTATGTTTGGATGTAGGAAGTGTTCCGGGTGAAATCGGGATTTAACCGGAGTATCGGGAGGTTACCGGAACCCCCCGATAACTTAATGGGCCTTAGTGGGCCTAGGTGGAAGAGAGGAGAGGAGGCAAGGGCTGGCCACGCGCCCCTTCCCCCTAGTCCGAATAGGACAAGGAGAGGGGGGCGGCGCCCCCCTTCCTTCCTTCTCCTCCACTCCTTCCCCCTCCCCAAGTCCTATTCCAACTAGGACAGGGGGGAATCCTACTCCCGGTGGGAGTAGGACTCCTCCTGGCGCGCCCCAAGGCTGGCCGCACCTCTCCCCCCTTGCTCCTTTATATACGGGGCAGGGGGGCACCCCATAGACACAAAAATTGATCATTGATCTCTTAGCCGTGTGCGGTGCCCCCCTCCACCATAATCCACCTCGATAGTACTGTAGCGGTGCTTAGGCGAAGCCCTGCGTCGGTAGAACATCAATATCATCACCACGCCATCATGCTGACGAAACTCTCCCTAAACACTCGGCTAGATCGGAGTTCGAGGGACGTCATCGGGCTGAACGTGTGTAGAACTCGAAGGTGTCGTGCGTTCGGTACTTGATCGGTCGGATCATGAAGACATACGACTACATCAACCACGTTGTGATAACGCTTCTGCTTTCAGTCTACGAGGGTACGTGGACAACACTCTCCCCTCTCATTGCTATGCATCACCATGATCTTGCGTGTGCATAGCGATTTTTCTGAAATTACTACGTTCCCCAACATATATTGACTTAGGAGTCAAATGAGAACATTTGATCATAGTTCATACTCATCGTTTAAGCACAAGTGGGGTTACTACTTTTACATAAAGCATTGTTGTGCTCACATCATTAGAGTTGCTTTAGCTCAATTGATTAGAGTAAAGCCCCCCTAGATGTGATATCCCCCCTAAGAGGGATGAACTAACCTTGGGTTTTGTCGATGATGACTTCATGTAGGTGTTGAAGATGTGGATGCTCAATGTTGACGTAGATCATTCGGAGCAATCCTTTGAAGTGAGTTGCACTTTCAATACCTACACGGGTTAGTCCCACAAGGAACAAACAAGGATATCCATAGACATAGAGTGATGTTCACATGAGATGATGTCCATGAATGCATTAGATTACCTTGTCCCTTGTCTTACCAACAAGAGGGTTTGTGACTCCTTGAACTAGTGCAAGATATGGAAGTTGTTTGCACTCGTCCTTGCCAAAATGATAACAGTGAATTATGTTGGCGGAGTCACCCTCAAGGACTCTCTAGTTCTTCTTCTTAGGGATCCACACCATCTTGATGGGAATCCTTGGTGTTGTAGTCGTACTTGATGAAGTGGAACTTCATGTAGTCTTAGGAACCCACTTGACCAAAGCCTTAGGAGCTTCTTCAAATGCATCAATCTCCTCTTGAAGCTTGTCTTTGCCTTTTTGCTTGTGGTCTTGTGGTGGAAGATCATCTTGAGCTTGTGTTCCTTTGAAAGAAGTAGGATCATACTTCCCTTGTTGAGGAACAAACTTCGTCTTGGGGTATTGATCTTCTTCCCACTCAACTCCATTGGCGTTAAACTTTCGTTCAAAACCAACACCTTGATTCTTCCGGTGCCTTCCTTGCTTGCGTACAATTTCCTCAAATTGCTTACTCCTGGCAAGGCTCTTGTAAACACCTTTCTCTATAATTCCCTTCAATAAGCTATTTTCTTGCTCAAGTTTAACTTGGCTAAGAGAATAATTAGTGGAATCAAGTGGGAGTTAATCTTCTAGATAAAATAGTGATTGACATAATTCTCTAGTCACCATCACCAAGTTAGTAGAACTTCGTGATGAACTATAGTATGCAAGGGATGACGAAAACAATTCCCAAGCTCTTCGCAATGCTAAAATCAGCGAAGGTAGAAATCAAGAAAAACATCAAGTGTTGATGGTTGACAAGACCACTAGTTTCAAGAAAAGGGGCAAAGGGAAGAAGGGGAACTTCAAGAAGAACGGCAAGCAAGTTGCTGCTCAAGTGAAGAAGCCCAAGTCTGGACCTAAGCCTGAGACTAAGTGCTTCTGCTGCAATGGAACTGGTCACTGAAAACGGAACTACCCCAAGTATTTGGCGGATAAGAAGGATGGCAAAGTGAACAAAATGTATATCTGATATACAGATTATTGATGTGTATTTTACTAGTGTTCGTAGCAAACCCTCGGTATTTAATACTAGTGCAGTTGCTATGAGTAGTAACTCGAAACAGGAGTTGCAGAATGAACAGAGACTAGTTAAGGGTGAAGTGACGATGTGTGTTGGAAGTAGTTCCAAGATTGATATGATCATCATCGCACTCTCCCTATACTTTCGGGATTAGTGTTGAAACTAAATAAGTGTTATTTGGTGTTTGCATTGAGCATGAATATGATTTGATCATGTGTATTGCAATACAGTTGTTCATTTAAGTTAGAGAACAATTGTTGTTCTGTTTACATGAATAAAACCTTCTATGGTCATACACACCAGCGAAAATGGTTTGTTGGATCTCGATCGTAGTGATACACATATTCATAATATTGAAGCCAAAAAATGCAAAGTTAATAATGATAGTGCAACTTATTTGTGGCACTGTCATTTAGGTCATATTGGTGTAAAGCACATGAAGAAACTCCATGCTGATGGGTTTTTGGAATCACTTGATTATGAATCACTTGATGCTTGCGAACCATGCCTCATGGGCAAGATGACTAAAACGCCGTTCTCCAAAACAATGGAGCGAGCAACTGACTTATTGGAAATAATACATACTGATGTATGCGATCCGATGAGTGTTGAGGCTGGCGGCGGGTATCGTTATTTTCTGACCTTCACAGATGATTTAAGTAGATATGGGTATATCTACTTGATGAAACATAAGTCTGTAACATTTGAACAGTTCAAAGAATTTTAGAGTGAAGAGGAAAATCATCGTGACAAGAAGATAAGGTTTCCACGATCTGATCACGGAGATAAATATTTGAGTTACGAGTTTGGTCTTCAATTAAAACAATGTGGAATAGTTTCACAAATTCATGCCACCTGGAACACCACAACATAATGGTGTGTCAGAACGTCATAACCGTACTTTATTGGATATAGTGCAATCTATGATGTTTCTTACCGATTTACCACTATAGTTTTGGGGTTATGCATTAGAGACAGTTGCATTCACGTTAAAAAGGGCACCATCTAAACCCGTTGAGACGACACCGTATGAACTGTGGTTTGGCAAGAAACCAAAGTTGTCATTTCTTAATGTTTGGGGTTGTGATGCTTATATGAAATGGTTTCATCCTGATAAGCTCAAACCCAAATCGGAGAAGTGCGTCTTCATAGGATACCCAAAAGAAAATGTTGGGTACACCTTCTATCACAGATCCGAAGGCAATATATTCGTTGCTGAGAATGGATCCTTTCCAGAGAAGGAGTTTCTCTCGAAAGAAGTGTGTGGGAGGAAAGTAGAAAACTTGATAAGGTAATTGTACCTTCTCCCTTATTGGAAAGTAGTTCATCACAGAAAGCTGTTCTTGTGACTACTACACCAATTAGTGAGGAAGCTAATGATGATGATCATGTAACTTTAGATCAAGTTACTACCGAATCTCGTAGGTAAACTAGAGTGAGATCCGCACCAGAGTGGTACGGTAATCCTGTTCTGGAAGTCATTTTACTAGACCTTGACGAACTTGCCAACTATGAGGAAGCGATGATGAGCCCAGATTCCGCGAAATGGTTTGAGGCCATGAAATTTAAGATATGATCCATGTATGAGAACAAAGTATGGACTTTGATGGATTTGCCCGATGATCGGCAAGCCATAGAAAATAAATGGATCTTCAAGAGGAAGACGGACGCTGATAGTAGTGTTACTGTCTACAAAGCTAGAATTGTCGCTAACCGACAAGTTCAAGGTGTTGACTACGATGAGAGTTTCTCACTCGTATCTATGCTTAAGTCTATCCGAATCATGTTAGCAATTGCCGCATTTTATGAAATCAGGCAAATGGATAACAAAACTACAATCCTTAATGGATTTCTTAAAGAAGAGTTGTATATGGTGCAACCAGAAGGTTTTGTCAATCCTAAAGGTGCTAACAAAATATGTAAGCTCCAGCGATCCATCTATGGACTGGTGCAAGCATCTCGGAGTTGGAATACACGCTTTGATAAGTTGATCAAAGCATATAGTTTTATACAGACTTGCGGTGAAGCCTGTATTTACAAGAAAGTGAGTGGGAGCACTACAACATTTCTGGTAAGTATATGTGAATGACATATTGATGATCGGAAATAATGTAGAATTATTCTGCAAAGCATAAAGGAGTGTTTGAAAGGAGTTTTTCAAAAGAAAGACCTCAGTGAAGCTGCTTACATATGAGCATCAAGATCTATAGAGATAGATCAAGACGCTTGATCAGTTTTTTCAATGGGTGCATACCTTAACAAGATTTTGAAGTAGTTCAAAATGGAACAGTCAAAGAAAGAGTTCTTGCCTGTGTTACAAGGTGTGAAATTGACTAAGACTCAAAGCCCGACCACGGCAGAAGATAGAAAGAGAATGAAAGTCATTCCCTATGCCTCAGCCATAGGTTCTATAAAACTATACCATGCTGTGTATCAGATCTATTGTATACCCTACACTGATTTTGGCAAGGGAATACAATAGTGATCTAGGAGTAGATCACTGGACAACGGTCAAAATTATCCTTAGTGGAATAAGGATATGTTTCTCGATTATGGAGGTGACAAAAAGGTTCATCGTAAAGGGTTACGTCGATGCAAGTTTTGACACTAATCCAGATGATTCTAAGTCTCAATCTGGATACATATTGAAAGTGGGAGCAATTAGCTAGAGTAGCTCCATGCAGAGCATTGTAGACATAGGATTTTGCAAAATACATACGGATCTGAATTTGGCAGACCCGTTGACTAAATTTCTCTCACAAGCAAAACATGATCACACCATAGTACTATTTGGGTGTTAATCACATAGCAATGTGAACTAGATTATTGACTCTAGTAAACCCTTTGGGTGTTGGTCACATGACGATGTGAACAATGGGTGTTAATCACATGGTGATGTGAACTATTGATGTTAAATCACATGGCGATGTGATCTAGATTATTGACTCTAGTGCAAGTGGGAGACTGAAGGAAATATGCCCTAGAGGCAATAATAAAGTTATTATTTATTTCCTTATTTCATGATAAATGTTTATTATTCATGCTAGAATTGTATTAACCGGAAACATAATACATGTGTGAATACATAGACAAAAAGAGTGTCACTAGTATGCCTCTACTTGACTAGCTCGTTAATCAAAGATGGTTATGTTTACTGACCATGGACAAAGAGTTGTTATTTGATTAACGAGATCACATCATTAGGAGAATGATGTGATTGACATGACCCATTCTGTTAGCTTAGCACCCAGTCGTTTAGTATGTTGCTATTGCTTTCTTCATGACTTATACATGTTCCTATGACTATGAGATTATGCAACTCCCGTTTACCGGAGGAACACTTTGTGTGCTACCAAACGTCACAACGTAATTGGGTGATTATAAAGGTGCTCTACATGTGTCTTTGAAGGTACTTGTTGGGTTGGCGTATTTCGAGATTAGGATTTGTCACTCCGATTGTCGGAGAGGTATCTCTGGGCCCTCTCGGTAATGCACATCACTTAAGCCTTGCAAGCATTGCAACTAATGAGTTAGTTGTGAGATGATGTATTACGGAATGAGTAAAGAGACTTGCCAGTAATGAGATTGAACTAGGTATTGAGATACCGACGATCGAATCTCGGGCAAGTAACATACCGATGACAAAGGGAACAACGTATGTTGTCATGCGGTCTGACCAATAAAGATGTTCATAGAATATGTAGGAGCCAATATGGACATCCAGGTCCCGTTATTGGTTATTGACAAGAGAGGTGTCTCGGTCATGTCTACATAGTTCTCGAACTCGTAGGGTCCGCACGCTTAACGTTCGTTGACGATATAGTACTATGAGTTATGTATGTTGGTGATCGAATGTTGTTCGGAGTTTTGGATGAGATCACGGATATGACGAGGAACTCCGGAATGGTCTGGAAGTAAAGATTGATATGTGGATAGTAGTGTTTGATCTCCGGAAAGGTTCCGGAATCCATCGGAAGGGGTTCCGGATGTTTCCCGAAATGTTTGGGCACGAGAACACTTTATCTGGGCCAAAGGGGAAAGCCCACGAGGTTTTTGGAAAGCACAAAAGGAAGTTTTGCAGAGTCCAGGGGCCAGACGCCAGGGTCCCTGGCGTCTGGGTCCAGAGGCCGGGAACCCTGGCGTCTAGCCCCGGAGTCCGAGAAGGACTCTTGCCTTTCGGGTGAAACCGACTTTGTGGAGGCTTTTACTCCAAGTTTCGACCCCAAGGCTCAACATATAAATAGAGGGGTAGGGCTAGCACCCAAGACACATCAAGAAACACCAAGCCGTGTGCTGGCCACCCCGTCTCCTCTAGTTTATCCTCCGTCATAGTTTTCGTAGTGCTTAGGCGAAGCCCTGCGAAGATTGTTCTTCACCAACACCGTCACCACGCCGTCGTGCTGCCGGAACTCATCTACTACTTTGCCCCTCTTGCTGGATCGAGAAGGCGAGGACGTCACCGAGCCGTACGTGTGCAGAACTCGGAGGTGTCGTGCTTTCGGTGCTTGGATCGGTCGGATCGTGAAGACGTACAACTACATCAACCACGTTGATATAACGCTTCCGCTTACGGTCTACGAGGGTACGTAGACAACACTCTCCCCTCTCGTTGCTATGCATCACCATGATCTTGCGTGTGCGTAGGAAATTTTTGAAATTACTATGTTCCCCAACAGGAAGATAGCTTGTTTTTCGTGGAAAATCGATCAGCTTCACCAGCCGACGCAACCATGAGGCGCAAACATGAGCATCGATAGATCACTGTGGTGATGCATCATCCATTTGGCATCAAGTTTGGGTGAGGCACCTATGAAGTTCGACAAATCCTCACTGTGGTCTGTTTCTTCTCATTAATCAAGCTCGAGGAAGGAGGAACTATGTGGCAGAGGACAGTGAGGCGGAACAACAATGGCCATCCAATTTTGTGCAGTTCCACTAAATATGAGGAAGACATACCCGGGTATGGAGATACGTGATAACCCACAAGTATAGGGGATCGCAACAGTTTTTGAGGGTAGAGTATTCAACCCAAATTTGTTGATTCGACACAAGGGGAGCCAAAGAATATTCTCAAGTATTAGCAGCTGAGTTGTCAATTCAACCACACCTGGAAACTTAGTATCTGCAGCAAAGTGTTTAGTAGCAAAGTAATATGATAGTGGTGGTAACGGTAACAAAGTAAAGACAGCAAAATTAATGTTTTTGGTATTTTTGTAGTGATTGTAACAGTAGCAACGGAAAAGTAAATAAGCGTAAACCAGTATATGGAAAACTCGTAGGCACCGGATCAATGATGGATAATTATGTCGGATGTGGTTCATCATGTAACAGTCATAACATAGGGTGACACAGAACTAGCTCCAGTTCATCAATATAATGTAGGCATGTATTCCGTAAATAGTCATACGTGCTTATGGAAAAGAACTTGCATGACATCTTTTGTCCTACCCTCCCGTGGCAGCGGGGTCCTATTGGAAACTAAGGGATATTAAGGCCTCCTTTTAATAGAGAACCGGAACAAAGCATTAACACATAGTGAATACATGAACTCCTCAAACTATGGTCATCATCGGGAGTAGTCCCGATTATTGTCACTTCGGGGTTGCCGGATCATAACACACAGTAGGTGACTATAGACTTGCAAGATAGGATCTAGAACTCACATATATTCATGAAAACATAATAGGTTCAGATCTGAAATCATGGCACTCGGGCCCTAGTGACAAGCATTAAGCATAGCAAATTCATAGCAACATCAATCTCAGAACATAGTGGATACTGGGGATCAAACCCTAACAAAACTAACTCGATTACATGATAAATCTCATCCAACCCATCACCGTCCAGCAAGCCTACGATGCAATTACTCACGCACAGCGGTGAGCATCATGAAATTGGTGATGGAGGATGGTTGATGATGATGACGGCGACGAATCCCCCTCTCCGGAGCCCCGAACGGACTCCAGATTAGCCCTCCCGAGAGAGATTAGGGCTTGGCGGCGGCTCCGTATCGTAAAACGCGATGAAACTTTCTCTCTGATTTTTTTTCTCCTCGAAAGCCAATATATGGAGTTGGAGTTGGCGTCGGAAGGCATCCGGGGGGCCCACGAGGTAGGGGGGCGCTCCCCCCACCCTCGTGGACAGGGTGTGGGCCCCTGGTCTTCATCTTTGGCAAGGATTTTTTATTATTTATTCTAAGATATTCCGTGGAGTTTCAGGTCATTCCGAGAACTTTTGTTTTCTGCACATAAAACAACACCATGGCAATTCTGCTGAAAACAGCGTCAGTCCGGGTTAGTTCCATTCAAATCATACAAGTTAGAGTCCAAAACAAGGGCAAAAGTGTTTGAAAAGTAGATACGACGGAGACGTATCAACTCCCCCAAGCTTAAACCCTTGCTTGTCCTCAAGCAATTCAGTTGACAAACTGAAAGAGAAAAAAAGGAAAACTTTTACAAACTCTGTTTGCTCTTGTTGTTGTAAACATGAAAAGCCAGCATTCAAGTTTCAGCAATTATTATGAACTAACCATACTCACAATAACACGTAGGACTCACAATTACTCATATCAATAGCATAATCAGCTAGCGAGCCATAATAATAAAACTCGGATGACAACACTTTCTCAAAATAATCATAACATGATATAACGAAATGGTATCTCGCTAGCCCTTTACGAGACCATAAAACATAAATGCAGAGCACCTTTAAAGATCAAGGACTGACTAAACATTGTAATTCATGGTAAAAGAGATCCAGTCAAGTCATACCCAATATAAACCAATCATAATGAATGAAAATGACAGTGTGCTCTCCAGCGGGTGCTTTTTAATAGGAAGGGTGATGACTCAACATAAAAGTAAATAGATAGGCCCTTCGCAGAGGGAAACAGGGATTTGTAGAGGTGCCAGAGCTCGATTTTGAAATAGAGATAAATTATATTTTGAGCGGCATACTTTCACTGTCAACGAAACAACTATGAGATGGCTGTATCTTCCATACTACATGCATTATAGGCAGTTCCCAAACAGAATGGTAAAGGTTTATACTCCCTGTCGGTGTCAAAACCGGCGGATCTCGGGTAGGGGGTCCCGAACTGTGCGTCTAGGCGGATGGTAACAGGAGACGAGGGACTCGATGTTTTTACCCAGGTTTGGGCCCTCTCGATGGAGGTAAAACCCTACGTCCTGCTTGATTAATATTGATGATATGGGTATTACAAGAGTGGATCTACCACGAGATCAAGGAGGCTAAACCCTAGAAGCTAGCCTATGGTATGATTGTTGTAATGTATGTTGTCCTACGGACTAAAGCCCTCCGGTTTATATAGACACCGGAGGAGGCTAGGGTTACACAGAGTCGGTTACAATGGTAGGAGATCTACATATCCGTATCGCCAAGCTTGCCTTCCACGCCAAGGAAAATCCCATCCGGACACGAGCCGGAGTCTTCAATCTTGTATCTTCGTAGTCTTGGAGTCCGGCGAATAATGATAGTCCGGCTGTCCGGACACCCCCTAGTCCAGGACTCCCTCAGTAGCCCCTGAACCAGGCTTCAATGACGATAAGCCCGACGCGCATAATTTTCGGCATTGCAAGGCGGGTTCCTCCCTTGAATAATCTAGAGAAGATCATGAACACCAGGATAGTGTCCGGCTCTACAAAAATAATTTCCACATTCCACCGTAGAGAGAATAAAATGTACACTTAGCTCAATCTGCTAACGTATTATGCGGCGCGACATCATACCGCCACCAAGCCTTTGTTTGAATTGTTTTTTACTATACCACCTCAGCACGTTTAGCGAAGCGGTTTCCTTGGCACGTCTTGTCGAAGCAAAGATCGTGTTCCCCTTATCACGGGATTCTCATCAATACGTTCGTGGGTAACCCAACCGTTCCCGTCGCCACGCCTCCTCTATCGAAGGTGAATCCCAAACGGTCACGGAGACGGCTCTTGGTATTTTTCCTCTTTATAAGAGGACCAAGGCTTGTCTTTGTTCTTCAATCTCGCGTCGAATCTTTTCCTCGCTCCCAGTTCTAACACCCAGAGCCTCAGATTCGAGTGCTTCGGATCCTCAACCATGTCCGGCTCCGACCTCCAGGGCCGGTGGATGCCCTCCTCCGTCACGGAGGAGGACATATTGAAGTTGCGTGAGGCCAAGTACCTGGCCTACGAAGTTTCGCACAGGTTGCCCGCCCAAGGGCAGGCCGTGCCCACCCCCGAGCCCGGTGAGTTCGTTATTTGTATCCCACCTCCGTCGGGGTTTAGGCTTCCCGACGGATCCCTTCGTGAGGGGGCTCATGTTCTACTATGGACTGGATTTTCACGACTTGGCCCCGGAGTCCATCCTCCACATCTCCGCATTCATTATCGTCTGCGAAGCCTTCCTCCGCGTCACTCCCCACTTCGGCCTATGGCTGAAAACCTTCAAGGCGGGCCAAGATGATCGGGGCGTCAAGCGGAGTCGCGGGCGGCCATAAGCAAAAGGCCAACGCCCGTGGCCGAGGGTTCCTTCAAGAGGAACTCGGATGTGGCAACAGGAGTGGTTCTATATCACCGCTCCGGCGGCGAGAGCAAAAGCCGCCGCCTTTATTCCGCCCGGGACCTCCACGCCAACTGATGTCGTGGGTCAACCAAGGGCTCAATTGGGGACCGCCCAAAGACATGCCCTCACTACAGGGCCGGATTCGAGACCTCCAAGCGAGGGAGATAAACCTGATCGTGGTGATGCAGGTTATGCTAATCAGGCACCTTCTGCCCTGCAAACGCCGTCCTCTCCGTCTATGGGAGTTCAACCCGGAGGGACCTCGTATTCTCCAACATTTTATGGGTGCGACACCCGTGGAGATGTACAAGTTGTTCTTCGGACCGCGGGTGGCGTGTCCGGATTTAGCTGAGGACGCAGGCCTAAGCCGCGATCGCCCGGATACTCAGGTAAATAGCTCAGAGTCCGGACATTCTGTTTATATGCCTTTCTAGAGTTCGCCTCTTGACCCCTTGTTCTTTACAGGAATGGGTGGCGCGATCAAGGCTGATAAGGTGTCCGGCCCCCCTCCCAGAGACCGCACTGGAGCCCGTGCTGGTCAGAATGTTGGAAGTCGCGCCCACAGAAGGGGGCGACGGGGAAAATAGAGGAGCTAATATTTCGCCCAAAGGGGCGGCTGAAGAGGGGGGAACCAAGAACCCCTCCCTTCAGGGGGAGAAGAGGACCGCCTCCGAAGATCCGGAGGCCCAAGCCCCTAAGCATGGGAAGAGATCTTCACCGGGGGGTCCGGCGCCCGGAAAGAGTCCGGACGCTCAATCATCACCAAAGGATCGGCCCTCCAGCGAGCCGTGAGTATGAAAGAGGGAGTTAATTAGTAAGGAAATACCTTCATTCGTGTTTCTTTGGGTGATCGAAACATTTATATTGCAGTTCGGATCTACAGCCTTCTCAAGTGAGTTCTTCTTCGGGAGACCTTCTTCCGGAGATGATGGAGAGCGATACGCCTCCGTCTGCGGCGCCGCCAGATGAGGCAGGCGAGCCCGAAGTGTCGTCACGGAGGGCATCCCCGAGTCCGGAGGGGCCAGAGAGTTCGGCCCCCGCTAGTATCCGGCCGGGGGAACTGAAGAATCTGCTTGAGAGGGTGTCCATTTCAGAAGATCACCGTGCGTTGATGCGTATGGTGATTGGAAGGATTTCGTCCGCCGAGAGCGGATTGTGTAATGCCGCCATGAGTTTGCTGGCGGGATTTGAGGTATGCGAGAGTGACGCACCCCTTTGTCTTTTAACAGTTTTGCATATAAAAATGCGCCCTGTATAGATAGTAGCCCCTGGGACTCGGTAGGTTGTCGGAAATGACAGCGTGCCGAGGATCGAAATCTAAAGTAATGAATTCCGTCGTTCCTATGCAGGTGGCGGATAGTCCGGGGGCTAGCCGGACTAGTGAGTTTGCTGAATTAAATCGGCAACTTGACTTGGCAGATGCGGACATCGCACTTGTCAACAGGCGACTTGACGAGTCACAAGGTAAAAGAGTTCTCCGCAGTCGCTTTATTAAGGGGGTCGAAGCCCTCCTCTGATACATTATATGATGTTTGTACAGACGGTGCTGCTGCTGTGGAGAGCCTTCAGGCCGAACTTGCTCTAGCTAAGGAGCAAGCCCGAAGGAGTGACGTGGCTGCCTCGAGGGCGGCCGAGGAGTTGAAAGCCGAAAAGGCTGCGCACTGCCTAAGCAGGGCAGAGGTGGTCGAAATGGCCATGAAAGTAAAGGATGCTGCCGACCGCAATGAGGCTCTTGAAAAGGAGCGCTTATCGGAGCGGGAAGACCTGAAGAAGGCCACCGCCGAAGCCAAGGATGCCCGCTCTGCAATGCGGGCTATGAAGGAGGAACTGCGCCAGGCCGGAGATATCGTGGCTGGCAAGCCTTTTCTGCTGCGTCGCCGGTTTATGGATGGAAAGTATGCTCAATTTGAGCGGCTGTGGAGTCCGGAGGATCCGTATATGGACTTAGTTGCAAGTGTGGCCGATGCCATTAAGCACTTCCGGAGCCAGGAGGATCATGAGACGGAAGAGCTATATTGGTCTCAATTCCACAGTCCGGATCGCTCACTTCCGTTGACAGACCGGCTGGCCAAATGGGCCGAGCTACATAGATTGTCCGGACTTGCCATGACTGACATCGTGGCCCATGTATGGCCAGAGAGGTCCAAGGCGACGAGCTACTTCGGCTTACTACAGCAATTCCTTGGAGCGGTGCCGCATATAAAGGAGATGAAGCGGTCGGCCTGCATCGAGGGCGCGCGGATGGCTCTTGCCCGTGTGAAGGCGCATTGTCGAGATGGACGCCACCGCTGTTGCCGCCCGAGTTTGAATGAAAGCCGACTCGCCGAGCACTATTTCGGGAAGTTATGCGTGGCGCTCGTGTAATAGAGTCGCGATTTCGAAAATATCACGTTCAAATGAACGTATTAGCTTGTAAATCGATGATTATGTTATAACCGCTTTTTATACTTATGCGTCCCAAGTAGTAAAACTTCTCATGTCGGCCGTTCGTATACTTTTGTATAACTTGAAAGATGGCAGTTCGGCTTGACCCCACGCACAAAGTGCGGGGTGTTCACAAAATAGCGCATTTTCACACTTTAATCCGGCGTCTCGGTCCTGTTATAAGGAGGTGGTAGCGTAGCGAACGAGGCAATCCGACTATAATGCTTTATCACTTTCACTTAGCGATGGAGCTCGAGGGTGGGGCAACGATATAGCCCCGGTGGCATCGCCCTTCTCCGAAGTCGGGCGCGTATGTGCTGACCGAAACGGTCCTTCGTCAAGCGGGAATTCTAAACATTCGATAGTCGATCGAGTGGTTGACCAGTCTCCGCAGTATCATGACGATCGCCGGCTTTCTCTCGAGGTGCTCGCCCGGTCGAATCGGGCACAATCGCAGATAGTTCTCCGGTGCCGCGTTAGCCGATGATCTGAACGTAAGGCAGCAAAACACGTGAGCCGCAAACCCAACATTTGACCAAAGACATGATTCGAGCTGATGCATATAATGCCTAACTCGAGACGCCGAACACTCCCTAAGGTGTTCGGTCTTTATAATAATGGGAGGAACGATGCCCTAAGCCCCTAGTGTCCAGGTACGTGCATGGTCTTCTGACGCGGCCGATGCCAAAGCGTCAGGCTCCGCTTTGGCTATAGGAAAAAACCAAGGTAGAATAACAACAAGAGACGATAAAAAAAGGTTTACGCAGGCCTTAATCTGAAAAGAATCCTCACAACGGGTCCCTCTGCGTCTGCGCTGTGTCTCTCGCGGCGCCGTTATCTCGACGGAGTGCACGTTGTTCATCTGTAGAAAGAGAGGAACATTTAGTTTAAAAACAATTCGCGCGAAAAATATGTGTAAAATAAGAAATACGAATAATTAAAGCAGGGCTTGTATGAACCTGCGGTTGTTTGTGCGCTCAGCCCCCTGTGAAGGGGTATGCGGCTAGGGAGCCCCTGGCCTACTGAAGCCGGATTCGTCTATCCGAGTCCGGGGTCTTTAAGTGACCCTCGCACTACAATGATGCCACGCGGACCTGGCATCTTGAGTGTAAGAGACGCGTAATGCGGTATGGCGTTAAAGCGGACAAAAGCCTTTCGTCCCAAGAGTGCTTGATATTCACTTTCAAACAGGACGATATGAAAAATTAATTTTTCTCGTCGAAAATTGTTCGGCGATCCGAACACGACTTCTAGTAACATGGAGCCTGTGCACTTGGCGTAAGGGCCTGGCATCACTCCTTAGAAGGAAGTGCGGCTGTGTCGGATTTTGGCAGGGTTTATCCCCATCCTTCGGACTATTTTTGAATACAGCAGGTTTAAGTCGCTGCCTCCGTCCATTAGGACGTTAGTAAATTGTAATCCGTCTATTATGGGATTCAATATCAGTGGAGTCCGCCCTATGTTTCGAACGCTTCTAGAATAGTCCAGGTGGTCGAAAGTGATTGGTTTTGATATCCAATCTCTACGGTCTGCTGGGTTGGACCGCGCGAAGCTCTTTTTAGAAAGTGCCGCACTATTTTTCCGTATTATCACATGAAGTGAGTTTACTGCTTTGACCCCTTGTGGGAAAGTCTTTTGTTTTCCGGTGCTCTGCCGTTGGGGTTTATCGTCTTCGCTTGACGCGTCGAGCCCCTTGTGTTCGGCGTTTAGTCGGCCGGACTGTTTAAAAACCCAACAATCTCGGTGGGTGTGATTTGCAGGCCTTCCGGGGGTACTGTGGATTTGACATATCCGACCCAATATCTTGTTTAAGTTGGACAATTCGTCGCTGTCATCCTTTAGAGGTGTGTTTTGTTGTTGGGCCGTGAGCTTTTGAATCCGGCATTGACTGCCGTGCTCTTTAGGCTTTTCTCTTTACTCCGGCGCTGCTCTTTTCTGCGCCGTGATTTTCCGTTTCCATCTCTTATCTCGGATGTACTTGGGATGCTGATGCTGCATCTTGCTAGCCAGCTATCCTCTCCCGCACAGAAGCGGGTCATGAGGCTTGTTAGTGCGGACATTGTCCTCGGTTTCTCTTGACCGAGGTGCCTGGCAAGCCATTCGTCTCGGACATTGTGCTTGAAAGCTGCTAAGGCTTCGGCGTCCGGACAATCGACTATTTGGTTCTTTTTGGTAAGAAACCTATTCCAATTTCATTGCCGACTCTCCGGGCTGTTGAGTTATATGACTTAGATCATCTCATCCGGAGGACGGACATAAGTCCTTGAAAATTTGCTCTAAACGCGTCCTCGAGCTCTTGCCAACTTCCAACATGTTTTACGGGAGGCTTTTAAGCCAATGACGGGCTGGCCCTTTGAGCTTGAGGGTAGGTATTTTATGGCATGGAGATCGTCTCCTCCGCCATGTGTATATGTAGTATATAGTCTTCTATCCGACTCGAGGTCTGTTGTTCCATCGTGAGGCCTCTATGTTTATGGGTTTAAATCCTGCTTGGAGTTCATGGTCCAGCACCTCATCGGTGAAACATAGTGGGTGTGCGGCGCCCCTGTATTTGTGTGTGCCACTATCGTCGGACACTTGGCGTATTGCCTTGCTTCTTGGGGCCTTCTCCTTTGGCCCGTAGATGGACCTGGCTGGGCCATCTATCCTTCCAAGTTCGTTGGTTGATTTATGTGTGGCGCCGCTGTCAGAATTTGGCCTGTCATCTGGCCGTCTATCCAACCAGGCAGCCCCTTTATGTTTGGACGGTGGAGGCTCTATGGCCTCCTCGTCAAATTCCGGTAGCAGCTTGCGCTTTGGGTAGCTCTTTGATTGGTGGCCATTGCCGTACTTATCTGCGGTTTTGAGCACTTTGCTCCATCTCATTCTGAGTGTGTCTTCCGCTGTTTTGAGCCTCCGTTTTTCCTTCTTCGGGCTTCTTGCAGTACTAACGAGTCTTTTTCGAAGGTTCTTATTATCCGGCAGTGTATCTGGCATGAGGTCGTCTGGACTGTTGTTTTCACCAGGTCTGGACTGGTTATCCGACTCGTCATGTTCGGACAGTTGCTTATTTGCATGTTCGTCGTCCATTTGTGAGTCCTGCCGTATTGCGGGTTCCTTGGGAGCGTTGTTGTCGTCGAGGCGGGACTTAGGGCGGCGTCTGCGCCGCCGTTTTGGTCGGTTGTCGGCGGGGTCTTCTTCTACCGCGGCCCGTTGGTCCTCGTTATCGCTCTCCTTTGGGGTATTCACCATATATATGTCATGTGACAAGGTAGTCCTCCCGTGCCTTATAGGCTCTGTTTCTTGTTCGTCTCCAGCATCGTCGTCTATTCCGTCGATGTCTTTGGAGTCGTAATCTAGCATGTCGGTTAGGTCGTCGACAGCGGCTACAAAGTGGGTGGTGGGTGGGCTCTGAATTTCTCCGTTGTCCGTACACCAACCCTCCTAGCCATAGTCCGGCCAGGACTCTCCTGATAACGAGAGGTGCTTTAGTGAATTCAGGATATCGCCAAAAGGCGAGTATTGAAAGATGTCCGCGGTGGTGGATTCCATAACCGGCGCCCAATCTGGATCGATTGGTGGGGGCGTGGGAGGTTCGGAGTCCGGCGAGGTGTTCGGCGCCTCGGAATTACGAGTCTCGCAGGGGACAAGATCAGTGTTCGGCTCCATCGTCGTGGATGTTGAAGCCCCCAGGGCGGCGTCTATCCACCGGCCCTTGATCTGGGCGATCGGCTCCGGGCTAATGGCCTAAGCGGATCCGTGTGCGGCCACCAAGGCACTGTTCGGCGACAGAGCTAGATCATGCCCATCGTCACAGTGCGGCGCGCTTGGCTGTGGCTCGAGTCCGTCGAAGATCAAGTTTCCGCGGACATCGGCTGTGAAGTTGAAGCTTCCGAATCTGACCTGACGGCCAGGGGCGTGACTTTCGATCTGCTCCAGATGGCCAAGTGAATTAGCCCGCAGTGCGAAGCCGCCGAATCTGAAGATCTGTCCGGGAGAAAAGTCTCACCTGGACAGCGTTGTTGGTTGAAGATGCCATCAAGCCTATAGGTGGCGACATACGAGGAACTCTCAATGAAAGCACCAATGTCGGTGTCAAACCGCGGATCTCGGTAGGGGTCCCGAATGTGCGTCTAGGCGGATGGTAACAGAGACGAGGGACTCGAAGTTTTTACCCAGGTTCGGCCCTCTCGATGGAGGTAAAACCCTCGTCCCGCTTGATTAATATTGATGATATGGGTATTACAAGAGTGGATCTACCACGAGATCAAGGAGGCTAAACCCTAGAAGCTAGCCTATGGTATGATTGTTGTAATGTATGTTGTCCTACGGACTAAAGCCCTCCGGTTTATATAGACACCGGAGGAGGCTAGGGTTACACAGAGTCGGTTACAATGGTAGGAGATCTACATATCCGTATCGCCAAGCTTGCCTTCCACGCCAAGTAAAATCCCATCCGGACACGAGTCGGAGTCTTCAATCTTGTATCTTCGTAGTCTTGGAGTCCGGCGGATAATGATAGTCCGGCTGTCCGGACACCCCCTAGTCCAGGACTCCCTCACTCCCCCTCCTCCATAAGCATCAATCCATGGCTTGCTCGAAACAACGAGTGCCTCCAACATTCAATGGGTCCTAGGGGAAGTTTTGTTTAATTATTTTGATTTGCTTTGATCTTTTTGGATCATGGGACTGGGCATCCCGGTTACTGGCCCTTTCTCGTGAATGAGGAGCGGAGTCCACTCCTCTTGAGAATAACTCACCTAGCATGGAAGATATAGGTAGCCATAGTTGCACATGAGCTGCTCGAGCATACAAAACAGAATTTCATTTGAAGGTTTGGAGTTTGGCACATACAAATTTACCTGGAACGGCAGGTAGATACTGCATATAGGAAGGTATAGTGGACTCATATGGAACAACTTTGGGGTTTAAGGAGTTTGGATGCACAAGCAGTATTCCCGCTTAGTACAGGTGAAGGCTAGCAAAGGACTGGGAAGCGACCAAGTGAGAGAGCGACAACAGTCGTAAACATGCATTAAAATAAATTCACACCAAATATAAGCATGAGTAGGATATAATCCACCATGAACATAAATATCATGAAGGCTATGTTGATTTGATTCAACTACATGCGTGAACATGTGCCAAGTCGAGTCACTCAATTCATTTAAAGGAGGATACCATCCTATCATACCACATCATAATCATCTCGATAGCATGTTGGCATGCAAGGTTAACCATTATAACTCATAGCTAATCAAGCACGGCACAAGCAACTATAATCTCTAAATGTCATTGCAAATATGTTTACTTCATAATAGCTGAATCAGGAACGATGAATCATCATATTTACAAAAACAAGAGAGGTCGAGTTCATACCAGCTTTTCTCATCCCAATGAGTCCATCATATATCATCATTATTGCCTTTCACTTGCACGACTGAACGGTGTGTATAATAATAAGAGTGCACGTGCATTGGACTAAGCTAGAATCTGCAAGCATTCAACTCAAGAGAGAAGACAAGTAATATGGGCTCTAAGTTAAATAAACAATCATGCATATAAGAGCCACTAAGCATTTTCAATATAGTCTTCTCGACCCCCAAAGAAAGGAAAAGAAAAATAAAAACTATTTACACGGGAAAGCTCCCAACAAGCAAAAGAAGGACGGGAAATATTTTTGGGTTTTCTTTTTAATTCTACTACAATCTTGGAAAGTAGACTAAATAATTTTATTGTTTTTTTCTTAAGGTTTATCAAACACACAGGAAGAAAGCTAGAAAAATAAATTTAAACTAACATGGATGTTACAATGAAAGAGTATGAGCACCGACATCTAGCAATAAGTGTGTGTGAACATGAATGTAATGTCGGTGGGAAATACGTAATCCCCCAAGCTTAGGCTTTTGGCCTAAGTTGGTCTATTGCCAGGGATAGCCTGGCGGATACCCGTAGGTGTAGCTGGGGTCGTACTGCGATGAAGAATAGTTGGGATCATAATGTGATGAAGAGGACTCTGACTTCCACTGGCTGGCAACCGCCTCAGGATCCCAAGAATAAACAGACATTCGTGGAGGCTCCGGTTCCGAGGCTGGTGCAGGATTCTGATAGGCTTGAACAACCGCCCACGGAACAATGTAAGTACTCTTATAATCTAAATATGCATGGGGCAGCGCTGTTTCTTCTTTCTTTTGTTTCTCCTTAGAACTTCAGCTCGATGAGCCCCTCAAAAGTCTCTTCATTATTTCTGAAACAATCTGAAATTTTTAGTAACTTCAAACAAAAGTGAACCAACTTCAATAAGATTGATAGCAACTACTCATACAAGTGCCTAGAGCATATATCAAGCATTAGAACTACTTGGAACCATATAAATTTGACATGCAAACTCAAGAACATTGTCACCTATGCAGCACAAATTTGCAATGAATAAAGCACTAGAACAAAAACTAATTGGACCAATGGAGGAGTCACGTACCAAGGAACAATCTCCCCAAGCAATTTTGCGAGAGGTGCTTTGAGCAAGGAGATCGAAAATTAGAGCAAAAGTTGCTGGAACACGAGCTTGAGTTGGTTTTTCGAGTTTGTGCGAGACAGAGGAAGAAGATGGGTGCAGGAATAAGTGGAGGAGGGCCACTGTGGGCCCACGAGGCAGGGGGGCGCCCAGGGGGTAGGGCGCGCCCTCCACCCTCGTGACCAGGTGGCAGCTCCCCCCGCGGTAATTTTTGCACTAAAAATCCTTAAATATTCCCGAGAAAATCATATTAAATTGGCATGGCATTCTGAGGACTTTTATTTTCGGGATATTTTTATATTGCACGGATACGTCAGGAAACAGACAGAAAAATACTATTTTACTTTATTTCTACTAAAGAACAGAAAATATAAAGAGGGTACAGAAGGTTGTGCTTCTAGTTTCATCCATCTCATGCTCATCAAAAATAATCCACTAACAAGGTTGATCAAGTCTTGTTAACAAACTCATCCCGATAATCATGGAACCGGAGAAATTTCGAATAACACTATGTTACCTCAACGGGGATATGGACATCCCCAACAATAAGTATATCATATTTCTTTTTGACAGTAGGAAGAGGAAATTCAAAACCTCCAAATATAATCGATGGAATTTTCCAATAGAGTTGATACTATAAACTTGAGGTTGTTTCCTCGGAAAGTGCACCGTATGCTCATTACCATTAACATGAAAAGTGACATTGCCTTTGTTGCAATCAATAACAGCCCCTGCAGTATTAAGGAAAGGTCTTCGAAGAATAATAGACATACTATCATCCTCGGGAATATCAAGAATAACAAAGTCCGTTAAAATAGTAACGTTTGCAACCACAACAGGCACATCCTCACAAATACCGACAGATATAGCAGTTGATTTATCAGCCATTTGCAAAGATATTTCAGTAGGTGTCAACTTATTCAAGTCAAGTCTACGATATAAAGGGAGAGGCATAACACTAACACCGGCTCCAAGATCACATAAAGCAGTTTTAACATAATTTCTTTTAATGGAGCATGGTATAGTAGGTACTCCTGGATCTCCAAGTTTCTTTGGTATTCCACCCTTAAAAGTGTAATTAGCAAGCATGGTGGAAATTTCAGCCTCCGGTATCTTTCTTTTATTAGTAATGATATCCTTCATATACTTAGCATAAGGATTTGTTTTGAGCACATCAGTCAATCGCATACGCAAAAAGATATGTCTAATCATTTCAGCAAAGCGCTCAAAATCCTCATCATCCTTTTTCTTGGATGGTTTAGGAGGAAATGGCATGGGTTTCTGAACCCATGGTTCTCTTTCTTTACCATGTTTCCTAGCAACGAAGTCTCTTTTCTCATAACGTTGATTCTTTGATTGTGGGTTATCAAGATCAACAGCAGGTTCAACTTCTACATCATTATCATTACTAGGTTGAGCATCATCATGAACATCATCATTAACATTTTCACTAGGTTCATGTTCATTACCGATTGTGTTTGACAGATCGGACATAGAGATATCATTTGGATTATCAGGTGGTTCAGCAATAGGTTCACTAGAAGTTTGCACAGTTCTATCATTTTTCTTTTTCTTTCTTTTAGAAGAACTAGGTGCATCAATATTATTTCTTTGAGAATCTTGCTCGATTCTCTTAGGGTGGCCTTCAGGATACAAAGGTTCCTGAGTCATTCTACCAGTTCTAGTAGCCACTCTAACAGCATAATCATTTTTCTTACTATTCATTTCATCAAGCATTTATTTCTAAGCTTTAAGTACTTGTTCTACTTGAGTGGTAACCATAGGAGCATGTTTGATAACAAGTTTAAGTTCACCTCTAATATTATCCATATAATCACTCAAGCGTTTAATCATAAAGGTATTCTGCTTTAATTGTCTACCAAAATAAGCATTAAATTCATCTTACTTAAACATAAAGTCATCAAACTCATCCAAGCACTGACTAGCAATTTTAGTAGGAGGGACTTCAACTTTATCATATCTATAGAGAGAATTTACCTTTACTACCTGTGTCGGGATATCGGGAGGTTCTTCTGTAAATAAGTAATTGAGATCATATACTTCTTCAACAGGCAGTAAATTCTTAACATCTTCAGCTTTAATACCTTTTTCTTTCATAGATTTCTTTGCCTCTTGCATATCTTCGGGACTGAGAAATAGAACACCTCTCTTCTTTGGAGTTGGTTTAGGAATAGGCTCAGTAATTGGCTCAGGAGCTGGCTCAGGAGTTGGCTCGGGAGGTGGCTCAGGAGGTGCCAAATTATTTTCATTTGCCAACATATTATTCAATAAAATTTCAGCGTCATCCGGTGTTCTTTCCCTAAAAAGAGAACCAGCACAACTATCCAGGTAATCTCTGGAAGCATCATTTAGTCCATTATAAAAGATATCAAATATTTCAGGTTTCTTAAGAGGATGATCAGGCAAAGCATTAAGTAACTTGAGAAGCCTCCCCCAAGTTTGTGGGAGACTCTCTTCTTTAATTTGCACAAAATTGTATATTTCCCTCAAAGCAGCTTGTTTCTTATGAGCATGGAAATATTTAGCAGAGAAGTAATAAATCATATCCTGGGGACTTTGCACACAGGCAGGATCAAGAGAATTAAACCATTTCTTAGCATCACCCTTTAATGAGAACGGAAATATTTTGAGTATATAAAAGTGGCGCAATCTCAGATTATTAGTAAATAGGGCAGCTATTTCATCTAACTTACAAAGATGTGCCACAGCAGTTTCAGATTCATAGCCATAAAAAGGATCAGATTCAACCAAAGTAATTATATCTGGATCAACAGTAATATCATAATAATCCTGATTAGGAACACAGATAGGTGAAGTAGCAAAAGCAGGGTCGGGTCTCATCCTCCCTCTTCCTTACTCCACTTAATTAGTAACCTCTTATGTTAAGGTTTATCCGGACAAGCAAGAATAGCTTCATAAGATTCATTATTAAAAAGATAACCCTCAGGAATAACAGGCATAGGTTCATCATCACTAACATCATCGTATTCAGGTTCACTAATTTCTCTTTCTCTAGACTTAGAAATTTGCTCATCTAGAAATTCACCAAGTGGCACAGTAGTATCAAGCATAGAAGTTGTTTCATCATAAGTATCATGCATAGCAGAAATGGCATCATCAATAACATGCGACATATCATCATAGCAGTAGTAGGTTCAGGTGTCGCTAGCTTACTCATAACAGAAGGTGAGTCAAGTGCAGAGCTAGATGGCAGTTCCTTACATCCCCTCGTAGTTGAGGGATAAATTTTTGTCTTAGCGTGTTTCAAGTTCTTCATAGTGTCCAGCAGATATAAATCTCAAGTGACTCAAGGAATAGAGCTATGCTCCCCGGCAACGGCGCCAGAAAAAGGTCTTGATAACCCACAAGTATAGGGGATTGCAACAGTTTTCGAGGGTAGAGTATTCAACCCAAATTTGTTGATTCGACACAAGGGGAGCCAAAGAATATTCTCAAGTATTAGCAGCTGAGTTGTCAATTCAACCACACTTGGAAACTTAGTATCTGCAGCAAAGTGTTAAGTAGCAAAGTAATATGATAGGGGTGGTAACGGTAACAAAGTAAAGACAGCAAAAGTAATGTTTTTGGTATTTTTGTAGTGATTGTAATAGTAGCAACGGAAAAGTAAATAAGCGTAAACCAGTATATGGAAAACTCATAGGCACCGGATCAATGATGGATAATTATGTCGGATGTGGTTCATCATGTAACAGTCATAACATAGGGTGACACAGAACTAGCTCCAGTTCATCAATATAATGTAGGCATGTATTCCGTAAATAGTCATACGTGCTTATGGAAAAGAACTTGCATGACATCTTTTGTCCTACCCTCCCGTGGCAGCGGGGTCCTATTGGAAACTAAGGGATATTAAGGCCTCCTTTTAATAGAGAACCGGAACAAAACATTAACACATAGTGAATACATGAACTCCTCAAACTATGATCATCATCGGGAGTGGTCCCGATTATTGTCACTTCGGGGTTGCCGGATCATAACACATAGTAGGTGACTATAGACTTGCAAGATAGGATCTAGAACTCACATATATTCGTGAAAACATAATAGGTTCAGATCTGAAATCATGGCACTCGGGCCCTAGTGACAAGCATTAAGCATAGCAAAGTCATAGCAACATCAATCTCAGAACATAGTGGATACTAGGGATCAAACCCTAACAAAACTAACTCGGTTACAGGATAAATCTCATCCAACCCATCACCGTCCAGCAAGCCAACGATGCAATTACTCACGCAAGGCGGTGAGCATCATGAAATTGGTGATGGAGGATGGTTGATGATGACGACGGCGACGAATCCCCCTCTCCGGAGCCCCAAACGGACTCCAGATCAGCCCTCCCGAGAGAGATTAGGGCTTGGCGGCGGCTCCGTATCGTAAAACGCGCTGAAACATTCTCTCTGATTTTTTTTCTCCTCGAAAGCCAATATATGGAGTTGGAGTTGGCGTAGGAAGGCATCCAGGGGGCCCACAAGGTAGGAGGGCGCGCCCAGGGGGGAGGGGCGCGCCCCCCACCCTCGTGGACAGGGTGTGGGCCCCCTGGTCTTCATCTTTGGCGAGGATTTTTTATTATTTATTCTAAGATATTCTGTGGAGTTTCAGGTCATTCCGAGAACTTTTGTTTTCTGCACATGAAACTACACCATGGCAATTCTGCTGAAAACAACGTCAGTCCGGGTTAGTTCCATTAAAATCATACAAGTTAGAGTCCAAAACAAGGGCAAAAGTGTCTGGAAAAGTAGATATGACGGAGACGTATCAATACGCATCGCTGTTTGCAAAAAATATAAAAAAGGGATATAGTGTTGTTACTTTGTTTTGGCAGTGGTACAAGATTAACAACGACATCTCAATTGTAAATAAGAATTAATGAAAAGTACACCAACAAACAGAAGCATCATGATTATCTTCATGGGAACTAAACCATGATTAGCAGCAGTTATAGTATTAGATTAGCATGTCTTCATTTAACCAGTGATAGTATTAGATTAGCAGCAGCAATAGGAGCATATGGACAATGACCGCACAACAACCATGTACTTTTTGTCGAAACAACATATATACCTCCACCGAGGCATAAATCAGGACAACTTTTTGAGTGGCATTTCCTCTATAATAGTAGGTGATGTTGGACCAACCGATGAACCCTAGCTACTATACATGGGGAGCTGGGGAGTAGTCGCATAGAAGAAACCCCGCATGAGTGACCTGTAGGGGAGCTGGACCAGTACAAGAAGTTATACCTCAGGTGGGCGAGATGTCGCTTAGGCGGGAGGGCGGGATCTGCCCACACGATGGCAGCGAACAAGGGTGCGGAGGATCTTCGTCCGTGCCAGCACCGGCTCCGAGAGGACGGTGCGCATCGGCTTCCTCCATCGCAGATGGCGACAACGTCAACGCTGCACCTCCTCACCTCTCGCAGCGGACGGAATTCAGTCGGATCTGTGACCACCGGTAAGGAGAGAGATAGAGTGGACACTGTCATCTTGTTTTGATATGGAGAGGGTGAGAGAGCAAGACGCGAGAAACCCTATCAAACAAGAGGCTATATATACAAAGGAGTAAAAAAAATCTCTCCATAGCAGTGGTTTTAAATAGAATATGCGCGTTCCCGGAAAAATGAAAGGAAAAGTGGCGGACAATTTTTTAACGTACCAAGAAAGAAAACTCGATAAAAAAACACGCCCCCGTTTACAGGTCGTGAGAGTCGTCGCGCACACACACATAAACATAGACATGCATATCCGTGTTTACGTAAAATTCCATCTCCATCTCCAATCATATTTGTCCAACAGGCACATTATTTACATTGTTAATTATATACGCAGCAATATTAACGTACATCATCTCTTGTTTGCAGGCGTCTGGACTGCTGCCACGCCCGCTCCTGACCAACCCGAACCATCTTCATCACCCGCGCGTGCTTCCCGCCCAAAACGGCCAGTGCCACATTCATGCCCGGCCAGAGCAGACGCAACCTCTCACTAGCGCCGGCATTGAAGCGGCGCGCCGGCCAAGAGAGCGTCGCCCGTGCCGCTTCCCGGTGCACGCGGCTGCTCCGCGTTCAAAGGTCGCAATAGCCGGCCACAACATGCATGCAAAAAGTTCTTGGGAGTCCGTGTTACATCTAGCTATCCTCCCCCAACTCGTCAATCTCTTCTAGTAGTGCTAGTACTCCATGGTGTGATTCATCGACAAGCAGGCGGGAAAGTTATCGTATACTCGGTTTGCGGTGAGTGGAATGCCGAGCGACCATGTGGGGTGGAGCCGTGGTGGAGGGTGAGACACGAACGCGACAGACGTGATTTAAATGTTGGTTTTGCTCGATGGCGCGATCCAATGAAACGAAACGTTAGTTTCTCTCTGTTTCCACTTTTTCTTCGGAAAAACGGAAACTTTCCACTCCATTTTCATTCCTACTCCAAGGGTGCCCCATTACAACATTCCATCAAATACAAAGGAAAACTAACACGAATGTTGATGCATCTCAATGATTCACAGATCATAGCCAATATTTACATCACAACTAAAGACAAAAGTTGTGAGAGCGTGTACAAAAGAAAAACTACTGATGGGGTCACTACGACTTAAACCCTAAACCCTAAATAGGATTTAATTTCTTGGCTAGGTAGAACCTATCGAAGGAAAGATGACTGGCACCCTCGGATCATACGATGCTTCTGTGCAGTTCCACTAAAATCGAGCTGAGCATCCCTGATGGCGAATATATTGAAGAAGTGTGATTAGAATAATAGTACTAGCACTAGTTCATGAGACATAAACTCATCACAAATAGAAGCCGGTATAAGTAGAGAAAGATCGACATGGAGATGGATCTACGTGGGGAGCTGCGGTAGTGGAGCAAGCCGGCTCCAAAAGGAAGATGTACTACCTGGGACGTCGGGTTGTAGCTAGAAGGGCGGTTGGGACGCGGCATCAACCCATACCGTGGGGACCCCCGATTGGGACGCATCGACTGTGGGTTTTCTCCCTCGCCGATGTCGACCGCGTCTACGCAGAACATTGTTCCCTCCCCCTAGTGGTGGGATCAGGCCGGATATGTGACCAGCGGTGTGGCCACTGTTGTTCTATGCTTGTGAAGAGAGCAACCCAAGCAAGCAGGCTTGTAGCTTAGGCTCCTGCTAGTGTATATATAGTGTTATTCTTTTTCTCTCCATATCATCCATTTTATATTGCTACGTGTAATTGAAGAGTGAAATGATGGTTGCTTCTTCTGACTAACTTACTGTGTGATTTGACTGCTCCTTAGTGGCCCCTACACGTACTTCCCCTATGTGTATGACCGTTCCTGAGTATCACTTGTACTTATCTCTATTTTCTTGCATGACACGTAGACATGATGCGCATAGAGGAATTTTGTTACTACACGTTGTTACGTAGTACTGTACTACTAGTACCTACTCCCTCCTTCCGGTTCACTACTGGTACTCCCTCCGTCCTGGCTTATTGGCCCCCTTTGTACTCAATTCATGGGTTTGTTTTCCTCAAGAAATTGTCTTTACCAACGTATTATATCGGGAATGCATGCGTGAACAACGAATGATTAAACCTTACATGCAATGTTTTGACAAAGCATTGACTTATGAACATGTGAATGTGAGGGACTACAACCTCGTGCATGCATGGAATAGTCACACGTACACATGGACGCAAAAACGCGCGCGATGCCCTAATGCATGCATGTCCGAGCACATGACAGAACACACACGGTCACGCTCAAGTGCTCAACCTACACGTGCATGCACACACGCATACTCGGCCAGGGTGAGCTAGTGACCATATAAACACCGGAATATGTATATATTGAGCGCAATGAGCGTATTATGAAGTCCACTAACCATATTTTTACAAATATATAGTGACATACAGTGTATTTATCTCGTTTAAAATTAAGCCATATTAACCGAAAAGGAGGCAGTATGGACTAGCATTACTTTGTTGTGTCCCATCAACTTGCCAAACGAGGAGAAGCTTGCAGGACGGGAGAAGCTTGCGCGCGGTGGCTCGCAGGGCAAGGAGAAACTTTTGACTAATGCAAGCTCTCCCTCGCTCAGGCGGTGGACGTGCAACAGTTAATTCGGTATCAGATTGCCTGAAGCATACACATTACTAGTACTATTATTGTTCGACTTCCCGAAGAGGCGAACAGCCAAGCACAAAGTTTACTAGTACTACTACTACTACTACTATAGAGGTATGTACTATACTACTAGGAACTGGATGGAGGAGCGTCTGCATTCTTATTATATTTTAAAAATGTGATAAAGCAATCTTCAACACATTTGGTTCTCTTCTTGGGTTCTAGCATGTGATAACGGAAGTTGATTGCATGGAACACTCGCCACAGTTCTTCCTTAATTCTAGCTCATATCCTGTTACAAATAGGAGCGCTCGGTAATATTTCCTATTTTTTTGTTATTAAGCATGTAAACAGGTCAGCAAACCTTGCGGCGCATCTTAGTGCGAACCGTGCTTGCTGCACTTTGAATGTGGCCGAGAGTTGGCTTGATGAAACACCTCGCTTCCTTCTTCTTTTGCGGGGTACCTCGCTTCCTAGTGACCAGTCTCTTGGCTGATCGTCCTAAGAATGCTTATATATGAATAAAGCTCTCTCATTTACCCGCAAAATAGATTAAGCCATATTAACCGGAAAGGAGGGAGTATGGACTAGCACTACCTTTTTTGAAATGGGACACAGCGATCCCATACATCACACAGCCACAGCACTACGGCTGGCCCTCAACATGTCTACATCGTCAGGTAAGCCCTCGGCCCATAGCTGTCTCACAGCATGTCGTTCAGACCCCAAAGCAGCTAATGAATGGACTAGCACTACTTTTTGGTGTGTCCCGTCAACTCGTAGAACGAGGAGAAGCTTATAGGACAAGGTGAAGCTCGCTTACGCCTTTTGACTAATGCAACCCTCGCCCAGGCGGTAGACATGCATTAGTTCATTCGGTGTTAGATTGCCAGAGGCATACAATGTAGTACCCAACATGCGGAGTACCATCATTGTTCGACTTCACGAAGAGGCGAAGAGCCAAGCACAAGGTTTAGTAGTACGAGTAGCACTACTACTAGAACCGCATGGTGGAGCGTCTGTACTCTTATTTTATTTTAATCTCTGATAAAGTACACATTTATTCGAGAGAAGGGCGAAAAACGGCAGCCCAATAGTATAGTATATTAAAAAACATCGAACATGTAATGATGATATCGATCAACCATGCTCGAATATATATTGGCCACCGTGCGAGCCCGTCTGTGTGTTCTCGCTCCACGTCTCTCTCAAGGAACGGCGGGTTGGCCATTTTGCCGTCAATTGAGATCGGTTTGCTCACACTCCGGTCCCACATGTCAGTGGTATGCCAAGAGGAGGTGCGTTGACCGAGTGGTCATACGCGTACTTGGTTTTGTACCTTCATACTACTCCTCCCTCCGTCACAATTTACAGGGCGCACTTCATTCTGATGCATTTCTCTCAATGTATTTCCACCACTAGAGAGACTTTAGACACGTTTAGTTTAATGCTCAATTAATTAGGGTGTGGTAACCGCAATCAAGTCCACAATTTTCTCTCGATGTACTACGGAGTGGAGTAAGTGCACGCATGTGTGTACCCGGGGTGGAAGCACTGCATGCACGTGTGTACGCATTATTTCCTCTAGTAATAGACGCCGTGCTATAACTACCAATGCTATTTTTCAGGCCGATCGCTAGTCGCCTTGGTCCCAGAGATTTTTTTTGAAGGCGCTCTATAAACAGTGACGGATGGAGTAGTGAGCGAATTCAAAGAAGAGCATATTGATGGTTGCTTCTTCCGAGCAACTTACAATGGGAAAGGTGGGGCTTATGATCTGACTGCTCATTACTCACTATTAATGCGGCGCAACGACCGAGCTGAGTCTCCCATGCGGTTGTGCACTACTCCCTCAGTTCTTAAATATACACTGGAGTATTTGTCTTTCTAGAGATTTCAACGAGTGACTACATACGAAGCAAAATGAGTGAATCTACACTCTAAAATATGCCCATTTGAAATTTGTAAAAAGATATATGTCTAGGAAGAGAGGAGTATAATTTTGTGCATGGCACATGGACCCGGATGCTGAAGAGGCTTCTGGCAATGCTATCAAACTTCCAGCATTTTGTTTACATAATTAACGTACTATACAAATAATTTTCCAGCGACATGAAATTGTACAATGCTCTGAACTTTCAGCTTTTGTTTCGTGTGTCTTGCCATCGATGCTCTTTCAGAAACAATAAAAAACTAACTTCCTTGCTAATGCATCTCAATGATTAGCAGATCAGAGCTAATATTTACATCACAACTGAAGACAAAGTTGTGAGAAGGTGTTAAGTTAAAATTGATCCATGCTTTCATTGGCAGCAATGCCCCCCCAGCTCTGTCTAAATCAACAAGGCATGTTGGAAAAAAAGTAGCTATCTGGAGCATGCAACATTCCGATCATTTTGTGCAGTTCCACTAAAATAGAGCTGAGTGTCCCTCTTCCAAATATATTAAATGTGATTACATTAATAGAGGACTGCTGATGAAACAATAAACACACAAATAGAAGCCGGTCACCTTTGCAGTCTCTCTTAAGACTAACTAGTTGGAGAAGATTAAGCAAATAGTTGGAGAAGATTAGGCTCGGAGTTGGATGAGGAGGATAGAGCAAAACCAATCTCCCTTTGTGCAGCTGTACTGAGATGTAGAGACGTTGCCCGTTTGAAATTTTAGTACAGCTGCACAAAACACTCTTAAGAAAAAAGTTATTTGTGCAGTTCACCAAAAGGTCGCAATAGCAACGAGCTGAAATGGATAGCCCATCTTGCAAAAAAGTGGTAGAAAGGAAACAATTACTGGCCAATAACAGTTGATGACACATACAACGACAAAAAAGAAGCATATTCTTGTCCTAAGGGATGATAACAACACGGTTCTGTTTGTCTAAAACGGTGTGAGGACGAGATTGCAATATGGAAAGTATGCTGAACGAGCTACATTTTGGGCAAAGAACTATGGAAAATCCACACGCAAGATTTTCCACATCCAGCGACGTGGGAAGACGGGCGGTGGAGAAAGGCCGGAGGGGATACCTGGGGATCGTCGGGATGTAACTAGGAGAGCAGCGGCGGGTGGGATCTGCCCATACTGCGGCAGCGAGCAGGTGGCGTAGGCCCTACCGCGCCGGAGCTTGGTCAAAGAAAACAGCGGGTACCGTAGATTGGGACGTGCTGCCTTGGCACTGTCGAACGGAGAAACGATGCACATCCTCCCTTTCTGCCGGCGGACGGGATGCGACGGATCAGTGACCAACGGTGAGAGAGAGAGGACACCGCTGCCTTGTTTGAGATACTCTAAAGAGAGACAAACCCAGGCAGGCAGGCTCCATTGTATATAGTGGAGCGGACTACCTTTTTCTCCATAAAAATCGTTTTATATTCAATGTACGTGCCATTGAGCTATATAACTTTATTTAAAAATAACGCACCAACGCATCAAGTCGAACTTTGTTTCGTGCACGCATGGTACACGACCTCCGTAGGTAAACAACCGCTACACGCGTTCAAATTAGCACGTGCATGAGTTCGTGCACCTATTCTCTTCTTGTACGTACACCACCTATGTGGGGTTGTGTGAGAGAGATACAAACGTAGAGAGATATAGTGTGTGGGTTCGTGAATGTTTTGGGGGGGGGGGTCAATCAAAAAATGTAACATATGCAATGTGTGTGAAATAGAGTCCTGGATATATCATATATATAGAGGGGGCGATCCACGAGAAGAGAGTGGAGGTATCATCGGCTTGAGATATCCATAGAATCGAAGAGAGGGGTGATGTGTGTGTGTGCGTGCGCGATCGATAAAGAGTGCCATCGAATTTGTGTGTGCCCACGTCAAAGATATAGAGTGGCTGGCCTACTGGAACGTGAGAGGGGACAGGTGTAGTTTGTCTCTGTGGCATGGATACCTACCTACAGCGCTCCACTATTAGTGTGTGGTGGGGGGAGGCCTAATTAATTATAGAGGTACAACGGCTGGTATATGTGTGGAGGAGGAGAGAGGCCTACCTTATGTATTAAGGGAGATCGATCGGCATCCATGCATATGTGTAGGAGAGGAATAAGGTTGGGAGAGAGAGACAGAGCTAGAGTGTTGGAGGGGGTGGTAGTGGAGTTGCTTCTAACAAATGGTGGGAGACAGTGGCGGACCTAGGAATGGGCCAGGCCCCAGGCGAACTGGGCCAAGGCCCAGGCAACTTAGTTGATTGTAGCGTTATATTGTAGCTACAGTGTTAAAATATACAAAGGAGATGGGCCTTACGCCCTAGGCTACCGACCCTTCTGCTTGGGGCCGGAATCTGCCCATGGTGGGAGAGGCTTGCTAGACAAACGGAGGGCACGCCTGCAATATCAATAAGAGAGGGGATGACTGCCTGTCTGTGCACGTGCATGCAAGAGACGGGTCAAGAGGCATGCACGAATGATGAGGGGGGATGATATGGCTGTGGTAAGCAGACGTAACTACATAGGAAGATCAATCATCCTTTGTCAGAGAAAGGAGAGACATAACTTGTGAGGTACGTCGATCGATGGGTGGTGGGGAATAGTTAAAGTTGACCTAGGTATATGTAGGGAGATCAATCGGTATACATGCATGTATTTGTTAGAAGCAAATAAGGCCTAGGGAGAAGGATAGAGAGAGAGAGAGGGATGCATCTAGGAGGTGGTGCGAGAGGCATACTATATCGAGGGGGAAGGAGTGTGCGAGTACGTGATCGATGAAAAGAGTGGTGGGAGTGAGGCATGGACGGTGAGAAGAGAAGAGGGGAAACTTGTGTTTGTGGTAGGCTGATACGTCTCCAACGTATCTATATTTTTTCATTGCTCCATGCTATATTATCTACTGTTTTGGACATTATTGGGCTTTATCATTCACTTTTATATTATTTTTGGGACTAACCTATAAACCGGAGGCCCAGCCCAGAATTGCTGTTTTTTGCCTATTTCAGAGTTTCACAGAAAAGGAATATCAAACGGAGTCCAAACAGAATGAAACCTTCGGGAACGTGATTTTTAGGAAGATTATGATCCAGGAGACTTGGACCCTACGTCAAGAAACAAAAGAAGAGGCCACGAGGTAGGGGGCGCGCCCACCCCCCAGGGCGCGCCCTCCACCCTCGTGGGCCCTTTGTTGCTCCACCGACGTACTCCTTCCTCCTATATATACCTACGTACCCCCAAACGATCAAATACGGAGCCAAAAACCTAATTCCACCACCGCAACCTTCTGTACCCACGAGATCCCATCTTGGGGCCTGTTCTGGAGCTCCGCCGGAGGGGGCATCCATCACGGAGGGCTTCTACATCAACACCATAGCCTCTTCGATGAAGTTTGAGTATTTTACCTCAGATCTTCGGGTCCATAGTTATTAGCTAGATGGCTTCTTATCTCTTTTTGGATCTCAATACAATGTTCTCCCCCTCTCTTGTGGAGATCTATTCGATGTAATCTTCTTTTTGCGGTGTGTTTGTTGAGACCAATGAATTGTGGGTTTATGATCGAGATTATCTATGAACAATATTTGAATCTTCTCTGAATTCTTTTATGTATGATTGGTTATCTTTGCAAGTCTCTTCGATTTATCAGTTTGGTTTGACCTACTAGATTGATCTTTCTTGCAATGGGAGAAGTGCTTAGCTTTAGGTTCAATCTTGTGGTGTCCTTTCCCAGTGACAATAGGGGCAGCAAGGCACGTATTGTATTGTTGCCATCGAGGATAACAAGATGGGGTTTTTATCATATTGCATGAATTTATCCCTCTACATCATGTCATCTTGCTTAAGGCGTTACTCTGTTTTCATGAACTTAATACTCTAGATGCATGCTGGATAGAGGTCAATGACTGGAGTAATAGTAGTAGATGCAGGCAGGAGTCGGTCTACTTGTCTCGGACGTGATGCCTATATACATGGTCATACCTAGATATTCTCATAACTATGCTCAATTCTGTAGATTTCTCAACAGTAATTCGTTCACCCACCGTAAAATACTTATGCTCTTGAGAGAAGCCACTAGTGAAACCTATTAATCTTCCAACACTTAGTTATTTACTTTGCTTTTTTACTTTACTTTTATTTTATTTTGCATCTTTATCATAAAAATACCAAAAATATTATCTATCATATCTATCAGATCTCACTCTCGTAAGTGACCGTGTTGGGATTGACAACCCCTTATCGCGTTGGTTGCGAGGATTTATTTGTTTTGTGTAGGTGCGAGGGACTCGCGCGTAGCCTCCTACTGGATTGATACCTTGGTTCTCAAAAACTAAGGGAAATACTTACGCTACTTTGCTGCATCACCCTTTCCTCTTCAAGGGAAAACCAATGCAGTGCTCAAGAGGTAGCATAGGCACACCTGGCTAGAGAGGCACATCGATTGATGTGTGCCGTAAAGAAGGAGCTGGGGGCCTACACACACTACAAAAAATACACTTCCGTGATGATACGTGTTTGTCACAGTAGGTTGCGTTTTTTGTCATGCATGTACATCCATGATAAATTTATGACAGAATCAAGATAGTAATACCTGTGCTGTCGTAAAAGTGTTCCATGATATTACCAAAATTATCATCACAGAAGTGTCCACTTCCATGACGATAAATCACGCGTCACAGAAGTGCTTTCGTCAAGGGTGACCGACACGTGGCATCCATCGTAATGGAACGCCGTTAAGCTATCGGGCCGGGTTTTGGATCCGATAACCCGTTAAGAGCCCCGACCAATGGGGATTTTCCACGTGTAAAATCATCATTGGCTAGAGGGAACACGTGTCGGCTCATCGTTGGGACAGATGTCATCCACTCAATGGACAGAAGGCGCCTATGATACGTCGACACGTGGCACGGCCCAACAGAGGCCCATTCCTGTGAAAAGGCCGGTCCGTTTGACTTGGTCAAAAGGTGGCAGGCCGGCCCATGGAAAGCCTGTTAACAGCCTGTTCGCATATAGCCCCTTTACAGCCCGCTAACCCAAGGCCCGTGACACCCTATCCGAATTAGGCCCAGTAGTGTCATCTGGGCCATCCAATATGATTCCAGCCCGTTTTCACTTATGGCCCATGTATGGCCCATGACGTCTTTCAGCCCATATGAGGCCCTATGTAACTCTTGGCCTATTAACGGCCCGTGGTGAAACTGACCCGTAATGAACAGTGTATCACTTTACACCCATTAACGGCCCATGGTGAAACTGGCCCGTAATGAACAGTGTATCACTTTATACCCATTAACAGCCCGTTATTCCGTTGGGCCGTTTCCAGCCCATGTTATCTTTCGGCCTTCTCAGAGCCCATTTATTCTTGGGATCATTTCCAGCATTCTTTTACTTACGGCCCGTTACTGTCATTTTCTACTTGTGGCCCAAATTCAGCCTGTGGTTACAGTCGGCCCGTTTGTGGTCCGTTAATACGTTGGGCAATTTTCATAGCGTCATCAAATACGACCTATTAATGATGGCCCATTATGGTCGGCCCATGAACGGACGATTCCAACTCTAGCCTGTTTACGGCCGTAATGTGGCCTGTTATTGGCCCATGTTTGGCCAATCGATCATACGGCCCGCATAAGGCCCATTGATGATACGACCCGTAGAAGGCCCATTGTTTCTACGGCCCGTAGAAGGCCTACTGTTTCTATGGCCCGTAGAAGGCCCACTGTTTCGACGGCCCGTAGGAGGCCCAGTGTCACTACAGTAAATATTAGCCCATGGTTATTGTGGCGTAGTTTTAAAAAATAGGTTATTGCAGCCACTAGCAAACCGCGGAAAAAGAACTGCACTGACTACAAGCAAATAAATAAACAAGACAACAAGGAAATAAATATAAACGCCTCAACAAAACAAGTCCAGAACTGAAACCACTTCAGAAGAGTTCAAGAAACAATATCCTGGGTACCCATAATGCTGGCAAGATGCTTAGCAAGCTTATTAACTTTCTCTTGTTTGGCGCTTAAATCCTCCAGTAACTTGTTTGCAGACAAGAAAGTACGATATGAATTCTGCAGAACTTCCTCGATCCTTTGGCTTCTTGCCGCAACACACCGATCAAGCCTTTCAAAGATGTAGCTGAGATCAAGAAGCAAGTGATTCAGCAATGAGTTTGAAGAGCTTGTGCCGTGATCGCCAAGAACTCGAACACTACATCAATGCAGGATCGGGGTTTTCTCACTTGTCTACAAGATCGTTTTATCACCTTTCTTGGAGACCAACAGGGTTGTCTCACTATCTTGAACCTTATCTGCATTACTTTCTCTACCATTGCATAGTGGGGTGCTCTTCTCCAATATTCTGTTTGCATACTACAAGAGAAACAAGCAGACACATCACTGGTTTAGCTTGTAGTATACGAAACTCATTTTGGTAAACCGGTTCAGTAGTAAGGTGGACAGGATAACAGCATGAAGCAAACATATATCTATGTACTATGGTCACTGCATTGTCCATATCATTCTAGTTTATGTTCCCTAATAAAGATAGAGACACAGTTCAACTCATATATTTTTAAGACACAGCAGCATAGACAGAATATATGTGTGAGAAACTACACAACATTGGCAGCACTTGTAATGTGCATCACATGAGAACATAACTGTTTATACAACTTAAATTGAAATCAACATAGAGCAAGAAGTTAAAACAACAATCCAGTTAAAGAAATAGGTTTAAAACATACCTGTTGCGCCATTGGAGTTTCAATTGGATCCTTCAAATTCGAACGTAGTTCGTATGAGTAAATACAGTGATGCAACAACAAAGGAGTATGGACCATAGCTACGGAATCGACACGAGAACAGTTGCTCTTCTCGCTTTAAACATGGAGTTTGGGTTAGGCTGTGGTGGTCTTCGTGCTTTGGGCACTGCAGTAGCTTTACAAACTGCTCGTGTGGGGGTACTCTATGGTGGACATGGTGCTTTGTCAACTATAAGTGGGTTACTATCCGCTGGGGTTGCGGTTAGATGGGTTGTAGCTGGTTCTCTGCCCAACGGTGTAAGTGTGCAATCTGGAAGAGTCTCGATTATGTGTGGTGGGGCTAGTTTGTGGGTCAGTACAACCATGGTTCTATCTACATCGACGGGTAGCACTGTCTTTTGTGAAGAACAGGTTTTTGCTCCCTTAGATACTGCCATCACCCCCTCCAATTCAAATGGCTAATAAACAAGAAAAGAAATTGAACGTACAGACATTGTATGATAGACATATGTGGTAATTCACATATATGTTGTCAAACCAAACAGGACAGCATGACACAATTTCACATATATGATGCCTAACTAAACAGGATAGCATGACACAGTTTCAGATATATGATGGATAACTTAACAGGATATAATGGCATAATTCAACACTGATGAGTACCTAAACAGGATGACATGACAAAACTATATGATGTCTTTCTAAAATAGGTTGGGATGAAATAATTCACATACATGTTGTCTAAGTATACAGGATGGCATGATATGATTGACATAATTGATTCATATACTAAGCAGCTGGCACTCGCATGTATGATCTCTAAACTAAGTAGATAGAATTCAATATTGTGCATATGATGTCTAAACTAAGCAATGCAAGACACCATATGCATCATATGAGAAATATAAACATTGCAACTTAGAGCATACACCTCAGGTGGGATATAGGACTGGTCATCTGTCTCTGAATCCTCCTCTGAGGAGCTCCTTGTAACCATTGAGATATATGCTTTAACAGGTACCATTGCCTGCTCTCAAGACTTTGTTTTCACTCCAGATTTTTCCATAACCGGCTCAAATGGCTGATACACATGAAGAGTAGTTCAATATACACAGATTGTCGACAAATGGAAAATGTAATGAAAAAAAGATGGCATGAGATAATTCACATATATGATGCCTGGCTCCATGGCGGTGCATAATTCACATATATGATAACTGGCTGAAAAACATGGCATTGCATAATTCACATATCTGATATAGAAAGCAAAAGGAGGCATTCACACAAAGCATGTCTAATCTAAGCAGATGGCATGGCAATGCAAGAGACCATATACATGATATGAGCAATATAACCCAGCCAAGTTAGAGCATGCACCTCGGGGAATACGACTGGTCATCTCTCTCTGAATCCTCCTCTGAGGAGCTATTTGTAACCAGCAAGAAATCTGCATCGACAGGTAGCACTGACTGCTCAGAAGACCTTGTTTTCACTCTAGATTTTCCCATGACCGACTCAAATTGCTGATGCATAGGAAGAGTAGATGAATGTATAAACATTGTTGACAAATGGAATACATTATGGAAAAAATATGGCACGATACAATTCACATATACGATGACTGGCTAAACAGGATGGCATTGCATGATTCACGTATATGATGCCTTGCTAAAGAAGATGGCATTGCATAAATTCCCATATACTCCCTAATGACATATAAGATGTATAATGTAAGCAATGCAAGGCGCCATATGCATGATATGACCAACATCAGCATGCCATGTTAGAGCAAACACCTCAGGTGGTAAACATGCGTGGTCGGCTCCTTCTGAATCTCCATCTGAATAGTTATCTTCCTCTGGAATACAATCTGGAAATGCAGGAGGGGGGCACTTCGCCCACCATGGAGCGGCGTCTGCATGACATTATATTCGCACGCAACGGTCTTCTCTTTTTCTCTACATGTTCAGTATGATTGTGTACAATATCTGACATGCATAATAAAAAAATAGTTAGATTTTGTAAGGCCTAAGGGGTGCATGCAAAAATCAAGACTGATGGTAGCAAACAAGTGGATGGATCCAAAACTAATGATATCAGGTAGATTATAGCTTCAGTTTAAAAAGATAGACAATGGATCATCTATTGTTTGTTGCCCACCCAACATGAACCACATAGAAGACCCCAGATGAACCAGATAGTAGACATATACTATTTGTTGTTGGCTCGATATGAGACCCATGGGCAATTCAAAACTCAAGATTTAACGATAAAGTAGCAGGTAATAATAACCGATGTATAACGTAAGCAAACACGATAGACTGCGACCTCTCTTCCGGAACTGTGTAATCCTCAGGTTCATCTGCTCAGTCGATGATGGTAATGCAGTTGGCGTGGCTGCCGGCAACGGGGAAGATGATCTGAGGCAGCGAAAGGAAGTCTGCAGGGGGGATCTCTGCTGCAGTGAACGCTTCTATCGATGGTGCACCTCAGGTGTGGTGGATGACGGCACGGCAGGAGCAGGACATAACACACAGAGTTTTCTTTGACGCCTATCTGAAAATGAAGTAAATATGTAAGGGCTCCTTAGAATTGGAGGATTCTATAAACGTAGGGACAGGAAAAACACAGGGATAGGATATGAATGCACGTGCAAAATAGAGCATTGGGAAACATATGATTTCAATCAACCTGGGTGTTTGGCTCACATGAATTGGAAGAACAGAGGAATGGAGAAACAAAGTGATGCGACGAGTGTACAACCTCTTTGGCATAGCCTTGTGGACCTCAGCATCATTGGGTTGGACGTGGAGGATGGTGATGATGCTGGTGTGACTGTCGGAGGCGGGGACGAAGATCCGAGGCCTCTGGAAATGGCGCCGAGGGTACTGCTCCACTGTGATGGACGGTTCCGTCATTGGAGCAGCTCCGCTAAGGTGTACGGCGACGAGGCTGAAGCATGACAAGACAGATAACGTTAATCTGAAGTGGGACCCTAATATCATGTGCAATAGATGACATAAAATACATCACCAAAAAGTGCTAGATGTAAAACGCATCAGCCGCGCCACGGCCGGTCCGACAGATGCTGTAAGTACTGTTCGCTCTGAACTTAACTGAAGAAAATGAACTTCACAGTCGAAACTGAATTTTACTGTCGAAACTGATTGAACTAGTAACAGAGCATTGCAATAGATGTTTAGGGCATTCGAGCAGGGAACGCACTAGCAGAGAGCAAGTCGTGCAGTAGCACCACGAGCGAGTGCTAAAGCAGCAACTCCTGTAGCTGCCGGAGGTCGTGCAACAGCAGCAACAGTGTAAGCGAGAGCAAGAGTAGAGCAGCAGCACGAATGAAAGCAAGAGCAGTGCAGCAGCGCGACCGACAGCAAGAACAGAGTCGCAGCGCGAGCGAGAGCCGGAGCAGCTGCAGCTAGTGCCGTTGTGGAAGTCGCCACCGAGGAAGCAACGACATGGGGAGAGATGCCGTGGATGATGTGGCCAGCGACGGCACCGTCGATGGAGACACGCCATGTATGCTCGGTATCAAGCACCGGCAGCCCCGTGAGATCAAATAAAAGATAAAATGCAGCGGTGAGTGCAGAACCTCCTTGGTGGCGCCGAGTTGGCATCGGCTTCATCAGAGGAATTGGTGAGGGTGCTGCGGTTCCGGTGGGGCAGGTCAAGACAGCGATGTGGGGATTGAGGTGGCGCGATAGACGATGCGAACGTCAGGGCAGCTCCTTGGAGGTGGAGGACGGGGCGGCTGATCCGGCGGGACGACGAGATCGACAACGGATCCTCATCCGGTGCGGTGGATGAGGGACAGCAAGCTGTTGCGGTGGACGACGTAGTCGGGGAAGAGTCTCTGGCTGGGCGGCGGTCGGGAGGCCGACGGAGGAGTGTGGGGTTTCGCGGGTTTTGGCGGCCTCGGTGTACGAATGGGGGGAAGCCAAGCTTAGGGACGCGCTTGTCTGAAATGTAGGGTAAGTTACCAGCGTACCCCCACCGGTTTTGACACCGTGACATGGAGCTTCATTTCCGGCTGAGGGGTAGAAGGGGGATTTCGCGTGTCTAGGCTGCGGGAGCGATTTCGGAAGAGGAGGGAGTTCTCGCGCGCGTCCAAATTTCGGGATAACAAGGCGCGGCGCGGGTTGAAGAAGTGGGAGTTTCAAAGCAGGTGAGACAAAAGATACTCGAGCTTGAAAATTTCGGGATAACAAGGTGCGGATTCCTTGTTCGGTAGAACAAACTTAACGTGTAAAAAAACAATTCATACAAGACACAAGAGAGTCATGTCCCCTTTTACCATATTGCTATAGATGCCATTGAAAAAACTACAAGAAAAATGTAAAAAAAATCGGGAGAACAAGATTACCCAGCACAGTACCAAATCGATTCGCACTTCCCTCAACAACAACAAAAAACAAATCAATTCCCACCAAAGAAAGAGTAATGTCCCTTTTTATATGATTACAGATGCCATGATCTCGAATTTCAGTTTTTGAATCCACATTATGTTGAGTTCGAATATATCGTTAGGTGACCTTGCGGTTTATAATTGATGTAGTCGTACATTTTGATCTTCCATCATATATGAACATTTTAGTCCACTATGTGAACATATATATTGTCGTCTACCATATGGACTAAATTTGAATCAATTTTCCTTATTTGAATACGATTGTTGTCAAGTTATACAATAATTTAAATATTATCTTGATAACAAAAAACATACATATAGCAGTAATCATATTTCACTATGAACTACATGTACCATACGCTCTCCAATTCAAATATTTGTATCCATTTTATGTTGAATTCAAATCATAGTACATTATTGGTCTAGGTAGCGAGATGTTTGGGATAATCTAAACCCTGTTTTCATACGTATAATTTTTGGCTGAATTGGGACAAGTTTTGGTATAAGCCTCTTGCAAAACCGGAGATTCTCTCAACAAGCCTCGTGTTTCCGAGAGGGAACGTGTCACCTTTGTGTCCGAAACGATATACGCTGCCTCCCCCTGATTTTATTTACAGAGGCAACATAGAACTATATGAGTGCCCTGTTAAATTTTGGCGGGTTCATTTGGCCTTTTTATACATTAATTGAGTTTCTGGACTTTTAATGTGCATAATCTAAATATGAATTGCATGCACATGCTCCGGTGCACCAAAGTGGGTTGAAAAATCACATGTGTGTCCTTGGTTGAATTTCTAGGTCCCATGGAAGAAATTAGAACGAAATTCAAACATCTGGGCGTCATGACTCGGCCGAGAACATCGAGAAACTTTGATTTTAAATTCATGTAAATCCGAAACTCGCCTGGAAATCATGAAACTTGGCATGGTGTCATGTCATGGCACTAACATGTTGTGGTAAAAAATTGGGCCGATTTGGAAGCTCATGGTTCTAAGAGGGAACATGCCACCTTTGAGTGTGAAACGATATACGCTGCCCCCCCCCCCTTGAGTTTCTTAACAAAGGCAACATAGAACTACATTAGTGCCCTGTTAAATCTTCGAATTATTCCGGGTTTGTTTGTCGTTTTTTATACATTAATTGAGTTTCTGGTCATTTAATGTGCATAAGTCAAATTTGAACTACAAGCACATGCTCTCGTGCACCAAAGTTGGTTGAAAAATCACATTTGTGTCCTCGGGTGAATTTATAGGTCCCATGCAAGAAGTGCGAATATAATTAAAACATCTGGGCATCGTGGCTCGGCCGAGAACATTGAGAAACTTGGTTTTAAAATTCTTGTCAATCCAAAACACGTCTGAAAATCATGAAACTTGGCATGGATGTCATGTCATGGTACTACCATGTTGTGGTAAAAAAATTGGCCGAATAGGAACAGATTTTGGTATAAGCTTCTTGCAAACCGAAATTTCTCTCAAGAAGGCTCGTGGTCCTGAGAGGGAACGTGCCACCTTTGAGTGCAAAACGATATATGTTGTCCCCCTTGAGTTTATTTACAAAGGCAACATAGAACTACATGAGTGCCCTGTTAAATTTTGGAATTATTCCGGCTTCATTTGGCCTTATTTACACATTAATTTAGTTTTTGTCCATTTAATGTGCATAATTAAAATTTGAACTACAAGCACATGCTCCCAAGCACCAAAGTTGGTCGAAAAATCACATTTGTTTCCTCGGGTAAATTTCTACTCCCTCCTTCCGTCTATATAGGTCCTAATGCGTTTTTCGATGCTAACTTTGACCAAACGTTAGAGCAATAATATATGACATGCAACTTACACAAAGCATACCTTCAAATTTGTATGTCAAAGGAGCTTCCAATAATATAATTTTCATAGTATACGTCTCATGTGCTATTAATCTTGTCAATAGTCAAAGGCTGTCTTGAAAAACACATTAGGCCCTATATAGATAGAAGGAGGGAGTAGGTCCCATGCAAAAAATGAGAATAAAATTCAAACATCTGGGCATCGTGGCTCGGTTGAGAACATTGAGAAACTTGGTTTTAAAATCATGAAACTTGGCACGGTGTCATGTCATGGTAGTACCATGCCCTGGTTAAAACAATTGGCCAAATAGGAACAAATTTTGGTATAAGCTTCTTGCAAATCGGAGCTTCTCTCAACAAGGCTTGTGGTTCTGGGAGGGAACGTGTCACCTTTGTGTGCATAATTCAAATTTGAAATACAAGCACATGTTCCAGTGCACCAAAGTTGGTTGAAAAATCACATGTGTGTCCTCGTGTAAATTTCTAGGTTCCATGCAAGAAATGGGAATGAAATACAAAATTCTGGGCGTCGTGGCTGGGTTGGAAACATTGAGAAACTTAGTTTTTTAATTCCTGTAAATCCAAAACACGCATGAAAATAATGAAACTTGGCTTGGTGCCATGACATGGCACCAACATGCTGTGGTAAATTTGCAGTCCGATTTGCGAAGGCGCACACATTAACAATCAACAAAGTCATTTTGGAACAAGTGTTGTCACATTACAATCGGAAACACGAGTATTATTGAAACCATGGGCGTTCTACTTACTAGTACCATTTACGTGCCGCCACGCGTCCCCATTTTTTATTAGCTAGGAGGCGCCATGCAGGGTAGCTATTTGAGTACGAGAGGCGGCGATCGACCCTCACAAGATGCTTATCAGGGGGAGAGCCCTTTGACCTCCATCTACCGTCCACCTCTCTCCCAAGGTCTCCATTAATGGCGCCGGAGCCTCTGTTTAATGGCGTGGCTATGTCTCACTCGACTGAGATTTAAGAGAGAAAAAAGAAAATCTGAAAGCATGGATCTTGATGTAAGATCCGAAGGACCTATATAGCATCTACTGCAACTTATAGCAAGACTGATGAATATATAAGGACGATTAATTTTTTTTGATCAAGGAAGGGCTTGCCCCTTCCGATATTCATTACTGAAAACCACCACAATTAACAAGAAGTTCAGCACAACTCCAGCCTAACACGAAGGACTAAAAGCTACCAGATTGAAATCGCAACATCCCAAGAGGCCAACAAAGGCCAAACATCCATGCTAGAACCCAACATTTCATAACCGACGACACAATCCACATCCTAAACCAATTATTACATCAAAAGAAACCAGGAAACTGAAGGAAGCCCAGCAGTAACTAGAAGAACAGCAACACCAAGGTCGCCACAGCAAGAGTTTTCTTCATTCCAGCCTCGCAACATTGATCTTCCACAGAAAGATAAGGACGATTAAATGTCTTGCATAATTAGAAAGATAATTAAACAAGCCACATGCGTCTACGCCCAAAATACACAAGGGCAAAACAAGAAGGAAGACAAGGATCTGGCTCGCTGATCTCTACTTTCTTGATGCGTTGCTGCAGGCCGCGGGAACTAGTCTCCACGGCGAGCAGCGATGAGCTCTTTCGTGTCCTCAAGATGCTGCTTGAGAACATCCACGGATTCCTCCACCAGCCTTTGGCGCTCATTGCGGAGCATGTCATTCTCGTCCATAAGTTTCTTGACGATGATGCCGGTCCTCTTCAACAAGGCATTGGTCTCCTCCTGCTGGTCTGCACTTCGGACGATCTTCTCCCTCAGCAGGTCGCGCTTGGCCTGGAGCCTCTCATTGCCCTCCCTTAGTTGTCGGATGACGCCGATAGCCTGTTTAAACGAGGCTTTCATGTCATCCTGCAACCTCGCCTAGCCAGAGATCTGATCCATCTGGCTATGGACGATCGCATGCATGCGCTCTTAGAATATCGTCGCCGCCCGCGAGAAATTTTTTCGAGCCGCTTGGGCGCGCGCGGACGCCTCGCTGCATTCGTGGCGCGGTGGGACATCGCTGCTTGCTTCATGGGCGCTGGCTGGACCATCTGCTTTGCGATCGGCGCGCAAGGGACCTCCGTGCTGCTTCAGTGGCGCGGCGGGACCTCTGTGCTGCTACTTCCGTGCTGCGGGACATGTCGGCTGCTCTCGCAGCGAGGAGGGACATCTCTCGTGCTTCCGCTTCCATGCTTGCCTCTCCCTGGTGGAAATCTCTCGACCCAGAACTCACGCTGGCCCTGGCAGACGCAAGGGAAGGATGTTGAATGCCTTGTTTGTTTTTGTGGATGAGGATTTGAGGAGGAATGTGCAGTCATCTTGGCATACTAGTATTTATAACCGAGTACTAATACGCTCCTAAGTGGGAAACCGTTTAGGTTTTGATCGGTGTGAACAGGTTTGCAATTCAATATAGCATGGAGTAATTTGGAATCTGACGAGTCGCAAGCTCAAAATTTATTGACGGTTCTAGTTTCGAAGTGCGGCACTATTCCCGGATGGAGTACTTCTTTTTCTACTCCCTCCTTTCCGGTTTTATAGGGCTTATCTCAAAATTTTAGTTTTTCCATTTTATAAGGCTCAATTTGGTTGTCCCCAACACATGTTCAGATTCCAAGGTGCATTAAATCAGTGCATGCAAGTATTAAGAGAAAATTGACCAATGCATGTACTTTATGCATGCATGCATTGCAATTAATGCACTGATAAACATAATTTTTTGAGAAAAACAAGAGCATTAATTAGGTGCTTTTGCAAACTACAAAAAATATTCCACCACTCACCATCTTGGTTGGTGAGATTTTTGAATTAAGCCCTATAAACCGGAAAGGAGGGAGTACTGTTGTGTACGTGCAATAACTGACACCGTCGTATACATATCTTACGGTTAATGGGGCGTTCGATAGGAATAGCCGCGTGGCAAGCTCTAGGATAGTCTTTTTTTCAGACGCATTAAACCTATCTCTCGGGACTTCTCGCATGCACCATCATGCCACCCACAAAAACTTGTACTCTGAGTGTACGTTATACAGGAAGAGAAGAGGTGCATGCATGCACTCGTCCTCTCACACACGCGTCTGTTTTTTCTCGAAAAGGAGGATGATGACTCCTGGCCTCAGCATCTGGGAGTCACACACGCATCTGTAGCTATGAATTGTAGTGTTCTCAACCATCCGATTGGCTCTATCATGGATGTACCTATATACTAAAACATGTCAAGATACATCTATATTTTGACAAATGGAAGGCACGTATTGTGGAACGGAGGGAGTGCTTGTCATCAAAATGGATAAAAAGGGACATATCTAGAACTAAAATACGTCTACATACATCTCCTTTTATCCATTTTGATGACAAGTAGTACTTCTTACCCAAAGGAACTTTATATCCAATGATACAAAATATCCGCTCGATCGTTGGAAATTATTGATCCGATGTCAAGTAATTGCTGCATCGCCACCAAAACCCACCATTTCTTAAGCTAAAGTAGACCAAGGTAATCCCTATATTAGCATATTACTAAGATAAATGTAAGGCATCAGAGAAACATTTAGGACGTGAGCTTGTCAATCTGAATGTGGAGGGACACAAGCTTAGCCTCGGCCAGCAGCTTGGGTGGAACTGTCAAGAAGGTCAGCTCCTGCACGTCAACGTCGCTGGGATCCTTGCTGCAGCCTGGACGCTCGTGTGATTGTAGTCTTCTGGCCCTACCCGACACCCTGGTGATTGTAGTTTGCACGCTCATCTGGTCAAGACAGTAATATATATTTTAATTTGTTTTTTTTTTCGAAAAGTGGGGACTCCCCGGCCTCTGCACCAGAACGATGCATACGGCCGCATATATTTTAATTTGTGGTGGGTAAATGTTAGAGGTTGCAGCAAATATATTGTACACTGCGGGTCTTTCAGCCAAGTTTAGAGGCAAGCATGTGGGGCCAGTGCTATGATGTGTCGCGTCAACTCGTACAACGAGGAGAAGCTTGATTTTACTACACGCCTTCTCCCTCGCCCATGCGCGTGGTTGCTCACAAACGAGGACATACTTTTGCTTAGTAGTACTTCTACAACAAGCTATCCGTCCCGCTCGCGGTGGATGGACATGCAGCAGTGGATTTGACAATGTAGAAGCAGTAGTAGTAACATCATTGTTCGTCTTCTCAAAGAAGCGAAGAGCCAAGCGCAAACCGAACGTTGCAGTTGCGAACATTGGAGCATGCATATAGCCAGGCTCTTGCATGAGACAAAATTGCTATGTGAGCCCACTATTGTACTAGTACGTACAACTACTTGCTAGTATAGCCCTGTAAACCAGAAAGGAGTATTTGCCCTTCTAGAGATTTCAACAAGTTACTAGACTACACCAAGTCGGAGTACATATGGAGCAAAATGAGTGAATCTGCACCGTAAATAAATACATACTAGTTCTATTGTTTTCCTCTCCGAGGTTCACAATATTGAGTATACTGACTAGTATCTTTTTGACACGCATTTACGTTTTTTTACATAGTACAGACACAAGCGCTCATATACACGCACATACACTCACCCCTATGAACGCACACACGCATGACACTATCATCTTGAAATTTACGAAGTCACCATAAGCACCTCGTCGTCGACGGGTCCATAGGTGCTTGAATGCCAATAAGGGAGAGGGTAGTGGTTCCCGAGACGTTGAACGGTCAATGATGCATCCTCAATTACATGCAGAGGTGAAAGTGCAACTATCCCTGGGTGGTTTTGGTAATTCCTAACAACATATATCTCCTTGAGCTAACATTATTCCAAGATTAATATTTCAGGAAAAGCTCAATGAATGGCATGGCATGGATGATGAAAGTGGATCCCTCAAAATATTAAGGACAAAGGATTGTCTCAAGCTCAAAAGCTCAAGACTCTACATTTTACATTTTAGTGATCCAAGATCACATTGAGTCTATAGGAAAAGCCATTACTATCAAGGAGGGATGAGGTGTTGCTTAATGGCTTACTTGCTCAAAGTGCTTAGTGATATGCTCCAAAACCCTCAACTACCTTCCCACATCCACATATGACCTAAACCAAAAGTCAAACTCGGCCCCACCGATTCTTTCTATCCGGCGCCACCGAGTTTCAAATGTCATAACCACTGCCACAAACCCTAGGCAAATCGGTCTCATTGATAGGGATCTCGGTCTCACCGAGATGGGATTGTAATTTCTCTGTTTCCCTTCGTAACGTTTCGGTACTACCGAGATGAGCGATCGGTCCCACCGAGATTGCAATGTAAACTCTCTATTTCCCTTTTGTAACATTTTGGTCTCAACGAGATGAGCGAATCGGTCCAACCGAGTTTACCTGACCAACTCTCTGGTTAGCTTATTACCAAAATCGGTCCCATCGAGTTTGTGTAATTGGTCACACCGAGATTACGTTATGCCCTAACCCTAACCATATCGGTCCTACCGAGTTGCATCTCAGTCCCACCGAAAATCCTAACAGTCACTAGGTTTGCTGAATCGGTCCGACCGAGTTTAACTATTCGGTCCCACCAAGTTTGGCTAATCATGTGTAACGGTTAGATTTTGCGTGGAGGCTATATATACCCCTCCACCCACTCTTCATTCGTGGAGAGAGCCATCAGAACATACCTACACTTCCAATACACATTTTCTGAGAGAGAACCACCTACACTTGTGTTGAGCTCAAGATATTCCATTCCAACCATATGAATCTTGATCTCTAGCCTTCCCCAAGTTGCTTTCCACTCAAATCTTCTTTCCACCAAATCCAAATCATGTGAGAGAGAGTTGAGTGTTGCGGAGACTATCATTTGAAGCACAAGAGCAAGGAGTTCATCATCAACACACCATTTGTTACTTCTTGGAGAGTGGTGTCTCCAAGATTGGCTAGGTGTCACTTGGGAGCCTCCGACAAGATTGTGGAGTTGAACCAAGGAGTTTGTAAGGGCAAGGAGATCGCCTACTTCGTGAAGATCTACCGCTAGTGAGGCAAGTCCTTCGTGGGCGACGGCCGTGATGGAATAGACAAGGTTGCTTGTTCGTGGACCCTTCATGGGTGGAGCCCTCCGTGGACTCGCGCAACCGTTACCCTCCGTGGATTGAAGTCTCCATCAACGTGGATGTACGATAGCACCACCTATCGGTACCACGACAAAAACATCCATGTCTCCAATTGTGTTTCAATCCTCCAAACCCTTCCCTTTACATTCTTGCAAGTTGCATGATTTACTTTCTGCTGCTCATATACTCTTTTGCATGCTTGCTTGCATTGTGTGAAGATTGCTTGACTTGTGCTAAGATAGCTAAAATCTGCCAAGAACTAAAATTGGGAAAAGGCTAGATTTTTATTTGGTCAAGTAGTCTAATCACCCCCCTCTAGACATACTTTCAATCCTACGGGAGGGAATTAATTGGAGAAGCAGAATAGAGCCAGCACGACGTGAATGCAACAGAGTAGCACATTGTTTTTTATGGCCATATCACCACATTGTTTTCTACTGCTGGTTCACTGGGCTACCGTGGTTCACTCTGCTGGTTCACTGGGCTACCGTGGTTTGCACTCCTCCGACCTGAGTAGTACTCCCTCCGTTCCTAAATATAAGTCTTCGTAGATATTTCACTATGGACCACATACAGATGTATATAGATGCATTTTATGTGTAGATTCACTCATTTTTCTCCGTATGTGGTCCATAGTGAAATCTCTCCAAAGTCTTATATTTAGGAACGGACGGAGTAGTATAGTACTAGTATATACCGCATCATTCTTTGCTCCTTCTTACTACTCCGACATGTGGGAGAGCCAGCATCTGGGTCGACGTGTCATGCACCAGATTAGAGCGCGGAACGGAAGGGGGCATCACCCGGTCGAGCGCCCGATAATTCATGACTATAGTGAGTGGTCATATCACAAGTCTTTCCAGCAATGTAGCGCCATCAAATCGCACAGCCCCACGCTCGCCCTCCTCGCCTCTCTGTCAAACCGCCTACCCAAAACGCCACAGACGCCTGAAAAGTCCCGCCTCAACTTTTAACTACGCGAAAATAGTTCGAGCTTTTTCGTTCTATATAAATACAGTACTTACTATATGTTTATTCACCCGTGGGGTTGTTCAATGAATGGAGGGGCATGGATCACAAGTGAACAATACTATAATACTACTAGTAGTAAGTAGGAGTCGTACAGTAGTCACCTTAAATAGAGAGTTTCTTTTCTTTAATGCCATGTACACAAATTGAAACGCTTGTTGTGGAGAGAAAAAAGATAATCACTCCACTATATATGGACGCAGGGGCCTGAGCACTTGGTTTACTAGGGTTGCTCTCTTCATTCTCTCATCTTCTCCAGATATAAACAAGACCGCGGTAGCGACATTTTCTCTCTGCTTACCGCTGGTCACAAATCCGGCCGGATCCCTTCGGCCGGTGTGTGTAGAGGACAAAAAGGTGCATCGTTCACGTGTTCATCGTCGCCGATGGAGGAAACCCACAGCTGTCGGAGGGGCCTGATCCTCTGCCCGTGTCGTTCTCTCCGACACAGGGCCGGCTCGGGAGGTCCTCCGACCCTTCTTCCTCCCTGCCGTATTGTCCGCAGATCCGACCTGCCGCCGCCGACATCCCGGCGACCCTCAGGTATAAGTTCTTCGAAAGTGGCCTTGCTCTATTGCCCCAGCTCCCCACGTGTCTGCATGTGCATCTTTTTCTACTCCCATCAGCTCTTCCAAAGCCACCTAAATTTTTAGTATTATTAGAGGTAAAGCTACTTCATGCATTCGAATCTAGGTCTTTGTTCCAACAACGAAGAAAGGGGGGAAAGTTGTAGCATGAATCTAGGACTTGATTCAAAGAGGAAATAATATGGTGAAAGTAGTAGAGACCAGATACCCAACCGGTCTCTTGGTTGAAAAGGGAAATAATGGGAAAACGTAGTACAAACTGGATAAGGAACATATCTATTATTGGTTGAAAAAAGGATAGAAAGTGGCGGCTGGTGGACAAGTTAACAGAGTATGTCCAGGATTAGATTTGCTGCCATCACATAGTAAAAGGTCTCGAGATTAGATTTGCCCTCACATAGTAAAAGGTCTCGAGGATTAGATTTGTTGCCCTCACATAGTAAAAGGTCTCGGGATTAGATTTGCTTCCCTCACATAGTAAAAGGTCTCCAGGATTAGATTTGCTGCCCTCACATAGTAAAAGGTATCCAGGATTAGATTTGCTGCCCTCACATAGTACAAGGTCTCCAGGATTAGGTTTCCTACCCTCACATAGCATGAACAAACTCGGCATCACCACTTTAGGCCTCCTTGTAGGTACATTGTGCTGATGCATCCACTGTCGCATGTCCTTATACCAACCTTTTGCTGTTGTTAATGTAAGGGCGCATGTAAAATGAAGCGATCACACTGTTACCTTAGGGACATGTCTAACCAGTGTTATTGTTAATCTAATGCCTCTAGTGATAAGATGCAATTAAACTGTGTTACAAATGGCACTCCTGCTGCTTTCCCCAGTATGATAAGTAAGTTACTCCTTTACGCTGCTGAGTGTCCTGGTGTCCCCACGGTCCCATGCCCTTAAACCAACTCTTTAGCTATTGTTGATTTACTATGTTTGGTAAACAAGTAATGCCACCATTAAAGTAATCCCATATTTGAGGAATCTCACTGTTGATCGTAATGCTTCTGGTAACATGAAGCATTGCTGACGTTTTAAAATTTCTACTGTCCTTGCGTGATTGCCATGAACATAATTAAGATGCTTCTTTTCATTTTGTATATGTTTCAGATATTCTTATTGACCAGCAATCGTTTACTTTCTACCTTTTGTGCGAGATAGGGATATCCATTTCACCTTGTTGCTATTGTGACCATTTGGTGAACTGCACAAAACACTTTTTTGGAATGAGTGTCTTGTGCAGTTCAACTAAAATGTCACGTGGGCAACATCTCTCAATTTTGGTGGAACTACACAAAATGGTGATTGGAGTTTCCAAAATCTTTGTCAAGTTCTGCTGGTAATCTCGTGCAACATTTTATTAGCCTTTGCAAGATGGAGCTGTCACTGTCACCACAATGGCACTTTATTTTAGTGGAACTGCACAAAAGGATAAGAAAATTATAGTTGCACCTTACATGAGCTGGACAACCAACCTTAATGTTCCTAAATTTTAGTGCAACTACTAAAGAAGAACCCGCCAGCTCACAAGAACAAGTACTTCTTGCTAGCTGAATGATGCAATCTTTGCTTCATTTCAGGTGAACTGCAGAAAAAGGCGCATGAATTGAATCATGGAACTCCAGGCAGACCTCATCCAAGTAGAGCTGGAGGTTGAGTTCAAGGAGGCCGCTATTAAAGCGAAATCATGCTCTCATGTCTCCTTGTTTGTGCTGTGCAAACAGGAATACTCAACTACAGATGTTGTGACGGTCAAGAGCATTCGCCAAGTTCTTCGATTGTATGACATGGCTAGCCAAGATGGATTTAATCGATATTCACTTTATCAAAAGGCTCTAATGGGTTGGTTCGAATCTTGCAAGTGGGGAATCGATGAGATGTGTAGGCATCTTTGTTGTTATTATTTGAATCTTATTTGTTGGTTCTAAATCTTGCAAGCTGGGAATCAATGAGATGTGTAGGCATCTTTGTTGTACTTATTATTTGGATCTTATTTGTTGGTTCTGAATCTTGCAAGCTGGGAATCAATGAGATGTGTAGGCATCTTTGTCGTACTTATTATTTGGATCTTATTTGTTGGTTCTGAATCTAGCAAGCTGGGAAACATGGCATGATGATGCAGAGGACAACAACCATAAGAAACAGTTCAAACTTGGTAGTATTATCTTTGTGAAAGTGCGACAAATGTGCTGATCGTGTGCGTCCTGAGAATAATAATTCTAATTGTTGTGCATGTTGATCCTGTGGCACTATAGAACGAGCGAATGCATTGCTTGTTTTAAGTATAAATTTCTATTAAAGATAATTAAATTTAAGTAGAGTGACCACTAACTTCTGTTATTACAGTATCAATACAGACCCGCTCGTGAACCGACGTGTGGTCGAGGGTGCATCTTCTGCCGGGCGTGCAGCGGACGAGGGAGGGGTAGTAACTATTGTCTCCTGTACACACTCAGCTTACTGTTGAATCCAGTTCCCCAGGAGCTAAAAAATGAACTGTTGCCGCCGCCTACACACTCATTCACTCGAAGAGACTCTAATGGCGATTCGAGGGGTGAGCCTGCTGGATATGGACTTCAGCAAGGAGTTCCCCTTTGAGTTTGCCGTTCAGTCCTATGGCTGCACCAAGTTGAATGTGATGTACACCAACGATACGGACTCGGTGAAGCTCTCCCTTGCCTCAGTCCTATGGCTGCACCAGGTTCTGGAGCATTCGCCCGTTTCATCGGCAGCGCCGACTGCACCTTCGCTACGGTGGAAAGAAGGAAGAACGCGATGACTCGGCCATCTGGTGCAACAAGCTTGTCGACATCCAGAAGCAATACAAGATCATCAGCAACGAGCAGGAGAAGGACTCCGTGGTTGACCTCGCTGAGACCATCATCGACCCCTGATACGCCAACATGAAAGAAGACGACCTGAACATGTGGGAGGTACCTCTGAATCTAGCCTACATAACCTACGCGGCCAAGGACGCATACGCATGCTACGACATGTACAGGCAGATCTTGGACATGAGGGCATGTCTGCTTCCCGTAACCGACGAGTACATGGATAGCCGCAGTGTCATGATCAAGCGTGCCAGGAAGGTCTAAATGTTGTACTTTATCTGTTTATAAGCACCTTTATCATCTGAGTGTTTCATGCATTAGCCTATGTGTCGTAATTATCTATTTTGTCTGAAATATTTCTTTTAAGAACCCATTAACCTGATTGCTTTTTTTAGTGGCTATTTGCTTATGTATGTAAACTAGTTCACTTGTCCTAAAAAAACTAGTTCACTCGGCTGCCGTGCTTTGAATCTCCTTCCTCCCAACATATTCCCCTCCTCACGTGATCCAGCAGGTCTCTGAATTTTCTCCCACTTTCTTTTTCGATGTAAACTGAGTTTTCTCCCAGTACTTTCCCCTAGAACCAACTCAACTGTCTCACGTCTAGCCTAAAAAATAATAATACTCCACGTACTATTAACTCATCAAATTTAAATGATATTTTATTTCGTAAGTTGAAAGTTCTTACAAAATAATAATAATAATTGTTTATATATAACTTGGCAAGTTAACTCCTAGTGATTGCGTACATAAGCTTGCAAAGATTTTACTGACGTGCAATCATGTGTTATGTTTTTATAACATTTCTCCGTCTAGCCCAACATGATATTTTCACCCAGCCCAGCATGTCCGCAGATTTCGAGAAAAATGCAAATGGGATTTAAATGAGCTGCATAGATGCTACATCATTGTTTCACCCAGCCCACCAAATGGACTAAAAAACGTTCCCCCGCTGACAGGTCGGACCCACCAGCTATATCTTCGCACGCAAGGAAGTGTCTCCTTATTACGCACCAAAAAATGAATACCCCCTGCTAGCTGGGACCCACCATAGTGGGTGGCTGACTTGTGGGCCTACTAAGTTGACGAGGACGGAGGGCTTTGTCAACTTAGTCAATATGAACCATTCTAGCTCTAGTGACCGTACAATGTCCATCCAACGGCCATAGTGCTTCTTCAACCTCTGGTCTTCTTGCTCCAGCCGCCCAAAGCAGCGCCGGTCATGCCGCATGCTCCTGCCTCTCGTGGCCGGATGTGATGCCGCGGAGGCCTCACCGCCCCCTACTACTCCCACCGCTGGCCCAAGGTATCCCTCTACTCACCCACACCCCATGTTATTCTGCGGCGACGGCAGCCTCATGCTGCAGCCGAACCAGTGAACCCTCGTACTCCTCTCCGCGTGGGCATCCACTGCCGCGTCTTCCCCGGCTCCGTGTCGTCCCCTTCCTAGGCCTCGCCGTCGTCCACCGCCTTGGTGCTCTTGGCGCGGCGTGGTCAATGTGGTCAACGACCGACTTCCATCAGAAGAATACTGTACGTGGAGAGGCTGACAGCTGGGTCCACGGCCACAGCCCAGCTTTTTTGTTATTTGCCAAGTAAGTCGCTTTGTCGGGCCTGTTGGGCTGCAAATCTTTCAAGACGAGGAGAGCTTTCATTTGGCTGGCCGAGAAAATGGCCCATCAGTAATGAGAAATGGGCCGTACATTTTTAAAACACATCAAACCGGCAATTAGTTTCAAATATATATTTTTATTTCAAGATTTAAAATTACATTAATTTTTATGCGTTGAGAATTTGTTGGATTTTATATTGATACACATTTATTTTCAAAATCTGTTTGAATGTGAGTCAAAATTTCGGGATTAAAAATAGTTCGAACCGCACCGAAATACGCAAATTTTCGTATAATTTTTTAACCGTGGCCACAATATGGGCTGTAATGCTAACAAAAAGAATATGGGTTCCAAAAAACCTTAATAATTAGAAAATGGGCTGTAAATTATTAGAAATAATGGTAGATGGGCTATATGTTGTTTTCCATAGATTTGCGGCTTTCCTAAAAAAAGGTTGACGCACAAGCAGTGACTGTAGAATGGCCATCCAATGGCCGTCGTGCTTCTTCAATCTTAGCTCTTCCTGCTCTAGCCGCTTAAACAAGCACCAGCGAGACTGCCTACTCCCTCCTCCCATGGCGGCTGTCTTTGCCTCGCATGAACTGACCGCCCACCGTACTCCCATCGCTGGCCTAGCCATCCCTCTACTCACCCACACCTGCTGTTATTCTCCGGCGACGGCAGACGAACCAGTAAACCCTCATATAGTCGTACTCCCCTCCACGTGGGAAACAACTACCGAGTCTTCCCTGCCTCTGTGTCGTTCCCTTCCTAGGCCTCGCCGTTGTCCACCGCCCTGGTGCTCTCGGCGCGGCCTGGTCAACGTGGTCGACGACCGACATGCATCTGAAGTGGACTGTACATGGAGAGGCCGATAGCTGGGTACACGGCTGCACGCAAGGAAATGCCTCCTTATTACACGCAAAATAATGATTCATCCACCTGACATCAGGGACCCACCAAAATGGCCTCTGTATTTCATGAAAAAACGTTACCGCCGCTGACAGCTCGGACCCACCAGCTATATCTTCGCACGCAAGGAAGTGCCTCCTTATTACGCACAAATAAATGAATACTCCCCCTGTTAGCTGGGACCCAGTATAGTGGCAGGCTGAATTGTGGGCCTACTAAGTTAACGGGGACGGACGGCTTTGTCAACTTAGTCAATATGCACGATTCTAGCTCCAGTGACCGTACGATGTCCATCCAACGGTCGTAGTGCTTCTTCAACCTCTGGTCTTCTTGCTCCAAATTACCCAAACCAGCGCCGGTGGTGCCTCGTGCTCCTACCTCCGTGGCGGCTGCGATGCGGCGGAGGCCTCACCGCCTCTACTACTCCCACCGCTGGCTAGACCATCCTCTACTCACCCACACCGCTTTGTTATTCTCATGGGCGTCGCCCCTCACACCGTAGCAAACCAGTGAACCCTCGTACTCCTCTACGCATGGGCATCCACTGCCGCATCTTCCCCGGCTCCGCGTCGTCCCCTTCCTAGGCCTCGCCGTCGTCCACCGCCCTAGTGCTCTCGGCGTGGCGTGGTCAACGTGGTCAAGGAACGGCTTCCATCGGACGTGGACTGTACGTGGAGAGGCTGACAGCTGGGTCGACGGCTGCAGCAAGGAAGTGCCTCCTTATTACATGCAAAATAATCATTCCTCCACCTGACAGCGGGGACCCACAGGACGGGCCACCGTATTTCGCGAAAAAAATGTTTCCCCCTGACTGCTGGGACCCACCAGCTACACCTTCGCATGCAAGGAAGTGCGTCCGGGCAAAAAAAACAAAATGATTCGCCCCCCTGAATGCTGGGACCCACCAGCTACATCTCCGCAGGCAAGGAAGTGCCTGACAGTCGGGACCCACCTGGTCAAAGCGTACGTAGCGTTGTCATTCTGGTCGCGAACGTGTACGTACATATATACTGGTGGATGTAGAGGCGTGCACTTGTCGTAGTAGAGGTGCGTACGTGTCGTAGTAGAGGCGCGCACATAGCATGTACACGTACCTACAACGGCCAGGGTGCGAGAAAGAAAATACGGCCACGTATGTGTACATACGGGCGGGGTCTCGAACGCCTACTCGCGCATACGTACGGCCAGGGATCGTGTACATGGCTGGGTCGGAACGGAGAAACAGCATCGTCGTCGTGTTCATGGGGAGGCATCGGAATGCGTCGTGTTCATGGGGAGGCAATGTAATGCGTCGTGTTCATGGGGAGGCAACGGAATGCGTCGTGTTCATCGGGAGGCAACGGAACGCGTGGGAGCCAACCGGCTGGGTCGGAACGGAATGTGTGGTCGTGTTCATCGGGAGGGCTTGGACGGAACAGCGATGGAAGCGAGGCTGGCGTATCGCAGAACGGGAGAAATGGCCTTGTGTTCGACCGCCATGTTCAAACAGGATCATGTTCATCGAGAAGTCCGCATACCGCAAAACGGAGGAAACGGACCTCCTACGGTCAAAACGGGGGTCCTGTTGATCGGGAGGGGTGTGGCGTACCGCAAAACGGACGAAACGGACCTCCTACGGTCAAAGCGGGGATCCTGTTCATCGGGATGGGTGTGGCGTACCGCAAAATGGACGAAACGGACCTCCTACGGTCGAAAGGGGGTTCCTGTTCATCGGGAGGGGTGTGGCGTACCGCAAAACGATACTCCACGGGATACTGTTCATCTCCACCGTCGACCTCCTCCAGCCTCCACGGGCTCCTGCTCATCCAGCCTCCACCGTGTGCTACTCCACCGGCTACTGTTCAACCACCCCTCCACTATCTACTGTTCATCTAGCCCTCCACACCACGGGGTCCTGTTCAACCACCCCTCCACGGGCACCCCTCCACCGTCTACTCTTCATCCAACCCTCCACCACACCACGGGGTCCTGTTCATCCAGAGGCAACGCTACCACTCACTGTTCATCCAACCCCCCCCCCCCCGCGCGCAACACTCACTGTTCATCCTAGAGGCAGCATCGATCGGCTTCGATTAGCGGCGATAGTGAAGGAATCGCTCGATCGGGTTCGATTAACGACCATCGATCGATCGCTTGGGTTCGATAACGCGTAACTGCGGTCTGTCGCCGGGTTCGATTAGAGCCCAACGCCTCGCTCGGGTTCAGTTAGAGCCAACACCTCGCACACACGCGCGTACATGTACGAGAGAAACGCGCATCGCTCGGCCCCTGACCTCCCACCGTAACTGGGAACTCCCCGAAATTTTCCTCCCCCTCGCTTCTACCACGTTTTTTTCCGTCATGGACGGCCCAAAGAATGTCATGCAGCTGCGTCTCCGGCCCGCCCAGGATGAAAAGCCCATTTTCTGTCATGATTTTTTGTCATAGAAGTAGGAGCCACCACATCTATGATGATACCGGGTTTTGTCACAATTATCGTCATAGAAGTGTCATATGTATGACAGAAAAAAATTCATTCGGCCCAAAATGTCACGGATGTGTCTTTTTTTGTAGTGACACACCGTGGGTAAACGACCTAAAGTGAAAAGACGAATTTGCGCAATGGAGCTAGAGAATGCTGAGGGAGGGTGAGAGGGATGCGGGCGTGTGCGTGCACGAGAGAAAGTTAACGCTAGCTACAAAGATAAGAGGATTGTGTGGGTGTAAAAGACGAATAGAGATCATAATTCATTATAAAAAGCGAATTCGGATATTTGAAGAATTTATCATAGTGTTTTAAACCAACGCATGCGTGAATATATATATAACGGTGATACACCTGGTGTGGTTATGAACATGTTATACTACATATAATATATTTTATCTCTACTCTTATAGAAAAAATAGAGTTGTTGATGATGGTGTGCCTGCCATCCTGCAATATAGGCCGTCCAATTTATATCTGACGGATAGGAAGGAAACTATGGGAATTTTGAAAAAAGATACCCACACCCATCTCCATATTTGCAAAGAAGGCCTCCCCTTGATCATGTTGATGTTCCGTGGAACGCATGGGCATCTTGCTAATACTACATATAATATATAGAACATTTATTATAATATGGGCTAATGTGTGGATTTTGCAGCTCAGGGCTAAATAATTGTCATAATGTAGGGGGTGGGGCACTATACTTTGTGTGATAAATACGGTGTACGTATGGAACATGGTTTAGATTATGAATATATAGTTAGTACATCAAATGTACTATTATTTGGAATCAACATCAAGTGTATTCAAAAAATTGAATTGGAGTTCATATAGTACACATATTTCATATCTATCTCTATAGTAATCATGTGGTGTGTTGTTAAGGTAATAAACGAATGATGGTTGAAGTTGGCAACAATCCTGATTGTAGATTCTTATTGAAATAGAGAAACGAATTCAAAATCAGTTCGATTTGCAGTGGTAGTATAAACATTTGGAATGCACTAAAATGTTGGTATGAGTAGGTTACATGCATTATACAGCCAGCGAAAAAATGTAATTGGACATATAACATGGATTCATACTAGCTTTGAATATCATTTGTATAGTAAAATGGGACAAGACTCTCTCTTTGTGTGGTGTGAATAGTTTTTATTTTTTCATTTTTTCATTGAGGGAAGTGCGAATTGATTTGGTACGTACAAGTACAATATTACACGTTAGGCTTGTCCCTAAAATTCAACCCGCGCCTTGTTATATCCCGAAAATTCAGATATCGTGCTCCCAAAACTGACGCCTTCACAACCCGCGCCTTGCTATCCCGAAATTACAATGCGTGCGGAAACTCCCTCCAGCTGCCAAATCCCGACACGCGAAATCCCCCTTCTAACCCTGAGCTGAAAGGGCTGCTAGTTCAAATTGGTGGGGGTACTTTTGTAACACACCCTACATTTTGGACAAGCGCGTCCCTAAGTCATGGTTCCCCCTCCCATCGCCTCCTTTTGTCCATTCAAAATCTGGCTGCCATAACCTCTCTGCTCCAGCCGCGAAACCCCACCCTCCTTCGTCCGCCACCTCACCACTGCCTAGCTGGAGCCTCTTCCCCGACGACGTCGTCCACCGCAACAGCTCAACGTCCCTCATCCACCTCCCCGGATGAGGATCCGTCGTCCATCCCGTCGTCCCACCGGTTCAGCCGCCCCGTCCTCCACCTCCAAGGAGCTGCTCCGATGATCGCCTTTTCTATCGCGGGTGCTCCATTCCCACAGCGCCGCCTTAACCTGCTCCACCGGAACCGTAGCATCCTCACTGACTCCTCGGATGAAACCGAGGCCTGCTCGGTGCCACCAAAGAGGTTGTACACTCATCGCATCACACCTTCTCCTTAACTCGACCTCCCGGCGCCGACGATGCTCCACCCCGCACCCCCATGGAGCTGCTACCTCGAAGCCGGCGTCGCGGGCAACATCTCCACGGCGGTTCTCCCCCAGTGCGAGGCCCCTTTAGCGGCAGCGTCCATACCAGCCAGATCTACTATTACTGCTCCGGCTCTCGCTCGGTCGCTCGCGCTGCTGCTGTTGCTCCGGCTCTTGCTCGCGCTGCTGCTGCTGCTCTCCCCCTCGCTCGTGTTGCTGCTCTGCTCTGATTTAGCTACACTTCAGTCGACTGAATCGACTTTTGAATCAGTCGATTTTCAGGGGGTGGGGGGGCTCGCCGGAGTTAAGGAAGAACCACCCGCAGCGGGGAGGGGGGCTCGCCGGAGAGGTATCCCACTATCTATCTTAGGGTTCAGGATGGGGACGATGGTCGCCGGTGGTAGGGGGCGCGACGGGTGGGTCGGTGGCGTGGGGTTCGCCGAAGAAAAAGCTCGGCGCGGGGGGGGGGCTAGAGGGCTGGCCGGCGGCAGTGGACCGGCGGTGGGGAGTTGTTTCAGGGTAGTGGGGAGTTGTTTCGGGGCGGCGAGGCGGCGCAGGGGCCGGCGGCGAGGACGGTGGTGGCTGGCGGCTCAGGGGGGTGCAGGTTGAAGATGAACTGCAGACCCTCCCTAAACTACATGTCAAGTGCCTCTCTGCTACCATTGCGTTCAATTTTGACAGTAACATTCAGATTCCACAGTAAATTTCAGTCTCGACAGTTAAGTTCATAGTCAACAGTTTTTACCTCATCTGTTGTAGTCAGGTGGTTTTTGGTGATGTAAATTTTACATCTATTTTACATCATCTATTGGAGATGCTATTAGAATCCCACTTGAGATTAACAATGTCTGTCTTGTGTTGTTTCAGCCTTGACGTCTTACGGCTCACCATAGCTGCTCCAATGACAGAACAATCCATCACAACAGAGCAGTGCCCTGGACACCATCTACAGATTCCTCAGATCTTCCTCCACACCTCCGACAGCCACCTCTGCCTCAACTTCTTCAGCTACCAACCCAATGATGCCGAGGTCGACACGGCTACGGCAAAGAGGTTGTACACTTGTTGCATCACTTATTACTCTACATTCATGTCGATCCATTAGGGCTATTTTGGTTCAACGGAATAACATAGCAATAGGAAATTTTCCTATGGCACTCTACTATTCAATTATTCATGCATTATGTTGAAAGGAATGGAGCAAAACATCCACCTGGACCTACTTTTCAAAATCCTATGCATGAAAACAAGACCAAGTGCATTAGTGGCAGAATAACATTCTAACTGTACACGCTTTCATATGGTTTCACTTTATTTTGGCCATGTTTCTTTGCATTCCTCTGCTCTTCCAATTCCTGTGAACCAAACACCCAAGTTGACAGAAATCCTGTGGTTACAAATGCTTTGTTTACCATGTGCATTCCTATCCTATTCCGGTGTTTTTCCTATCCCTGCATTTTTAGAATCATGCAAGCCAAATGAGCCCTTACAGAATTACTTCAGTTACAGGTAGGTGTCAAAGGAAACTTTGTATGCTTTGTCCTGCTCCTGCCGCGAAGTCGTCCACCTCACCTGAGCTGCTCCATCGACAGAAGCATCCACCAAACCAGACATCACGACTCTTGACCGTCTTTCGCCGCCTCAGATCTCCTTCCCTGCTGCCAGCACCCACCGCAACGGTATCACCATCATCGACTCAGCTGATGAACCTGAGGAGTACACGTGTCCACAAGAGAGGTCACACTCTTTTGTTCATGCTTATGTTATGCATTGCTTAAAATTACCTGGTACTTTATCGTCTTGTTCACCTCTTAGACTCCAAGTCAGGTCCAAATTAATGTTCAAACTTGAGTTCTAAATTAGTTGTGGGGCACATATCGAGGCAGCAATGAATAGTATCTCTGTCTAATATCTGGTTCACCTAGGGTATGCCTATGTTGTTCATCTTCGGTGGGAAACAAATAGTAAAGCAATCATCATCTGTCTTTTTATTAAATTAAAGCAATCATCAGCCTGCTATCATTATTTTTGGATCCATCCACTAGTTTTTCCATCACTCTAGATTTCTGCATGCTCTCCTTACATAATCTCACCATATTTTTTCTTATGCATGTCAGATATTGTACACAATCATGCTGAACATGTAGAGAAAAAGAGAAGAGTTTTGCGCGGCAATACAATGTCATGCAGACATCACTCCATGGTGGGTTCAATGGCAAACCCTCCCCCCTCTCCAGATTGTAATCCAAAGGAAGATATCTGTTCTGAGGTGGATTCAGACGCAGCTGACCACTCCTATTTACCCCCCAAGGTGTTTGCTCTACCTTGGCATGATGATGTTAGTCATATCATGCATATGTTGCCTTGCAGTGCCTACTTTTGACATCATATATTTCATCTGCTTAGTTTAGACATGTTCTGTAATGCCACATGTTAAGTTTCTATATCATATATGGGAATTATGCAGTCTCATGTCTTTTAGCCAGCCATAATATATGTGAAATGTGCAATGCCATCCTGTTTAACCAGGCATCATATATTCGATTGATATCTTGACCATCCTTTTCTTCATTATATTTCCATTTGTCGACAATGTTTGTACATTAAACTAATTTTCCCGTGAATCAGCCATTTGGGTGGGAGATGGAAAAATCTAGAGTGAAAACAAGGCCTTCAGAGCAGACAGTGCTACCTGTCAAAGCAGATCTCTTGTTGGGTCCCGATAGCTCCTCGGAGATGGATTCAGAGACAGATGACCAGTCCTATTCCCTCACCGAGGTGTATGCTCTAACTTGGCACGGTTATACTGCTCATATCATGCATATGGTGTCTTGCATTGCATAGTTTAGACATCATATACACAATATTCAAGACCATGTTCTTAGTTCAGACATCATATCTAATGCCCTCTGTTTAGCATATAAATCACATATGTGAATTAAATCATGCAATCCTGATTACTTAGATAACATGTATGTGAATTGTGTCATGCGATCCTGTTTAGTTATTCATCATATCTTTGAATTATGGTATGCTATGCTATCCAGTTTAGATAGACATCATATATGTGAAATTATGTCACGCTATCCGTTTTAGTTAAACAATATACATGTCAACTATTCATGCCCTCTTTTTTCCACACTATCTATTGCATCTGTCTCTCATACAAAGTCCGTACATTCAACTATGTTTCTTGTTTATCAGCCATTTGAATTGGAGCGGGTGATGCCAATATATAGCGGAGTAAAAACACGGTCTTCAAATAAAATAGTGCTACCTCTTGGTGGAGATAGCACCTCGGTTGTACATGCACGAGAACCATCCCTACCACACATAACCCAGACTCATGCAGATTGTACCCCTACTGCGATGGTTAGAGAACCAGCTTCACCCAATCTAACCCCAACCCCAGCAGATAGTAACCCAGTTCCTGTTGACACGGTACCATCTCCACCACAGAGCTCCCAAACAAGAGCAGTTAGTAAGGCAGCTCTAGTGCCCAAAGGGCCAGTACTACCACGGCGAATCCCAACTCCACCAGTTAGTACGCCTATTCCTATGGAGGAAGCACAACCAGCCAGTCGTAGTTTAGCATCTATCGCATTCGATGTTGTTAAATCCTATGTGTGTATCTTCCCATCTTGGAAATATTATACTGAAGATGAAGGAAAATGCCAGTTGCAGGTGTTTGTCCAGGAGTTATGTGTAAGTAATGTTATTCATGGCAATTACTTTTCTTTGTCCCATACATTCTACCTCCATGATGGTTATAATACAGCAAATTTTCCCATTTTTCTCTATAGAGAAGGACCGATTTGGAAACCCAGGATGAGGTAACCTGTGCTAATACCTCTGCTATCTTCAAGAATGCTTGGTGGCGATGTCGAAATTACACAAGAAAATGTACTTCACTGGCAAAGAAACTCATCAAATTCCCTTACGTTCTCCTGAGACACATTTACTGGACGATGACTGGGAACACCTTGTTCTGTACTGGTCCCGGACCAAGAATGTGGGAAGGTCATTTTTTTAAGTACTATATTCTTGTGTCTTACTATACTCTGTTCATGTAGAACAAGTGCTTAAACCTGAAGAACAACTGTTCTAATTTAAGATTCCATTGCTATCGTGCATACTGCTTTGCTCTTGTATCGCTGTATTTACTCATACAAGCTTATTTTTAAATTGAAGGATCCAATCGAAACTCCAATGGCACAGCAGGTATGTTCACACATGTTTCTTTAACAGGTTTGCTCTTATCAATAGCTTTGTTGATTTCAATTTTAATTGTGTATATTGTTGACTTCTCATATCATGCACATTACTAGCATCACAACAGAGCCAATAGTGTTGTTGTACATGTAGACCCGTCGTACCCATCTGAAATCTTGTTGTGTCGTGTAGTTTCCCATGCTTTGTATTCTTTCACTCCTGCTTTGTCTTGAACTGATATGATTTGAACCATATCTCTATTTTGATTTGGCAAGATATATGTTTGTTTGATGCTTTTATTATGTACTAGTACTTGGCAATAGAAGACTTGGTAGTTTAATCTTGTCCACCTTACTAATGAACTGGTTCACCGAAATGAGTTTCATATACTAGTACATGCTAAACCTGTTATGTGTCTGCTTGTTTCTTCTTTTAGAATGCTGACAGAATATTGGGGAAGAGTGCCTTATTAAGCAATGGTAAAGGAAGTAATGCAGATAAGGTTCAGGATAGTGAGATATCCTTGTTAGTCTCCAACAAAGCTGATAAAACAGCTAAGGAAGACTATCTTGAAGACAGTGAGACAACCCCAAAGTCATGTCTTGGTTTAGTGTTCGAGTTACTGGCCACTACCGCTTGCACGAGCTATTCAAACTCACTGCCTGAATCAGTTCGGTTTCTTGAGTCTCAACTACAAGCTAAAGGACATCGATTGGCTGTGCTGCAACAAGAAGCAGAAGAACTGTGGAAGTCCCTAGAGCATTCAGATGCATACTTTCTGGTGCAACAGCAAGCTAATAAGCTTGCTAAGCTTATTGCCAGCATGGTGGATACCCAGGATAACGTTTCTTGAGCTCTTCTGAAGTTGTTTTAGTTATGGACTTGTTTTGCTGCCACGTTTATTTGCACTGGTGGCCAATTTTGACGGCCAGTGTATGTAATATGCTGCTTTGTTCCCTATATTTGCACTGGTGGCGAACATTTATGCCCAATGGATGTAATATGTGTAATAGCTGTAATAGGCTAGCGTTAGTCGCTTGCTTATTTATTTCCTTATTGTCTTGTTTAGTTGTTTGCTTGTAATCACTGTAGTTCTTTTTCTGCGTTTTTCTAGTGGCCACAATAACCTATTTTTGGTAACTAGGCCACAATAATCATGGCAACACACGGACTATTGTAACCATGGGCCTCCCGCGGGCCATAGGATCCATGGTCCTTCTACGATCCGTAGGATGCATGGGCCTTCTACGGGTCATAGGATCCATGGGCTTTCTACGCGCCTTATGATCCATGGGCCTTCTTCGGGCCGTAGGGTCCATTGGTCTTCTACGGGCCGTAGGATCCATGGGCCTTCTACAGGGTGTATAATCATTTCGTCAAACACGGGCCATACTATTCATGGACCATAATGGGCCATTAATAGGCCATATTTGATAATGCTATGAAAATAGCACAACAGGTTAACGGGCCACAAACGGGCCGAATGTAACCACTGGCTGAATTTGGCCCACAAACGGAACAGGCCAGTAACGGACCGTAACTAACCGAATTCTAGAAATGAGCCCAAGAATAAATGGGCCCTTAGTAGGCCAAAAATTAACACGGGCTGGAAATGGCCGACGGAATAATGGGCCGTTAATGGGTATAAAGCGATACACTGTTCATTATGGGCTAGGTTCATCTCGGGCCTTTATTGGGCGTAGAGTTACGATGGGCCTCATATGGGCCGAAAGACATCATGGGCCATACATGGGCCGGAAGTAACAACGGGTTTGAATCATATTGGACGGACCAGATGAAGCTACTGGACTTAATTCCGATAGGCCGTAACGGGCCGGGAGTTAGCGGGCCGTAAATGGGAGATATACGAACAGGCTTTTAACAGGCTTTCCGTGGGCCAGCCCGTTACCTTTTGACCAAGTCAAACGGGCCGGCTTTTTCACCGAAATGGGCCTCTATTGGGCCATGCCACGTGTCGACGTATCATAGGCGCCTCCTGTCCAATGAGTGGATGACATCTGCCCCAACGGTGAGCCAACACGTGTTTCCTCTGGCCATTGAGAATTCTACACATGGAAAATCCCCATTGGTCTGGGCTGTTAACGAGTTATCGGATCCAAAACCGGACCCGATAGCTTAACGGCAACCTGTTACGGTGGATGCCACGTGTCGGTCACCCTTGACGAAAACACTTCTATGACGCGTGATTTATCGTCATGAAAGTGGACACTTCTGTGATGATAATTTTGGTAATGTCATGGAACACTTCTACGATAGCATAGGTATGACTATTTTGATTATGTCATAAAATCGTCATCGATGTACATGCATGACAGAAAACGTGACCTACTGTGGCAAACACATATCATCACGGAAGTGTATTTTTTTGTAGTGTGATTTGATATCTTTGCAAGTCTCTTTGAATTATCGGTTTAGTTTGGCCTACTAGATTGATATTTCTTGCATGGGAGAAGTGCTTAGCTTTGGGTTCAATCTTGCGGTGTCCTTTCCCAGTGATAGTAGGGGCATGAAGGAACGTATTGTATTGTTGCCATCGAGGATAAAAAGATGGGCTTTATATCATATTGCTTGAGTTTATCCCTCTACATCATGTCATCTTGCTTAATGCGTTACTCCGTTCTTATGAACTTAATACTCTAGATGCATGCTGGATAGCGGTCGATGTGTGGAGTAATAGTAGTAGATGCAGAATCATTTCGGTCTACTTGACACGGATGTGATGCCTATATTCATGATCATTGCCTTAGATATCTTCATAACTATGCGATTTCTATCAATTGCTCGACAGTAATTTGTTCACCGCCGTAATACATGCTATCTTGAGAGAAGCCACTAGTGAAACCTATGGCCCCCGAGTCTCTTTCCTATTATATTACATCTCTTTTATTTACATCGCATCTCGTTTACTATTTTACAATCTTTACTTTCCAATCTATATAACAAAAATACCAAAAATATCTCTATTAGATCTCACTTTTGTGAGTGACTGTGAAGGGATTGACAACCCCTTTATCGCGTTGGTTGCAAGGTTCTTGATTGTTTGTGTAGGTACTAGGTGACTTGTGTGTTGTCTCCTACTGGATTGATACCTCGGTTCTCAAAATTGAGGGAAATACTTACGCTACTTTGCTGCATCACCCTTTCCTCTTCAAGAGAAAACCAATGCATGCTCAAGAGGTAGCAAGAAGGATTTCTGGCGCCGTTGCCGGGGAGATCTACGCCAAGTCAAGACATACGTAGTACCCGTCATAAACTCTTCTCCCTCGCATTACATTATCTGCCATTCGCCTCTCGTTTTCCTCTCCCCCACTTCTAAAATGATTTTTGAAAACCTTTGCCTTTTCTTTGCCCCTCTTCCGTTTGTCTCTTTTCGCTTGCTTCTTGTGTTCTTGGGTGTTAGTGCGCCTGTTTGCTTTGATGGCTCTGCCAAAAAGCGTTGATCCTCACCTTAGAAGGTTGGAAGAAATTGAAAACAACGTTAGAAGCTTTATGTCTTTGCAATTTTAGCATAATAATTTCTTCAGAAACGAGCTTAAAGAACAAAAAAGTTTTATGGAGTACATGAATAAAGAGCTCGATGATATGTCTAAGGATTTTTATGGTTTGAAATCTCAATTTGCTCATCTTGAAAATTTAGTAAGCCAAATTTCGGATAAGCAAGCCACCTTAGTTAATAAGATGGCCACAAAACTGGAAGATCTAGATGATAATAATGATGAAGATCTAAAAGTGATTGATGTGGCTCCTATTAAATCTTTGTTTTCCAATATGAATCTTTATAAATATTGGACTGGAGATGAGTCAACTATAGTTAAAAGGCGCCCCAATGATTCAGAGTTTTTAGATCTTGATGCAAAAATTAAAAAAAGTGGGATTGAAGAGATCAAAACTTTACATAGCAATGAACCCACTATTTTGGATTTCAAGGAATTTAATCATGATAATTGCTCTTTGATAGATTGTATTTCCTTGTTGCAATCCGTGTTAAATTCTCCTCATGCTTATAATCAAAATAAAGCTTTTACTAAACATATCATTGATGCTTTAATGCAATCCTATGAAGAAAAGCTTGAAGTAGAAGTTTCTATCCCTAGAAAACTTTATGATGAGTGGGAACCTACTATTAAAATTAAGATTAAAGATTATGAATGCTATGCTTTGTGTGATTTGGGTGCTAGTGTTTCAATGATTCCAAAAACCTTGTGTGATGTGCTAGGTTTTCATGAATTTGATGATTGTTCTTCAAATTTGCATCTTGCGGATTCCACCACTAAGAAACCTATGGGAAGGACTAACGATGTTCTTATTGTTGCAAATATGAATTATGTGCCCGTAGATTCCATTGTTCTTGATATAGATTGCAACCCTACATGTCCTATTATTCTAGGTAGACCTTTCCTTAGAACGATTGGTGCAATTATTGACATGAAAGAAGGAAATACTAGATTCCAATTTCCGTTAAGGAAAGGCATGGAACACTTTCCTAGGAAGAAAATTAAATTGCCTTATGAATCTATTATGAGAGCCACTTATGGATTTCATACCAAAGATGGCAATACCTAGATCTATTCTTGTTTTTATGCCTAGCTAAGGGCGTCAAACGATAGCGCTTGTTGGGAGGCAACCCAATTTTATTTTTGTTCTTTGCTTTTTGCTCCTGTTTATTAATAAATAATTCATATATCTTCTGTTTAGATGTGCTTTTATGTTTTAATTAGTGTTTGTGCCAAGTAGAACCTTTGGGAAGACTTGGGTGAAGTCTTTACGATCTTGCTATAAAAAACAGAAACTTTTGCGCTCACGAGATTAGCTGTAATTTTTTACTGGAGAGTGCTTTTAGGTTGATTATTTTTGAAGATGATTAATATACAAATTTATCACTTCCACCAATTTATTTCAGAATTTTTGGAGTTACAGAAGTATTCGAAAGTTACAGATTTCTACAGACTGTTCTGATTTTGACAGATTCTGTTTTTCATGTGTTGTTTGCTTATTTTGATGAATCTATGAGTACTATCGGGGGGTATGAACCATAGAGAAGTTGGAATACATTAGGTTTAACACCAATATAAATAAATAATGAGTTCATTACAGTACCTTAAAGTGGTGGTTTATTTTCTTATACTAACGGAGCTCATGAGATTTTCTATTGAAGTTTTGTGTTGTGAAGTTTTCAAGTTTTTGGGTGAAGATTTGAAGGATTTTGGAATAAGGAGTGGCAAGAGCCTAATATTGGGGATGCCCAAGGCACCCCAAGGTAAAATTCAGGGACAACCAAAAGCCTAATCTTGGGGATGCCCCGGAAGGCATTCCCTCTTTCGTCTTCGTCTATCGGTAACTTTACTTGAGGCTATATTTTTATTCACCACATGATATGTGTATTGCTTGGAGCGTCTTGTATGATTTGAGTCTTTTCTTTTTATTTTACCACAATCATCCTTGCTGTACACACCTTTTGGGAGATACACGCATGAATAGGAATTTATTAGAATACTCTATGTGCTTCACTTATATCTTTTGAGCTAGATAATTTTGCTCTAGTGCTTCATTTATATCTTTTTAGAGCACGGTGGTGGTTTTATTTTATAATCCCTCCATTCCAAAATACTTGACTTCCATTTGTCCAAGAATGGATGTACCTATATACTAAAACATGTCTAGATACATCTATATTTTGACAAATGGAATGCATGTATTGTGGAACGGAGGGACTAGAAATTATTGATCTCTCATGCTTCGCTTACATTATTTTGAGAGTCTTTTAGAACAGCATGGTAATTTGCTTTGGCTATAAAACTAGTCCTAATATGATGGGCATCCAAGATGGGTATAATAAAAACTTTCATATAAAGTGTGTTGAATACTATGAGAAGTTTGATGCTTGTTTTGAGATATGAGGATGGTGATATTAGAGTCATGCTAGTAGAGTAATTGTGAATTTGAGAAATGCTTGTGTTGAAGTTTGCAAGTCCCGTAGCATGCACGTATGGTAACCGTTGTGTAACAAATTTGAAGCATGAGGTGTTTCTTTGATTGTCTTCCTTATGTGTGGAGGTCGGGACCGCACGATGGTTAACTCCTACCAACCCTTCCCCTAGGAGCATGTGCGTAGTGCTTGGTTTTGATGACTTGTAGATTTTTGCAATAAGTATGCGAGTTCTTTATTACTAATGTTGAGTCCATGGATTATACTCACTCTCACCCTTCCACTATTCCTAGCCTCTCTAGTACCACACAAATTTCGCCGGTACCATATACCCACCATTTACCTTCCTCAAAACAGCCATCATACCTACCTATTATGGCATTTCCATAGCCATTCCGAGATATATTGCCATGCAACTTTCAACTGTTCCGTTTATTATGACATGCTCCATCATTGTCATATTGCCTTGCATGATCATGTAGTTGACATCGTATTTGTGGCAAAGCCACCATTCATATTTTTTTCATACATGTCACTCTCGATTCATATCCCGGTACACCACCGGAGGCATTCATATAGAGTCATATTTTGTTCTAAGTATCGAGTTGTAATCCTTGAGGTGTAAATAAATAGAAGTGTGATGATCATCATTATTAGAGCATTGTCCCGTGTGAAGAAATAAAAAAAGAGGCCAAAGAAGCCAAAAAAAGGAGAGAGAAAAAGACAGAAGGGACAATGCTGCTATCCTTTTTCCGCACTGGTGCTTCAAAGTAGCACCATGATCTTCATGATAGAGAGTCTCTTATTTTGTCACTTTCATATACTAGTGGGAATTTTTGTTATAGAACTTGGCTTGTATATTCCAATGATGGGCTTCCTCAAAATGCCCTAGGTCTTCATGAGCAAGCAAGTTGGATGCACACCCATTTAGTTTCTTTTATTGAGCTTTCATACATTAATAGCTCTAGTGCATCCATTGCATGGCAATCCCTACTCACTCACATTGATATCCATTGATGGGCATCTCCATAGCCCATTAATATGCCTAGTTGATGTGAAACCATCTTCCTCCTTTTTGTCTTCTCTACAACCACCATTTTGTTCCACTTGTAGTGCTATGTCCATGGCTCACGCTCATGTATTGCGTGAAAGTTGAAAAAGTTTGAGAATACTAAAGTATGAAACAATTGCTTGGCTGAAACCGGGGTTGTGCATGATTTGAATATTTTGTGTGACGAACATGGAGCATGGCCAAACTATTTGATTTTGTATGGATGAACTTTCTTTGGCCATGTTATTTCGAGAAGACATGATTACATTGTTAGTATGCTTGAAGTATTATTATTTTTATGTCAATATTAAACTTTTGTCTTGAATCTTTCGGATCTGAACATTCATGTCATAATAAAGAAAATTACATTGATAATTATGTTAGGTAGCATTACACATCAAAAAATTTGTTTTTATCATTTACCTGCTCGAGGACGAGCAGGAATTAAGCTTGGAGATGCTTGATACCTCTCCAACGTAACTATAATTTTTGATTTTTCCATGCTATTATATTATCTGTGTTGGATGTTTAATGGGCTTTAATATGCTCTTTTATATTATTTTTGGGACTAACCTATTAACCAGAGGCCCAGTGCCAGTTTCTGTTTTTTGCCTATTTTAGAGTTTTGCAGAAAAGGAATACCAAACGGAGTCCAAATGGAATGAAACCTTCGCGATGATCTTTCTTGGACCGAAAGCAATCCAGAAAACTTGGAGTCAAAGTCTGGAACTCCACGAGGAGGCCACGAGGCAGGAGGGCGCGCCCAAGGTGGGTAGGCACGCCCCCACCCTCATGGGCCCCTTGTAGCTCCACCGACGTACATCTTTCGCCTATATATACTCTTATACCCTAGAAACATCAAAGTGAGCCACGAAACCACTTTTCCACCGCCGCAAGCTTCTGTACCCGTGAAATCCCATCTTGGGGCCTTTTCCGGCAATCTGCCTGAGGGGGAATCAATCACGGAGGGCTTCTACATCAACACCATTGCCTCTCCGATGAAGCGTGAGTAGTTTACCACAGACCTTCGGGTCCATAGTTATTAGCTAGATGGCTTCTTCTCTCTCTTTGATTCTCAATACAAAGTTCTCCTCGATGTTCTTGGAGATCTATTCGATGTAATACTCTTTTGCAGTGTGTTTGTCGAGATCCATGAATTCTGGATTTATGAACAAGATTATCTATGAATATTATTTGGTTCTTCTCTGAATTCTTATATGCATGATTTGATATCTTTGCAAGTCTCTTCAAATTATTGGTTTAGTTTGGCCTACTAGATTGATCTTTCTTGCAATGGGAGAAGTGCTTAGCTTTGGGTTCAATCTTGCGGTGTCCTTTCGCAGTGACAGTAGGGGCACCAAGGCACATATTGTATTGTTGCCATCGAGGATAAAAAGATGGGGTTTATATCATATTGCTTGAGTTTATCCCTCTACATCATGTCATCTTGCTTAATGCGTTACTCCATTCTTATGAACTTAATACTCTAGATGCATGCTGAATAATGGTCGATGTGTGGAGTAATAGTAGTAGATGCAGAATCGTTTCGGTCTACTTGACACGGACGTGATGCCTATATTCATGATCATTACCTTAGATATCTTCATAACTATGCGCTTTTCTATCAATTGCTCGGCAGTAATTTGTTCACCCCCCGTAATACATGCTATCTTGAGAGAAGCCACTAGTGAAACCTATGGCCCCCGGGTCTCTTTCCTATTATATTACATCTCTTTTATTTACATCACATCTTGTTTACTATTTTGCATTCTTTACTTTCCAAACTATACAACAAAAATACAAAAAATATTTACTTTACTATCTCTATTTGATCTCACTTTTGCGAGTGACCTTAAAGGGATTGACAACCCCTTTATCCCGTTGGTTGCAAGGTTCTTGATTGTTTGTGCAGGTACTAGGAGACTTGTGCGTTTTCTCCTACTGGGTTGATACCTTGGTTCTCAAAACTGAGGGAAATACTTATGCTACTTTGATGCATCACCCTTTCCTCTTCATGGGAAAACGAACGCATGCTCAAGAGGTAGCAGTGTTGTTTACATTGTGTTGCTTGGTTCTCCTACTGGTTCGATAACCTTGGTTTCATCACTGAGGGAAATACCTACCGTCGATGTGCTGCATCATCCCTTCCTCTTTGGGGAAATACCGACGTAGTCCTAGCAGACAGGAGCTTTTCTGGCGCTATAGTCATAGAGTAATCAAAAGGAATTTCTGGCGCTGTTGCCGGGGAGGATCTTCAACATAACCAGGTTCCTAATCACAAATCTCATCTCCTCGCAATTTACATTATTTTCCATTTGCCTCTCGTTTTCCTCTCCCCCACTTCACAAAAATTTGCCATTTTATTCGCCCCTCTTTTCCGTTCGCCATTTTCTTGCCGGATCTGTTTTTGTGTGTGTTCTTGTTTGTGTAATCATGATGCCTCAAAGAAAATACTATGATGTTCCTTACCCCAATATTTTTCTTGAAATTGAGAAAAGTACTAAGGAATACATGACTACACAATTTTAGCATAACAAGTACTTTACCGAAGAACTTAAGGAGCACTCTGTTGTGTTAGATGTTATCACAAAACAACTTGATGATATTAGTAGAGAAGTTTGCAATCTCCAATCTAAGTATGCTTTTGTTGAAAGTTTGCTACAAAAAATATCCGATGCACAAGCTACCTTAGTAAATAAAATGGCCGCTAAACCAATCTCGTTAGTAGGTAAAAATGATGAAGATCTTAAAATGATTGGTGTTTCATCTATTGATTCTCTGTTTAGTAAAGACAAGATTGATGAAAAAGGGACTAGAGAAGACTCAACTTTAGGTAGAAGGCGTCCCAATATTTCGGAGGGTGAAAATCTTGTTGAGAAAATTGATAAAAGTGGGTTTGGAGAGGTCAAAACTTTAGTTAGTGATGCACCCACTCTTTTGGATTACAAAGACTTTTATTATGATAGTTGCTCTTTGATTGATTGTATTTCTTTGTTGCAATCCATGCTAAATTCTCCCCATGCTTATGAACAAAACAAAGTTTTTACTAAACATATTGTTGATGCTATGATGAAAGCTTTGGAAGAAAATTTGGAATTAGAAGTTTCAATTCCTAGAAAATTGCATGATGAATGGGAACCTACTATCAAAGTCAAGGTTAAAAATTATGAGTGTTTTGCTTTGTGTGAATTGGGTGCTAGTGTTTCTACAATTCCGAAATCTTTATGTGATGTGCTTGGTCTTACCAATCTTGAAGAATGTTCCTTGAATTTGCACTTGGCGGATTCTACTATTAAAAAGCCTATGGGAAGAATTAATGATGTTCTTATTCTTGCAAATAGGAACTATGTGCCCATAGATTTTATTGTTCTTGATATAGATTGCAATCCGTCTTGTCCAGTTATTCTTGGTAGACCATTTTTACGCACTACCGGTGTCGTGATTGATATGAAAGAAGGCAATGTCAAGTTCCAATTTCCTTTGAGGAAGGGAATGGAACACTTTCCTAGAACAAAAATTAGGCCACCTTATCAATCAATCATGAGGGCATCTTATGGATCTCGAACCAAAGATGACAAAACTTAGATCCTTGCTTTACGCCTAGCTAAGGGCGTAAAACTATAGCGCTTGTTGGGAGGCAACCCAATGGATAAAATTTATTTTTGCTTTCTTGCTTTCTGTTTTTGTGTGTCTGCACAATTATGCTACTGGTATTATTGTGTTTTTTGTGTTTTAGTTAGTGTTTGTGCCAAGTAAAGCCTTTAGGATCTTCTTGGGTGATAGTTGTTTGATCTTGCTGAAAAAGACAGAAACTTTGTGCTCACGAAAGTAATTTTCATAAATCACAGAAAATATATTTTGCCCTGATTCTTTTTGCATAAGATTAATATACAAATTACCCTGGTCTCCCTAATTTGGTAGAATTTTTGGAGTTCCAGAAGTATTCGCAAAAGTCAGATTACTACAGAGTATTCTGTTTTGTTTGTGTTGTGTGCTTATTTTGATGGCTCTATGGTTTTCTTTGATGATTTTTTTGCCATAGAAAGTTGGAGTACAGTAGATATAATACAAAAACAAAATATGAATTGGTTTGATACAGAACTTATAGTAGTAGTTTGCTTTCTTATACTAACGGATCTCACGAAGGTTTTGTTGAGTTTTGTGTGATTGAAGTTTTCAAGTTTTGGGTTATCTTAGGATGTATGAAAGAAGGATAGAAGAGCCTAAGCTTGGGGATGCCCCGTCATCCCAAGCTATCGTCCAAGAATGAGCAACTAACTAAGCTTGGGGATGCCCCCGAGTGGCATCCCCTTTTTCTTCTAACGACCATCAGTATTTTAGTCGAGACTATGTTTTTATTCGTCACGCGATATGTGTTTTGCTTGGAGCGTCTTGTATGATATATGTATTTCCTTGTTTTATTTTGTGTTTTAAGTCATCAACCCTTGCTGGAAACACCTATTTGAGAGAGCCAAAATTATATCATGACCTGTTAGAATTGCTCTATGTGCTTCACTTAAATCTTTAATGAGCTAGGACTTGCTCTAGTGCTTCACTTATATCTTTTTGAGCACGGTGTGCTTAGTATTTTTGAAGAAATGCTCTCTTGCTTCACTTAGTTTTGTTTGAGAGTTAATTAAATTTTGAAGAAATTCTCTCTTTCTTCACTTAAATTATTTTGAGAGAAAGAAAATTTTTATGCTCATGACCTTCACTTATATTTGTTTGAGCTTATGAAAAGCAACACATGAAAATTAGTCCCAAAGTGATAGATATCCAAGAAGGATAAAGTAAAAAAAATGTCGTGAAGATCATTGGACAAAATAAACTTGCTGCTTAGTAATAGTTTTGAGATATGATGATGTGATATGTGAGTTATGTTGATGAGTAATTATGCTTTAGTAAGAATGTTGGTGTTAAGGTTTGTGATTCCCTATGCATGCACAAAAGTCAATAATCATGCAATGAAAATTAAATCCTACTTGTGGTGCATTATTCGGTGTTAATTATGCTTGACGCTTGCTTATGAGATTATTCGTTTCTTGGTTGGTCGCTTCCCAATCTTTTTGCTAGCCTTCATTTTGCACTAAGTATGACCTCTACTTGTGCATCCAAAATACTTTAAACCAGTTTTGCCACATGAGTCCACTATATATACCTATATGCGATATTCGTTTGCCGTTCTAAGCAAATTTGCATGTGCCATCTCTCATTTTCAAAATAAACTTCTATTTTGTGTATTTGTTCGCTCGCGGAACGATAACGGGTGGCTAATATTTCCCATGCTCGATGTGTTATTCTCACGATGAGTGTTTATTCACTTGTCATTGCACGAGAGTAAGGCAAAGGTTTTAGGGATTCCCAGTCCCGAAATGCAAAAATGAATTTACTTTATGTTGTCAAATAATAAATTCATTGGAAAGTGTTGGTATGGAAGGCACCCGTGGATACAGTTAGCCATGGAAAGTGAAAGTATGGTGGAAAAAGGAATTAACTTTATTTTCTGTTTGGGAACCGCCTATGGCATATCTAGCATGGAAAGTGTTCGTAGCTCTACGTCATTTTCGTTGGTGGGATGGATACACCTCCCAAAATGTTTTTATCTCTATTTTTTCGCTTTGAGCTCTGGCACCTCTACAAATCCCTACTTCCCTCTCCGAAGGGCCTTTCTTTTACTTTATGCAATTATTATTTTTGAATTTGAGTCTCCATCTTCTCTTATAAAAGCACCAACTAAGAGGCAATATGATCATGATTAAGTATTGGGTATAGCTATTATTCGAGTGTGTTTCATGAATGGATCAATGTTTGAGATTGATGGGCTAGGGATAACTTATTTTAGCGTTGATATTTTGAAAGACATGGTTTCTTGTTGATATGTTTGAGTATCTAAATTATTATGTCAAAACTAGAATATTGCTTTGAATCACATAAAATTCCAAATGTCCATGCTAGAAAGAAAAGAATATGATATGACATGATAAACAGCACTCCACATCAAAAAATTTGTTTTATCACTTACCTACTCGAGGACGAGAAGGAGTTAAGCTTGGGGATGCTGATATGTCTCCAACGTATCTATAATTTTTTATTGTTCCATGCTATTTTGTTATCAATCTTGGATGTTTTATAATCAGTTTATATCATTTTTTGGTACTAACCTATTGACATAGTGCCAAGTGCCAGTTGCAGTTTTTTCCATGTTTTTTACATCATAGCAAATCAATATCAGACGAAGTCCAAATGCCACGAAACTCCACGATGATTTTTTATGGACCAGAAGAATGATGTTGGGCCCTGGTTGCACCTAGGGGGAGTCCCGAGGAGGTGGGCACAACCCACCAGGGCGTGCCAGGCCCAGGCCCCCAAAAATCCAGAAACCCTAGGGGAGTCGACGAAATATTCATCCAGTCGTCGCAGAGTCCAGAACCACCAGATCCAATCAAGACACCATCTCGGATGGGGTTCACCACCTCCATTGGTGCCTCTCCCATGATGCGTGAGTAGTTCTTTGTAGACCTTTGGGTCCGTAGTTAGTAGCTAGATGGATTTCTCTCTCTCGTTGAATTCTCAATACAATGGTCTCTTGGAGATCCATATGATGTAACTCTTTTTGCGGTGTGTTTGTTGGGATCTGATGAACTTCGAGTTTATGATCAGTTATATCTTTTTATATCCATGAGAGTTATTTGATTTTCTTTGATCTCTTATATGCATGGTCTCTTATAGCCTCGTATTTCTTCGTTGATATTTGGGTTTTGTTTGGCCAACTTGATCTATTTATCTTGCAATGGGAATAGGTGCTTGGTAGTGGGTTCGATCTTACGGTGCTTCATCCCAGTGATAGAAAGGGAAACGACACGTATGTATCATTGCTGCTAAGGATAAAAACAAGGGATCTATATCCACGCAATAGATAAATGGATCTTGTCTACATCATGTCATCGTTCTTACTGCATTACTCCATTTTTCCATGAACTTAATACACTAGATGCATGTTGGATAGCGGTCGATGTGTGGAGTAATAGTAGTAGATGCAGGCAGGAGTCGGTCTAATAATCTTGGACGTGATGCCTATGTAATGATCATCGCCTAGATATCGTCATAATTATTAGAAGTTCTATCAATTGCCCAATGGTAATTTGTTTATCCACCGTCTGCTATTTTTCTCGAGAGAAGCCACTAGTGAAACCTACGGCCCCCGGATCTTCTTTCTCATATATTTGCCTTGCGATCTACATTTCCTTTGCATTTTTATTCAGATCTATTAAACCAAAAATACAAAACACTTTGCTGCACTTTATTTTATTCGCGATCTATTATTTCAACCTATTACAAATTTTTGGCATCATTACCCGAAAGGGATTGACAACCCCTTTAACACGTCGGGTTGTGAGGTGTTGTTATTTGTGTGCAGGTGTTGTTTACGTTGTGTTGCTTGGTTCTCCTACTGGTTCGATAACCTTGGTTTCATTACTGAGGGAAATACCTACCGTCGCTGTGCTGCATCATCCCTTCCTCTTTGGGGAAATACCGACGTAGTCCTAGCAGACAGGAGCTTTTCTGGCGCTATAGTCAGAGAGTAATCACCAATTCACGTCTGAATTGGCATATACACCTTGGTATGACTTAACTCGCCAGGGGCTCTATTCACGCCACATATGTATCTTCAATCATAGAAAGTTCAAACACTCTCAGAGTGTCGGCGTTCTGGGAACGGGGGTCCCCAGACTTGCCTGCCTGCGGCCTGCGGCGTGGCTCAAGTGGGGGCCCAGCGCGGCCCATCTTCATCAACTCAAGCTCAAGACCCTCGCGTGGGGCCAAGCCTCGCGGGGCGGACGACAGGAAGCTTCCTCAGGAGCGACCTCACCAGGTAGACTCGCGAGGAGGAGGAGAGATCAATGCAAGGGTACCTCACGAGGAGCCTGTGACGTAAGCCATGATGAATCAAGACCAGGCGGGCGCCGGCCTACACTGTGTCCTTGTTTCCCTTTTGGTGCAAAGGGGGCAAGCACATGCCAACGCATCAGGCAAAGGTTGCCATTCCGGTGCAACGAGTGTTGGGGAACGTAGTAATTTCAAAAAATTTCCTACGCACACGCAAGATCATGGTGATGCATAGCAACGAGAGGGGAGAGTGTTGTCTACGTACCCTCGTAGACCGAAGCGAAGCGATCTGGCGTAGAGGAAGTAGTCGTCGATCTCCTCGCGATCCGACCGATCCGGCGCCGTTACTCCGGCGCCCCGAGTTCTTGACACACGTACAGCTCGATGGCGTCCCTCGAACTCCGATCCAGCCGAGTGTCGAGGGTGTTCGTCGGCCTGACGGCGTGGTGACGATCTTGATGTTCTACGGTGCGAGCTTCGCCTAAGCTTGACGATATGACCGAGGTGGAATATGGTGGAGGGGGCACCGCACGGCTAAGGAACGATCCGTAGATCAAACTTGTGTGTTCTAGGGTGCCCCCTGCCCCTCATATAAAGGAGCAAGGGGAGGTGCGGCCGGCCCAAGGGGCGGCTGTTGGAGGTCCTACTCCCACCGGAGTAGGACTCCCCCCTTCCTAGTTGGAGTAGGATTGGGGGAGGGAAGAGGGAAGGAGGCGCCGCCCCTTCTCCTTGTCCTATTCGGACTAAGGGGAGGGCGCGGCCTGCCCTGGCCGGCCCTTCCTCTTCTCCTCGAGGCCCACTAAGGCCCAATAGCCTCCGGGAGGGTTCCGGTAACCCCGGTTTTCGATAAAATCGATTTCACCGGAACCTTTCGAACTCAAATATAGGCTTCAATATATCAATCTTTATGTCTCGACCATTTAGAGACTCCTCGTCATGTCCGTGATCACATCCGGGACTCGAACTTCTTCGTACATCAAAATACATAAACTCATAATATAACCGTCATGAAACCTTAAGCGTGCGGACCCTACGGTTCGAGAACAATGTAGACATGACCGAGACACGTCTCCGGTCAATAACCAATAAGCGGGACCTGGATGCCCATATTGGCTCCTACATATTCTCGAAGATCTTTATCGGTCGGACCGCATAACAACATATGTTGTTCCCTTTGTCATCGGTATGTTACTTGCCGAGATTCGATCGTCGGTATCAATACCTAGTTCAATCTCATTACCGGCAAGTCTCTTTACTCGTTCCGTAATACATCATTTCACAGCTAACTCATTAGCTGTAATGCTTCTGAAGCTTGATGATGTGTATTACCGAGAGGGCCCAGAAGATACCTCTCCGAGCAATCGGAGTGACAAAACCTAATCTCGAAATCGCCAACCCAACATCGCCTTTGGAGACACCTGTAGTACTCCTTTATAATCACCCGATTCGTTGTGACGTTTGGTAGCACCAAAGTGTTCCTCCGTAAGCGGGAGTTGCATAATCTCATAGTTACGAGAACATGTATATGTCATGGATAAAAGCAGTAGCAACATACTATACGATCGTGTGCTAAGCTAATGGAATGGGTCATGTCAATCAGATCATTCTACTAATGATGTGACCTTGTTAATCAAATAAAAACTCCTTGTTCATGGTCAGGAAACATAACCATCTTTGATTAACAAGCTAGCCTAGTAGAGGCATACTAGTGACATCTTGTTTGTCTATTCATTCACACATGTATCATGTTTCCGGTTAATACAATTCTAGCATGAATGATAAACATTTATCATGAAATAAGGAAATAAATAATAACTTTATTATTGCCTCTAGGGCATATTTCCTTCAACGAGACCATGACCAGCCGGACGGCAGGATGGAGGTCACCATGGAGCCCAAGACAGCGTCACCACCAGTGCTTTTGGCAGCCGAAGACCACCTTTGGTCAAGATAACTTGTACTAGATGTTCCCCTTCAAAATGGCCAATTGTTGGTGCCCTTCCCGCTCATTATTTTGGGGAGAGGCCCAGGGCCTCTATAAATAGAGCTAGCCACCACAGAGTAGGGAGAGGAGATCATCCATCCAGCCGGATAGAGAGACCAAGTAGAACACATCGCACCCGCTCAAGAACACCCCTCGCGAGGCTGTTCTTCCTTTGTACTATTCATAATCAGCCCCAGAGGCAATCCACCACACCACACACTGGAGTAGGGTATTACACCACAACGTTGGCCCGAACCAGTATAAATCTCGTGTCCCTTGTGTTGTTCATCATTTCCAGCTTAGTTCGCACGAGGAGATTGGACGTAGATCGGTAGGGGAGAGATCTTCGCGCGCACCCCAGTGTTCGAACCTCAAGGGTCTGCCGGAACCCGAAATCCAACATTTGGCGCGCCAGGTAGGGGTGCACCTGAATCTTTCTTCCGCTGTTCGCGTGTGATCTTCCGTCGTGTCCATGACTGACGCTCGTCGGGCTCGCGCCGAGCGCCGGGCTGCTCTCGCCACTCGCGTCGCCCAGACGGCGCCCGTCGGCGGCCCCCCTCATCGCTCCCCGTCGCCCGCCGCCAACGCCGCCACCGGCCCGGCGGGGAACGAGCAGCAGGCCTCATTCCAGCATCCTTCGGTGCGGCGGGATGGTCGCACCGCCACCCCGTCGCTGACTCCAGCTGGTTCGTCGTCCCACGCCCATCGCACCCCCATGGATGCGCGCGCCTCGCTGCTTCTAGCAAGAGAACTCCTCCACTACCGCCCCGTCGACGACCTCTATGAGGACTGGCTCGCCCGCATCACCGAGCTCGTCAGCACCGCAGGGGGCTCCCCCTTGCGGTCCCTCTCGCTGCCTCGCCCTCCGTTCCGTGCAGGGGGCGATGATCAGGTGGTGCCTCCGCTACCTCCTTCCCAAGAAGGCGCCTTGGCTGCAAGGCGTGCGGCCCCAGGGCAAAACCCTCCACGTCCGGTGCCTGTGCAGCAAGAAGGGAGCTGCCAAGAGATCCCACGTCCCCGAGAAGGTGCTCGCGCGCTCCCAGCGTCGGCACGCCAAGATCGCGTCCCTCCGCCTCTACGCCAAGACCCCGTGCTGCTCCAAGCGGTGGCGCGTGCCAATCCCCAGGAGCAAGCCCAACGCTAGCAAAGGGCGCCGGTGGCCACAGCTGGCTGCCTCGCCTTCACCCCGAGCTACGCGGTGTCACATGGCCAGGCAAGTTCAAGCCTGACCTGCCTCCCCGCTACGTTGGCACGGCGGACCCCACGGAGTTCCTGCAGCTCTATGAGCTGGGCATCAAAGCCGCCAATGGAGACGAAAAGGTCATGGCGAACTGGTTTCCCATGGCTCTCAGGGCGGCGCCCTTTTGGCTCTGAACACGGCTCTGGCACGATCTCCTCCTGGAGCGAGATGCGCACCCGCTTCATCGCCAACTTCCAGGGCACTCGCTACCGGCCCCCGGCCGTGGGTGACCTGCGCCGCATCAAGCAACAGCCAGGGGAAACCCTGCAGAAGTACATCCAGCGCTTCAACTATGCTCGCCTCAAGATCCCCAAGGTGACTGAGGAAGCCATCATCTCAGCTTTCTCCGACAGCGTGCGCGACATCAAGATGAAGGAAGAGCTAGCAATCCATGAAGACCTGTGCACATCCCTGGAGCTGTTCAACTTGGCGACCAAGTGCGCCAGGGCTAAGGAAGGGCGCCTCTCCCTCATCGAGCTCCCGGCCACCGACCCAGAAGAGAAGAAGCTCAAGGCCAAGGACGTGAAGCGCAAGGGGGCTGCCGTGCTAGCAGCAGAACCAGACACCAAGCGAGGTAGGGATCAGCCTGAGTCATCCAAAGGTAGTCAGTACTGCGTGTACCATGACCTCCACACCCACAACACCAATGAATGTCAAGAGCTCAGAGCCGTGCGAGATGGGCGAATCGGCCGACTCCCCGAGCGCAATGACAGAGGCTATGGCCGAGGAGGAGGAAGAGGTGGCGGATAATGGGAAGACCGTGGCCCTCGCCAGGGGTGGCGTGACCGCCCTCGTGAGGATCGCTGGCAGGACCAGCCTCGCGAGGGAGGCTGGAGGGATCAGCCTCGTGAGGACCGCCCGCACAGCAACGCAGGCCTCCCTCCTCTGCCGCCACCACCAAGGAGGAATGAAGACCAACATCAAGATGATGGGGCTGGGGGGCTTCCAGGAGCCGCGCGCAATCGCTTGCATCTTGGGTGGCGCTCAAGCCCCAGCCTCACAATGCATCTTCAAGCAGTTTGCTCGCGAGGTGAATGTAGTCCTCCCCAGGCTTGAGGCCACGCGCCCTCTCAGGTGGTCTACGTGCGCTATCATGTTCAGTTCGGCAGATCAGCTCAAGTGTGCGGCAACAGCCAGAGTCCTCCCAATGCTCTGCTCCCCAGTCATCAGCAATGTGCAGGTCACCAGGACCCTCATCGATGGCGGAGCAGGACTCAACGTCCTATCCATCAAGACGTTCGACAATCTCCAAGTGCCATACGATCAGCTTCAGCCGACCAAGCCTTTCTCAGGAGTCACCGATGGTTCCACTGTTCCAATTGGGCAGGTTTGCCTTCCAGTCACCTTCGGGAAGCGCAACAACTACCGCACCGAGCTCATCGACTTTGGTGTCGCCCACATTCGCCTGCCGTACAACGCCATCCTCGGGTACCCAGCCCTAGCCAAGTTCATGGCAGTGGCTCACCATGGTTACAACGTCCTCAAGATGCCGGGAAGCGGTGGAGTCATTACCGTACCCTGTGAAGAAAGGGACGCAGTGTGTTTGCTTGAGCGCGCGTTCCAAGCCGCAGCAATTGAAGACCAAGATCACAGGAGCGGGAGACTTCCCGAGGCAACCCTCAAGAAGAAGAAGACTTCGTCTGGCCCAAGCCACAAGGAGGCAGGCGCCTCCGGAGGTGTTGCGTCAGGATTCGCACCCGATCAGGGAGCGCCACCCTCTCACGCATAGGAAGGCGCACCCGGCACCCTCCTCAGGCAGGGCTCGGGGGCTCTTTCTTGGGGAGCCACCGACTTTGCCAAGGTCGTGAGGGAGGCGCTCGGGCACCATTTGGAGGGGTGCTTTCAGGCACATTTCCCTCAGGAAGGTACAAGTCAAGAAAGACCAAATCCTTAGGAATTCATCACAAGAAACACCCAGGAGCTACAAGAGTCAAGAGTAATGCGCGGCAGCCGCCGCTTACCCGCCCTGGCCCCACATCCAGGCGAGGATGGTGGGCCGCGCGTCTGCATCGACGTACCAGGGCTCAATCGAGCCGTGTCTCAGGAGCGCCTATGGCCTTTGGCCGTAGGGCGCTGCGAGGGACCACCTCACAGCTACGTTCGCATGCCTTTTGGCCTGCCGAACGCAGTCGCCGCTCATCAGCGCCTGCTGAGGAACACTCTGGAGGCTCAAGAGGTCAGGCATCGCGCGGTTCTGGCGGAGGTGGCGATGGCCATCGAAGACCTACACGTGCCCCCAGAGCCTCCCGGGGCCCCTGGGCATGGGGGCTCGTGAGGACCGACATCTCCGTCGTGCATCGCCCGCTCCTTCGGCATCGCTTCATCTCCGATGGTATCAGGTGACATCTTTGAGAGTTCTACTTTCAGATGGGAGCGCCCACAAGGCCGCATCATTCCCAGGTCGCATGGGTCCGTCCCCGCGGCATGTATCTGTTTTGCTTATGATCTTTATTTACCTTTGTTAGGGGTGCCCCTCAGGCTGCATCATCCCCATGTTGCTCGGGCCCGACCCAGCGGCGGTTGCTTTTCCTGCATCTACCGTAAGTTGGATTTCCTCCTATGCGCTTAACATACCCGACCTAATCGCCTGCTCGATTGACGCCTATCTATAGAGCCGCTCGCTCTGGCACGGCATTCGCGCACGGGTCCGTCCCTGCAATGCCGATAAATCTGAGTGGTCGAGCTCTGGCTGCGGCAGCCCCGCAAGGCGCCACCTCACCAGGCCCTCATTGCCCTAATCACTCCCTCGGAGCGACCAAAGGTTGGCTGGCAAATGTAACGACAGGCCTTGTTTCTCCTCATGATTGATGTGCAGGACCCACTCTAGGAGCGACGCTGGGGACAGCGCGAGCTCTCGCTCCCTCTCTCCGACGCGGACCGCTTGCACGTTAAAAGGGGGGTACCTGAGCATCGCGACTCATGGGCTCCTACTGGCTCTCCAGCCCTCACCCCCTGGCCTTGACCCACGGCATCGCGACTTGTCATACCAGCGGAGGCTGAGCTCGCTCGAGAGCCGGGACCTGAGGACGTAGAGCGCTAAGGAAAGTGCGGGGAAGTGGGAAGAAGCTCGCGAGGACCTGACCCAGCAGTACCTCGGCCACCACCTCTCGGGCCGACCGTCTCTTCAAGGAACTGCAACAAACGTACAAGATAAGTCACACCCTTACAGGAACTAGACCAATGTAGCTCCAAACCCTCGCCCAGTGCAGCTCTGTCACGGCGACGCTGCTTTCCTTTCTCGCCCAGCGAGGGCTGCTTGAGCGTTAAAGGGACCTCCCGAGCATCGCGACTCGGGGGCTCTCACCGGACCTCGGGCCACTCACCTCCTGGCCTTGACCACGGCATCCCGACCTGGCATACCAGCGACGGCTGAAGCCTGCCTGGGAACTGGGACCTGTAAGTATAGAGCTCCAAGTCCTCATGAGGATAGAAAGGGGGAGCCTAGCCGGGACAGGACAAGCACCTCATATCGATTCATACTAAGGACATAATATTCACAAAAGACATGGCAGACGCCTTACATACCCCCACGGGGCGTTGCTCTAATTCCTCGCAGGGAACAGGAAGTGCTAATCCTAAGGAACGCTAGCTGCCTGCGCCTCCGAAGGTGATGCCATCATCAACAGTGGGCTGCCTAGCACCGGCGCCAACCCCATCTAGATCAGTGGCGTTGGCGGCCTGATGTAGCTGCCCTGCTCCAAGCACGGCGCGAGCTGGGAGGCTCATAGCTGTCGTCGCTCGTCTCCGGAGTCGCGAGAAGCTCGGGGGAGCCGGTGAAGTCCTCAGCCCCTCCGCTGCTACCTAAGGAGCTGCTGGAGGACCGACGGGCAAGACTGGTCCTCGCCAGTTCGTCACCCCTGCCGCTCCCCTTGGGGCAGCACTCCAGCTGGCGTCCTTCAGCATCGAAGACCTTGAAGAACATCAAGGAGGCACCATCGTATTCAAGATGAATTACGAGGGCACCCACTGACCGGCAAACCCGGGCGATCTCACCCCAGCCCTGGGTCATGAAGACCTTGCCCAGAGCAACGACCGCGACCTCCGCTCCGGTCGCAAGGGTGCTGCAGTCGGCGTGCTGCAGCCAGAGCTCCAGAGACCCACTCGGCGGCATCTCGAAGGCAAATGAGGGAGGAAGGCAGATCCAAGAGCTTGGAGGCATGGCGGCGTGAAGCACAAGCTCGCGAGAGGAGCCCTCAGTGTGAACTCCAGGAGGAACGACGCGGACCATCGTGACTCACCGGCGTCGACGGCGGCCCTGTCGGTGTCGCTCGGCGCCCTCCTCCCTAGGGCCCACGACGCGGGCGTACAAGGGCAGCGGTAACCCAGGCGGCGGTCGCTCGTACCAGGGCCTCGACTCCTCTTGCCAAGCGCCCTCATCACGGCGGCAGGGGACCGGCCGTTTCTTCAACAGAAGAGGGTCAGGACCCTCTCGGGGGGCCTTTCCCTTCTCTTCTGCAGAAAACCGACGGATTGGTGCCATTGGCGCAAGAAGGAGCACGGACGAGGAAGAAGAAGAAAGGGAGTAGCAGAAAGGGGTGGACCGACGGGGCTCGTGCAGCCCCGTACTTATAGATGGAGAAGGCCAACCGCCGAGCACCACGATCGCAGGTAATCATGACCCATATCTCTGCACGCAGGGACTTGTCAAGTCGTGCGGTCGCCGATGCATCATGGGGAAGTGCAGGCGCCCACGTCCAATCAACCGCCATGCGGCGCCCAAGGCCGCAGGCTTTGGGGGCCCGCGGCGCTTCGCGCTTGCCCCTTCGCTTCTCTGCTAAGCCAAGCCCGCGTGCGCCTTGGGCCCGGGGGCTACTGTCGGCGTTCTGGGAACGGGGGTCCCCAGACTTGCCTACCTGCGGCCTACGGCGTGGCTCAAAGTGGGGGCCCAGCGCGGCCCATCTTCATCAACTCAAGCTCAAGACCCTCGCGAGGGACCAAGCCTCACGGGGCGGACGACAGGAAGCTTCCTCAGGAGCGACCTCACCAGGTAGACTCGCGAGGAGGCGGAGAGATCAATGCAAGGGTACCTCGCGAGGAGCCCGTGATGTAAGCCATGATGAATCAAGACCAGGCGGGCGCTAGGCGGGCACCGACCTGCGCTGTGTCCTTGTTTCCCTTTCGGTGCAAAGGGGGCAAGCACAGGCCAAGGCATCAGGCAAAGGTTGCCATTCCAGTGCAATGAGACCAAGACCAGCCGGACGGCAGGATGGAGGTCACCGCGGAGCCCAAGACAGCGTCACCACCAATGCTTTTGGCAGCCGAAGACCACCTTTCGTCAGGATAACTTGTACTCGATGTTCCCCTTCAAAATGGCCAATTGTTGGCGCCCTTCCCACTCATTATTTTGGGGAGAGGCCTCTATAAATAGAGCTAGCCACCACAGAGTAGGGAGAGGAGATCATCCATCAAGCCGGATAGAGAGACCAAGTAGAACACATCGCACCCGCTCAAGAACACCCCTTGCGAGGCTGTCCTTCCTTTCTACTGTTCATCATCAGCCCCAGAGGCAATCCACCACACCACACAATGGAGAAGGGTATTACACCACAACGGTGGCCCGAACCAGTATAAATCTCGTGTCCCTTGTGTTGTTCATCGTTTCCAGCTTAGTTCGCACGAGGAGATTGGACGTAGATCGGTAGGGGAGAGATCTCCGCGCGCACCCCAGTGTTCGAACCTCAAGGGTCTGCCGGAACCTGAAATCCGACACAGAGTACACTTCGGCGTCCCTAATACTGCATTATATGAATCGGCTCTGAACGTCTTTGGTCAATAGTTGGGTTGCCCGGCTCTTGTGCTTGCTACCTTACATTCCGTTTTTGTCTAAGGTAGTAAAGGGAGAACTACTGCGACTATGTTTCCGGCTGGCCCGGTCAAGCACCTCAGTACAGAAAGCCGAAAACTGACTGTCGTGATGTGGCGAGAGCCGGTCAGCAATTCGGCAACCTATTAAATCTCTAGCGATTTCTTCCGTATTACACGAACGGATGGCTTTGTCCAGTCACGCGTCTAAAGGCATCTAAGTTCGATAGCCGCATACGCACCAGGGGCTATCTTACAACCCCATTGTCAAACTCCTATGGCTAAGTGAGAGTGGTAAAGCCACATAGGCTGATTGCCACATAGGCTGATTGCCTCGTTCGCCGCACTGACACCTCCTTTATGGACCAAGACATTGGGTCAAATGTGGCTATGTGCTATCCTGAACACCCCCGTACTATCTACGTGGGGGCTGAAGCCGACGACTGGCAAACTCTCAAAGATACCAACGGCCGCACAGGAGGAGACGTAATTCAAGATAACAGGCACAAATATATTACAAAAGCCTCAGTTTATAATACAAATGTCTGGGCAGCTCGGATACATTTACTCGAACATAATATCCTTTGAGTATTGACCCTCTATCAAACGGGCACCCTCAAGGACATCGTCGAAGTAGCGCTCCGGCTTGCGGTGGACCTTGCCTACGGGCGGGCCCTCAACTGCCACATCAGCTGCCTTCATCTTCGCCCAGTGCATCTTGACACGGGCAAAGGCCATCCGTGCACCTTCTATGCACACCGAGTGCTTCACAGCCTCAATGCGGGGCAAGAAGTCGCCGAGCCGCTTGACCAGGACGAAGTAACTGCTCGGAATGGGTCTGGCTGGCCATAGCCGGACTATGATGTCCTTCATGGCCAAACCGGACATGCTATGCAGCTCCGCTAGTTGCATCATCTGATTGTTCAGTAGCGCTGGTGTGACGCCCGGATAGTTAAGCTACAGTAACCACACACTAATGATGCCATGTCATCGCCATTAATTTTCTAAACCTCACTTTGATCCAAATCGTTAGTCGGATTTAAGTTAAAATTAAAGTCAAATTAATATTTCTTCAAGCTGTCAAATAAAAATGTTCGTTGGGCTGCAAATATTCACTAAGTAATTAACTTGTGGAAAATAACATTTAATGGAGTTTAAACTTGTCCCTAGAAATATTTTAGTGAATCGGCGGGGTTAAATAAACACATTTAGATTCAAATATAATTTTGAATTTGCTTTGGTGGACTCCAAACTTTTTGTGCGTCACCATAGCCTTGCAGTGAATTTATACACCAAGTTGCATATTTACAAAAGTCGTATGGTGTCAAAAGAAATTACAAAACAAAGACAAAATATGAAACAATGAAAGAAAATAAAATTGAGCTACACCAAATGTGTGGTGAGCTTCAAAGTCCACAGTATCCGGCTCAGCCACCACCGCATCATCCCTAACCCCTTGTCGTGGACGTCCAACGTCCGTCCATGGTGCGGATGGCGCGCTGTCGGCCATCCCGCGATCGAGGATGGTTAGAAACAAGCCCTGCGCCCCCTCCCTCTTCCCCTTTAACCCTAGCGCACCCGTTCCCCTCGCTCGTCTCTCTCCCCCTTGAGTTCGTCCGCGCCCGAAGACGCAATCGCCGCCGCCCCATCGTTATAGTGGCCACCGAGCTCCCCGCAGGCTGAAACCTTGCCGAGAGACGCGCGGGCTCGTCTGCGCCGACTACAGACCACCAGTTCGAGTCGGGCGCCGTTAATCATCGAGATTGAGCCGTCTTCCCTTCTGACGCCGCCGTTCGTCATCAATTTGCCGCCTCCGAGCTCCCTGGCCATCCCTCGTCGCCGCACCATGTCGAGGAACAACGTCGTCCTCTTCTTCGATCGCAGCGCCGATTCCAGCTGGAGCCCCTACGAGCCATCGCAATCGTCGTCTCCGTCGACTACATCCACCATCGTCGCTCGATCTACCGCCGTCGGCGCCTCCCGACCCTCTCCGGCCTCTCCACGGCTCGGTGGTGAGCTCTTAGCTCCGTCCCCTTCCTCTGTTCGGATCCACCGCCGTGGGCGCGTTCGACCACCATGGCGGGCTTCGCGTCGCCGTCGCGCCCTAACCGCCGTGGCTGCGCCCGCGCCGCACGCGCCCGTGCTCCACGCCCGCGCCCTCTGTTGCGCCGTGATCCCTCGGCCGCACCTACTGTTGTGGCCCTCGTCGCTAATGCCCGTCGCTGCCGCTGCTCATCACGCGACCGCGCTGCGTCCAGCGCCTTGGCCTCGCGCCACGCGGGCGCCCGCCTCTGCTAACCCGCAGCATCGCCCGTCCACGCTACCCATCGCTTCGCGCCCCGCGTGCGTATTGCTGCTGCTCTTGGCATGTCTTGCTCTTACATTGATCGTCGCTTCTCTCTGTGATCTTTGGTTCTCTTCTGCTGCTTGCTAGCTGTTGATGCTAATTGCTGTTGTTTGCCTACTGATGCTGCTTACTAGCTACTGCTAATCGCTGCTGCTCGCGCATAGCTCCTGCGGCTGCATCCTCTGCATCCTCTGCTTTTGACCTGTCAAATTGACTTGGTCAACTCGGATTAAAATTAATTAAATAATTTCAGAAATGAATAAAACTTATAAAATTAATATAAAATAAACCGTATCTTCGTTGAAAATACTTTGCACATAAAAGTTGCTCAGAACGACGAGACGAATCAGGATACACAACCCGTTCGTCCGCCACACATTCCTAGCATAGCGAACATGGAACTTCCCCCCTTCGGTCCTTCTGTCCGAAAACGCGAAACATCGGGGATACTTTCTCGGATGTTTCCCCTTTTGCCGGTATCACCTAGTACCGCGTTAGGGCACACCTAGCACCGCGTATTGCCCTATTATGCTTTGTGATGCTTTGATTGCTCTGTTATTTATTGTGTTTCCCCTCCGTTACTTCTTTCCGGTAGACCCCGAGACCGCTGCCGATACCCCCGTGATCGACTACATCGACGACGACCTCTCCTTGCCAGAGCAACCAGGCAAGCCCCCCCCCCCCCCTTGATCACCAGATATCGCCTATTCTTCTCTATACTGCTTGCATTAGAGTAGTGTAGCGTGTTACTGCTTTCAGTTAATCCTATACTGCTGCATAGCCTGTCCTTGCTACTACTGTTGTTACCTTTACCTGCTATCCTAATGCTTAGTATAGGATGCTAGTGTTCCATCAGTAGCCCTACACTCTTGTCCGTCTGCCATGCTATCTACTGGGCCGTGATCACTTCAGGAAGTGATCATGGGCATATACTATACACTTTTTACTATTCCATTACCGGTGATACTGTTCGGAGATGGGGGCTGAAGGGGCAGGTGGCTCCATCCCGGTAGAGGTGGGCCTGGGTTCCCGACGGCCCCCGATTGTTACTTTGAGGCGGAGCGACAGGGCAGGTTGCGACCACCTAGGAGAGAGGTGGGCCTGGCCCTGTTCGGCGTTCGCGGATACTTAACACGCTAAACGAGTTCTTGGTATTTGATCTGAGTTGGGTCGTTGGCCCTATACGCACTAACCGCCACGTGGGACAAGATATGGGCAACCGGCGTCGTGGTATCAGCCGAAGCACTTCGTGACGCCAGCGACTAAGCGGCGCACGCCGGATTGGACTGGAACGCCTGCTAGGCTAGGTCTGCTTCCTGCCACATACGCAACGTGCAGGTGTGCTATGGGCGATGGGCCCAGACCCCTGTGCGCTTAGGTTTAGACCGGCGTGCTGGCCTCTCTGTTGTGCCTAGGTGGGGCTGCGACGTGTTGATCTTCCGCGGCCGGGCATGACCCAGGAAAGTGTGCCCGGCCAAATGGGATCGAGCGTGTTGGGTAATGTGGTGCACCCCTGCAGGGAAGTTAATCTATTCGAATAGCGGTGATCTTCGGTAACAGGACGGCTTGGAGTTGTACCTTGACATTATGACAACTAGAACTGGATACTTGATAAAACACACCTTTCCAAGTGCCAGATACAACCCGGTGATCGCTCTCTAACAGGGCGACGAGGAGGGGATTGCCGGGTAGGATTATGCTATACGATGCTACTTGGAGGACTTCAATCTACTCTCTTCTACCTGCTGCAAGACGGAGGCGACTAGAAGCGTAGTCTTTGCTAAGACTAGCTATCCCCCTCTTATTCTGGCATTCTGCAGTTCAGTCCACTGATATGGCCCTTTATGCATATATCCATGCATATGTAGTGTAGCTCCTTGCTTGCGAGTACTTTGGATGAGTACTCACGGTTGCCTTGTTCTCCCTTTTCCCCATATCTCTACCCGATTGCTGTGACCAGACGATGGAGCCCAGGAGCCAAACGCCACCGTCGATGACGACTACTACCCCGGAGGTGCCTACTACTACGTGCAGCCCGTTGACGACGACTAGGAGTAGTTAGGAGGATCCCAGGCAGGAGGCCTGCGCCTCTCTCGATCTGTATTCCAGTTTGTGCTAGCCATCTTATGGCAAACTTGTTTAACTTATGTTTGTACTCAGATATTGTTGCTTCCGCTGACTCGCCTATGATCGAGCACTTGTATTCGAGCCCTCGAGGCCCCTAGCTTGTATGACTTATTTATGTTTTTAAAGTTGTGTTGTGATATCTTCCTGTGAGTCCCTGATCTTGATCGCACACGTTTGCGTGCATGATTAGTGTACGATTAAATCGGGGGCATCACAAATTGGTATCAGAGCCGACTGCCTGTAGGAATCCCCCTTCCACACTCCTTGGCCGAAGTCGAGTCTAGACATTACAAAAACTTTTACTAACATGGCTGTGTGCCTTCCGGGCCCACGTCGCCATTGGGTGGTACTAGGATCTTTTACTCCTCGATCTTTACTCTGGGACTCTAATCTCTCCCTTGTTCTGGTTAAATGATTTTGCTAAAAAGACTAACTTTAGGTTCTCGAAAGACTTTCTCCCGGAGAGCCCCTCACTCCAGATGATCACTTTGCTGCACCAGAAGATTCCGAAGATACTCTTCGAGGTTTTCCCGAGACCCTTGTGCCCACCGACTTTACAATCACCTACAACCGGTATACCCTTATGGATAACTACCTACAATTGTCGTTCATACCTTCATCCTCAGTTACAAGATGCCCTAAATTTCTCTCCGTCATTCCAAAAATCCTTTAAGCTTACTGCCTTGCTGTTCTTTACCACAGGAATACCCCTATTGAAAATTCCTCACACTTATTGAGTATCTGTTCATCCCCAGTTGTTCGTATGCTTCATAAGATACTCTGAAATACTATCTGACCTTCTGAGCATCCTCTTCAAACTATTTCTCTGCAAATACTTGTATGCTTACATTATGGATGCTCCCATATCACTAGCAATATTCACTAGTATCTTTTGACACCGTCATTTTGATCCTATTGATTCAACATGTGTGTGAGTGCACACAATCATTTATCAACCCTTCAAAATTATCTTTCCGGCTCAAACGTCATTTTGAACACGAGCTGGTTCTCGACCAAACTATTGTCGTCAATTGTGCCTCTGGTCTATCCAACTTATCCATCCTTGATCAGAGCGTCTGCTTCTGATCCTTTGTCTTGGAAATCATAATTCCTTTGTTATCTAAGCATCGAATCATTCAAATGTTCTATAATATGATACCCGTGCATTCTTTCTTCCTCTGATTGTGTGTCGATGCTCACATCAGCTTCGTTATGGACTGTCAGATCCATAGTTGGATTTTTATCCAACGGTGTCCTTCATATTCAATCACCTTGTGAGTTGTTCCCCTGATACATAATGCCTTTGGTAAATTGTATCCTCTGCTTGGCCAACCATGCTCTGCTTTCGAGCTTGTGTATTTACTTTTGAAACTTGTGGTATATGTTACTAATACGCCCGATGGGTTGAACATATGCCTTCCCCTAATCCGTGAGAACCCGAAAGTTTTCGCAAGTCATACGCTTTCAGTGTTCTACCAGATAAAATTCCAACACTACAATTATATCAAAGCGAGAGGTGAATGAAATGATATGCATTAAAGAAGTGGGAGTCGACCTTGAACTTTGTGTTCATGCCCATGAAAATGATGTAGACCGTCTCGGAATCTTCTTGCAAAATGATTATCCAGTTGTATGATTCTTTCGGTATTCTTGAAATTGATTCCTTACAATTATGGTTCCGACCATGCTGTCCTGATCTAATATATCTGATGGGAATTCATTCCAGTGCCTCGTCTATTTTTGGCAAGGTTGAAATATCTACTATCATAGGTCAATGAGCCGGTTCTATTTCTATCATGTTCTACCTTCGAGTATTACCCCCTGGTATCTCAGAGATGTCTTGCCATTGCGCCACATCTTACTAACTTGTTGAAGTAATGTCTTTCCTTGTCGTATTCACTCTACGGGTTTTGGGTTGTTATGAACCGAGGACACCGACTAGTGAAATTTTTACACTCTACAAATCAAATACCCCTAGTATTTTTACTAGGAAATTCTGAACTCATTCTGGTCATTCCTAGACTATCGGTTGCATCCTGGTCTTGCTATGTTTGATTGTGCTACCTCGTCCTTCTCTGGTGCATGAATTCTTCAGTGTGTGAGCATGACTTATGTTGAGCTTTCAACATCATGTTGCTTGTCTTGAAAGGCAACCTTGGTTCCAAGCTTGCATCTTATATATTGATCCTATAACTTGCCACTTCATCATTCCCTTGCCTGTTGCCGTTGTTGTTTGGTTGCATCCTCTTGAAACCTCCCGGCAAATGTGTCGGATCACCTTCAACACTTTGACTTCTTCCGAGATGTCAATTGTGTTCATGATGAGAAATACCCTCCTTGCCCTCGATGATTTTTATTATCATCGACAACACCCTCGACTTCCTTTCATCACGAACTTGTCCACATTATGAATACAACTTGCTCTCCAGCTAGTGTTGTGTTCTGCCTTGAAGTATTACTGTCTTTTTTGTCGAGAATGTTGTGGGGATTGCTCCACCTCTTAGATATTCTCGGTATGATGATACTTCTCACCATCACCATTCTTCCTTGGTCCCCGTGTTGTTTTTAACCGGGGTACATATACTAACGATGCTGCTTGAGTTATGTACTTCTAGCAACCCTATTGCTTTGAAGTTAACGATCGACATTTCGTTCTTAGATTGTTGGTTACTGAATCGTCACTCTAACATTGATCTTGCTGCCTAAGGTCATATTTCAGGCACACCTTTTAACTGATGATTTATCGTGTATGTTTTCCTCAGGCATACAATATTATATCATTTAAATTGACAAGTGTCAACTTCTTGTGCACATTATTGTGGAAATCCATCTATTTGGAATTCTCGATGAATTGTCGCTGAGCCAATCGTCACCTTCTCATCCCCTCCTTGGTTTAATGATGAACTATTGTTTCAGGAACCCGCTCCCATAGTTCATTTCCAAAAAAATCTTACGATGTCTTCTCGTCAATTTGTGTCGCACCTTCCTTTTCTTTCAGGCTTCCTGAATATGAGTTATCCTAACACCAATCAGATCTGAATCTCGGTCAGATATGATGGTTGGAACATATCTTCAAGAGTTATAACATTGGTCTTTATATGACCCGGTAAGGTGATCATGCCTAGCACACCTGGTCGGAGGTCCTATTGTTTTAGATTCCTTTTCAGCAAATTATCCATTCTTCTGTGAGGAAGTCGTAAGACTTATTCCACAAGTTATTCCTAATGGATCCTTTGTGTTTCCAAAGTCTGACCTTTGCTTGAAGACCATGTCGATGCTATCTCGAAGCATGTTTGTGATACTCCGATTTTCAACAAGAACATTTGGAGCCCAATGCTAAATGTTTCCTGCTCAATTATCCAAATACCGCTGTATGGGTAATGTCATGAAATTTCTCTCCCCTACCTAAAGAGTTTTCTACATTATATCATGTCATGGATATCATGCTCTGCTTGTCCTTGGGAAGGATATACCCTTGAAGTATGTGTTTTAAACACATCTTCCTTTCCATTGTTCTGCTTAAGCCTGATGATCATATTTTCCTTTACATTGTTTGGTTTAACCTTTCTTGTGATCTATATGATCTAAGCAGTAATATTCTCCTGCTTATGTAAACACCTTGGTGTACAATTCTGCCAGCAAGACCCTATTACCATTGTTGATGACATTCCGGTAGCCACCGATGGACGAGAACTTTGCCTAATGGTCCGCCTCGTTCCACGAGCAGGAAAATGGTTCTCTTCGTCCCTCGCCCTTGGTATCAACATTGTTGCCGACATAACTGATAGGCTACCCTTTGACATGTCTTGCTATCATCATCGTGCAAGATATCAACGCTTCCTACTTTTAATCCACATGGTGGGCCCATAACCCACAGTTCCATAGGATCGAAACCTGACTCTCTTGCACACCCCATGTTCCCAAAATTATTCCTCCCGCATGGACTCATATGTAATTCATGAGCCACCTTCTGATGAGATCATCAATTCTTGCATCGGACACAATAATTATTCCGTTGCTTTGAACCCCTTTTCACGCCCTGTTTCAGGCATCGAACGATTGCCTGCCCTCTCGAAACATCCCATGATACCTCCTTACTTTGCTCTCGATATTTTCGTAAGTTTCAATTCGAGAGTTACTTTCCGCCACCTTCCTGACTGTTACCGACCAGATACTCAACCTTGCAGAGGTCCATTCTCCCGAAAGACCCACCCTTTATTCTTTCTTAAGTACGATGGAGTCCCAAAGAAAGGACGCCGACTTCATCATGATGACCTGAAGCAGGGAAATGAAGATATCAGCTAAAGTGTCCAACTCTTCGAGAAGAGCAACCAAGACCGAGAAGAATTGTTAGAAATTCGTAACCTAGTCTTTCCCCCTTGCCCCACCTCTTAAAATCTCGGGACGAGATTTCTTTTAGTGGAAGAGAATTGTGACGCCCGTATAGTTAAGCTACAGTAACCACACACTAATGATGCCATGTCATCGCCATTAATTTTCTAAACCTCACTTTGATCCAAATCGTTAGTTAGATTTAAGTTAAAATTATAGTCAAATTAATATTTCTTCAAGCTGTCAAATAAAAATGTTCGTTGGGCTGCAAATATTCACTAAGTAATTAACTTGTGGAAAATAACATTTAATGGAGTTTAAACTTGTCCCTAGAAATATTTTAGTGAATCAGCGGGGTTAAATAAACACATCTAAATTCAAATGTAATTTTGAATTTGCTTTGGTGGACTCCAAACTATTTGTGCGTCACCATAGCCTTGCAGTGAATTTATACACCAAGTTGCATATTTACAAAAGTCGTATGGTGTCAAAAGAAATTACAAAACAAAGACAAAATATGAAACAATGAAAGAAAATAAAATTGAGCTACACCAAATGTGTGGTGAGCTTCAAAGTCCACAGTATCCGGCTCAGCCACCACCGGATCATCCCTAACCCCTTGTCGTGGACGTCCAACGTCCGTCCATGGTGCGGATGGCGCGCTGTCGGCCATCCCGCGATCGAGGGGATGGTTAAGAGCAAGCCCCTGCGCCCCCTCACTCTTCCCCTTTAACCCTAGCGCACCCGTTCGCCTCGCTCGTCTCTCTCCCCCTTGAGTTCGTCCGCGCCCGAAGACGCAATTGTCACTGCCCCATCGTTATAGTGGCCACCGAGCTCCCCGCAGGCTGAAACCTTGCCAGGAGACGCGCCGGGCTCGTCTGCTTCGACTACAACCACTAGTTCGAGTCGGGGCGCCGTTAATCATCGGGATCGAGCCGTCTTCCCCGCTACGGCCGCCGCTGTTTGTCATCAGATTTGCCGCCTCCCGAGCTCCCCTGGCCATCCCTCGTCGCCGCACCATGTCGAGGAGCACCGTCGTCCTCTTCTTCATCGACTGCAAGCGCCGATTCCAGCTGGAGCCGCTCTGAGCCATCGCAATCGTCTCTCCGTCGACTACATCCACCACTGTCGTCGCTCGATCTACCGCCGTCGACGCCTCCCTGACCCTCTCTGGCCTCTCCCTGGCTCGGTGGTGAGCTCCTCGCTCCATCCCCCTTCCTCCCGTTCGGATCCACCGCCGTAGGCCGCCGTTCGACCGCCATGGCCGGAGCTCGCGTACGCCGTACGCGCCTAGCCGCCCGTGGCCGCGCTCCGCACGCACGCGCCCCGTGCTCCACGCCCGCGCCCTCTGTTCGCGCCGTGATCCCTCGGCCGCACCTACTGTTGTGGCCCTCTGTCGCTAATGCCCGTCGCTGCCGCTGCTCATCACCGCGACCGCGCTTGCGTCCCGCGCGCCTTGGCCTCGCGCCACGCTGGCGCCCGCCTCTGCTAGCTGCAGCATCGCCCCTCCCTGCTACCCATCGCCTAACGCCTCCCCGCGTGCGTATTGCTGCTGCTCTTGGCATGTACTGCTCTTCTGTTGATGCGTCGCTTCTCTCCTGCGATGCTGGCTCTACTGCGCTGCTTGCTAGCTGTTGATGCTAATTGCTGTTGTTTGCCTACTGATGCTGCTTACTAGCTACTGCGGCTGCAGCCTCTGGCCAGGAGGCCGGTCCGATTAGATTAGTCTAGGATTAGTTAGGTTGCATGAATTGTTTACTTAGTATTATGTGGGAATGACATATGGGTCCACCTAATTAGATTAGACAAATCCTTTTTGAAATTAAAGAAGCAGATGTGGGCCACCACCTCTGCTTTTGACCGGTCAAATTGACTTGGTCAACTCGGATTAAAATTAATTAAATAATTTCAGAAATGAATAAAACTTATAAAATTAATATAAAATAAACCGTATCTTCGCTGAAAATACTTTGCACATGAAAGTTGCTTAGAACGACGAGACGAATCAGGATACGCAACCCGTTCGTCCGCCACACATCCCTAGCGTAGCGAACATGGAATTTTCCCCCTTCGATCCTTCAGTCTGAAAACGCGAAACATCGGGGATACTTTCCCGGATGTTTCCCCTTTTGCCGGTATCACCTAGTACCACGTTAGGGCACACCTAGCACCGCGTATTGCCCTATTATGCTTTGTGATACTTTGATTGCTCTGTTATTTATTGTGTTCCCCCTCCGTTACTTCTTTCCGATAGACCCCGAGACCGTTGCCGATACACCCGTGATCGACTACATCGACGACGACCTCTCCTTGCCAGAGCAACCAGGCAAGCCCCCCCCCCCTTGATCACCAGATATCGCCTATTCTTCTCTATACTGCTTGCATTAGAGTAGTGTAGCTTGTTACTGCTTTCAGTTAATCCTATACTACTGCATAGCCTGTCCTTGCTACTACTGTTGTTACCTTTACCTGCTATCCTAATGCTTAGTATAGGATGCTAGTGTTCCATCAGTGGCCCTAAACTCTTGTCCGTTTGCCATGCTATCTATTGGGTCGTGATCACTTCGGAAAGTGATCATGGGCATATACTATACACTTTTTACTATTACATTACCGGTGATACTGTTCGGAGATGGGGGCTGAAGGGGCAGGTGGCTCCATCCCAGTAGAGGTGGGCCTGGGTTCCCGACTACCCCCGATTGTTACTTTGAGGAGGAGCGACAGGGCAGGTTGCGACCACTAGGAGAGAGGTGGGCCTTGCCCTGTTCGGCGTTCGCGGATACTTAACACGCTAAACGAGTTCTTGGTATTTGATCTGAGTTGGGTCGTTGGCCCTATACGCACTAACCGCCACGTGGGACAAGATATGGGAAACCGGCGTCGTGGTATCAGCCGAAACGCCGTGGCCGCCGTGGTGGGCGGGCGCGGATTGGACTTGAGCGCCCGCTAGGCTAGAGTGCCTTCCGGCAGCGTCATAGCGTGCGAGATGTGCTATGGGCGATGGGCCCAGACCCCTGTGCGCTTAGGTTTAGACCGGCGTGCTGGCCTCTCTGTTGTGCCTAGGTGGGGCTGCGACATGTTGATCTTCCGCGGTCGGGCATGACCCAGGAAAGTGTGTCCGGCCAAATGGGATCGAGCGTGTCGGGTTATGTGGTGCACCCTGCGGTGATTAATCTATTGAATAGTCGTGATCTTGATAACAGGACGGCTTGGAGTTGTACCTTGACCTTATGTCAACTAGAACTGGATACTTGATAAAACACACCTTTCCAAGTGCCAGATACAACCCGGTGATCGCTCTCTAACAGGGCGACGAGGAGGGGATTGCCGGGTATTATTATGCTATACGATGCTACTTGGGGGACTTCAATCTACTCTCTTCTACCTGCTGCAAGACGGAGGCGACCAGAAGCGTAGCCTTCGCTAAGACTAGCTATCCCCCTCTTATTCTGGCATTCTGCAGTTCAGTCCACTGATATGGCCCTTTACACATATATCCATGCATATGTAGTGTAGCTCCTTGCTTGCGAGTATTTTGGATGAATACTCACGGTTGCCTTGTTCTCCCTTTTCCCCATATCTCTACCCGATTGCTGCGACCAGACGATGGAGCCCAGGATCCAGACACCACCGTTGATGACGACTACTATCCCGGAGGTGCCTACTACTATGTGCAGCCCTCTGACAACGACTAGGAGTAGTTAGGAGGATCCCACGCAGGAGGCCTACGCCTCTTTCGATCTGTATCCCAGTTTGTGCTAGCCATCTTATGGCAAACTTGTTTAACTTATGTCTGTACTCAGATATTGTTGCTTCAGCTGACTCGCCTATGATCGAGCACTTGTATTCGAGCCCTCGACGCCCATGGCTTGTATTATGATGCTTGTATGACTTATTTATGTTTTTAGAGTTGTGTTGTGATATCTTCCCGTGAGTCCCTGATCTTGATCGCACACATTTGCGTGCATGATTAGTGTACGATTAAATCGGGGACGTCACAGCTGGTCACTCGAGCGCCAAGTACTACGACCAGAAGAGCTTCTTCGTCGCGTTCCTGTCTTGTGCCTGAAAATATGGGGCGGCATCAGCAGCACTCCTCAGGAGATCCGCAAAAGCGTCTGGAGCACTCCACAGTCAATTTAGCAAAACATATCTTCGACCGCCGAATATTCTCTGTAAAAGAAAAGGATTACCAGCCGCTATCTGTCCAGCTTGCTTGATCTCCTCACGAGCCGCCCGGGACTCGGACCACGCCTCTTTCGCCTCTTGGAGAGCCTTGGAGTGTTCGGCCGCTTGACCCTTGTTACTCTCCTCCAAGGACTCACACTTGTTGGCGGCCTCCTGGAGCGCTTGCTCTACTTTGGTCAACCTTGCCTCATACTGAAGGCGGGCGGCCTTTTCGGCCTCCACATCCGCAGCCGCTTTGTCTGCGGCCGCTTTGCTTGCCCCGCCTCCTCTTTGGCTTCAGCAAGGGCACTCTTGAGGGCCTCGACCTCGGTCGCGTTGCCTACAATCATTTACATAGTTGTGCATGAGCTTAAGTCTCTGAGTTTGCATTATAATTCAGGCTTGTAAGGGGTCTTTTAAAAGCATACCTTGGGCCTCATCGAACCGCTTGTTAATACAGTCGATCTCATCATCAGCCAGCTTCAGTTTCCGCTGGAGTTCGGAAACTTCTGCGTTCTTGGCTGAAGCTGCTAGCAGCGAAGCCTTTTCATCAAAACAGACAAGTATGTTACCTCTGGAATATTCGATCCTCTGTCCGGCCCTTTCTTCAAAAAGCTGAACAGAGTCTTAGGGGCTACTATCTATACACAGGCCTATTATTATACATGCAAAAGCGACCAAAGATATTACATCACATACCTCAAAGCATGTTAGCAGGCTAGTGAACGCTTCGTTCAGTCCACTTTTGGCGGACTGAACCTTTTCAACCACCGTACCCATCAGGGCACGGTGTTCATCCACGATGGAAGCACGGTGAAGTGCTTCCCTCAAGGTGTCCGGTGCCTCCGGATTGTTGGAGGTCGCCGGTGGAGTCGGCACTCCCCCCTCTTTCGAAGGAGGCTACTCGCTCGGGTCCGGAACTATGTGGGTCTCCAGAGCAGTGTTTGGCTAGGGGCCAGACTGGCCAAGGCCCCCGCCACCAGTCTCCATGAGGATTCCGCCTCCCATGTTTCCGGTAGCCGAGGCATTGCCCCCTAGCATTTCTGCGGCCTCCCGCACCTCACCCTTTCCCGAAGAGATCCTCTGGGACAACACCTTGGTGTCGCCCGTGGCATGAGGCAGAGAGGCTCGCGGAGGCATTTCACTCTCCATCATCTTCACCGCCAGAGAATTCCCTGAAGAGGATGACTGTTGGGGGAGATCACGGACCGGACTGAAACACATAGATGATATGTCATCCTACAATTTGTAAAAAGCCGGATATGTACAATATCTTTGAATACTTACAATTCGGCCAGGGGCTTCAGCCTGGGGTGCCACTCAGGGATGGCTTCAACGTCTGACTCCGAATCGTTCGAAAGGGAGAGCTTCCCCTTCTTGGATGCCTCCGCCCCTAGGTCCGCAGAAGCCCCCCTTTTCTTCTTTCCCCCCTTAAGGGGAGAATTGCTCTCCTCCTCTTCCTCTTCGTCTTCATCTCCCTCGTGGGAGGAGAGAACTTTGGTATCTTCAGACATTATGTCCGAAGTACCTTACGGAGAAAGCCTCTTCGGGCCTCCTTGCCCTCCTTCTAGGCCTTCTTCTCCGGCGCCTGGTACGGCGCCGGAACCAGCATTTTCATCAGAAGAGGAATAGTTGGGTCTTCGGGCAGTGGAGCCGGACACTGGATCTGCTCCGCCTTCTTCGTCCAGCCCTAAAGGATAAAGGGAAGTGAGGGAGTCCGGGATTAGGGGGTGTCCGGATGGCCGGATTATAACCTTTGGCCGGACTCTTGGACTATGAAGATACAAGACTAAAGACTTCGTCCCATGTCCGGATGGGACTTTCCTTGGCATGGAAGGCAAGCTTGGCGACATGGATATGTAGATCTCCTCCCATTTTAACCGACTCTGCGTAACCCTAGCCCTCTCCGGTGTCTATATAAACCGGAGGGTTTTAGTTCGTAGGACGAACAACAATCATACCATGGCTAGCTTCTAGGGTTTAGCCTCTCTGATATCGTGGTAGATCTACTCTTGTACTACTCATATCATCAATATTAATCAAGCAGGAGTAGGGTTTTACATCCATCGAGAGGGCTTGAACCTGGGTAAAAACATCGTGTCCCTTGTCTCCTGTTACCATCCGCCTAGACGCACAGTTCGGGACCCCCTACCTGAGATCCGCCGGTTTTGACACCGACAATGGTGCTTTCATTGAGAGTTCCACTGTGCCGTCGCCATCAGGAAGGATGCCTCATCCCGTCTTTAAAGACGGCACCGTTGCTAAAGGAGCTTTGGCTGTCGGCCAAACTATCCGGCTAGGCGGTTTTCTTATGACCACCTGTTCGGCCGCCGCGCCGACGATGACTTCTCGGGTCATCGAAAGCAATCTTCACGTCAACTCGGAACTCGCCAGCAGTTAGATCCGATGGAGCTCTCTTCCCTAAACGAGCTCTTGGATCACATCGCGGCCCTGGGAGTCGCTACAGACTACGATCAGATTGGGCCTAAACCCGATCTGAGAGAGATTAACTCTCCCCAGGTCACCCATCACGTTGCAGTGGTGGAGGAATAATGCGGTGACCCTTTATCTATCTTAAGGACTAGTTATGTCCGGATTCCCGATCCCTCCAAGCCGAATACCCACGGAGGAGAGGACGTCACTCAAGCCCTGAACCTAAAGTCAGGCAGCGGGCTAGATTCATTGGACAACATTCAAGAACCCAAGCTTTCGAGTTCGGAAACTCCGTGGCCCCTGAGTCTCAGATTGGGTGAGGTTCCAGATTTAATTCCAGCCACCCACCCAAACATAAGTGATCTATCTCAAATTGGGCAAGAGCCCGCAGAAACAGTACACCATTACTGGGCCAGATTCCTCCTGGTCATGAACAGGATAAAGGACTGCCGCGAGGAGGTTGCAATTTCATTCTTCTGCAATATTTGCATGGACAAGGGAATCCTCAACGCCATAAGTCGCCGTGAAATTACACGCTTTGCTGACTTGGTGTCCATAGTACGAAAGTACTGTGCGATGGAAAGCGTCTGGAAAACCAAAATAAAATTTTGGGACAATCCGGCCCTGAATACAACCCCAGTCCGAAATAAAAGGGTGCACTATCACCAGGCACCTGGGTTAAACACCAAAAAGCAAAAACCCTCTACAGGGCATGGAACCATACTAGAGGGATGCCTAATGGACCCTGTAAAATTCACAGTACAAAGGGCGCCACACCAACTCATAGCCTTAGAGCATGTTGGATACTCCGGCAGGTGGCCAGAAGTGGTGAAGAGCTTCTAACTCCAGAATCCACAGAGCACCAGCCCAGGGACACCAGTACGGTATTAAAAATCTTCTAGACTTTCGCATCAAATAATATGCGGAAACGAACACTCCGCAACCTTGCTGAAGTCTACCAAGTAGCAACAATAAACCCATGGAGTGACACGGCTATTACCTTTAATGCCAGTGGTGAACCTAAATTCCGAACAGCCCGAGCACCAGCCGCACTTGTCCTCAGTCCAATAGTGGACGGCTTTCGCCATACCAAGGTACTCATGGACGGTGGCAGTGGATTGAACCTCATTTACGAGGAAACCCTTCGAAAAATGGAAATAGACTGGAGCTGCATTGAGCGAAGCAGTACAACCTCTAGAAGAATAATCCCCAGTTGGGAAGCACGCTATATAGGAAAAATCACACTGGATGTGGTGTTCGGCATGCCGGATAATTACAGGTCCGAGGAGGTCACGTTCCAAGTGGCCCCGTTCAGTAGCGGATACCACGCTCTATTAGGGCGAGAGGCATTTGCAATTTTTCAAGCTATACCCCATTACAGGTACATGAAGCTCAAAATGCCCGGGCCCAACAGAATCATCACTCTCGCTAGTGACCCGGACATAGCACTCCGCGCCGAAAATAAGATAGTCGCACTGGCCCTTGAGGCACTATCTGAAGGCCTAGCGGCCGAGGAACTGACTGCGCTGCGCTCACGGTGAACAGGGACAACGTGATACTCGATAAGAGATCCAAGTCCACCCCCTTTAAACCGGCGGACAAAATAGTCAAATTCCAGGTCCATCCAAATGACCCTACAAAAACGGCCTCCGTCGAGGCGCAATTAAACCCTGATGTGGACGCCGCACTACGAAAATTCCTACGCGAAAATTGGGACATTTTGCACGCACCCTTCGGACATGCCAGAATCCCGTCGGCTGGCGAACACGACTGAATATCCTAAAAGGATTCAAGCCAGTCAAGTAGGCTCTTCGGCATTTCTCCGAACCTAAGAGACAAGCCATGGGAGAGGAGCTAGCCAAACTATTGGAGGCTGGATTCATCAGAGATATAAAACATCCAGACTGGCTAGCAAACTTGGTGATGGTACCAAAGAAGGACAAATCCTGGTGACTGTGTGTCGATTTCAAGGACCTCAACAAGGCTTGCCCAAAGGATCCCTTCCCCCTCCCCCGCATCGATCAGATTATCGACGCTACCGCAGGACACGATTCATTGTGTTTCCTCGACGCATACTCCGGCTACCATCAAATTAAGATGGCAGAGCCAGACCAAGCCGCAACGGCATTCATCACCCCATACGGTCCATTCTGCTTCAACACAATGCCCTTCGGGCTCAAAAACGCTAGCGCAACATATCAGCGCATGATTCAGACATGTCTGGCACACCAGATCGGCAAAACAGTGGAGGCATACATAGATGACGTGGTCGTCAAAACCAGGCATGTCGAAACTCTAGTAGACGACTTGAGGGTCACATTCGATAACCTCCGAACATATGACATCAAGCTTAACCCGAAAAAATGCGTTTTCGGCGTACCAGCCGAAAAGCTCTTGGGCTTCATTGTATCCGGTAGAGGAACTGAAGCAAATCCAGCCAAGATCCGAGCTCTATCACAATTGGATATCCCAAAGGACCTCAAACAAATACAAAAATTGACCAGATGTGTGGCAGCTCTAAGCCGCTTTATCTCCCGCTTGGGAGAAAAGGCATTACCCCTTTATCGCCTCCTCCGGCGCACCGAACACTTCGAGTGGACGGATACTGCCATGGCCGGACTCGAAGAAATAAAAGCCATATTGGCAACAAACCCGGTCCTGGCCGCGCCAAACATCGGCGAACCAATGCTATTATACATTGCGGCAACTCATCAAGTTGTAAGCGCAGTGCTCGTCGTCGAATGAGAAACGGACGGACAAAATTCCCCCTTCAAAAGCCAGTTTACTACGTGTCCACTGTCCTCACTCCATGCAAGTCACGGTACTCGCATTATCAAAAGATAGCGTACGCGGTATTTATGGCATCCCGGAAGCTGCGACACTACTTTCAAGAGTGTTCGATAACAGTAGCCTCTAAAGTACCTCTTAACGATATTATAAACAACCGCGACGCGATAGGCCGGATTGCCAAATGGGACATTGAGCTCCTCCCGTTCGACATAACCTATAAGCCACGACGAGCTATTAAGTCGCAAGTTTTGGGCGACTTCGTCACCGAATGGACTGAAGCCAAGTCGTTTTTTAGGATGTTACTTTGTTTTTTTACCGCAAAAAAACGAAGTAACATCCTTAGCCCACGTAATAATGGCAGTCATTGCCCCGTGGGCAGAACCATTCCTAGCCTACCTAACCAGGCAGGAACTTCCCGAGGACCAAAACAAGGCACGCTGCATAGTGCGGTGATCTAAAGCCTATAAAGTCCACGAGGGAGAGCTTTATAAGAAAAGCACCACCGGAGTCCTTCAAAGGTGTATCTCCGAAGAGGAAGGGCGGAATCTTCTGGCTGAAATTCATGCCGGACTCGGCGGGCACCATGCTGCAGCCCGGGCCCTTGTAAGCAAGGCCTTCCGTATAGGATTTTATTGGCCGACGGCCCGGGCAGATGATCAGGACTTAGTCCAACGATGCATTGGTTGCCAGCTCTTTGCTAACCAAAGCCAGATGCCACCCACTGCCCTCCAAACTATACCCATCACCTGGCCCTTCGCGGTCTGGGGGCTTGACATGGTTGGACCCCTTAAAGGAGGAACCCACAAGCAAAAATACCTACTGGCCATGGTGGATAAGTTCACCAAATGGATAGAGGCCAAGCTGTTAAGACCGCCCGAATCCAGCTGGTGATAGACTTCATATCCGGTGCGTTACACGTTCTGGCGTCCACCAACATCATCACTAATAATGGCACGAACTTTACGGCCGACGAGGTCAAACTCTGGTGCAAAAACATGCGCATCAAGCTCGACTATGCTTCAGTCTATCGCCCACAAACTAGCGGTCAAGTCGAGCGAGCAAATGGTCTAATCATGAGCGGCATCAAACCCAGATTAGTGCGGTCCCTCAAGGAATCTAACACGCACTAGGTAGAGGAGCTCGACTCTGTACTCTGGGGGCTGCGGACCACGCCGAATCGCACCAACGGATACACACCATTCTTTATGGTATACGGCGCAGAGACGATTCTGCCCTGCGACATAATTCATGACTCACCTCGCGTGCACATGTACGAAGAAAGAGAAGCCGAACTCGATCGGCAGGACAGTTTGGACGCCTTGGAAGAGGAGCGTGACGTGGCAAAAGCCCGTTCCGCATTCTATCAATAGCAGGCCCGAAGATACCAAAGCAGAGAAGTACGGGCCAAAACATACAATGTTGGCGAGTTAGTTCTACGCCTTCCAGACAAGAAAAAGGACAGACTCAAGCCCAAATGGGAAGGACCCTTTATTATTGACCAAGTCCTGACTGGTGGAGCGTACCGTCTGCCAGATGCATCGGATAACCGACTCGAGCCGAACCCATGGAATGCAGCCCGTCTCCAAAGATTCTACGCCTAGCGCCGGACTCTGTGTTCGTCTCCTTCCTCTATATATTTTTATACACTAGCTGTCTTATATTTCTCTCCTTCTCCCTTCCCTTTCTCTTATAGGCTTTAAGGGCTCGTTCGCGCCTTGTTCGCACACAACTGACGCACTATCCGCGCTCATCATACCTGGGGGCTTCTTTAAAAGAAGCTTATTTACACGTGCTTCATGCCCAACACATGTGTCACACTTCCGCATGTACCTTTTATTCACCATTATATGCATCGATATGACTTTAGTTTTGGCCGAGCTGGGTTGCCTGGCTCCTGTGCTTACCCCTACGTTCCCGTTTGTTCGGCTAGGCGGTAAAGGGAGCACCTCTGCGATTGTTACTGCCGGGTCAGCTAGATGTGTACCTCAGACTGGGTGAAGCTGAAAGCTAGCATTCTTAAGGGAATATTCGGTCGGTGAACTAAAGATGATTTCTCACTTGTTTATTTATCCGCCCCCAGGTGCTTTTCTGCTTTTTTTGCAGTCCGGACATGCACTTTAGGGCATGCCTCCCAGGGAAAGGAACCCCTAACGGAACTATTATCCCTGGAAGATGTTTCTTACTAACCATGTAATATAACATAACTAGTTGGGCACTTGTCTGTTCAAGCACCAATGACCCCTATGCCTGGTCTCCATGCATGCCCCGGTTCTTACATAACCGAGAGGGTATTCGGACACACTCCGGACTATCGGGTCCTGAGGTCGAAGCGAAAAGGTCCGCCATGACAAACGATCTACAATCCGGCTAGAAGGCATTTCACATGTCATCTTAAATTACATAGTCAATTTGACTGGGTAATTTCCTCTTCAATACCATCCAACAGGTTATCTAGTTTACATTCCTGTTGGGAATATTTAATGACCAACTCTACCTGCCATACACTAAGCTCACGAGGATCTCCTTCCCGCCGGGCCCCACAAGTCCGACCTCGGCCATGTGGTTTGGGTCGACAACCGTATCGCGTCTTCACCATGGCCCGAGCCTCCTGGCGCCTTGACGGCAGGTGATATCTTCCAAATGGAAGCGCCGCGCGCTCCTTCAGCTTCTCTGCAAGCTCTCCAAGGCCTTCGGGCATGGAGGCGGAGGCCACAAGGCACAGGCGGCGCCTCGCATCACTGCCGAACTTCGTTAAATGCGGTTGTGAGCTTCGGGAAGAAGGTCGCCCGTAGAACCGGGCATTTCCTCTGCGGGGCGACACATTAGCATACCTCTGAGACATAACTCATTAGTCGACTTCCTTGCCGAACTCTTTTTGAAGTTCGTTCAAGCACTTACTAAATATGCCGCGCCGAAGCCGCGATTCTCATTACTTGGTCAGTCCGCGGTTGAGCACGAACATCCTTTAGTTCCACGCCCGGTGGGTGTTGGCATCTTGGGGATCATTCTTCTCCTGCCTCACCTTTGTAAGCACGCTCTCACCAGCCTTTAGCTGGCGTAGGAGTTGCTGCTTCTCCGGATCTAATCCGGCGCCATCTGCAATTTTATTGTCAGACTTGCATACACACTGCACTCTACATGATACTTATCAATTGAGGCATATAATACCAGAGGGGGTCTTCTTGGGCTCCCCTGCTGCGGCTAGTGCGGCCTGAAGTTGGGCCTTGCACTCTTCCAGCTCCTGGGACAGTAGGGTATTCTTTTCTGTAAGAACCTGCATAACAAATGATCCTTAAATCAATTATTCTAACTGTTTCAAGTCTCGGGGGCTACTGGTATATATATAATCACCAAAATCTTCTTACCCGTATGTCCTTTACATACTGCTCCGCGGCTCTGGTTAGACCATCTTGAGCAGCACGGAGATACGCGTCTCCCGAGTTAAAAGCCTCCAATGCCTCCTGGGATAGACAAGCGTCGCGAAGAACTGTTCGGCGACGCCTGTGGTTCATGGCACTCTCCACCTCGGAATTGGTGGCAGACAGCCTGTCCGCATCCTCTGTCGGAAGAGCATCTGATGCTCACCTCATGTTCGCCTCTGCTATTGGTCCTGGCTTTGGAGCCTGGCTGGTGGTGGCGCGATTGGCAACCTCTTCGGATATAGTCCGGCAAGCCCTCTTTTTCCTCAAAAAGAGCACGGGCATTAGTATGCACCATAAAAATAAATACCTTGGAATAAGACGGCGCACCTTACTGCTGTGCCGGTGTCTCGATCCGGACTGCGGATCTTTTTAGTCTGCCCGCCCTCGCAGTCCCTTGTTGGCTAGTCACCGCAGGCTCGGCATTCGGCCTCGAGATCCTCCCCTGCAAAATACGATTGGTGTACGGTGATAAAAAATAAGCACGGACGGATCATTTTCGAGGTATTGGGACTTCGGCCTCAGTTACCTGTGAGGCGGGGAGCAGTCCAGGATAATCGGCCGTAATGGCCACCAAGGCATTGTCGATGCTCAGTTGGTAAAATACCCCATCGATCAGCTCCACAGATATGTCCGGATCCTCTTGGGAGGCCGGGTCGAGGGACCGTCCCGGATCCTCGGGTTGTGGAGAAGGGCAGTTTATCTCCTTTACGGCCTGGCGCAGTTCCTGCGTCGAAATCACAAGATGAGATACTTAACTATGGGAATATGGAACGGATGGGTAAAAAGAAGTGTCCGCTTACCCAGTTTGGAGGATTGTACATAGAAAATCCGCCCTGTGGATTGACGCGGAGAAATTCCTCCTCTTCTCCCTTGTACAATGCGGACAAGATCTTCGCCATAGTGGCAACCGATTCCGGCCCCTTACGGCCGCAGCGGGTGGCATCATCCTCCCCGTTGAAATCCCACATGGGGTGGCCTCTATACTGAAGCGGCTGCACCCCCCGCATAATGCATGTGGCCATGACCTCGATCATGGTTAGTCCGGAATGAGCTAACAACCTTATCCGGCTCATCAGGTAAAGGACGTCCTTGTCATTCTCCTTCTGAGGGCTCCGTGGACGCCAGCTTAGGCGCTTCTTCAAGGGAGCATTATCGAACTCAGGGAGGCCGATCCGAATGGGGTCCAGAGGGGGACATCTTCTATATAAAACCATTCTGAAGGCCAGTCTTCGGACACCTTCTTTGGAGTTTCGGATAGATATTCGGTCCCGGCGATGCACCATATTTCGGCTTCGCCCACTTGATATACCGACCCCTCCTGAGAACGGGGCACGAGGCAGAACAGCTTCTTCCACAGCGCGAAATGAGCCTCACAGCCCAAAAACAGTTCGCAAAGGGCTACGAAGCCCGCGATATGCGATATGGAGGCTGTCGTAAGGTTGTGCAGCTGGAGGCCATAGAACTCCAGCAGCCCCCGGAGAAACGGATGAATTGGAAATCCGAGCCCTCTTATCAAATGAGGGACAAGGCATACCCGCTCTCCTTTGGAGGGATTAGGGACGCTCTCCGCTTGCTCTCCGCCATTATAGGTGGCAAGTCCGGCTCGAACCGGGACCATGTAGGCTGGGGGAAGGAATCCCTTGGTTTGGAGCGCCACTAGCTCGCTGTGCGGGATGGAACATCTCTTCCAATCTCCAGGTTGAGTACTGGGAGGGCAAGAGGAGGAGCTGCGACGACCAGCCATGATGGAATGGATCTCTGTCGAATGCGCTCTGATGAATGCTCGCAGAGGGAAGATGGTGTGATTTGGATCTAAATCCTCGTCTCTTTAATAGGCAGCTCATTTACGCAGCTAGGGGGTAAATGTAAAAATACCCTAGCTTTTCGCATTCATTTGACACGTGGAAGAAGGCCATTATTGGGCGTGGAAGCCAAGAAGCGCAATATTCATAAGAAGCCGGACACTATTCAACAGGTACACAGAATTTGGAGAAGAACCCGCCTTGCAATGTCGAAGACAATCTGCGCGCCAGACTCATCGTCATTGAAGCCTGGTTCGGAGGCTACTGAGGGAGTCCTGGATTAGGGGGTGTCTGGATGGCCGGATTATAACCTTTGGTCGGACTCTTGGACTATGAAGATACAAGACTGAAGACTTCGTCCCGTGTCCGGATGGGACTTTCCTTGGCGTGGAAGGCAAGCTTGGCGACACGGATATGTAGATCTCCTCCCATTGTAACCGACTCTGTGTAACCCTAGCCCTCTCCGGTGTCTATATAAACCGGAGGGTTTTAGTCCGTAGGACGAACAACAATCATACCATAGGCTAGCTTCTAGGGTTTAGCCTCTTTGATCTCGTGGTAGATCTACTCTTGTACTACCCATATCATCAATATTAATCAAGCAGGAGTAGGGTTTTACCTCCATCGAGAGGGCCCGAAACTGGGTAAAAACATCATGTCCCTTGTCTCCTGTTACCATCCGCCTAGACGCACAGTTCGGGACCCCCTACCCGAGATCCGCCGGTTTTGACACCGACAGGAAGGCTTAACATACTCCTTGGATCTACAAGCTGAGGATATGTTTGGAAAACTTACTGGAGTAGCCAGATGAGCACAGTCGAGGCCGAGGTCTTTGGTCGTTTCCGGCCACGACTTCTGGGCCTTGAAAAGCAGCTTCCATATGTCTTTGTGCGTTGTGCCGAAGAACCGCTACAGGGTCCAAGGACCGGCCGGATCAAACTCCCACAAATGGAGAGTCCCGCGTTGGCAGGGGAGGATCCCGCAAAAAAGCATCACCTGGATCACGTTAGCAAGACCAATGTTCTTCTCTATCATGCTCTGGACGTGCTTCTGCAGCATCATCACCTCGTCGGATGACGCCCAATCCAGGCCCTTGTTAATCCACGATGCGAGCCGCATTGGAGGACCGGATTTGAACTCCGGGGCGACGGCCCATGTGGCGTCACGGGGCTCCGTGATGTAAAACCACTCCTGTTGACATCTCTTCACAGTTTCTACGAAGGTCCCCTTTGGCCAACTGACATTGGGGAGCTTGCTCACCATGGCGCCGCCACACTCCACGTGTTGAGCCTCGACCACTTTCGGCTTCACGTTGAAGACCTTGAGCCACAGACCGAAGTGGGGGGAACGAGGAGGAACGCCTCACACACAACGATGAACGCCGAGAAGTTGAGGAAGGAATTGGGAGCTAGATCATGGAAATCTATCATGTAATAGAACATGAGCCCGCGGACGAAGGGGTGGAGAGGAAACCCTAGACCGCGAAGGAAGTGGGGGATGAACACTACCCTCTCATTGGGCTCCGGGGTGGGAATGATCTGCTTTTTGGTAGGGAGCCGATGGGCGATTTCCTTGGCTAAGTACCCCGCTTCCCAGAGTCCCTTGATGTTCCCCTCCGTGACGGAGGAGGCCATCCACTTGCCCTGCGCTCCAGATCCGTACACAGCTGGATGATGTCTACTACGCAACCTTCTTCTTGTAGACGTTGTTGGGCCTCTAAGTGCAGAGGTTTGTAGGACAGTAGCAAATTTCCCTCAAGTGGATGACCTAAGGTTAATCAATCTGTGGGAGGCGTAGGATGAAGATGGTCTCTCTCAAGCAACCCTGCAACCAAATAACAAAGAGTCTCTTGTGTCCCCAACACACCCAATACAGTGGTAAATTGTATAGGTGCACTAGTTCGGCGAAGAGATAGTGATACAAGTGCAATATGGATGATAGATATAGGTTTTTGTAATCTGAAAATATAAAAACAGCAAGGTAACTAGTGATAAAAGTGAGCGTAAACAGTATTGCAATGCGTTGAAACAAGGCCTAGGGTTCATACTTTCACTAGTGCAAGTTCTCTCAACAATAATAACATAATTGGATCATATAACTATTCCTCAACATGCAACAAAGAGTCACTCCAAAGTCACTAATAGCGGAGAACAAATGAAGAGATTATGGTAGGGTACGAAACCACCTCAAAGTTATCATTTATGATCTATCTATTCAAGAGTCCGTAGTAAAATAACATGAAGCTATTCTTTCCGTTCGATCTATCATAGAGTTCTTACTAGAATAATACCATAAGACACAAATCAACCAAAACCCTAATGTCACCTAGATACTCCAATGTCACCTCAAGTATTCGTGGGTATGATTATACTATATGCATCACACAATCTCAGATTCATCTATTCAACCAACACAAAGAACTTCAAAGAGTGCCCCAAAGTTTCTACCGGAGAATCAAGACGAAAACGTGTGCCAACCCCTATGCATAGGTTCATGGGCGGAACCCGCAAGTTGATCACCAAAACATACATCATGTGGATCAATAGAATACCCCATTGTCACCACGGGTATCCCATGCAAGACATACATCAAGTGTTCTCAAATCATTAATGACTCAATCCGATAAGATAACTTCAAAGGGAAAACTCAATCCATTACAAGAGAGTAGAGGGGGAGAAACATCATAAGATCCAACTATAATAGCAAAGCTCACGATACATCAAGATCGTATCACCTCAAGAACACGAGAGAGAGAGAGAGAGAGAGAGAGAGAGAGATCAAACACATAGCTACCGGTACAACCCTCAGCCCCGAGGGTGAACTACTCCCTCCTCGTCATGGAGAACGTCGGGATGATGAAGATGGCCACCGGTGAGGGTTCCCCCCTCTGGCAGGGTGCCAGAATAGGGTCCCGATTGGTTTTTGGTGGCTACAGAGGCTTGCAGCGGCGGAACTCCCGATCTATTCTGCTCCCCGAAGTTTTTTTGGTATATGGATATATATATATAGGCGAAAGAAGTCGGTCAGGGGATCCACGAGGGGCCCACGAGGGTGGAGGGCGCGCCCAGGGGATGGGCGCGACTCCCTGCCTCGTGCCTTCCTCGTTGCTTCCCTTACGTATACTCCAAGTCTCCTGGATTGCTTCTGTTCCAAAAATAACTCTCCCTAAGGTTTCATTCCGTTTGATATTCCTTTACTGCGAAACACTGAAACAAGGGAAAAAACAGAAACTGGCACTGGGCTCTGGGTTAATAGGTTAGTCCCAAAAATAATATAAAAGTGTTTAGTAAACCCATAAACATCCAAAACAGATAATATAATAGCATGAATACTTCATAAATTATAGATACGTTGGAGACGTATCAGCATCCCCAGGCTTAATTCCTACTCATCCTCGAGTAGGTAAAATGATAAAAGAAATAATTTATGAAGTGTGAATGCTAGCAGGTGCATAAGTTTGATCAATGATAATTTCAATCACCTTTTCTGAAATCATTATATATCATTACAATAGCTCAACTCATAAAACTTTTCATGATCAAGTAACAAGCTATTCACATGTTAAAGTATAGATCATAAACTTTCTTGAAAACTAACAAACCATGTTATTAGTCATCAAACAATTACAATTCATCTTATTTTCAGGAAGAGTCTATGTCAGAGCTTTGATTTAGCAAACTCCACAAAGTCAACTATCATTTAGTCAACTATCATTTAGTCTTTCACAATTGCTAACACTCACGCGATATTTATGGGTTCAAAGTTTTAATCAGACACAGAGAAAGATAGGGGCTTATAGATTCGCCTCCCAACCTTTTACCTCAAGGGTAATGTCAAAAATAATAGGTCATGATGCCTTACATCAATTGGATATATATATGTATATATATATATATTAGAATCTTTCCAACACAAGGTGGTTGCCAAAGGATAAAATGTAAAAAGGAAAGGTGAAGATCACCATGACTCTTGCATAAGGTAAAATACAATAATAAAAGATAGGCCCTTTGCAGAGGGATGCAGAGGTTGCCATGTGCTTTTATAGTTGGATGCACAAAATCTTAATGCGAGGGAACGTCACTTTATATTGCCACTTGTGATAGGGACCTTTATTATGCAGTCCGTCACTTTTATTGCTTCCATATCACAAGATCGTATAAAGCTTATTTTCTCCACACTAAAATATCATACATGTTTAGAGAGCAATTTTTATTGCATGCATGGATGACAACTTACTTAAAGGATCTTACTCAATCCATAGGTAGGTATGGTGGACTCTCATGGCAATACTGGTTTAAGGGATGTTTGGAAGCACAAGCAGTATCTCTACTTGGTGCAAAGAATTTGGCTAGCATGAGGGGGAAAGGCAAGCTCAACGTGTTGGGCGATCCATGACAATATACTTTATTTCAGATATAAGAAAACATAACCCATTACGTTGTCTTCCTTGTCCAACATCAACCTTTTAACATGTCATATTTTAATGAGTGCTCACAATTACAAAAGATGTCCAAGATAGTATATTTATATGTGAGATCTTTCTTCCCTCAATATCCTTTCATGAATTGTTCAAGTGACCAATACAATGTTTGCTAACCTTCAATAAATTTACCACCTCTACTTCTTATATGTGAAGTCATTACTCCCTATGGAATAAGAATATGAAACATATATAATTTCAGATTTATGATATTCAAATCATTCAACCATTTACTCATAGGATATAAGCGAAGCACACGAGTAAATGAAAAACTACTCCAAAACGATATAAGTGAAGACCAATAAGTAGTTAAATAATTATGTACCTATCTGAAGACTCTCTCTCATTTAAGAATTTCAGATCTTGATATTTTATTCAAACAGCAAGCAAAACAAAATAAAATGCATCTAAGAATAGCACTCATCATGTGAAGAAGCAAAAACTTAGGCTCAACCAATGCTAACCGATAATTGTTGAAGAAGAAAGGTGGGATGCCAACCAGGGCATCACCAAGCTTAGATGCTTGAGACTTCTCGAAATATTAACTAGGGGAGCCTTTGGCATCCCCAAGCTTGAGCTTTTGTGTCTCCTTAATTCCACTCATATTACGGTCTTCCTAAATCCCAAAAGCTTCATCCACACAAAACTCAACAAGGACTCGTGAGATAAGTTAGTATAAACCAATGCAAAAACCTTATCATGCTCTACTGTAGAAAATCACTAAAATTATTATTCAACATTGCATACTAAATGCCTCTGCATATTTAATAGTCCTATCCTCAAATAGAATCATTAAACAAGCAAACATATGCAAACAATGCAAACATAACAGCAATCTGCCTAAACAGGACAGTCTGTGAAGAATGCAGCAAGATACATACTTCCCTAGCGCCAAAAATTATGAAAGAAAATTCCCACTGTAGTAAATTTATCAGAGCTTATTATGCAAAAGGGTTCAACATTTTATCACATTTTCTGACTTTTCTAGGGAATTTTTGCAACAGCGGTAAACTTTCTATTTTGAAACAGCAACATGTATACTTGCAAAATAAGCATGGTAAAGGCTATCCTTGACATTTTTATTGACAATATAGGTGCAAAACATTATTCTAAATAACAGAAAGCAAAACTAAATAAAATAAAATGATGCTCCAAGCAAAACATATATCATGTGGTGAATAAAAATGTAGCTCCAAGTAAAATTACCGATGAACGAAGACGAAAGAGGGGATGCCATCCGGGGCATCCCCAAGCTTAGGCTCTTGGTTGTCCTTAAATATTACCTTGCGGTGCCTTGGGCATCCCCAAGCTTAGGCTCTTATCACTCCTTATTCCATAGTCCATCGAATCTTTACCCACAACTTGAAAACTTCACAACACAAAACTTAACAGAAAATCTCATGAGCTCCGTTAGCGAAAGAAAACAAAACACCACTTCAAGGTACTGTAATGAACTCATTATTTATTTATATTGGTGTAATATCTACTGTATTCCAAATTATATATGGTTCATACCCTCCGATACTACTCATAGATTCATTAAAATAAGCAAACAACACATAGAAAACAGAATCTGTCTAAAACAGAACAGTCTGTAAGAATCTATAACTAACGCAAACTTCTGGAACTCCAAAAATTCCACCAAAATAGGAAGACCTAGATAATTTGTTTATTGATCTACTACAATTCGAATAAGTATTTTATCACTTACTGGTGATTTTTAACAATTGTTTTCGTGAACAGAAGGTTCTGGAATTTTCAGCAAGATCAAATAACTATCATCCAAGAAGATCCTATAGGTTTAACTTGGCACAAACACTAATTAAAACATAAAAACACATCTAAACAGAAGCTAGATGGATTATTTATTCCTAAACAGATCCAAAAAGCAAGAAACTAAAATAAAGTTGGGTTGCCTCCCAACAAGCGCTAACGTTTAACGCCCCTAGCTAGGCATGATGATTTCAATGATGCTCACCTAAAAGATAAGAATTGAAACATAAAGAGAGCATCATGAAGAATATGACTAGCACATTTAAATCTAACCCACTTCCTATGCATAGGGACTTTGTGAGAAAACAACTTATGGGAACAATAATCAACTAGCATAGGGAGGCAAAACAAGCATAACTTCAAAAATTTAGCCACATAGAGAGGAAACTTGATATTATTGCAATTCCTACAATCATATATTCCTCCCTTATAATAATTTTCAGTAGCATCATGAATGAATTCAACAATAGAACCAGCACCTAAAGCATTCTTTTCATGATCTACAAGCATAGAAATTTTATTACTCTCCACATAAGAAAATTTATTCTCATGAATAGTAGTGGGAGCAAACTCAACAAAATAACTATCATGTGAAGCACAATCCAATTGAAAATTAAAATCATGAGGACAAGTTTCATGGTTATCTTTATTCTTTATAGCATACGTGTCATCACAATAATCATCATAAATAGGAGGCATGCGTTCATCATAATAAATTCGCTCATCAAAACTTGGGGGACTAAACATATCAACTTAATCAAACATAGCATCCCCAAGCTTGTGGCTTTGCATATCATTAGCATCATGGGTATTCAAAGAATTCATACTAACAACATTGCAATCATGCTCACCATTCACATATTTTATGCCAAGCATTTTATGTAATTCTTCTTCTAGTACTTGAGCACAATTTTCCTTCCCATCATTTTCATGAAAGACATTAAAAAGATGAAGCATATGAGGCATCCTTAATTCCATTTTTTGTAGTTTTCTTTTATAGACTAAACTAGTGATAAAACAAGAAACAAAAAGATTTGATTGCAAGATCTAAAGATATACCTTCAAGCACTCACCTCCCCGGCAACGGTGCCAGAAAAGAGCTTGATGTCTACTACGCAACCTTCTTCTTGTAGACGTTGTTGGGCCTCCAAGTGCAGAGGTTTGTAGGACTGCAGCAAATTTCCCTCAAGTGGATGACCTAAGGTTTATCAATCTGTGGGAGGCGTAGGATGAAGATGGTCTCTCTCAAGCAACCCTGCAACCAAATAACAAAGAGTCTCTTGTGTCCCCAACACACCCAATACAATGGTAAATTGTATAGGTGCACTAGTTCGGTGAAGAGATGGTGATACAAGTGCAATATGGATGGTAGATATATGTTTTTGTAATCTGAAAATATAAAAACAGCAAGGTAACTAATGATAAAAGTGAGCGTAAACGGTATTGCAATGCATTGAAACAAGGCCTAGTGTTCATACTTTCACTAGTGCAAGTTCTCTCAACAATAATAACATAATTGGATCATATAACTATCCCTCAACATGCAACAAAGAGTCACTCCAAAGTCACTAATAGCGGAGAACAAACGAAGAGATTATGGTAGGGTACGAAACCACCTCAAAGTTATCCTTTCTGATCTATCTATTCAAGAGTACGTAGTAAAGTAACATGAAGTTATTCTTTCCGTTCGATCTATCATAGAGTTCATACTAGAATAACACCTTAAGACACAAATAAACCAAAACCCTAATGTCACCTAGATACTCCAATGTCACCTCAAGTATTCGTGGGTATGATTATACGATATACATCACACAATCTCAGATTCATCTATTCAAACAACACAAAGAACTTCAAAGAGTGCCCCAAAGTTTCTACCGGAGAGTCAAGACGAAAACGTGTGCCAACCCCTATGCATATGTTCATGGGCGGAACCCGCAAGTTGATCACCAAAACATACATCAAGTGGATCAATAGAATACCCCATTGTCACCACGGGTATCCCACGCAAGACATACATCAAGTGTTCTCAAATCCTTAAAGACTCAATCCGATAAGATAACTTCAAAGGGAAAATTCAATCCATTACAAGAGAGTAGAGGGGGAGAAACATCATAAGGTCCAACTATAATAGCAAAGCTCGCGATACATCAAGATCGTATCACCTCAAGAACACGAGAGAAAGAGAGAGAGAGAGAGAGAGAGAGAGAGAGAGGGAGAGAGATCAAACACATAGCTACTGGTACATACCCTCAGCCCCGAGGGTGAACTACTCCCTCCTCGTCATGGAGAACACCGGGATGATGAAGATGGCCACCGGTGAGGGTTTCCCCCTCCGGCAGGGTGCCGGAACAGGGTCCCGATTGGTTTTTGGTGGCTACAGAGGCTTGCAGCGGCGGAACTCCCGATCCATTCTGCTTCCCGAAGTTTTTAGTGTATATGGATATATATATATAGGCGAAAGAAGTCGGTCAGGGGAGCCACGAGGGTGGAGGGTGCGCCCAAGGGGGTGGGTGCGCCCCCCTGCCTCGTGGCTTCCTTGTTGCTTCCCTTACGTATATTCCAAGTCTCCTGGATTGCTTCCGTTCCAAAAATAACTCTCCCGAAGGTTTCATTCCATTTGGACTCCGTTTGATATTCCTTTTCTGCGAAACACCGAAACAAGGGAAAAAACAGTTGGCACTGGGCTCTGGGTTAATAGGTTAGTCCCAAAAATAATATAAAAGTGTTTAGTAAAGCCCATAAACATCCAAAACAGATAATATGATAGCAATTATACTTCATAAATTATAGAAACGTTGGAGACGTATCACTGGAGTGTTTGCTGAGGAAGGAAGGGATTGAAACTTGGGAGCTGGAGCTCGAGGGCAGATGGGTTGAGAAGGAAGAAGGCGTGGGGTAAGAAGATGGATCCTTATCTTCTTATAAAGGCAACGAAAATCAAGCGTCCCCCATGAGCCTTAAAATTCGCCTATTCCCAAGGGGTCGTACAAACGGCACGGTTAGATTACCCAAACCCGTATTGATGAGAATCCCGTAATGATGGGACACGACCTCTGCGTTGACAAGACGTGTCGACGAGGACCTCGAAATGCGAAGTGGGAGGCTAAAAAGTGGTTCAAAATAATAATAACGACGGAACATAACGCCTCGCGGGAAAAGCTGCCAGAAGACATAACCTATTTTTGTTTAAGTATTTTTGCCCTTGTGGTTCAGGGTTGTAACTATTATACAGAGCCAGATATAGTTCTTTTGATTTACTTTGAAGTGTTCCGAGGAGGAACCCGCCTTGCAATGCTGAAGACAATTTGTGCGCCGGACAAATCGTCATTGAAGCCTGGTTCAGGGGCTACTGAGGGAGTCCTGGATTAGGGGGTCCCTGGGCGTCCTGGCTATGTGACGTGGCCGGACTGGTGGGCCGTGAAGATACAAGATAGAAGGTTTTCCCCTGTGTCTGGATGGGACTTTCCTTTGCATGGATGGCAAGCTTGGCGTTCGGATATGAAGATTCCTTTCTCTGTAAACCGACTCTGTACAACCCTATGCCCCTCCGGTGTCTATATAAACCGAAGGGTTTAGTCCGTAGAGGCAATCACAATCATACAGGCTAGACGTCTAGGGTTTAGCCATTATGATCTCAAGGTAGATCAACTCTTGTAACCCCTATACTCATCAAAGTCAATCAAGCAGGAAGTAGGGTATTACCTCCATTAATAGGGCCCGAACCTGGGTAAACATCGTGTCCCCTGCCTCTTGTTACCTTCAATCCTCAAACGCACAGTTCGGGACCCCCTACCCGAGATTGGCCAGTTTTGACACCGACAGCGGCCCTCCTTTCCTTTCCCCCTCTCCCTCTCCTTCCCTCTTTCCCCCTCCATGAGAAGGAAAAAAGGGGGGCCGAATCCTACTAGGACAGGAGTCCTAGTAGGACTCCCCCCTCTTGGCGCACCCCCTGGTGGCCGGCCTCCTCCTCTCCCTCCTTTATATACGTGGGCAGGGCACCCCTTGGAGACACACCAATCGTTCCAAGCCGTGTGCATCGTCTCTCTCCACAGTTTACTCCTCTGGTCATAGCGTCGTAGTGCTTAGTCGAAGCCATGCACGGATCACATCACCATCACCGTCACCACACCGTCGTGCTCATGAAACTCTCCCTCGACCCTCTGTTGGATCAAGAGTCCGAGGGACGTCATCGAGCTAAACGTGTGCTAAACTCGGAGGTCTTGTACGTTCGGTACTAGATCGGTTGGATCGTGAAGATGTTCGACTACATCAACCTCGTTAACCTAAGGCTTTCCCTTTCGGTCTACGAGGGTACATGGACACACTCTCCCCCTCTCGTTGCTATGCATCTCCTAGATAGATCTTGCATGATCGCAAGAATTTTTTGAAATTGCATGCTACGTTCCCCAACAGTGCATGGCAGTGGCGACTTATTCAAGGCGGCGAGTATAGTCGCCGATGCACATGTCGCCCTGCACCAGATTAAGGAACTGGCATGAGATGCATGGAACGGGATACGCCATTTGTGAGGAAGTAGCGGTCCAGCCAGTTCCAGACGGTGAGGGCGGTGGCGTCGTTAGACATGACCATGTCGAGCAGCTAGTTGACGAAAGTTGCATGGAACCACAATAGGATTAAAATATCAGCATGGCGCCAATCCAGGCCAGTTGTGTCTGCCCGCGTCAGAGTGGCATCAATGTAGGGGGGCGTTGTATTTGATGGTGATAGACAAGAAGAGGTGGTGGCAGTTGTTGCGAGCGGGATCGATGACGAAGCGGATATAGTTTGTGATGTTGCAGCCTTGGACAGAAAGGAGAGGAAGGGAAACCATGGATGGGGCGATGATGGAGTCAAAATAGATGGAATGGTTTTTGCCGTGCCTGTAGCTACAAACTTGCATAGTATTGCCTAGTACAAGAGATTAAAAGATCAGATTTACAAAGAAACTATCCTAGGTAATTTGTCAAATATAATTACAAAGATTACTTACTATATATACATTAACATTCCCTCTCAATCTCAACTGGCCACAAGGTTAAGATTGCGTCGTAATTTCTCCAACATGAACTTAGTAGCCGATTTAGTGAAAGTGTCTGCCACTTGATCATCGGAGGACACAAACCGGACATCCAACGCTCCTTGTGCCACCCTTTATCTCACAAAGTAAAAATCCAGCTCAATGGATGTGTTTAGTCCTCGCATGAAAAACTGGATTTGCACTCAGATAGGTAGCACCCAAATTGACACACCATAAAACTGGTGACCGTGGCAGAAATACCCCTAGTTCTTTAAGCACGGACTGCACCCAAGTAACTTCAGCTGTGCCATTTGCAAGCGCCTTGTAGTCTGCGTCGGTACTAGACCGTGAAACTATGGGTTGTTTTCAAGCACTCCATGAAATCATGTTAGGGCCAAGGAAAACCACAAAACCACCAGTAGAGCGACTGTTATCAACGGACCCTGCCCAGTCAGCAATAGTAAATACACTAAGAAGTGTGGAGCTAGACTGGCGAATGGAGAGTCTAGTGGTCAGAGTACCCTTGATACACCTGAGTATACGCTTGACTGCTTACCAGTGCACATCAGTGGGTTAGGCCAAAATATTAGCACACCTTGTTGACAACAAATGAAATATCGGGACGAGTAACAGTAAGGTACTATAATCCTCCAACCATGCTGTGATAGCTGAAGGCATCGCCATCAGTGAGGGGAGTACCAAGATCTGCTGCCAACTTATCGACAAGTGACATGGGAGTAGAAACCTCCTTACAATTCTCCATATGAGCACGATGAAGAAGATCATTAGCATACTTCCGCTGAGACAACACCATTCCCCCTGAATTGTAAGGGGCTTCAATCCCAAGGAAGTAAGAAAGAGGCCCTAGATATTTGATTGGAAAGGACCCGGCCAAAGTATGAAGCAGACGATCAACTACATGAGAGCAAGAGCCAGCAATCACAATATCATCAACATAGACCAACATGTAAATGACCATAGCTCCTTGCCGAAAAATGAAGAGGGAGGTGTCAGCCTTGGACGAGTGAAACCCAAGTTGATGCAGTCGATCATTGAGGCGAGAGTACTAAGCCCGGACATAAACCTAGTATAAATCTTCGCTAGCGCTCGTTCGCCTCCAAGCACATGTTCCCGTCGGTGTCTATGTCTCGTGAGACCAGGGAAGTGAAGGTCCGGTTGCTGGCGAGATACGGTCAGGCATGGAACATGAACTGTCCCACATGGGACACGAGGCACCGACGTCTCCCATGCCCTACTCTTACTTGTCGGAGCCCATGGCCTCGACGTCATCGGTCGAGGTGAGGTCCATGATAGACTCGTGTCTGGAGCGCGACAACTCCATGACTTGCCTGCAGCATTGGTGGTTGCTGGTCACACGTAGTGGCTCTGCAGTGGCGTGTGACTCTGCCTTCGCGGCCTCAGCCGCGAGGGTTGCAGCTCCCTCCCGAGCCATCTGCCCAGCATGATGGACACGTCGTGCCATAACAGCGGACGGGCCAAGACCAAGCATGCCTGAGGGAGTCCTGGACTAAGGGGTCCTCGGGCGTCCGACCTGTTATCCATGGGCCGGACTGATGGGCTGTGAAGATATGAAGGCCAAAGACAATACCCATGTCCGGATTGTACTCTACTTGGCGTGGAAGGCAAGCTAGGCGACCGACTATGAAGATTCCCTCCTATGTAACCGACCTCATGTAACCCTAGATCTCTCTGGTGTCTATATAAACCGGAGAGCATAGTCCGGATAGGACATATTCATTACCATATACTCATAGGCTTTAACCATTACGATCTCGTGGTAGATCAACTCTTGTAACACTCATATTCATCAAGATCAATCAAGCAGGAAGTAGGGTATTACCTCCATAGAGAGGGCCCGAACCTGGGTCAACATTGTGTCCCCCGTCTCCTATTACCATCGATCCTAGACGCACAGTTCGGGACCCCCTACCCGAGATCCACTGGTTTTGACACCGACATTGGTGCTTTCATTGAGAGTTCCACTGTGCCGTCGGCAAAGGACTCGATGGCCCTTTCGATCATTAATGATGACGTGGTCTAGGGAGAAACCTTCCTCCCCGGACAGATCTTCGTATTCGGCGGCTTCGCACCGCGGGCCAACTCGCTTGGCCATCTGGAGCAGATCGATAGTTACGCCCCCGGCCATCGGGTCAGGTTCGGAAGCTTAAAATACGTCGCAGATATCTGTGGAGACTTGATCTTCGAGGGATTTGAAACTGCGGCGATCGCTCCCCCTTCCTCCGAGGAACATGACTTAAATCTGTCATAGGAGCACACCCACGAGATGGATCCTGTTGCTGCAACGGCCTCAGTACCAAAGCAGATCACGCCCTCCGAGGCCATAAAGTCCACGACGTTGGAGCGACACACGGAATCGACATCCTGCAATGCTTGCTTCAATGAAACCCCGGACTTGTCTCCGGCTGCTTGTTCCGGACCGGATACACCTGCGGACACCGAGCTAGATCGGTTGTCGATTTTCAAATTTAGCGCCAAAGACATCTTCCAGCATTCGCCTTTGGGTGACGTACTAAATTCTATGAAGAACTTGTCATTGGAGGAAGACTCACAGCCGAACTATGTTCGGTTTGAGCTAGAGGCGGACGATGAGGAATTTTGCTTCCCACCCGCCACCCACTTCATAGCCACCGTTGACGACTTAACCGACATGCTTGACTATGGCTCCAAAGACATCACCGATATGGACGACGATGCCGACAATGAGCAAGGCCAAGACCCGCCATTCACTGGACGTTGGACGGCCACCTCTTCGTACGACGTATACATGGTTGATACACCCAAGGGACCTAGCGACGACAAAGAAGAGCCAGGTAAGAATAAAACTTCCGAGATGCAGTCTAAGCGTCGGCGCCCCAAACGCCGTTCTAAGCCTCGCCGCTCAAAAGATAGCAACACTGGTACCGGATAAAATAGCACTCCGGGCGACGCCGAAAACAAAGAAGACCATGTCGGTGCTGCATCCGAACAGGAGGAACAGGACGACAGGCAAGACAACCCTGATGAGCAGGCCATAGAAGATGACTCGCGGGACGAAAATTACCGTCCACCCTCCAAAAGGAGACAAGCCTCGGCAATGAAGATTTCATCATGCCTGAGGACCCTCTGGAGAAGGAGCGCTTTAAGCTTCAACTCATAGCCACTGCAAGGAGCCTGAAAAAGAAGAAGCTGCAGCAGCTTCAAGCTGAACAAGATCTGCTCGTCGGCGGATGGGTGGCGTCTGACAGCGAAAGAATCTGCCTCAAGCGCCCAACCAAGAGCTACCCAAAACACAGACTGCTACCTCAATTCGATGAGGAGGCACCGGAGCACACATCTCCCTCGCGTAATGCGGAACGACCACCACGTGGTCGAGACAGCGTGGCCGACCGACCACCACGTGGTCGGGATAAAGCGGCAACTCAGGCCTGTCGGCGTTCTGGGAACGGGGTTCCCCAGACTTGCCTGCCTACGGCGTGGCTCAAAGGGGGGCCCAGCACAGCCCATCTTCATCAACATAGACCCAAGACCCTCGCGAGGGGCCAAGCCTCGCGGGGCGGACGACACGGAGCTTCCTCAGGCACGGCCTCATCAGGCTGGCTTGCGAGAAGGCGGAGAGATCAAGGCGGGGTACCTCACGAGGCGCACGTGATGCAAGCCATGACAACCAAGGGCGCCAGGCGGGCGCCAGCCCGCGCAGTGTCCTCCTTTCCTCTTTGATGCAAAGGGAGCAAGTGCAGGCGAGAACATCAAGCAAAGGCACCCGTTTCGGTGCAACGAGACCAAGACCAGCCCAACGGCAGGGAGGAAGTCATTGTGGAGCCCAAGCAGGCGTCACCACAAGAGCCTTTGGCAGGCGAGGACCAACTTTAGTCAGGATAAGTGTACCAGATGTTCCCCTTCAAAATGGCCAATTGTTGGCGCCCTTCCCGCTCAATATTTGGGAAGAGGCTCAGGGCCTTTGCCTATAAATAGGACTAGCCACCCCCAGGGTAGAGCCAATCAAGAAACAAGCTGGGATCGGATTGAGTAGCCTCACATAGAGAGAGAGAAGGGTGACTGAACTCCTCCTAGCAGTTCATCGCCCCAGCCAAGAACAGACCCTCGCGAGGCTGTTCTTCTTTGTATTGCTCATCATCATCAGCCCAAGAGGCAATCCACCACACCACAAACTAGAGTAGGGTATTACACCACAATGGTGGCCCTAACTAGTATAAACCCTGTGTCTCTTGTGCTGTTCTTTCCATAGCTTAGATCTTAGCGAGGCGGTGGGGTGCAGGTAGGTAGAAGGCGAAATCTCCACGCGCACCCCAGTGTTCGAACCTCAAGGGTCTGCCGGAACCAGAAATCCGACATTTGGCGCGCCAGGTAGGGGTGCGCCGGAATTCGTCTTCCACCGCCCCGTTCTCCTCCGACCATCGCGTCCATGTCTGACGCTCGTCGGGCCCGCGCCGAGCGCCGAGCTGCTCTCGCTTCCCGCGTCGCCCAGACGGCTCCTGTCGGCGGGCGCCCTCGCCGTTCCCCGTCACCTGCCGTCAACGCTGCCATCGGCCCGGCGGGAAACGAGCAGCAAGCGTCGTCTCAGCATCCGTCCATGCGGCAAGACGGCCGCACCGCTACTCCCTCGCTCACCCAGCTGGTTCTTCATCCCGCTTCCAGACATTAAGACCCCGCGCTGCTCCCAGCTGCAGCGCATGGGGACTTGCAAGACCAAGCTCTTCGTCACCCAAAGCCTCCTGTGGCCACAGCAGGCTGTCGTGCCTTCACCACCGAGCTACGCAGCGTCGCGTGGCCCGGCAAGTTCAAGCCAGACCTGCCTCCTCGCTATGACGGAAAAGAAATAAACAACATGATAAATGCACAAGCATAAACATGGCACGATGCACAATCAAGTATGATGCATGTCCGGTTTAATGAGGCATGCCATGGCAAAGTGCAACAAACAATGATACAAGTTAAGTGGACAAAACACCACATTGACATATTTAGTTTAATATCGTTTAAGCTAACAAACAATATTAAATGTTGTTAAACATGGCGAGAGGTGAAGCATAAGTAAACTAACTATTTGGCAAGTTTAAATGAGGCCGGAAATAAGAAACAACAATTCCGGAAAATCCTCATGTGCATATTTAGTATTTGGTACTGTTCTGCCCTAAACCATATTTTATTGTTGTTAAGCAGAAAAATAAAGTGCACCATGTTAAACTAGGCATTTTTCCACCCCATTTACATATAAAGTTTATTTAAAATGGAGCTACAGTTATTTAGTTATGAAATAAATCATTTTAACATGGCATTTAAGCTAATTTAAACAAACAACATTTTGAACATTTCAAACATGGATGAAAGTGGCATATTATGAAACTAGATGAAATTCTAAGCACTTTACATATATAATATGTTTTAATCCGATGCATGGTTAATTAATTATTGATGCATGAACATTAAGGGGTTTTCTGAAAAACTATCAATCTCTGGATAAATAGACAAATTCGCATATCTGAAAAAAAGGTACACGGGCCGAATCTGGAGGAGCTGCGGGACTTGGCGCTGGACGCAGGAGCGGCCGGCCTTGACACGGTGCAGCAGATGCGGCCCAAGGCGAAGAGGCCACGCGCGCGAGGTGACGGGTCAACGGGCACGGGCACTGCTCGTGCGCTCGTCTACAGAGACGGGCGGGCGAGGCAGAACCGCAGAAGCAGGGCATGACGGCGCTGCTTGATGGGAGGTTCGACGAGATGGGGCTTGTAGGCGGCGGACGGCGGCGGGGATCCACCGGATCTGACTAGGGGAGGCGGTTACCGATGGTGGGAGTCGAACAGGACGACGACGACAAATTGGCTCCTGCGAAGAAATACAGAGAGCAAGTGAGTTCAGATGTGAGGACAGGGAGAAGAAACGGGAAAGGAGGGAAGAACGGGCACGGCTTGGCTGACCGGAGCTTCCCCGGAGGCGTGCGGGCACGGCGGCGCTGCCGGAGGAGATGCAGACAACGGGGAGGGTTCGGCGACTTGAGCTCCTGGTGGCCGACAGGTTGTTGGTACCTGTCCATGGCGGGGAGAGAGACAGGGACATGAGAGAGAGGCAGATCAAGAGCAGGTAAGAGAGGAGACAGGGAAAAAGGGAGATGATGGGACCTGCTGGTCACCGGCGATGACGGAGCTCCAGCTAGGCAGCAACGTCGGGGAAGACGAGGTCTTGAGCGCAGGAGCAGAGACAGGGGCTCGGTCTCGCTGCTGGGCTGGTGGGTTCCGGCAGAGCTGTGGGAGATTCGGCGGCGCGATGGATGGCAGAGTCGAGCAGGAGCACGGGCTTGAGTATGCACGCCTCCATGGGTGCTTGCGCGGCTGCGGGGACTAGGAGGCGTCGGGGTGCGCTGCTCGGGAAGGAGCACGGCCGACGGGAGAGAGCCTCGATCCCGACGAGATCGAGAAGGGATGTGGCTGGAATCGAGGAGAGGTGGGGATCGATGGATTTGGAAGTTTCGGTGATGGCTGGTTGGAGCGAAGGGGATCTGGGAGGATCCCGAGGTGGGATTCGAGTGGAGCTAGTGGCGGCGGCGCGACGGGACAAGGGAGAGGATTTTTAGGGTTTGCCAAAATGGACTAGGGGTGGAGGAATATATACATCATGGATTAAGTTAGGGGCTACCTCGTCCCTCCGATCGCAATCGGACGGACGCAAATAAATAGGCTAGGGAGTCCAAGTAAGAAAACGGAGATGTTTTGTAGATGTTTGAGGTTGATCCGGATCCATCGGTAACGACAGCCCGGGTCGGGTTTGGGTAAGTTTCGGACACGCACGCGAGGGTGCTGCGAGCTGGCGAGAGAGGTCAACGAGGGCAAGGGCCTGACAAAATGACACCCGAGGCAAAGAGAGAAAGGGCAACTGCTAACGGCTATGAGTTTTATGAAAACATGCAGATGCAATGCGCATGATGCTATGAGATGAGATGCATGGCCGAACAAAATGCAAAACAAAAGACAAAAACCCAACCACGAAAGAAATAAAATATCGCATCTCCGGAAAAGGCAAGAGTTGGAGTTACGAATATGGAAAGTTGCATCCGGGGTGTTACAACACTCCACAACTACGAGAGGATCTCGTCCCGAGATCTAGGATGGCACCGGAGGGAAACAAAAGAGGAAGAGAAGAGGTAAAACAAGTTGCTTCTTCGCCAATGAGTGAAACCAAAGAACCTTGAGAGGTTGAACAAATTGAAAGAAACAAAACAACAGAGATGACCAAGATTGCAAACATTCGTTGGACAAGAGGAACAAGGAATATGATGAGAACCAAGAGGTTTAGTGATAAGACAGATATTGAAACCACTCCGGTTAAAACTAGATAGAGAAGGAATAAGATTGATATAATTTGGGCAGCACTCCGACTGTAAATGGAAGGAATTGAACATGAACTTGACAAGATGAGAGCATACTTGATGAAATCAACAACACACTGCCTCCGGAATTAAAAGAATGGCACAAGGGGTAAGAAACATTTCAGACCGCACTCCGGTTGAGAAGGGAGGCAAAACTTGATAAGATGAGAGAACTCGAATGAAAACACGACACTCCGGCTAAACGGATAAGCAAGGAAAATTACATGATCTTGACAAAACAAGATAATTGGTAGAAGAGAGCAACATCACAAAGCCTCCGGATACAATGCATGGTAGTTAGATAGTTGGAATGAATAGAACGAAGAATGAAACCAACATCTCCTACCATAATTGAATTTGAAAGAGCATCCCTACGAAGTAGGATTGAACGGAGTTGTTTGAAAAAAACAACAACGATAAGAATAAGCTTGTAGCGGGCTTATGGAAACATCTCAAAATTATGAGGTGAGCTTCTGCCACTAACGGAAACAAATGATTGGATTGATATCAACAAGGAGACAAGAAACATATTTCACCGGGAGGACAAATGAAGAACTTGGGTCATTTATAAGCACCATAAATAGCAACAATCCTTAGGGAAAGCTTTAGATGAAATATAACGCAAGATAACTCCAATGAAGAGATTGATGGATTTAAATACCTCATTCTTGACAACATGTGAATCATGAAGCACGAGGAGGAATTGCCAAGGATGACATAACACCATCTCAAAAGATAAGGTAGAAAGAATTGCACTTCGGAATGCAAGATGAAGAATGCTTCAACTCCTCGAAACAAAACATGTGTTGAGCACCATGTTTATTTTGAAGTATGGCTTGACGGATCTTAGCTTTGAGAGAAATCTTGAAGAACAATTGAAGAATGAAAAGTATCCTTGACGAACCACCATGTAGAGCCTCCATGAAGAACTCCGGTAATAAAAGGATGATAAAAAGAAAGAGAAGTTGAAAACACAAGGTGAAGCTTCACGACGAGATAATGTAGAAAACTTGGAACTCCGGAAAAGAAAAGATGAAACATCTCGAACCGAGAAAAATGACATGATGAACAACTCTGGAAAGAAGAAACTAGATCACTTGGATGAAACAATAATAAGAATTATGTTATGCGTATCCTTCACCAATTTAGATTAATGACAAGCAACGGATTTGGCATACTACTTATTCCCGTAGAAAGGATTAAGAGAGATATAGCGTAAACTTGGAGAAGGTATTGATGGAACCACCAGTTGGATTTGGAAACAACGAATGAATTGATATGATAACCAAGAAAAGAGAACTCTTGAACGAACCACCGTAAGAATTGAAAATGACTGAAGAAAAGAGAACGAATCACCGGGAGGAATTAGAAAACGACATTCATACTTGAGGGAATTTAGATACAAATGAATGAATAGATCACGAGCTGATTAGAGAATACTTGAATGATGCACCGGTAAGATTTGGAGAACGAGAGCTGAAACCTGAGAATGAGGAATTATGACATGATGGCCTACGGAGGAAAGAAATGGGAACAGCTCATGAATGCTCCGGATGGGTAAAAGAATTCTCACAATCGAAAACAATTATGAGAGGATGGCATCAAGCTAGAACCATGAATCTTGAAGTGAATGGAGCAAGATTTAAGAGAAACTCTTCTTCGGTCTTCAAATGTTGAGAATGACGATGAGAAACCACCATGAATTGTTGAGATATTCCGGGATGAAAATTGGAAAGGTTGAACCAACGATGAAAAGAATTTGAAAGATTTTGGAGAAAGACATATAACTGATGAAAATTCATTCTTACGTCAAGCTTCGAAAAGAATTTGGGAAATGGCTCCGGATAAATTAGAAGAGTCAAGTAAGATCCTCGGAAAATACATGTGGGTTAGGGCCCACTCAAAAGAAACATCATTGAACAATTTTAAAGAGAGGTTGCCCCGGTTGAATTAAATGGCTTGAATGAGATAACAACCTCGAAATATCTTGAATGGATTGAGAATGGAAACACAAGTCTTGTGAGATATCTTCAGCACTCCAGAAAAAATGAATAGGAAGAAGTGAATGATTAAGAGGTGCATCGGCATGAAAAAGCATTAGAAATGAGAAAAGGAATATGATGAATATCGAAAGCTTGAATTGGATCCACCGGAGAAGAAACAACAACGAAGGGTGATGAACTTGAAACTGTTGAGCATCTTCATGGGAAATCACCGGATAAGAACATTGATTGAAAAGAGTGAAGAGACTTCACATGAATAAATGGATACTTGATTAAAATATATAAGTCCTTGCAGATAAGGGTGGGAGGGCGGGAAAACAAAGACAACTTGGGACGGATGAAATAAACACCGTTGAGAAAACTTAGAATTGATCTCGCGAGTGTTGAAATGATCGGATCCACTTGAAGAGAAGCACGCCGGTTTGGAAAAGAATTGACATGACAATCTCGATAAACAAGAAGGATTAGCACTCTCATAGAAATATGAGAACACCGCTTGAAAGGTATGGAATCAACATTTGACTTCGAAGCAACTCGAATACCACAAATAAAACAAAACAAGGATTGGCTCGCAGAATAAGCCGGAACAAATACATATGATAGAGATTTACCCAACCTCATATCATGCATCTATCGGAAAGATATTCTAGGAGCTACTTGAATTCCCACCTATAAACTCCCGAAACTTTCTGGTTATGCAATCTGGTGTTGGGGATACAGAGGACACAAAATAAATCACCCAAACTAACAATACCTAGATCCAGTTGTATCCATCCGTCAACACATAACCAAGAAAACTCCGGAAATCGTGTACCTCAACCTTCGAAAAGCATCCGTTATACAAGCTATGGCAATACTCCCGAACTCCCGCCCCAGTACTGTGTGGCGTTGAGGTGATCTCACCAACAACTGCATAAAAGAGATTTTCGATGTCGGCAAAACTCAGGTATTCCAGAACTGCAACGATAAAATTGTGACGACAACACCTCGGAGCTCAACTCCCCGGGACACTGCCACAACCCCTAAATGTCAGGAGGCACCAAGAACAATGTTCTTGTCACAAGACTATCGGAACGATCCTAAGATACCCGCGTGATCCTAAAAAAAATAGTGAAATTTGAGGAGAGGAAAGACAAAACATCTACGTCAGGAGGCCTCACCAGAGCGACGAAGGGACTGAGGAGTAAAAAGAATCCTACTCTCCGATATATATAATCCTAAGACTCAAAATAGTTTTCTTCTAGACTCAACAACGGCCAACAAACAAGGGGGCTCCTATGGTCGGTCGAGGCTCTGATACCAACTTGTCATGCCCAAGATGCGACTCTATCCTAAAGGAACTCGAAGGTCCCACCAAGGATAGAAGCGCATCTTGAAGACGCTTTTGCAAGGTGGATATCATTACATCAACATTACATAATAGTGGGGATATATCCAATACACACAATGTCACATGAATACAACAATATCTCATACATAAGATCAACATCCGACTATGGATGAAACATAAACAGAAACTCAAACAATATCCACCCTGCTAGCCCAGGCTGCCGACCTGGAACCTATCCCCTGATCGAAGAAGAAGTAGAAGAAGAACTCCAAAACAAGCAAACATCACTCTCGCGTCATGATCATCGCGAACATGTACCTGCAACTGGTGGTGTAGTAATCTGTGAGCCACGAGGACTCAGCAATCCCATTACCATGGGTATCAAGACTAGCAAAACTTAAAGGGTAAGGAAGGGGTAAAGTGGTGAGGTTGCAGCAGCGACTAAGCATGTATGGTGGCTAACATACGCAAATAAGAGCGAGAAGAGAAGCAAAGGAGCGGTCGTCAACTAGTAATGATCAAGAAGTGATCCTGAACTCCTATTTAAGTCAAACATAACCCTAGAACTGTGTTCTCCTCTCGATCAACCCCGAAAAGAGACACTCACGGTTACGCACACGGTTGGTGTATTTTAGAAGAGTTTAGTTTAAGTATACTACAACCGGATATTAACAAATTCCCATCTGCCACATAACCGCGGGCACGGCTTTCGAAAGTTCAAACCCTGCAGGGATGTCCCAACTTAGCCCATGATAAGCTCTCGCGATCAACGAAGGATATTCCTTCTCCCGGGAAGACCCGATCAGTCTCGGAATCCCTGTTTACAAGACATTTCGCAATGGTAAAACAAGACCAGCAAGACCGCCCGATCTTGCCGGCAATCCCGATAGGAGCTGCACATATCTCGTTCTCGAGGCAACACGGATGAGACAGGCTATGATTAAAACCAGGCTTGAGTTTCCCGAGGTGGCCCTTGATGGCTCGATTCGGACCAGCACTTAGAAAGCAACGGCCGGGGCTAAATAAAGATGACCCTCGGGTTGGCCGACCCAAGGAAAGGGTATAGGTGGTGGTGAGGCAAATGGTAAAACCAAGGTTGGGCCTTCTTTGGAGGAGTTTTATTCAAAGCGAATCGTCAAGGGGTCCCATAAATCACCCAACCGCGTTAGGGACGCAAAATCCGGGAACATAATACCGATATGACGGAAACTAGGGCGGCAAGAGTGGAACAAAACACCAGGCATAAGGCCAATCCTTCCTCCCTTTACCAAGTATATAGATGCATTAATAATATAAGAGATATTTTGATATCCCAACATAAACATAATCCAACATGGAGCAATCTTCATCTTCACCTGCAGCTAGCAACACTATAAGAGGGGCTGAGCAAAAGCGGTAACATAGCCAAACAACGGTTTGCTAGGAAGGGTGACAAAGGTTAGAGGTTCATGGCAATTTGGGAGGCTTGAGCAGCAAGTGGTAGGTAACGCATCATAGCGATAGAACGAAGCAACTAGAATAGCAATGATAGTAATGAGATCCAAGGTGACGGTCATCTTGCCTGAAATCCCGCTAGGAAGAAGAACGAGTCCATGAAGAAGACGAACGGGAGTAGTCGAACGAATCCTCACAATCGCAACATTACCGGAACTGAGAAGCAACACCGGCAAGAAACAAACAACATGATAAATGCACAAGCATAAACATGGCACGATGCACAATCAAGTATGATGCATGTCCGGTTTAATGAGGCATGGCAAAGTGCAACAAACAATGCTACAAGTTAAGTGGACAAAACACCACATTGACATATTTAGTTTAATATCATTTAAGCTACCAAACAATATTAAATGTTGTTAAACATGGCAAGAGGTGAAGCATAAGTAAACTAACTATTTGGCAAGTTTAAATGAGGCCGGAAATAAGAAACAACAATTCCGGAAAATCCTCATGTGCATATTTAGAATTTGGTACTGTTCTGCCCTAAACCATATTTTATTGTTGTTAAACAGAAAAATAAAGTGCACCATGTTAAACTAGGCATTTTCCCACCCCATTTACATATAAAGTTTATTTAAAATGGAGCTACGGTTATTTAGTTATGAAATAAATCATTTTAACATGGCATTTAAGCAAATTTAAACAAACAACATTTTGAACATTTCAAACATGGATGAAAGTGGCATATTATGAAACTAGATGAAATTCTAAGCACTTTACATATATAATATGTTTTAATCCGATGCATGGTTAATTAATTATTGATGCATGAACATTAAGGGGTTTTCTGAAAAACTGTCAATCTCTGGATAAATAGTCAAATTCGCAGATCTGAAAAAAGGGGTACACGGGCCGAATCTGGAGGAGCTGCGGGACTTGGCGCTGGACGCAGGAGCGGCCGGCCTTGACGCGGTGCAGTAGACGCGGCCCAAGGCGAAGAGGCCACGCGCGCAAGACGACGGGTCAACGGGCACGGGCACTGCTCGTGCGCTCGTCTCTGAGAGGCAGGCGGCGAGGCAGAACCACGAATAGGCACGACGGCGCTGCTTGATGGGAGGTTCGACGAGATGGGGCTTGCAGGCGGCGGACGGCGGCGGGGATCCACCGGATCTGACGAGGGGAGCCGGTTCCCGATGGTGGGAGTCAAACAGGACGACAACGACTCGGCTCCGACGAAGAAATACAGAGAGCAAGTGAGTTCAGAGATGAGGACAGGGAGATGAAACGGGAAAGGAGGGAAGAACGGGCACGACTTGGCTGACCGGAGCTTCGCTAGAGGCCTGCGGGCACGGCGGCGCTGCCGGAGGAGATGCAGACAACAGGGAGGGTTCGGCGACTTGAGCTCCTGGTGGCCGACAGGTTGTTGGTACCTGTCCATGGCGGGGAGAGAGACAGGGACATGAGAGAGAGGCGGATCAAGAGCAGGTAACAGAGGAGACAGGGAAAAAGGGAGACGATGGGACCTGCTGGTCACCGGCAATAAAGGAGCTCCAGCTAGGCAGCAACGTCGGGGAAGACGAGGTCTTGAGCGCAGGAGTAGAGACAGGGGCTCGGTCTCGCTGCTGGGCTGGTGGGTTCCGGCAGAGCTACGGGAGATTCGGCGGCGCGATGGATGGCGGAGTCGAGCAGGAGCACGGGCTTGAGGATGCACGCCTCCATGGGTGCTTGCGCGGCTGCGGGGACTAGGAGGCGTCGGGGTGCGCTGCTCTGGAAGGAGCACGGCCGACGGGAGAGAGCCTCGATCCCGACGAGATCGAGCAGGGATGTGGCTAGAATCGAGGAGAGGTGGGGATCGACGGATTTTGAAGTTTCGGTGATGGCTGGTTCGAGCGAAGGGGATCTGGGAGGATCCCGAGGTGGGTTTCGAGTGGAGCTAGTGGCGGCGGCGCGACGGGACAAGGGAGAGGATTTTTAGGGTTCGCCAAAATGGACTAGGGGTGGAGGAATATATACATCACGGATTAAGTTAGGGGCTACCTCGTCCCTCCGATCGCAATCGGACGGACGCAAATAAATAGGCTAGGGAGTCCAAGTAAGAAAACGGAGATGTTTTGTAGATGTTTGAGGTTGATCCGGATCCATCGGTAATGACAGCCCGGGTCGGGTTCGGGTAAGTTTTGGACACGCACATGAGGGTGCTGCGAGCTGGCGAGAGAGGTCAACGAGGGCAAGGGCCTGACAAAATGACACCGGAGGCAAAGAGAGAAAGGGCAACTGCTAACGGCTACGAGTTTTATGAAAACATGCAGATGCAATGCGCATGATGCTATGAGATGAGATGCATGGCCGAACAAAATGCAAAACAAAAGACAAAAACCCTACCACGAAGGAAATAAAATATCGCATCTCCAGAAAAGGCAAGAGTTGGAGTTACGAATATGGAAAGTTGCATCCGGGGCGTTACATTGGGGTTCTGGGCTGCGGTGGTTCTGGGTCGCGTTTGAGGGGTTGGGCAGCTTCGCGAGGTCGAGGGGAGAAGGATGGAAGCACGAGAGGGGTTTGGGGGCCTCGGTCTTGGCCGGATTTCACCGGAGCGTGGCGGCGGCCGAACCCATCGGAGGTGAGGAAGACGACCTCCTCCCGTCGTTCTCTGGTTATGGGGGGCTCTAGAGAGGTGGTAAGAGGTTGCTTGAGGGCCTGGACGAGCTCAGGGGCTCCTTATATAGCGTAGCCATGTCGGTTCGCGGCGGCCGTGGATAGGATCACCGGCGACCGCCATTCTGTAGTAGCAGGGGGACGTGGCGTGGACGAGCGCTTGCGGACAAGCTTGGGGATGAGCTGGGACTGCTCTAAGGGCAGCTGGCGCGCTGGGGTGGCTCGGGCGGCGCCGTCCGGGGCAGGAGCCCACTGTGGCCGGCCGCTAGCCGCCGTGACCGACCTGACGGCGGCGCTATAGGGCTCCAGGGGTGACTCTGCAGCAAGGGAGGCGGGCATCTTGGCTGTCTGCGAGGAGTGGCGAGCAGCGCGGGCCATTAGCGATGGGGCCGCGGCGGTGTCTTGTAGCGTGCGAAACGTGGCGCTCTGGGCGTGCCCAGAGCATGCACGCTGCGTGTTCGACACAATGCCAGACCGTGCTAGAGGATTAGGATGAGGCTGGGGATTAGCAGGCCTGGGTTAAGGTTAGCTAGGAGCTTAGTGGACATGTTGGTTGGGTCAGGGGGCCAAGTCCACAATGCAGACTAAAGATCATGCCAAATCTGTGCATGCACTCAGGGTGTTTGACAGAATGCCATGTGCATCTAGGCAACTCTTGGGGTGGCCAAAAGCTCCAGACCAGTGTCTCTTTAGGTGTAGGTTATGATGGAAGGTCATTAGGGCAAAACCAGAAACTTGCTAGTGCAAGTTTCGCAAAACTTCAGTTCTGGACAGAAAGTAAATGGCATTATTTCAAGTTCCAAAAATTCTCCAATGAGTCCAACCTCCTGGACTTAAGGGTTTGGTATGATGTACTACAAGCAGGAGAAAGCACATGGCCACTAGAGCAATAATAATTAGGGTTGCAGTAGAAAACGCCAAGCTGGGCCAGAATGAAGATGAGGATGATTCACTCAAAATTTTCAAAGAACATCACTGGTTTTTTGCATAAAGTTGAATTATAAGCATCTACTGACCTCTCCAATTTTTGGTGGAAATTTTAATGAAGTATTTAAATAGGTTGTAGTGCAAAATTGCCGACTGGGCCAGATTTGAAAACTTGGGGTAGAGCTCAAAATATCCAATAAGTGAAATATATTTTTGCATAAAAGTGATTTAAAAACATCACATGGCATATCCAAATTTTGGTTGGAATTTTAAATAAACTTATAAAAGGGTTGTAGTTCAAATGGGACCCTAAAACCATGGGAAACCATTTTTAAAGAAATGAAGATCAGGAAAATAATTATATAATTAATTCCACTGATAAAAAGAAAAGTTTTCTTGAGAGGGTAAACAAGTCCAATAGTATATTTGGAAAGTTTTCACTTCGGGTAAAAACTCCATAAAAATCAAAGAAGGGAGTGGTTCTGAAATCAAAGAAAAACCAGAAAATGAAAATTTTAATTTCCTGGCAAAATTTTAATAAACAAATCATGTTTAAATTTTTGGGGTGTTACACCCGCAAAAATAAAGAAGGAAGAATTTGGGGTCACATGTATGACCTCCGGTAGATCCTGGACAGTAGAGCAGGACATACAAGATCGATCTACGGATCGCGAGAATGTGCCTCGAGCCACGAAGACGGCTACCTCTACGAACGTGACAAACCTACCCACGCCCAGTCCGAATGCCGTAGATGGACTCCATCAGAGCTACGCCGCGGCACGACACGGTACAGAGGTGCCGCACACCCTCTCTGCTTCACAAACGAGGTACTGGATCACGAATTCCCCGAGGGATTCAAGCCCGTCAATATCGAATCATACGACGGCACAACCGATCCCACAGTATGGATCGAGGATTTCATTCTCCATATTCATATGGCTCGACCATGCCATTAAATACCTCCCACTCAAGCTCAAAGGGCCAGCTCGGCACTGGCTTAACAGCCTTCCTAAAAATTCTATTGGCAGCTAGGAGGACTTGGAAGAAGCTTTCTTAGACAACTTCCAAGGAACTTATGTCCGGCCACCAGATGCCGATGACCTAAGCCACATAGTTCAACAACCAGGAGAATCAGCCAGAAAATTCTGGACTAGGTTCCTAACCAAAAAAACCAGATTGTTGACTGCCCGGACGTCGAGGCCTTAGCAGCCTTCAAACATAGCATCCGTGACGAATGGCTAGAACAACACCTCGGCCAAGAAAAGCCGAAGTCCATGGCAGCCCTCACGGCACTCATGGCCCGCTTTTGCACGGGAGAGGACAATTGGCTAGCCCGTAGTAACAACACAGCCAGCGAGACAGGCCCCTCGGAGGCCAAGAATAGCACTGGCAAGCTTCGGCGCAATAGACACAAACGCCGAAGCAATGACAACAACACCGATGACGCCACAGTCAACGCTGGATTCACTGGCTCTAAGTCCGGCTAGCGGAAGAAGCCCTATAGAAGGAACAATGAAGGACCTTCCAGCTTGGACCGCATACTCGACCGTCCGTGCCAGATACATGGCACCCCGGACAAGCAAGCCAATCGTACCAACAGGGATTGTTGGGTTTTCAAGCAGGCTGGCAAGTTAAATGCCGAAAACAAAGAAAAGGGATCACAAAGTGAGGACGAGGACGAAGAGCCCCGGCAGCCGAACATGGGGGGCAGAAGAAATTTCCCCCTCATGTGAAAACGGAGAACATGATATACTCTACACACATCCCCAAAAGGGAGCGTAAGCGTGCACTCAGGGACGTCTACGCGCTAGAGCCAGTCGCCCCCAAATTCAATCCATGGTCGTCATTTCCGATCACCTTTGATCGTCGAGACCACCCAACCAGTATCCGTCATGGTGGTTCGGCCGCATTGGTCCTTGACCCAATCATCGACGGATTCCACCTAACACGAGTCCTAATGGACGGTGGTAGCAGCCTCAACCTGCTCTATCAAGAAACAGTTCGGAAAATGGGCATTGACCCCTCACAAATCAAACCAACGAAGACTACCTTCAAAGGAGTCATACCAGCCGTCGAGGCCCGCTGTACGGGCTCAATCACGCTGGAAGTGGTCTTCGGTTCTCCGGACAATTTCCAAAGCGAGGAGTTAATCTTCGACATCGTACCATTCCACAGTGGCTACCACGCACTGCTCGAACGAACAGCGTTTGCTAGATTCAACGCAGTGCCACACTACGATTATCTCAAGCTCAAGATGCCCGGTCCACGCGGCATCATCACAGTCAATGGCAACATGGAACGCTCCCTCCGAACAGAGGAACACACCACCGCCCTAGCAGCAGAGGTACAGAGTGGCCTTCTCAAGCAGCACCATGGTGCGGCTGCCGAGCCCCTGGACACCATCAAGAAGCTCCGAACTAAACTGCAGCAGGACAGCAAGGCTCGTCAAGAGCTCGACTAGAAATTTGGCCTCCGTCCCAGTCTTGATGAAGTAGTGGCATTCATACCACGCGTACATAGTTATGCACTCGAAATTCCATGGACATCGACGGAGGCAATGGCTAACCCGGGATCTACAGTTTGGCTAGACCGACCCCAGACACACTTTTTCCTTTCCGTTTCAGGTTCCTTTTCCTGCAAAGCCTGATGACCAGCCCCTTCGAAGGATCGGCATACAAAGGGGGCATGCAGCATAGCTGTGCAGGGTAACCTCCATACGTTCTTCTTGACGTATTCTTACTTATTTCCCAGGACCCGCACGCTGCTCCCTCTTGATCCCGGCATGTTAAATAGTCTAGGTGATTATTGCACTATTTGTATAAAATATGCATTGACGTATCCATTCAGCTATAATAAAAATGATGTGCGGCCCAGTCTTTTTTCGGCTCTTGCCCCTTATTCCATTTCATTTCGATCTGCTTATTAGCTACATTGGTACTCTTTTGTATGTTTCATATTCGCCAGGGGCTGCTTATTGTTGGAAATATGCCCTAGAGGCAATAATAAAAGTATTATTATTATATTTCCCTGTTCATGATAATTTTCTTTTATTCATGCTATAACTGTATTATCAGGAAATCGTAATACAGGTGTGAATACATAGACCACAATATGTCCCTAGTGAGCCTCTAGTTGACTAGCTCGTTGTGATCAACAGATAGTCATGGTTTCCTGGCTATGGACATTGGATGTCGTTGATAACGGGATCACATCATTAGGAGAATGATGTGATGGACAAGACCCAATCCTAAGCATAGCACAAAGATCGTGTAGTTCGTTTGCTAGAGCTTTTCCAATGTCAAGTATCTCTTCCTTAGACCATGAGATCGTGTAACTCCCGGATACCGTAGGAGTTCTTTGGGTGTATCAAACGTCACAACGTAACTGGGTGACTATAAAGGTGCATTACAGGTATCTCCGAAAGTGTCTTTTGGGTTGACACGGACCGAGACTGGGATTTGTCACTCCATGTAAATGGAGAGGCATCTCTGGGCCCACTCGGTAGGACATCATCATAATGTGCACAATGTGACCAAGGGGTTGATCACGGGATGATGTGTTCTGAGCGAGTAAAGAGACTTGCCGTAGCGAGATTGAACAAGGTATCGGTATCTTGACGATCGAATCTCGGGCAAGTATAATACCGCTAGACAAAGGGAATTGTATACGGGATCGTTGAGTCCTTGACATCGTGGTTCATCGATGAGATCATCGTGGAGCGTGTAGGAGCCAACATGGGTATCCAGATCCCGCTGTTGGTTATTGACGGAGAACATCTCGGTCATGTCTACATGTCTCCCGAACCCGTAGGGTCTACACATAAGGTTCGATGGCGCTAGGGTTATAAAGGAAGTTTATATGTGGTTACGAATGTTGTTCGAGTCCGGATGATATCCCGGACGTCACGAGGAGTTCGGAATGGTCGGGAGGTAAAGATTTATATATGGGAAGTCTGTTTTGGTCACCGAAAAGCTTGGGTTTTATCGGTAGCGTCTGGGACCACCGGAGGGTCCTGAGGTCCACCAAGTGGGGCCACCCGGCCCAGAGGGCTGCATGGGCCAAGTGTGAGAGGGGACCAGCCCCAGGTGGGCTGGTGCGCCTTCCCACCAAGGCCCAAGGCGCCTAGGGTTTGGAGAGGGGGCGCCCCACCTTGCTTGGGGGGCAAGTTTCCCCCTCTCCACCCCTTGGCCGCCCCCCTAGATGGGATCTAGGGCTGGCCGCCGCCCCTAGGGGTGGAAACCTAGGAGTGGGCGCAGCCCCCTCTCCCCCTATATATAGTGGAGGCATAGGAGCAGCCCAATACATGAGTTTCTTCTCCTGTTGGCGCAGCCATACCTCTCTCCCTTCTCCTCATATCTCGCGGTGCTTGGCGAAGCCCTGCAGGATAGCCACGCTCCTCCATCACCACCACGCCGTTGTGCTGCTGCTGGATGGAGTCTTCCTCAACCTCTCCCTCTCTCCTTGCTGGATCAAGGCGTGGGAGGCGTCACCGGGCTGTCTCGTGTGTTGAGCGCGGAGGTGCCGTCCGTTCGGCACTAGGATCTCCGGTGATTTGGATCATGACGAGTCGACTCCTTCAACCCCGTTCTCTTGAGCGCTTCCGCTTAGCGATCTACAAGGGTATGTAGATGCACTCTCCTTCCCTCGTTGCTGGTTTCTCCATAGAGATCTTGGTGACACGTGGGAAAATTTTGAATTTCGCTCGTTCCCCAACATGGCATCATGAGCTAGGTCTATTGCGTAGATTCTTTGCACGAGTAGAACACAAAGTAGTTGTGGGCGTTGATTTTGTTCAATATGCATACCGTTACTAGTCCAATCTTGTTTCGACGGCATTGTGGGATGAAGCGGCCGGACCAACCTTACGTGCTCTTCGTGAGACAGTTCCACCGATTGACATGCACTTGGTGCATAAGGTGGCTAGCGGGTGCCGATCTCTCCACTTTAGTCGGAACGGTTTGATGAAAAGGGTCCTTATGAAGGGTAAATAGCAATTGACATATCACGTTGTGGTTTTGCGGTAAGAAAGCGTTCTTGCTAGAAACCCATAGCAGCCACGTAAAACATGCAAACAACAATTAGAGGACGTCTAACTTGTTTTTGCAGGGTATGCTATGTGATGTGATATGGCCAAGAAGAATGTGATGAATGATATGTGATGTATGAGATTGATCATGTTCTTGTAATAGGATTCACGACTTGCATGTTGATGAGTATGACAACCGACAGGAGCCATAGGAGTTGTCTTTATTTTTTGTATGACCTGCGTGTCATTGAAGAACGCCATGTAAACTACTTTACTTTATTGCTAAACGCGTTAGCCATAGAAGTAGAAGTAGTCATTGGCGTGACAACTTCATGAAGACACGATGATGGAGATCATGATGATGGAAATCATGGTGTCAAGCCGGTGACAAGATGATCATGGAGCCCCGAAGATGGAGATCAATGGAGCTATATGATATTGGCCATATCATGTCACAACTATATAATTGCATGTGATGTTTATTATGTTTATGCATCTTGTTTACTTAGGACGACGGTAGTAAATAAGATGATCCCTTACAAAATTTCAAGAAGTGTTCTCCCTAAGCGTGCACCGTTGCTACAGTTAAGTAAACTTCTAAGCACCACGTGATGATCGGGTGTGATGGATTCTTACGTTCACATACAGCGGGTGTAAGACAGTTTTACACAGCGAAAACACTTAGGGTTAACAGCGAGCCTAGCATGTACGACATGGCCTCGGAACACGGAGACCAAAAGGTCGAACACGAGTCGTATGGAAGATACGATCAACATGAAGATGTTCACCGACGATGACTAGTCCGTCTCACGTGATGATCGGACACGGGCTAGTCGACTCGGATCGTGTAACACTTAGATGACCGGAGGATGTCTATCGAGTGGGAGTTCATAAGATGAACTTAATTATCCCGAACATAGTCAAAAGACCTTTGCAAATTATGTCGAAGCTCGCGCTTTAGTTCCACTGTTTAGATATGTTCCTAGAGAAATATAGTTGAAAGTTGACGATGGCGATTATGCGGACATAGAAAGCTTATGTCCTTAATGCACGCTCGATGTCTTTGAACCCCAAGCGTCGTTTGTGGATGTTGCGAACATCGGACATACGTTTGATAACTACGTGATAGTTCGCTTAAGCGGTTTAGAGTTGAGGCACCAAAGGCGTTTTGAAGCGTCGCGGAACATATGAGATGTTTGAGGGCTAAAATTGGATTTCGTGCTCGTGCCCACGTCAAGAGGTATGAGACCTCCGGCGATTTTCTTAGCCTGCAAACTAAGGGAGAAAAGCTCAATCGTTGAGCACATGCTCGATTATGCGAGTGCAACGATCACTTGAATCGAATGGGAGTTGATCTTCCAGATGAGATAGTGATGTTTCTCCAAAGCCATTGCCACCAAGATGCTAGAGCTTCGTGATGAGCTATAACATATCAGGGATAGATATGATGATCCTTGAGGTATTCGCGATGTTTGACACATGAAGTAGAAATCAGAAGGAGCATCAATTGTTGATGGTTGGTGAAACCACTAGTTTCAAGAAGGGCAAGGGCAAGAAGGGATATTTCATGAAACGGCAAATCAGCTGCTGCTCTAATGAAGAAACCCAAGGTTGAACCCAAACCCGAGACTAAGTGCTTCTGTAATAAGGGGAACAACCACTGGAGCGGAATTACCCTAGATACTTGGTAGATGAGAAGGCTGGAAAGGTCGATAGAAGTATATTGGATATACATTATGTTAATGTGAACTTTACTAGTACTCCTAGTAGCACCAGGGTATAAGATACCGGTTCGGTTGCTAAGTGTTAGTAACTCGAAATAAAAGCTACGGAATAAACGGAGACTAGCTAAAGGTGAGCTGACGATATGTGTAGGAAGTGTTTTCCAATCTTGATGTGATCAAGCATCGCACGCTCCCTCTACCATCGAGATTTGGTGTTTGCGTTGAGCATAGACATGATTGGATTATGTCTATTGCAATACGGTTATTCATTTAAGGAGAATAATGGTTACTCTGTTTATTTGAATAATACCTTCAATGGTCTTGCACCTAAAGGAAAGGTTTATTGAATCTCGATCGTAGTGATACACATTTTCATGCCAAAAGATATAAGATAGTAATGATAGTACCACTTACTTGTGGCACTGCCATGTAAGTCATATTGGTATAAAACGCATGAAGAAGCTCCATGTTGATGGATCTTTGGACTCACTCATTTTTGAAAAGTTTGAGACATGCGAACCATGTCTATTGGTGTATATGCATGAAGAAACTCCATGCAAATGGATCGTTTGGACTCACTTGTTTTTGAGAGCATAATTGGTTTGCTACCAACATTTGGCATTGCCAATATTTGGCAAGTCAACATTTGGCAAAATCAGAAGTTGCCAACATTTGGCAACTTTTTGTGAGATTGGCAACGAGAATTGGCAAGCAACCAATGTCTAGCCAATATTTGGGAGTTGCCAAAATTTGGCATGCCAACTTTTGGCATCAAACCACTTATGCTCTGAATCACTTGAGATATGCAAATCATACCACATGGGCAAGATGACTGAAAAGCCTCGTTTTCAGTAAGATGGAACAAGATAGCAACTTGTTGGAAGTAACACATTTTGATGTGTGCAGTCCAATGAGTCTTTGAGGCATCAAATGAATATCGTTATGTTCTTACTTCACAGATGATTCGAGTAGATGTAGAGTATATTTACTTGATGAAACACAAGTCTGAATTATTGAATGGTTCAAGTAATTTCAGAGTGAAGTTGAAGATCATCGTGACAAGAGGATGAAATGTCTATGATATGATCATAGAGATGAATATCTGAGTTACGAGTTTGGCACACAATTAAGACATTGTGGAGATTGTTTCACAATTAATAGCGCCTGGAACACCATAGTGTGATGATGTGTCCGAACTTGCATCCTATTGGATATGGTGCGTACCATGATGTCTCTTATCGAATTACCACTATCGTTCATGGGTTAGGCATTAGAGACAACCGCACTCACTTTAATAGGGCACCACGAAACTCCGTTGAGACGACAACGTATGAACTATGGTTTAGAGAAACCTAAGCTGTCGTTTCTTAAAAGTTTGGGGCTGCAACGCTTATGTGAAAAGTTTCAGGTTGATAAGCTTGAACCCAAAGCGGATAAAATGCATCTTCATATGACACCCAAAACAGTTGGGTATACCTCCTAATTCAGATCCAAAAGCAATAGGGATTGTTTCTTGAATCGGGTCCTTTCTCGAGAAAAGGTTTGTCTCGAGAAGTTGAGTGGGAGGATGGTGGAGACTTGATGAGGTTATTGAACCATCACTTCAACCAGTGTGTAGCAGGGCACAGGAAGTTGTTCCTGTGGCACCTACACCAATTGAAGTAGGAGCTTATGATAGTGATCATGAAACTTCGGATCAAGTCACTACCGCACCTTGTAGGGTGACAAGGATGCGTACTACTTTAGAGTGGTACAGTAATCCTGTCTTGAAGGTCATGTTGCTAGACAACAATGAACCTACGAGCTATGGAGAAGCAATGGTGGGCCCATATTCCGACAAATGGTTAGAAGCCATGAAATCCGAGATAGGATCCATGTATCAAAACAAAGCATGGACTTTGGTGGACTTGCCCAATGATCGGCAAGCCATTGAGATAAATGGATCTTTAAGAAGAAGACGGACGTGGACGGTAATGTCACCATCTATGAAGCTCGACTTGTGGCGAAGAGTTTTTCACAAGTTCAAGGAGTTGACTACGATGAGGTTTTCTCATCCGTAGCGATGCTTAAGTCCATCGGATTCATGTTAGCACTAGCTACATTTATGAAATCTGGCAGATGGATGTCAAAACGAGTTTCCTTACCAGTCTTCGTATGGAAAGATTGTATGTGATACAATCAGAAAAGTTTTGTCGATCCTAAGGATGCTAAAAGGTATGCTAGCTCCAGCGATCCTTCGATAGACCGGAGTAAGCATCTCGGAGTTGGAATATGCACTTTGATAAAATGATCAAAGATTTTTGTTTATACAAAGTTTATGAGAAACTTGTATTTCCAAAGAAGTGAGTGGGAGCGCTATAGAATTTCTGATGAGTATATGTTGTTGACATATTGATGGTCAGAAATGACGTAGAATTTTCTGTAAAGCATATAGGGTTTTTTGAAAAGTGTTTTTCAAGTGAAAACCTAGATTAAGCTACTTGAACAAAAAGCATCAAGATCTATAAGATAGATCAAAAATGCTTAATGGTACTTTCAAAATGAGCACATACCTTGACATGATCTTGAAGGTGTTCAAGATGGATCAGTCAAAGAAGGAGTTCTTGCCTGAGATCTAAGGTATGAAGTTAAGACTTAAAGCTCGACCACGGCAGAAAAGAGAGAAAGGATGAAGGTCGTCCCCTATGTTTCAGACGTAGGCTCTATAGTATGCTATGCTGTGTACCGCACCGGAAGTGTGCCTTGCCATGAGTTAGTCAAGGGGTACAAGAATGATCCAGGAATGGATCATTGGACAGCGGTCAAAATTGTCCTTGGAGTAAATAAGGACATGTTTCTCAATTATGGAGGTGACAAAGAGTTCGGCGTAAAGGGTTACGTCGATGCAAGCTTTAACACCTATCTGAGTGACTCTGAGTAGCAAACCGGATACGTATAGTGGAGCAACCATTTGGAATAGATCCAAGTGGAGAATGGAAGCAACATTTACAATATGACCCAGAGATTTGCGAAGTACATATGGATCTGAAAGTTGCAGACCCGTTGACTAAAACCTCTCTTGCAAGCAAAACATGATCAAACCCCAAAACTCATTGAGTCTTAATCACATGATGATGTGAACTAGTTTAGTGACACTAGTAAACTCTTTGGATGTTGGTCACATGGCGATGTGACCTGTGAGTGTTAAATCACATGGAGATGTGAACTAGATTATTGACTCTAGTGCAAGTGGGAGACTGTTGGAAATATGCCCTAGAGGCAATAATAAAAGTATTATTATTATATTTCCCTGTTCATGATAATTGTCTTTTATTCATGCTATAACTGTATTATCAGGAAATCGTAATACACGTGTGAATACATAGACCACAATATGTCCCTAGTGAGCCTCTAGTTGACTAGCTCGTTGTGATCAACAGATAGTCATGGTTTCTGACTATGGACATTGGATGTCGTTGATAACGGGATCACATCATTAGGAGAATGATGTGATGGACAAGACAATCCTAAGCATAGCACAAAGATCGTGTAGTTCGTTTGCTAGAGCTTTTCCAATGTCAAGTATCTCTTCCTTAGACCATGAGATCGTGTAACTCCGGATATCGTAGGAGTGCTTTGGGTGTATCAAACGTCACAACGTAATCGGGTGACTATAAAGGTGCATTACGGTATCTCCGAAAGTGTCTTTTGGGTTGACACGGATCGAGGCGGGATTTGTCACTCCGTGTAAGCGGAGAGGTATCTCTGGGCCCTTTCGGTAGGACATCATCATAATGTGCACAATGTGACCAAGGGGTTGATCACGGGATGATGTGTTACGGAGCGAGTAAAGAGACTTCTTGGTAACAAGATTGAACAAGGTATCGGTATACCAACGATCGAATCTCGGGCAAGTATAATACCGCTAGACAAAGGGAATTGTATACGGGATCGATGAGTCCTTGACATCATGGTTCATCCGATGAGATCATCATGGAACATGTAGGAGCCAACATGGGTATCGAGATCCCGCTGTTGATTCTTGACGGAGAACGTCTCGGTCATGTCTACATGTCTCCCGAACCCGTAGGGTCTACACATAAGGTTCGATGGCGCTAGGGTTATAAAGGAAGTTTATATGTGGTTACGAATGTTGTTGAGTCCCTGATGAGATCCCTGACGTCACGAGGAGTTCGGAATGGTCCGGAGGTAAAGATTTATATATGGGAAGTCTGTTTTGGTCACCGGAAAAGTTTGGGTTTTATCGATAGCGTCTGGGACCACCGGAGGGTCGAGGGTCCACCAAGTGGGGCCACCGGCCCAGAGGGCTGCATGGGCCAAGTGTGAGAGGGACCAGCCCGGGTGGGCTGGTGCACCTCCCACCAAGGCCCAAGCGCCTAGGGTTTGGGAGGCGCCCGCGCCTGCTTGGGGGCAAGTTTCCCCTCTCCACCCCTTGGCCGCCCCTAGATGGGATCTAGGGCTGGCCGCCGCCCCTAGGGGTGGAAACCTAGGTGGGGGCGCAGCCCCCTCTCCCCCTATATATAGTGGAGGCATAGGAGCAGCCCAATACATGAGTTTCTTCTCCTGTTGGCGCAGCAATACCTCTCTCCCTTCTCCTCATATCTCGCGGTGCTTGGCGAAGCCCTGCAGGATAGCCACGCTCCTCCATCACCACCACGCCGTTGTGCTGCTGCTGGATGGAGTCTTCCTCAACCTCTCCCTCTCTCCTTGCTGGATCAAGGCGTGGGAGGCGTCACCGGGCTGTCGTGTGTTGAGCGCGAGGTGCCGTCCGTTCGGCACTAGGATCTCCGGTGATTTGGATCACGACAATCGACTCCTTCAACCCGTTCTCTTGAGCGCTTCCGCTTAGCGATCTACAAGGGTATGTAGATGCACTCTCCTTCCCCTCATTGCTGGTTTCTCCATAGATAGATCTTGGTGACACGTAGGAAAATTTTGAATTTCTGCTACGTTCCCCAACACTTATCACCCCGCAATACGGCAGCAAAGACCTCACACTTATTATATATAAGTTCGGCACCTCGAATTTAGTATTATATGCATTGGCTCCGAATCATGTCTTTGGTCAATAGTTGGGTTGCCCAGCTCCTGTGCTTGCTATCCTACGTTCCACCCTATCGGCTAGGGTAGTAAAGGGATAACTACTACGATTGTGCCCTGGCCTTGACCGGATGAGCACCTCGGTAGAGAAAGCCGAAAACTGACTGTCATGATACGGCGAGAGCCGGTCAGCTGTTCGAGCGTTACAAAATCGTTGGAGATTTTTTCCGCGTTGCGCGAAGGATCGGCACTTCCCGATCAGATGCTGACAGCACCCTGGCTTGGACCAGGGGCTGCGCACTTGCTTAATTATAAAACTCCTATGGCTAAGTGAGGGTGTTTAAGCCGTACAGTCTGATTGCCTTGTTCGTTGCGCTAAACAACTCCTTCAAGGACCATATAATTGGATCAAGATTGTTTAGATCCCATCCCGAACACCTCTGTACTAATTACGTGAGGGCAGAAGCCGACGGCTGGCCAACCCTCAGATTACATATAACACGGCCGCACAGGAGGAAACAATTTAAAGCATAACGAAATTACATTACAAAACAAAGCTCTGTCTTTATAATACAAGGCAAGGGACAACACGAATGTATTCATTTGAAAATAACGTCCTGCGAACATTGAGCTGCCACAAGTCGAGACCCTTCTATGACATCCGCAAAATATTTCTCGGGTGTGCGGTGCTCCTTGCCCTCCGGCGGCCCGCTGGCCACTTCAACAGCTTTCATCTTCGCCCACCACATCTTGCAGCGAGCGAAGGCCATACAAGCGCCCTCAATACATGCAGAGCGCTTGATGACGTCCAGCCACGGACAGGCTTCCACCAGCTGCCTCACGAGTCCGAAGTAGCTGCCGGGTATAGCTTCGGCTGGCCATAGCCGGATTGTCAAATCCTTCATCGCTAGTTCGGCCACCCTGTGCAGCTCCACCAGCTCCTTCAGCTGATCGGTGAAGGACACGGGATGCTCTGGTGTCGCATACTGCGACCAGAATAGCTTCTCCGTAGAACCTCCTTCGGCTCGATAGAACACTGTGGCGTCTAATACGCTGCGTGGTAGATCCGCAAAGGCTCCTAGGGAACTCCGAACCCGGGTTAGTAAAAGGTACTGCCTCTCCGCATACTTTCTTTGCATCTTAAAAGCCTTACCTGCCGTGATCTTGCTGGCCTCCTGGATCTCCTGGATGACGGCCCGGGCCTCATTCTGCGCGGTTTCCGTGCCCTCACGAGCCTTGGTAAGTTCGGCCTCCTGGGCCGAAGCACCATTCACCAAGGTCTCACATTTTCTCGCCGCATCTTGGAGCTCCTGCTAGATTTCCTTGATACAGGCCTCCAGCTTCTTGCGGGCGGCTTGCTGCTTGACAGCCTTCTCCTCGGCCTCGCCGAGGGCCTTCCTCAGGGCCTCGACCTCGGTCGCGGCTCTTGCATACATTTCGACATTACAATCAACACACAGCGTCTCCGCTTTTCAAACACACAGTAAGACATCACTCACCTTGCTTCTCCTGCAGCCGCACTCTAACCTCGCTGAGCTCGTTCTCGGTCTGCTCCAGCCTCTGCTTAAGTTCAGAGACTTCGGCAGCATGTGAGGTCATGGCCAACAGCAATGCCTGCTCATGCACACATATCACGTTAGTCTCCTACACTAGAGGATTGATCCTCTGTCCGGTTTCTCTTACCGAGCACCGGACAGTGTCTCAGGGGCTACTGACTATATGGGGTTTTTTCTCTGTTGTTTACCTCAAAACATGTCAACAGGTTGCTGCAGGCTTCGTTCAGTCCACTCTTGGCGGACTGAACCTTCCCAATCACCGTGCTCATAAGAACATGGTGCTCGTCCATAACGGAGGCGCCTCGTAGCGCCTCCATCAGGTTATCGGGCACCCCTGGATGGACAGGGACCACCAGTGGAAACGGTGCGCCCCCTCCCTCAAAGGGGGCTGCCCGCCCGACTCCGGAGCCATATGGGTCTCCGGAATCGTATCCGGCTGAGGGCCAAGTTGGATGCGGCCCTCTTCGCCAGTCTCCATGGGGATCATCTCCTCCATCCGTCCGGCAGTGGAGGCTTCGCTTTGTGGTGCCTCCCGGACAGCGTCCTGGGTTCCTCCCCGGCTCGGATCCACCCTCCGGGATAGCACCTCGGTGTCATCCCTAGCCCCGGGGGGGTAAGCAGGCGGTGGCGACTGGCTCGCCATCTCCGACGGAGCCAACGAACTCCCAGACGAGGATCACTGGATTAGGTCGCGGGCCGGACTGCAATAGTACAGCTAACTATATCAAGATAATGAGGAGAAAGGGCTGGATGTGCGCATAAATAAGCCATGTCACTTATGATGCGGCCTGGGGCTTTGGGCGGGGGCATCGTTCCGGACTACTGTCAACGTGCCACGCGGTGTTGACCGCCGGAACGCCTTTCCCCTTCTTGGGCGCCTCCGCCTCCAGATGTGCCGGAGCCGCCCTCTTCTTTTTCCTCTCCTCAGGGGGGGGATTGTTTTCTTCCTCCTCCTCTTCCCCGTCATTGTCCTCGGGGACAGAGGAATGAGTTTCGTCGTCTTCGGACGCCGTGTCCGAAGTACCCTTACGACGGAGGCCACTCTTGGCCCCCTTTGCCTTCTTCTTGGCCTTCTTCTCCGACGCCTTATATGGCGCCAGCACTAGCATCTCCGCCAAGCGCAGGATGACTGGTTCTTCGGGCAGCAGAGCCGGACACTGGATCCACTTCGCCCTCTCCGTCCAGTCTTGAAAGAGCAGCAATAAAGGCTCAGACGTCATCCTCGAAACAATTGGGTTGAGGACTCATTCGAAATAACCTACCTTGCTGGCGGGGTGTGTACAATCGTGACCACGGTCTGAATCCGTGGCCGGTGGTTTTTCATTGCCCCTGAAGAGCAATTTCCATGCGCCTTCGTGCGTAGTCTCGAAGAGCCTCGCCAGGGTCCGGTGCTTCTTTGGATTGAACTCCCACAGCGGGCGGCTTCGGCGCTGGCATGGAAGGATCCGGCGAACTAACATCACCTGGATCACGTCAACCAGCTTGACGCTCTTGGTCACCATGCTCTGAACGCGCGTCTGCAGCGCTATCAGCTTGCCAGGAGAGCACCAGTCCGGACTCTTCTCGACCCAGGAGGTGAGTCGCATAGGAGCGCCGGAGCGAAATTCAGCAGCTGCGGCCCAGGTGGTGCCGCGTGGTTCTGTGATATAGAACCACTGCTTCTGCCACTCCTTTACCGTATCCACGAAGGTGCCTTTGGGCCAAGAGATGTTGGACAATTTGCTCACCATCGCCCCTCCGCACTCCGTGTGCTGGCCATCCACCACCTTCGGCTTCACGTTGAAGACTTTAAGCCACAACCCAAAGTGGGGTTGGATGCGAAGGAAGGCCTCGCACACGACGATAAACGCCGAGATGCTCAGGAAGGAATTCGGGGACAGATCATGGAAATCTACCCCGTAGTAATACATTAACCCGCGGACGAAGGGATGGAGTGGAAACCCCAGCCCGCAGAGGAAATGGGGGAGGAATACCACCCTATCTGTGGGCTCCGGCGTGGGGACGATCTGTCCCTCGGTCGGTAGGCGGTGGACAATCTCCTTCGCCAAATATCCGGCCGCCCGAAGCTCGGTAATGTCCCCCTCCGTGACGGAAGAGACCATCCATTTGCCCTGACCACCGGATCCGGACATGGTTGCTTGAGTGGAAAGGAGATGAAAACTTGGGCGCTGGAGCTCGAGATCGGGAAGGCGGAGATAGAAAGAAAGCGTGAGAAGAGGAAGAGGGGGTCCTTATCCTCTTATAAAGGCAACAAACATTAAACGCCTCCTCGCTCGCCTTAAGATTCGCCTATTCCCAAAGGTTGTGCAAACGGCACGGTTGGGTTACCCTTGCCCGCATTGATGAGAATCCCGCAATAAGGGGACATGATCTCTGCTTCGACAAGACATGCTAGTAGCAACCGCGTTTTGAAACGTGGGATGGCAGAAGAAAAACGGTTCGAATTTGTGACCGGACGGGCGTGATATCACGTTGCAGGAAGCTGTCGGCGGATGGAACTCGTGTAAATATGTATATTCTCTCTGCGGTTGTGCATGGTGTTTAACAGGTCCGGATACAATCATCGCGTCTGAAGACTATCTTGGAGTTCGGAAGAAGGGGAACCCGCCTTGCAATGCCGAAGACAATCTGCGCGCCGGACCCCTCGTCATTGAAGCCAGGTTCAGGGGCTACTGAGGGAGTCCTAGACTAAGGGGTCCTCGGGCGTCCGGCCTGTTATCCGTGGGCCAGACTGGTGGGTTGTGAAGATATGAAGGCCGAAGACTATACCCACATCCGGATTGGACTCTACTTGGCGTGGAAGGCAAGCTAGGCGACCGACTATGAAGATTCCCTCCTATGTAACCAACCTCATGTAACCCTAGATCTCTCTGGTATATATATAAACCGGAGAGCATAGTCCGGATAGGACAGATTCATTACCATATACACATAGGCTAGACTTCTAGGGTTTAGTCATTACGATCTCGTGGTAGATCAACTCTTGTAACACTCATATTCATCAAGATCAATCAAGCAGGAAGTAAGGTATTACCTCCATAGAGAGGGCCCGAACCTGGGTAAACATTGTGTCCCCCGTCTCCTGTTACCATCAATCCTAGACGCACAGTTCAGGACCCCCTACCCGAGATCCGCCGGTTTTGACACCGACAATGCCACCGTTTACCTCCGACTCGGAGCTCGACGCCACGGGGAAGACACACCACTGGAGGGGTTGCACCGCCGCCCTAGCGTTGGGTCTCCAAATGGACCATACCGCATTCAGATCCAAGCGTCATTTGCGCGGACACAATGGATTCCCGCCGGATCGAGTCTGACCGTGGTCGGACGGGCTCCTCCTGGGAGCGGCGGAGAGCCATGCGGATGGCCATCTCCTCCTCAGGCTCGCATGGGACGAGGTCCCAGTCCACAGATCAAGGAATCACAGAGTTGGGTCCGCTGCCCGTCATGCCGGAGAAGACCAGAGATTGCTGGAAGGGAGTTTTTTTTTTGGGAGGGGGGAGGCGGGAATCGAGTGGAGTGGAGTGGCTAGGGTTTGGACCGAGATGCGGATGAGAATAAATATATGTGGGACTGCAGTGGGCTAGGTGACCCGGACCCGACATTGCGAATGGTCCCATATCCGCCCTAGATTTAGACTGGATACGAGGGATGCCAGCCCGGATGTATAGGGCGAGTTTAAGGCACCCGGCTGGGTCACGATTTTGAGACCGGTCACTGACCGGGCCGTCCGCCCGAATGTACGGGGGGTTTGAGGAGTCCGATTATAGATGCTCTTATACAACAACCGTACATACATGCACACAATGTTTAACAGGTTTGTATTGTAGCCTCCCAGTGGGACCATATTTGCACGTTTTGGGGATATGCAGGAGCAGCGTATCACAAAGTGAGACGAGTACACGTTTTGGATTCCGGATTCAGTCAATAATTTACTTGTCATGCACTGCGGCAAAAAGGCAGAACCGTTAGATCAAAGATTCCATATTTCACCCTTCACTTAAAATAAAGAAAAAAGAGGAGATGTCATACTTCAGGTAGTTCACTTCGTCGTGTACACAAACACCTGAAAAGACACTTGTACTAATACAAAATATCTACAGTGTATTGGTGAAATGGACAGTCGTTTACATGAAACTGGCCTCTGAGCTGAGCGACCAATGTAACAAAAGTGGAATTAATGTTCAAAAGGGCCCATGCAAGAACGCATCACAAAATTGTTTAGCCCTTTGCTACTACAATGATCAACAAACGGAGTACAGCTGACAACAACTCAACCGGCCTCCTGAGAATTTTCCTCGCCTTCTGCTGGACTTCCTTGGCCCCCCTCATCAGTTTCACTGTTAAGTGCTTGCTTGTCCCTCTTAATTCCACCACTGCTAATATGATCACTGAAGCATAAAAATCTTCATTTTAGTACCTAAATGGCATCTCCAATACACACAAACAAAGATGGACATAGCTGATAGAAAATCTAAACCTTTCAATTGACATCTTAAGCAAACCTAATTTTACGGTCCGCGATGATACTTTGAATTGAGAATTTCAGTATTCGAATGCATACATGGGTATCAAAGTTACTTTAGTTTGCCATCTGGTCTCAGTTAACCATTTCTTATGCAGTCAATATAAATAACATTAGATTGGCGATGCATTTTAATGTTCATGATTTATCATTTTGGGCATTGCATCCAATGGTTTGTACTTGATGGCTAAACAACAAGAAGTACTTACCCAAGATAAGATTCAGCTGGATCTCCATGAGTAGAACTAACTGAGGGTGGATCAGCACCATTTTCTGTATCTGCCCTCCCATGGCTTGGCACAGCTGTCGAAAGTATTCCAGACAGTACAATGTAATCTAATTTCTTTTGACGAAAATGTATTACAGAGAATGAAAAAAGTACAGAGCAGAAGAGTGAAAAAAGGGAACAAAAGAGCAAACGAGTCTTACAAGGTAATATTCCACACATAATAGGAATATGGACAGGTTGAGGGTTACCTCTAACACTATCGCATCTTGGCCTTAGCTTTCCTTTCAAATTGCCTCTCTTTTCTCTGTAAGCTTTCACCCTTGTTACCAGCTCCCACTTATCATTCTCGGTAATCTTACAGCCTTTTCTGATAGCCATGTGTTTTAAAGCAACATCTGCCCTCCCCAGGAGCACCTTCCTGCAGTGCATACAGTAAAAAGAATCTACACGGCCTCCTCTTTCCACTGGCACAGCGAACCCTTCCCAAACGGGGTGAGGGCTAAAATAACCAGGAGGATTTATGCCAGGGACATCTTCAGGAGGCTTATTCAACTCCCAGAACCTGGAGCCACAGGCTCTTTCCTGATAAATGTTGTGTCCTAGAAGAATTGGACACACGAAATGGTTGAGTACTGGATGAGTGAAACAGAAGTAGACATAGAAATTGATCACATATACAATGTGTAACTAAATTCTTTTTTAGTGAAGTCCAAGGTCTCCTATAGAATGACAGCTAAAACTCAAACACGAAATAAAAGATGTTTCTCTCATGTAGAATCCATTAATCACATTGCCCTACATCATGGAAAGGCATAGGATAACTGGATAGACTAATTGGAGCAGATAATTCGTCTAATTCGACAGCTATTTTCTAAGGCGTGCATTGCACATGTTTCCAACAACACCTCACAGTGCCCCTAAGCTACCAAGCTTCACATCAGCTATATTAGCCATCTACAGGCATCAAAAGCTACCTGAACTTTGCATTATACAAAAGAAACAGTGAAAAACAGAAGACTAGCCTCTTCTTTAGGTATCATACCTTCTGAAGTTGCAAGTTCAGTGTGGCTTTTCTCCTCCTGTGAAGAGACTGTCACACCCTCTTTCTCCCTACAAAATTTCAATTATTAGGCTGCATCTTTAGTTTTCTAACAACTGTATAACAAACTATTCATCTTGTCCTTCAGATTTATACAAAGTAGAATAATAGTATTAAATAAAAAAGTCTCTGGCCTATGCCTGACGACCCCCTTTTGGGAATACATGACACTGCTGGAAACGTTTAGTCATACTCAAACCTTGAACTTTATAGTACAGAAATAAATGACAGGATTGGTCAAGCGAAAACCCTATTTGTTTACCAAGAAATACTATCACTCTTGGCCCTCTATTAGTCAAAATCTTCCCTAAGATTTGCACGCAAAGTCGCAAATGCGAGACTGTCGGGATATTTTCCAGTAGTAATAGAAACTGGTGTTCAGAATTCCAGTCTATACAGGCAGACTATAGCACTAGAGACAAGAAATTAAAAATGAGTTTCAGGGTAATACCATATTGCTGAATTTGAATACGTTTTGCTCTTACTGCCCCAGCTGCCCTCACTGCCCTTCACCTGCTGAAGAACACAGCTCTAGAACATCATGATACATCACAAGCGCAAAAGATATTACGCTACGGTGCAGTGAAACCTTGATCATACCTTCTGTAGCGTGCATTCACTGCAATGGCAGTTACAGAGTGGACTCCCTGTCGGTGACTGCTGGCTTCCCTTGTAGCTCTTGGCCAAATTGCTAGATGTAGAACCTTCATAGTCTGTGGTATAAGTGGCCAGGTAGCTGGAAAAGAAAAGGGCAAATTGAGATGAAAAACTGGAATATTTCCAAAAACAAGCTTGTGGCAAAATCTACATAAAGTTTCACTTTCATCAGAGATTCCAACCCTATTACTCTAAAGCATAAGCAAGATTCTGAGGCATTATCAGCACATGTGTAAGATTTATTTATACCTTCGCGGTTGGGCAGCACTGTTCCCCGGTGCCTTTGCTTGCGGCCATTCAAATTTAACCTGAACCTGCGAAACGAACGCGGAACAATTACCGAAAAACAAAACAAAAAAACAGGGGAGATTGACATCCTAGAACATAACTAATGATTGCGCCGAGATGATGTAATTAACCCAAATGTAACCACCGCGGTTGAATTCGAACGCAAATTAACGACAAACAAGAATCCAATTCGCTCAATTTTTTATTTCAAGAACACACCTCCGGCAGACATGGAAGGTGAGGCGATCCTCGGACAGGCTCCACGACCCAGTGCATCATCGTGCTGACGTTGTCGAAGTCGTCGACGCTGACGCCGTTGTTCCAGCAAAGGTAGCCCCCCGACCCGTTGGCGCGGAGGTAGCGGCCGGCGACGTTGCGGAGCAGGACGTTGTTCCCGGCGTTCGCCCCGAAGGCCTGCCACATGATGGCCTTCACCTCCCGTCGGTCGTAGTCGCGCTGCTCAGCGCGGAAGCCGCAGTGCCCGTGCGGCGCCGGCGCGTCCGTGGCGGCGAGGTAGCGGCCGCAGGCGGCACTGTGGAGGAACAGGTAACCAGCACCGCCGCCGCCGCTGTAGATGCGCACGACCCACGTCGCGTTCATCGACTCCCCGCGCCCGCTTAGGGAGACGCCATGCCGGTCCTCGTCGGCGTGCAGGTACGTGTCGTGGACGCGGCTTCGCAGCCGCACGTGGTGGCCGTCCTGGAACTGGTCCATCGCTCGCCGGAGGCGTACCAGCGGGGGGCAGGAGCGGGGTGCGGTGGAGGCGGGGAGGATGAGTTCTTGGTTTCTTGGCCTACTGGGGCTCCGGCGAGGAACAAGCGAAAGCTGTTGGTTGCGTTGGGCGCCAAAGCGAGAGTATTTCATGGTGGCTGACGCCGTTGCCGTGTGCTCAGCCTTTTTGGGCTTGCGGGCTGTAGCCCAGCGCTAAGTTAGATCCAGCGGCCAATCAGTCCACAACACAACACTGTTTCTAAAAAACTTTTTTTTGCGGGGGGTTCTAAAAACTTCTATTTTGGCTCGAGAAAAAGCCCCCTTTCATGCTTATTTTGGTCAATTATTGCTGATACTTTTGGTATCTGTGTACCTGATTCTTTTTTGTCATTGGGTGTGGCTAGGTCTCGATCGGCTGAGACTTAACGAAACCTCAGTCAAGTGATATAGTATATAAGAAGAAAAAAAAACTGAAAAAAATTTGTACAAATCTCCATGCAAGTTCAAAGGCATATAGCATCAACTAAGACATAACGAAGTCTTAGTTGACTGAGACTTAGTAAAACTATTTGTCATTATCGTTTTTTTGGAAGCAAAAAAGTCTCGAGAAGCTGTTAAATGCTGCTACTTCTGCTACCTTGTGGAGCTTATGGCTTTTGCGCAACGAATTTGTTTTTTAGGGGCGAACATGGCAAAGGGTACGTTGTGTCTTGGATCTGATGGGGGCAATTATCAGGTAGTGGAATCTCTGTACAGACGCCCAGGGTGCTCTTTCTTCTTCGGTGCTTAAGGCTTTTGAATCATCAAAGAGGGGAATTTCTTAGGATAGTCTAGTGTGGCTAATGGTTGGCAGGGAGAATGTCTTGCGTTTTGTGATCTAAAAGACCTATCATGCGCATTTCATGCGTTCTTCCCCTTGTTTTGGAAGATGTAATAGGGAAGCTCTACCTAGAACCCTTTTAGTTGTATGTTTTGTTGCAGCTACTTCAGGTTGCCGCCAAGAGCTGTTTAACAGTCAGGGTGTTTTCTTTTTTTTGGCTTAATAAAGTTGGGATGGGGGAAACTCCTTTCATTTAAAAAATCCTTAAAAAACAAATATATCAAATCATGCTTTATAAAAAAACTCTCACTTTGTTCACGTTGAAGTGTACAAGTTTTATAAAAAGGAAAGTGTACAAGTTTTATCACGGGTATACCCTTAGCCGCCATAGAAGAAAGGGAGAGAAACTGACCATTGTTTATTCTTCTATATTTCCCACTTGTGCCTCTTGTGTTCGTGACTGTTCCGAAGGTGGAGAAACTCCACATGATAGCATAGCATGTAGATTATGTGTTTTTCAATGTTAAGCATGTGTATCCTTTGGGCCACTATCTAGGGGTCAGGGTATGTTTGTAAGCGATAAAGGTATGTCGGCTCCATACACATCCTAGCATGGCATTGTCGTTATTGATAATGCAGAGCCAATGATGTTCTGGTGCAGCGGACTAACGACTTATGTTCAGTCTATGATCAACGCTACCTATTTGTTGTAGCGATAATGACAACATATGTGGTTCCGAGTTTTCTATGGTGTCTAATGCTCACGTTTCATCATTTAGTGGTCTTGATCTTCTTCCTCTCCGGACTGATGATGAAGGAGCATTTTGGCGGTCTACCTTGCAAAGAGAGCTTCACACCATCTACATTTTCATACTTTAGGGTGGATAAATCATGCACTCTTTGAAACATTTGAAGTTTTTTTTTGCGGGGTTCGAAACGTTTGAAGTTAGTCATACATGCACATGTTTTATCTTCTATTCTATCAAATACATAGCGGAATGTTGAGGAAAAAAATAAGTGTATGGACTAGAAATAGTAGACTCTTTGAAACATTTGTTATGTATTTTCAATTAAGTGTAATTTGCCTCGCTAAATCAATAAAGTTGATTGGATCATTCTCCAATAATTTTTTTCATTCACAAGCATTGTATCGAGGATCTTCTATTAGGTTACTGATCTTATGACTTGTTGTAGTTGCAATATATTCATCTAATGCTAGATGTTAGAGATATGGAAGAACAAGAGTAAAATCATCTTTGCTATTCATGTTAAGACATGGATATATGTCCCCTTGTTTTCAAGGAGCATGTGTCGTTGATCACAAGGAATGATAACCCAAGTCTCGAGGAGGGATTCCAGTCTTGGCTAGATCATCTTGTTGGGGAACGTAGTAATTTCAAAATTTTCCTACGCACACGCAAGATCATGGTGATGCATAGCAACGAGAGGGGAGAGTGTTGTCCACGTACCCTCGTAGACCGAAAGCGGAAGCGTTATAACAATGCGGTTGATGTAGTCGTACGTCTTCACGGCCCGACCGATCAAGCACCGAAACTACGGCACCTCCGAGTTCTAGCACACGTTCAGCTCGATGACGATCCCCGGACTCCGATCCAGCAAAGTGTCGGGGAAGAGTTTCGTCAGCATGACGGCGTGGTGACGATCTTGATGTTCTACCGTCGCAGGGCTTCGCCTAAGCACCGCTACAATACTATCGAGGATTATGATGGAGGGGGGCACCGCACACGGCTAAGAGATCTCAAGGATCAATTGTTGTGTCTATGGGGTGCCCCCCTGCCCCCGTATATAAAGGAGCAAGGGGGAGAGGCGGCCAAGGGGAGGAGGCGCGCCCAAGTGGGGCAATCCTACTCCAAGTAGGATTCCCCCCTCTTTCCTAGTCCAAGTAGGATAGGGGAAGGAAGGGAAGGAGAAGGAGAAGGAAGGAGAGGAGGAAAAAGAGGAAAGGGGGGCCGGCCCCCTAGTCCAATTCGGTTTGGGCTAGGGGGGGCCGCGCGCCCTGCCTCCTCTCTTCCACCACTTGGCCCATCAGGCCCATTACTTCTTCCTCGTATTGTCGTAACTCCCCGGTACCCCCAAAAATACCCGAATCACTCGGAACCTTTCTGATGTCCGAATATAGTCGTCCAATATATTGATCTTTACGTATCGACCATTTCGAGACTCCTCGTCATGTCCCCGATCTCATCCGGGACTCCGAACTCCTTCGGTACATCAAAACTCATAAACTCATAATATTATTGTCATCGAAACCTTAAGCGTGCGGACCCTACGGGTTCGAGAACAATGTAGACATGACCGAGACACGTCTCCAGTCAATAACCAATAGCGGAACCTGGATGCTCATATTGGCTCCCACATATTCTACGAAGATCTTTATCGGTCAGACCGCATAACAACATGCGTTGTTCCCTTTGTCATTGGTATGTTCTTGCCCGAGGTTCGATCGTCGGTATCTCAATACCTAGTTCAATCTCGTTACCGACAAGTCTCTTTACTCGTTTCGTAATACATCATCTCACAACTAACTCATTAGTTGCAATGCTTGCAAGGCTTATGTGATGTGCATTACCGAGAGGGCCCAGAGCTACCTCTCCGACAATCGGAGTGACAAATCCTAATCTCGAAATACGCCAACCCAACAAGTACCTTCGGAGACACCTGTGGAGCACCTTTATAATCACCAAGTTACATTGTGACGTTTGGTAGCACACAAAGTGTTCCTCCGGTAAACGGGATTTGCATAATCTCATAGTCATAGGAACATGTATAAGTCATGAAGAAAGCAATAGCAACATACTAAACGATCAAGTGCTAAGCTAACGGGATGGGTCAAGTCAATCACATCATTCTCCTAATGATGTGATCCCCTTAATCAAATGACAACTCATGTCTATGGCTAGGAAACTCAACCATCTTTGATTAACGAGCTAGTCAAGTAGAGGCATACTAGTGACACCCTGTTTGTCTATGTATTCACACATGTATTATGTTTCCGGTTAATACAATTCTAGCATGAATAATAAACATTTATCATGATATAAGGAAATAAATAATAACTTTATTATTGCCTCTAGGGCATATTTCCTTCAGTCTCCCACTTGCACTAGAGTCAATAATCTAGTTCACATTGCCATGTGATTTAACAGCAATAGTTCACATCACCATGTGATTAACACCCATAGTTCACATCGATATGTGATCAACACCCAAAGGGTTTACTAGAGTCAGTAATCTAGTTCACATCGCTATGTGATTAACACCCAAAGATTACTAAGGTGTGATCATGTTTTGCTTGTGAGAGAAGTTTAGTCAACGAGTCTGCCACATTCAGATCCGTATGTATTTTGCAAATTTCTATGTCAACAATACTCTGCTCGGAGCTACTCTAGCTAATTGCTCCCACTTTCAATATGTATCTAGATTGAGACTTAGAGTCATCTAGATTAGTGTCAAAACTTGCATTGACGTAACCTTTTACGACGAACCCTTTAGTCACGTCCATAATCGAGAAACATATCCTTATTCCACTAAGGATAATTTTGACCGCTCTTCAGTGATCTACTCCTAGATCACTATTGTACTCCCTTGCCAAAATCAGTGTAGGGTATACAATAGATCGGGTACACAGCATGGCATACTTTATAGACCCTATGGCCAAGGCATAGGGAATGACTTTCATTCTCTTTCTATCTTCTGCCGTGGTCGGGCTTTGAGTCTTGCTCAATTTCACACCTTGTAACACAAGCAAGAACTCTTTCTTTGACTGTTCCATTTTGAACATACTTCAAAATCTTGTCAAGGTATGTACTCATTGAAAAAACTTATCAAGCGTCTTGATCTATCTCTATAGATCTTGATGCTCAATATGTAAGCAGCTTCACCGAGGTCTTTCTTTGAAAAACTCCTTTCAAACACTCCTTTATGTTTTGCAGAATAATTCTACATTATTTCTGATCAACAATATGTCATTCACATATACCTATCAGAAATGTTGTAGTGCTTCCACTCACTTTCTTGTAAATACAGGCTTCACCGCAAGTCTGTATAAAACTATATGCTTTGATCAACTCATCAAAGCGTATATTCCAACTCCGAGGTGTTTGCACCAGTCCATAGATGGATCGCTGGAGTTTGCATATTTTGTTAGCACCTTTAGGATTGACAAAACCTTCTGGATGCATCATATACAACTCTTCTTTAATAAATCCATTAAGGAATGCAGTTTTGTTTATCCATTTGCCAGATTTCATAAAATGCGGCAATTCCTAACGGACAGACTTAAGCATAGATACGAGTGAGAAACTCTCATCGTAGTCAACACCTTGAACCTGTCAAAAACCTTTTGTGAAAATTCTAGCTTTGTAGATAGTAACACTACTATCAGCGTCCGTCTTCCTCTTGAAGATCCATTTATTCTTAATGGCTTGCCGATCATCGAGCAAGTCCACCAAAGTCCATACTTTGTTCTCATATATGGATCCTATCTCAGATTTCATGGCCTCAAACCATTTCGCAGAATCTGGGCTCATCATCGCTTCCTCATAGTTCGCAAGTTCGTCATGGTCTAGTAACATGACTTCCAAAACAGGATTACCATACCACTCTGGTGCGGATCTCACTCTGGTTTACCTACGAGATTCGGTAGTAACTTGATCTGAAGTTACATGATCATCATCATTAGCTTCCTCACTAATTGGTGTAGTAGTCACATGAACAGATTTCTGTGATGAACTACTTTCCAATAAGGGAGAAGGTACAATTACCTTATCAAGTTCTACTTTCCTCCCACTCACTTCTTTCGAGAGAAACTCCTTCTCTAGAAAGTATCCATTCTCAGCAACGAATGTCTTGCCTTCGGATCTGTGATAGAAGGTGTACCCAACTGTCTCCTTTGGGTATCCTATGAAGACACATTTCTCCGATTTGGGTTCGAGCTTATCAAGTTGAAGCTTTTTCACATAAGCATCGCAGCCCCAAACTTTCGGAAACGACAACTTTGGTTTCTTGCCAAACCATAGTTCATAAGGCGTCGTCTCAACGGATTTTGATGGTGCTCTTTTAATGTGAATGCAGTTGTCTCTAATGCATAACCCCAAAAAGATAGTGGTAAATCGGTAAGAAACATCATAGATTGCACTATATCCAATAAAGTACGGTTATGACATTCAGACACACCATTATGTTGTGGTGTTCCAGGTGGCATGAGTTTGTGAAACTATTCCATATTGTTTTAATTGAAGACCAAACTCGTAATTCAAATATTCGTCTCCGCGATCAGATCGTAGAAACTTTATTTTCTTGTCACGATGATTTTCCACTTCACTCTGAAATTCTTTGAACTTTTCAAATGTTTCAGACTTATGTTTCATCAAGTAGATATACCCATATCTGCTCAAATCATCTGTGAAGGTCAAAAAATAATGATACCTGCTGCGAGCCTCAACACTCATCGGATCGGATACATCAGTATGTATTATTTCCAATAAGCAAGTTGTTTGCTCCATTGTTCCGGAGAACGGAGTTTTAGTCATCTTGCCCATAAGGCATGGTTTGCAAAGCATCAAGTGATTCATAATCAAGTTATTCCAAAATCCCATCAGCATGGAGTTTCTTCATGCGCTTTACACCAATATGACCTAAACGGGAGTGCCACAAATAAGTTGCACTATCATTATTAACTTTGCATCTTTTGGTTTCAATATTATGAATTTGTGTATCACTACGATCGAGATCCAACAAACCATTTTCGTTGGTGTGTATGACCATAGAAAGGTTTTATTCATGTAAACAGAACAACAATTGTTCTCTAACTTAAATGAATAACCATATTGCAATAAACATGATCAAATCATATTCATGCTCAATGCAAACACCAAATAACACTTATTTAGTTTCAACACTAATCCTAAAAGTATAGGGAGAGTGCGATGATGATCATATCAATCTTGGAACTACTTCCAACACACATCGTCACCTCGACTTTTACTAGTTTCTGTTTATTCGGCAACTCCCGTTTCGAGTTACTACTCTTAGCAACTGAACCAGCATCAAATGCTGAGGGGTTGCTATAAACACTAGTAAAGTACACATCAATAACATGTATATCCAATATACCTTTGTTCACATTGCCATCCTTCTTATCCACCAATTACTTGGGGTAGTTCCGCTTCTAGTGACCAGTCCCTTTGCAGTAGAAGCACTCAGTCTCAGGCTTAGGTCCAGACTTGGGCTTCTTCACTTGAGCAGCAACTTGCTTGCCGTTCTTCTTGAAGTTCCCCTTCTTCCCTTTGCCCTTTTCTTGAAACCAGTGGTCTTGTTAACCATCAACACTTGATGTTTTTCTTGATTTCTACCTTCGTTGATTTCAGCATCACGAAGAGCTTGGGAATTACTTTCGTCATCCCTTGCATAATATAGTTCATCATGAAGTTCTACTAACTTGGTGATGGTGACTAGAGAATTCATCAATCACTATTTTATCTGGAAGATTAACTCACACTTGATTCAGCGATTGTAGTACCCGCACAATCGAGCACATGCTCCTTTGCTTGAGCAATTCTCCTCCATCTTTTAGCTATAGAACTTGTTGGAGACTTCATATCTCTCAACTCGGGTATTTGCTTGAAATATTAACTTCAACTTCTGGAACATCTCATATGGTCCATGATGTTCAAAACATCTTTGAAGTCCCGATTCTAAGCCGTTAAGCATGGTGCACTAAACTATCAAGTAGTCATCATATTGAGCTAGCCAAACGTTCATAACGTCTGTATCTACTCCTGCAATAGGTCTGTCACCTAGCGGTGCATCAAGGACATAATTCTTCTGTGCAGCAATGAGGATAAACCTCAGATCACGGATCCAATCTGCATCATTACTACTAACATCTTTCAACTTAGTTTTCTCTTGGAACATATCAAAATAAACACAGGGAAGCAACAATGCGAGCTATTGATCTACAACATAATTTGCAAAATACTATCAGGACTAAGTACATGATAAATTCAAGTTCAATTTAATCATATTACTTAAGAACTCCCACTTAGGCAGACATCCCTCTAATCCTCTAAGTGATCACGTGATCCATATCAACTAAACCATGTCCGATCATCACGTGAGATGGAGTAGTTTCAACGGTGAACATCACTATGTTGATCATATCTACTATATGATTCACGCTCGACCTTTCGGTCTCCGTGTTCCGAGGCCATATCTCATTATATGCTAGGCTCGTCAAGTTTAACTGAGTATTCGCGTGTGCAACTGTTTTGCACCGTTGTATTTGAGCGTAGAGCCTATCACACCCGATCATCACGTGGTGTCTCAGCACGAAGAACTTTCGCAACGGTGCATACTCAGGGAGAACACTTATACCTTGATAATTTAGTGAGAGATCATCTTATAAAGCTACCGCCGAACTAAGCAAAATAAGATGTATAAAATATAAACATTACATGCAATCAAAATATGTGACATGATATGGCCATCATCATCTTGTGCCTTTGATCTTCATCTCCAAAGCATCGTCATGATTTCCAACGTCACCGGCATGACACCATGATCTCCAACATCTTGATCTATATCAATGTGTCGTCACATAGTCATCTCGCCAATTATTGCTCTTGCAACTATTGCTATCGCATAGCGATAAAGTAAAGCAATTATTTGGCACTTGCATCTTATGCAATAAAGAGACAACCATAAGGCTTTTGCCCGTAGCCGATAACTTCAACAAAACATGATCATCTTATACAAAAACTTATAACTCATCACGTCTTGACCATATCACATCACAACATGCCCTGCAAAAACAAGTTAGACGTCCTCTACTTTGTTGTTGCAAGTTTTACGTGGCTGCTACTGGGCTTAGCAAGAACCATTCTTACCTACGCATCAAAACCACAATGATAGTTTGTCAAGTTGGTGTTGTTTTAACCTTCGCAAGGACCGGGTGTAGCCACACTCGGTTCAACTAAAGTTGGAAACCGACACCGCCACCACACATGTGCAAAGCACATCGGTAGAACCGATCTCGCGTAAGCGTACGCGTAATGTCGGTCCGGGCCGCTTCATCCAACAATACCGCCGAACCTAAGTATGACATGCTCGTAAGCAGTATGACTTATATCGCCCACAACTCACTTGTGTTCTACTCATGCATATGACATCTATGCATAAAACCAGGCTCGGATGCCACTGTTGGGGAACGTAGTAATTTCAAAATTTTCCTATGCACACGCAAGATCATGGTGATGCATTATGACGCCCCCGATTCAATCGTACACTAATCATACACGCAAACGTGTACGATCAAGATCAAGGACTCACGGGAAGATATCACACCACAACTCTAAAATAAAATAAGTCATACAAGCATCATAATACAAGCCAGGGGCCTCGAAGGCTCGAATACAAGTGCTCGATCATAGACGAGTCAGCGGAAGCAACAATATCTGAGTACAGACATAAGTTAAACAAGTTGCCATAAGATGGCTAGCACAAAGCCGGATCTGGATCGAAGAAGCGCAGACCTCTGTCAGGATCCTCCTAAACTACTCCTGGTCGTCGTTAGCGGGCTGCACATAGTAGAAGGCACCTCCGGTGTAGTAGGAGTCGTCGTCGAAGGTGGCGTCTGGCTCCTGGGCTCCAGCATCTGGTTGCGACAACCAGGTAGAATGGAAAGGGGGAAAAGAGGGAGAAAAGCAACCGTGAGTACTCATCCAAAGTACTGCAAGCAAGGAGCTACACTACATATGCATGGGTATATGTGTAAAGGGCCATATCGGTGGACCGAATCTGCAGAATGCCGAATAAGAGGGGATAGCTAATCCCGTCGAAGACTACGCTCGCAGCCCATCTTGCAAAGATGTAGAAGAGAGTAGACTGAAGTCCTCCAAGTAGCATAGCATAGCATAATCCTACCCGGCGATCCTCCCCTCGTTGCCCTGTGAGCGACCACCGGGTTGTATCTGGCACTTGAAAGGGTGTGTTTTATTAAGTATCCGGTTCTAGTTGTCATAAGGTCAAGGTACAACTCCAAGTTGTCCTGTTACCGAAGATCACGGCTATTCGAATAGATTAACTTCCCTGTAGGGTGCACCACATAACCCAACACGCTTGATCCCATTTGGCCGGACACACTTTTCGGGTTCATGCCCGACCGCGGAAGATCAACATGTCGCAACCCCACCTAGGCACAACAGAGAGGTCAGCACGCCGGTCTAAACCTAAGCGCACAGGGGTCTGGGCCCATCACCCTTAGCACACATGCACGTAGCATGGGCGGGCGGAAGCAGACCTAGCAACCTCCAGTACAACGGAAGTCACGTTACGCGGTCCAATCTGGCGCGCGCGCTTCGATCGGCCGGCGTCCACGAAGGCTTGGTGATACCACGACGTCGAGTGCCCATAACTTTCGCACGTAGTTGGTTAGTGCATATAGACCAAATGGCCAGACTCGGATCAAATACCAAGATCTCGTTAAGCGTGTTAAGTATCCGCGACGCCGACTAGGGCCAGCCCACCTTTCTCCTAGGTGGTCTCAACACCCTGCCGCATTCCGCCACAAAAAAGTAACGATCGGGGCCGTCGGAACCCCAGCCCACCACTACCTAGGTGGAACCACCGCCTTCACCCCCATCTCCGAACAAGATATCACGGTAATGTAACGATGTAAAGTATTTAGTATATGCGTGATCACCTCCAAGTGATCACACCAATAGTATAGCATGGCAGACGGACAAGAGTGTAGGGCCACTGATGGAACACTAGCATCCTATACTAAGCAGTAGAATAACAGGTAAAGGTAACAACAGTAGTAGCAAGGACGAAGCTATGCGGCGAAGATAGGATTAATCAAGGCGATAACATGCTACACTACTCTAATGCAAGCAGTATAGAGAAGAATAGGCGATATCTGGTGATCAAAGGGGGGGCTTGCCTGGTTGCTCTGGCAAGAAGGACATGTCGTCAACACCGTAGTCGAACTGGGGGTCGTCGGCAGTCTCGGGGTCTACCGGAAAGAAGTAACGGAGGTGGAACACAATAAATAACAGAGCAATCAAAGCATCACAAAGCATAACGAGGTAATACGCGGTGCTAGGTATGCCCTAACGCAGTAGTAGGTGATACCGGCGAAGGGGGAAACATCCAGGAAAGTAATCCCAGTGTTTCGCGTTTTCGGACAACTGAACCGAAGGGGGAAAGTTTCGAGTTCGGTAGGTTAGGGATGTGTGGCGGACAAACAGGCTGCGTATCCGAATTCGTCTCGTCGTTCTGAGCAACTTTCATGTACAAAGTTTTTTCATCAGAGCTACGGTTTATTTTATATTAATTTTAAAAGATTTAAAATGATTTTCTAATTTCTGGATTTAATTTAATTCGAAATTAAATTTGAATTTAGATGCTATGGGTACACAGGAAGTGTACCCAGAGTGTGTCTAAGGGGCTGACAGGTGGGGCCCTGGTCAAATGTCCAGTCAGCGTTTGACTGGACCGTTGACTGGTCAAAAGGGGCCCATGGGACCCGCATGTCATTGATACATGTTTTACTAAACAACATTTGATTAACTAATCTGGTTGATTAGGTTATTAAGCAGGTTATTTAAGTTAACTAATTAACTTACTAACTAATTAATTAATTGATTAACAATTATTATTTAATTAATCCTTTTTTCGTTTTATTTTTGGGCGTGGGCCCCAAGTGTCATAGGCCATGGGGGCCTTAGCGGGGCGGGCTACCGGGTGTGGGCGCACCCGAGCGGGCGCTCGCCCGCAGGGCGGGACGAGGCCGCCGGGGCACGAGGCGAGGCCACCGGCGACAAGGAAGCCTGCCAGGCGGGGCAGTGGGGAGGCGGCCGCGGGGCGGCGCGTGTGGGGGGGCCACGCGGCCGGGTGACGCGGGCGTGGGTGTGCGCGGCCGGTGGTGGTGAACACGAGCGCCCAACAAGCTCTCGACGCGGTAGTGCGGTGAACTTTAGCGGCGGAGAAACGGAAAGGGGGAGCAGGGGATCGAGGGGGAGCCTCACATCGAGCGGCAGGGGAGGTCTGTGAGCTCGGGGAAGGCTGTGGCGGGTCTGAGAGGCAGTCGACGAGGTGCAGGTCGTCGGTGATGAGGCCGTTGGTCAGGGGCGACGACGGGCGGAGCAGATGGGCAGGCGCGGACATTAGGGGACGGAGGGAGGCCGGATCCGCGACGGGGCCTCCGGGGATCCGTCCATCTCCGGCGAGGAGGCGGCTTGCCGCGGCACGAACGCGGAGAACCAGGCGGCTGCGGCCATGGCAGGAGCTTCTGCGAGGCGATGGCGCGAGGACGGCGGTTCCTCGGGCGCGGGCGCGCCGGCGAGGTGGTTCTCCGGCGCAGCAAGGAATCGGGTGCGGGGTGCTCGGCGACGCTGGGGAATGAGAGGGAGCGGAGGTCTCAGTCCGGAGGAGTGGGGGTCGTGCGGGAGGAGTGGGGGGGATCGTGCAGGGCGACGGGGATGGGCGCCGTCAGATCCAGGGCGAGGGGGAGTGAGAGGGGATCGGGAGAGGCTAGGGTTAAGAGGGAGTTAGGTGTGCCTTGGGCCAACTCCGGCTGTTGGGCTGCCTCTCTCCTTCTTACTTCTCTTCTTTTCTTTCTCCTTTTTCACATTTTATTTTCTGTTTTCAACTTTAGCTGTTGTTTTCTATTAAATGGTAAAACTAAATGAGCTTTGTTAGAAACGACACTTGTCACTTAAATCAAGTAACTTGTTTCTAGAAGTCACAAAATGTTTGACGCCAAAGGAGTTGTCTAACCATTTTTAGAAAATGGAAAGGCCAATTTTATAAGTTGCTGGACCACTAAATAAAATTCCAGGAGCACTTTGGGAAACCAAAAGAGGTTGGTTCCAACATGAAAAATATCCAGGGATTATTTGCCACACTTTGAACTTTTTATTTTGCATGCTCGAGAATTTTGAATTTGGTAAGTTTGAATTTCAGTTTGAACTAAGTGTTGGATCAAGCGAGAATTAGCAACAGTAATATGATGACATGGCATCATTAGTAGGGGATTACTGTAGCTTAAGTATTCGGGCGTCACATGCATAGCAACAAGAGGGGAGAGTGTTGTCCACGTAACCTCGTAGACCGAAAGCGGAAGCGTTATAACAACGCGGTTGATGTAGTCGTACGTCTTCACGGCCCGACCGATCAAGCACCGAAACTACGACACCTCCGAGTTCTAGCACACGTTCAGCTCGATGACGATCCCCGGACACCGATCCAGCAAAGTGTCGGGGAAGAGTTTCGTCAGCACGACGGCGTGGTGACGATCTTGATGTTCTACCGCCGCAGGGCTTCGCCTAAGCACCGCTACAATATTATCGAGGATTATGGTGGAGGGGGGCACCGCACACGGCTAAGAGATCTCAAGGATCAATTGTTATGTCTATGGGGTGCCCCCCTGCCCCCGTATATAAAGGAGCAAGGGGGGAGAGGCGGCCAAGGGGAGGAGGCGCGCCCAAGGGGGGCAATCCTACTCCAAGTAGGTTTTCCCCCTCTTTCCTAGTCCAAGTAGGAGAGGGGAAGGAGGGGAAGGAGAAGGAGAAGGAAGGAGAGGGAGGAAAAAGAGAAAGGGGGCCGCCCCTAGTCCAGTCGGTTTGGGCTAGGGGGCAGCCTACCTCCTCCTCTCTTCCACCACTTGGCCCATGAGGCCCATTACTTCTTCCTCGTATTCCCGTAACTCCCCGGTACCCCCGAAAATACCCGAATCACTCGAAACCTTTCCGATGTCCGAATATAGTCGTCCAATATATCGATCTTTACGTCTCGACCATTTCTAGACTCCTCGTCATGTCCCCGATCTCATATGGGACTCCGAACTCCTTCGGTACATCAAAACTCATAAACTCATAATATTACTGTCATCGAAACCTTAAGCGTGCGGACCCTACGGGTTCGAGAACTATGTAGACATGACCGAGACACATCTCCAGTCAATAACCAATAGCGGAACCTGGATGCTCATATTGGCTCCCACATATTCTACAAAGATCTTTATCGGTCAGACCGCATAACAACATACGTTGTTCCCTTTGTCATCGGTATGTTACTTGCCCGAGATTCGATCGTCGGTATCTCAATACCTAGTTCAATCTCGTTACCGGCAAGTCTCTTTACTCGTTCCGTAATACATCATGTCACAACTAACTCATTAGTTGCAATGCTTGCAAGGCTTATGTGATGTGCATTACCGAGAGGGCCCAAAGATACCTCTCCGACAATCGGAGTGACAAATCCTAATCTCGAAATACGCTAACCCAACAAGTACCTTCATAGACACCTGTAGAGCATCTTTATAATCACCCAGTTACATTGTGACGTTTGGTAGCACACAAAGTGTTCCTCCGGTAAACGGGAGTTGCATAATCTCATAGTCATAGGAACATGTATAAGTCATGTAGAAAGCAATAGCAACATACTAAACGATCAAGTGCTAAGCTAACGGGATGGGTCAAGTCAATCACATCATTCTCCTAATGATGTGATCCCGTTAATCAAATGACAACTCATGTCTATGGCTAGGAAACTCAACCATCTTTGATTAACGAGCTAGTCAAGTAGAGGCATACTAGTGACACTCTGTTTATCTATGTATTCACACATGTATTATGTTTCCGGTTAATACAATTCTAGCATGAATAATAAACATTTATCATGATATAAGGAAATAAATAATAACTTTATTATTGCCTCTAGGGCATATTTCCTTCACATCTGTATTTTGTCCATCTCCCTTTGTATATTTTCCTTAAGGGACAAAAGGTAGATGATCCGGTGCATCAATTTTTTGTCCCTTATAGCGAGTAGGAAGGAACGCTTATACATGGGTCAGGTGGGGCACAATTACTTCAGCCACTTGCATTGCTCATTGTCCCAAGCACACATACGCATTGCAATGGCTGGAGTGGCCACCTTCGATCGTGGCAGTGTGGGATCAAATTCGGCCGGCGCAGGTGCCTTCCCTTTTTTCTAATATGTATATATGTAGTTTTTTTAAAAAAAAATACTAGTTATATAAAAGTATTGATCGTATTTTAAAAATGTTAAATCACATATTAAAAATATTTTCATCGCGTATTAAACAAATGTACAACGTGTGCTTAAAAATCATGTGGTTTGAATAAATGTTAAATATGTCTAAAAGTAATGTTTTAGATGAATACAAAAAAATTATAACTTGTATGAAAAAAAAAGCAGACATCAAACATGTATTTCAAAACAATGCTCATTTGTATTTAAAAAATATAAACATGTATAAAATTAATGTTTCGGATGTATACAACTAATGTACAATGTGCATGAAAAACAAAAGACATCAAAACATGTATTTTAAAAATCAGTTAATCATGTATTGAAAAAAGGTTAGATGTGTATAAAATAATGTTTCAAATGTATACAAAAAATGCATAATGCGCATGAGAAAAGTAGAGATCAAAATATGAATTTGAAAAATGTATAATGTGTATGAAAAATGTGGAACATATATTGGAAAATGTTTCTGATGTGTACGAGTAATGTACAACGTTTATGGAAAAATTAGACATCAAAAACTTAAAACAATCATATATTTAAAAAAAATTAAACACATATATAGGGAAATACAGTTGTGCCTCTTACGGATTACATGTGTTTTTGCAGAAGCACATGTTGTGATTTTTCTTTTTCAGAAAGCACATCCTTTTTCCAGGATGCATATGTCGTACTTTCTCACTCATCGAAGCAAGGTTGTGCTTCACGGAAAGCACATATATGTTTCATGTGGAAACACATGCTATGCCTTTTCTATCTTGAGAAAGCACTTTTCTATCTTGTGAAAAATGTTAAACATGCATAAAAATATTCCTATTATATTTGAAAAGAGAAAAGAAAATATCAAAACTGACAAATAAACAAAGAAAAATGAGGAAACCCGAGAATGAAACAAAGAAAATCAAAGAAAAATAAAGAAAAAGAACAACCAAAGAAACCAAAAATAATGGAAACATTGAAAAACAACAATGAAACAAAGAATACGAAGAGAACCAAAAATAATCAGAGAGGAAAAAATGATGCAAAAATGAAATTTGAGAAAGATACAAAGAAAGCAAAGAACACCGAACCAAGAAATAAAAAATAAAAACAAAGAAAAAAAGAAAGAAAGAACCTGAAGGAAATAGTAAAGAAAACACAGAAAAAGAACGTAAAAAAATAGATAAAAACCAACAAGTCCAACTAATACAAATCATCTATATATTTTAGCAAAGGAGTTTCAGGAAACTTGAGGGGTGATGTCAAAAATATCTTGGAGGTGTAGAATGAATCATTGCCAGAAAAATACCTAGGTAGTCCCACAGATGTGGGGAAATCCAAAAAGGCAGCTTTAGATATATGAAAGATAGGGTTTGGAATCGTGTGCAGGGGTGGATGGAAAAGATCTTATCATCAAGAGGGAAGGACGTGCTAATTAAATGAGGTGCTCAGGCGATACCCACATATTCAATGTCATGTTTTTAGCTCCCCCGTGGTCTATGCAAGCATATCAATGGATTGCTTCAGAAATTTTGGTGGGGAAGCCGAAGGGGAGAAAGGAAGACGGCATGGGTTTCCTAGAAAACTATGTCCAAGCCAAAATTCATGGGCGACATGGGATTCTGAGACATTGAACTTTTTAACCTAGCTCTCTTGGCACGACAAAGCTTGGAGGCTTACACAGGACCCCAACTCGCTGAGTGCTCGAGTTCTTAACACACATTACAATCCATATTGGCGATCTGTTAGAAGCACCGATGGGCTCAAACCCCTTGCAAGTATGGAGATCCATAAGGGAAGGAATGGAGGTCCTATCTTTGGGACTGATTAAGCGGATTGGAACTAGAACAGAAACACGCATTTGGCATGGTAATTGGTTCCCTAGATACTACAAACTTTGGTCAATATGTTCTTGTTCACATCCCCCCAACTTAGCTTCCAAGATTATAGATGAAGCGACCAGAACATGGAACCGGGAAATTCTCTTGGAACATTTTATTGCTCCTCACATTGATGTTATCATGAACAATCTACTTAGTTCAAGAGTACGAGGAGTTATTTTGGCATGTCACTATGATAAAAGAGGTGTTTTTCAGTCTGTCCCGCATGTAGGATGATCACTAGAATCAAAACTCAGAGAGAGTATTGGCTTGAGAATAGGCCAAGTCATTTGAATCAAGCTGAAGAGAAGAAAGGCTAGACTAGTTTGTGGAAAGAAAAAGGTGCCATCAATGGTTGGTGTCTTCGTTTGGAGGATAGCCCATATTTCCCTTCTGATGGGCATAACCAGGTTTGAAAGAAACATGGCTACCTCCTCAATGTGCTCTATTTGTAATGCTGCAGAAGATACATGGTGACACTCTTTGTTCGAGTGTCGCATGGCCACATGTGTATGGGCTTAGGGAGATGAAGATATCTTGGAGAATGTGGTATCAAATCAATCTTAGGATGCCTGGGTATGGCTCTTTTGGCTATTTGATTCCATGAACAAGCATGACCTAGCCCGGGTTCTAGTCGCCCTTTGGTCGATCTGTTGGGCCAGGGGACGTGAATTCATGACAACGGGCTTCAAAGACCTCTAACGACGATGGGTTTTATCACGAGATACCTGCAGGACCCTCGACATTGTCGCTGTTCATGCACCCCGCCAAACTTCTTTGACTACTGCACCGCTTTAGTGTGTGCGCAAATGGCTAGCTCCGGAGGGGAATGCGGCAAAAAGTATGTTTCCGTTTTGAGCCTCAAGAATCCAATTTCGAAGCTCATATGTTTGCAAAGGTTGCATCATCTCTTGCAATCGGTCGACATTTATGGCAAGGGAAACTACATGAAATCATTTGTATCCCGTTTAATTTGAATTATGAATAAAGTCCCTAGCTCACGTAAAAAAAGTTTACTATCATGAACCTGTTTTTGATGCGTCTTCTTATTTTGGAAGTTTTTTAAATGAATGTCTTTGAAAAGGCAAACTTGTTTTTAAATTACTGATTTTTTTTTTCAAAATACAACTTTTAAAAAAAATTCCAAACAATTTTTGAACCAGTGAACATCTTTTGAAATTCTGAATATTTTCTGAAACACACTTTTTTAATCGTGAACAAATTTTTGAAATGGGAAACCTTTTTTGAAATTTGGATTATTTTTAAACACAATTTGTTTTGAAAATTCCTCAACATTTTGAAACAGTGAATATTACGATTGTTTTTGGAAATTTCTGGACATTTTTTTAAATAGCAACTATTTTGAAAACAGAAACATTTTGTGGAATTTATGAACATTTTGTGAAAACGCAAAGACTTTTTCAAATTTGTGACCATTGTTTGTAAAAAAATTGTGAATTTAAAAAATGGAAAAAGGAAAAAGAATCATAAGAAAAGAAAATAAGAAGAAAAAGAAAAAAGCACTAAAAGGGAAAACCTAGTAAAGAAACAGAACGGGAATAACTGGTTCAGAACCTTCTAGAAGGTTACCCAAACCGGATAGGAACCTTCCAGAAGGTTCACAATACAGGTTCCTGTAGTGTGTTGTGTATTTAACAAGTGGGCCGGGCTCCCTCAAAATAAAACAAGTGGGCCGGGCCAACGCTGATCGATCCGATCCGGGCCAACGCTATGTGTCTACCAGGCTAATAATATTTTTTTACCAGCCCGATTTTACGTTAAGCCGTGAAAACAACACGTGGTCCGTTAATGGTGCGAGTTGTCAGCGGACGCGGTTTGGACTGTGAGCCGGACCGAAAGAATTGCTCGCTAGTTCGCTACGCTGCTGCAGCACTCCATCGATCTCCTTTGCCTAAAAAATATAAACAAATCCATCGATCTCTTCCAGTCTCCTCGCCTCCTCCCCCAAATTCTCAAATCCCAAAGAACAGCGCCGCCGCTCCCGTGCACGTCCAAATTCGAGGTGCCGCTCCCGTGCATCCATTAATGGAGACCGATGGTGCTATTCCCTTCCCCAATCATCTATCACTGCATCCTCAACTATCCCCATCAATAGACGTTTGAGGCATCACCGCATCAGAGATGGTACATCTCCCTCCTTCGCCTAATCAAGTAGTCTTTCCATTCGCTATTAAACAGCCCACCTCTCCATCTCTGAGATTGCTCCATCTGACATCTGCAATTCTTCTATTCCTAGTTTCTACTCTTCTCTTGGCCTCTTCTTCAAGCTTCATTGGATCCAGGGATGAGAAGGGGGGATGGGGAATGACTGTTGCAGCCTTGCAGATCTTAAAAGCTACATCAACAATTTGACATCAAGCCATATGCCCATATTTAGGTGCTTTTGTTCCCTGTATTGACAGTTTTTCTGCAATTGTTTGGTGATGTGTGTTCTAAAGACTATTTATCCCAGAGAAAAGAAAGTGAAAAAAAAACACAAACGGTTCAAGTTGCTATCAGTTTTGACAAGGTTTTCATACTTAGAAGAGCGAGATGATGGTCTCTTTGTGCCACTTAGAAGAGCGATCTTTTGTAGAACTATATTGTTTCCATACTATTACGATGTAGTTCTAGACCATCAATCTATGCTATGTATTGAATTGCTTTCGAAATACAATATGTTATAAAAAAAATTATTTGTCCACAAGGGCCCCATTTTGCCGTCTCGCCCCAGGGCCCCGAATATGTATGGACCGGCCCTGATGATGAAGGAGCATTTTGGCAGCCTACCTTGCAAACAGAGCTTCACACCATCTATGTTTTCATATTTTAGGGTGGATAAATCATGCAGACTCTTTGAAAGGTTTGAAGGTTTTTTTGTGGGGTTTGAAACATTTGAAGTTAGTCATACATGCACATGTTTGATCTTCTACTCTATCAAATACATAGCGGAATGTTGAGGAAAAAAATAAGTGTATGGACTAGAAATAGTAGACTCTTTGAAACATTGGCTATGTGTTTTCAATTAAGTGTAATTTGCCTCGCTAAATCAATAAAGTTGATTTTGGATCATTCTCCAATAATTTTGTTTCATTCACGAGCGCTGTATTGAGGATCTTCTATTAGGTTACTGATCTTATGACTTGATGCAGTTGCAATATATTCATCTAATGCTAGATGTTAGAGATATGGAAGAACAAGAGTAAAATCATCTTTGCTATTCATGTTAAGACATGGATATATGTCCCCTTGTTTTCAAGGAGCATGTGTCGTTGATCACAAGGAATGATAACCCAAGTCCCGAGGAGGGATTCCAGTCTTGGTTAGATCATATGTATTTTGTCCCTCTCCCTTTGTACATTTTCCTTAAGGGACAAAAGGTAGATGATCCGGGCATCAATTTTTTGTCTCTTATAGCAAGTAGGAAGGAACGCTTATACATGGGCCAGGTGGGCCACAATTACTTCAGCCACTTGCATTGCAATGGCTGGAGCGGTCACCTTCGATCGTGGCAGTGTGGGATCAAATTCTGCCGGCGCAGGTGCCTTCCCTTTTTTCTAATATGTACATATGTAGTTTGTTTCTAAAATTACTAGTTATATAAAGTATTGATCGTATTTCAAAAAAAAAAGTTAAATCACGTATTACAATATTTTCATCGTGTATTAAACAAATGTGGTTTGAATAAATGTTAAATATGTCTAAAAGTAATGTTTTTGATGAATACAAAAAATTTATAACATGTATGAAAAAAGTAAGACATCAAACATGTATTTCAAAACAGTGCTAATCATGTATTTTAAAAATATAAACATGTATAAAATTAATGTTTCGGATGTATACAACTAATGTACAATGTGTATGAAAAACAAAAGAGATCAAAACATGTATTTTAAAAATCAGTTAATCATGTAAAAATGCATAATGCGCATGAGAAAAGTAGACATCAAAATATGAATTTGAAAAATGTATAATGTGTATGAAAAATGTTGAACATATATAGGAAAATGTTTCTGATGTGTATGAGTAATGTACAACGTTTATGGAAAAGGTAGACATCAAAAACATAAAACAATCATGTATTTTTTTAAAAAAGTTAAACACATATATAAAATGTTTCTGATATATACGAAAAATGTACAATGTATATGAAAAAAATAGACATCCAAAACATATATTTGAAGAAAAAAAATAGACATCCAAAACATATATTTGAAAAAAAATCTTAATCTTGTATTTAAACATGAGAACCATGTACAAAAATAATGTTTGAAATGTCTACAAAAATGTACAGTCGGTATGAAAAGTAGGTATAAAAACATATATATGATAAAATTTTAATCTTGTATTTTAAAAAGGTAAACATGTGTAAAAATGTTCCTTATGTATACGAAAAATGAAAATGTATATAAGAAAAGTGGACATGAAAACAATATATTTGAAAAAAAATGTAATCACATATTTTAAAAATATTCAACATGTACAATTTCTTCCAGATGTATAAAAATTATTTCATGCATTTAAAAAATGTTAAACATGCATAAAATTATTCCTATTATATTTGAAAAGTGAAAAGAAAAATATCAAAACTGACAAATAAACAAAGAAAAATGAGGAAACCTGAGAATGAAACAAAGAAAATCAAAGAAAAATAAAGAAAAGGAACAACAGAAGAAACCAAAAATAGTGGAAACAATGAAAAACAACAAGGAAACAAAGAATACGAAGAGAACCAAAGACAACAGAAAATATACAAAGAAAAAAATGATGCAAAAATGGAATTTGAGAAAGATACAAAGAAAGCAAAGAACACCGAACCAAGAAATAACAAATAAAAACGAAGAAAAAAAAGAAAGAGAAAACCTTTGAAAACCTGAAGGAAGTAGTAAATAAAACACAGAAAAAGAAAGTAAAAGATAGATCAAAACCAACAAGTCCAGCTAATAAACAAACAGAAAAAAAAACATTACACCAAGCGAGCGTCATCACCCGTTTTCTCATAATCCTTGAAAAAACCAAAGAGCCGGAAAAAAACTCGTAAGGGAAGAAAAAGACAAGAGGAAAAACAAAGAGCAAAAAAACACAAAAAAGGGAAAAACCAATAAAGAAGCCCAACACGTGGTCCGTTAATGGTGCGAGTTGTCAGCCAACGCGGTTTGGAGTGTGAGCCGGAATCGGCGAGCAGCCCAATCGAATCAATAAAAGCACCCCAGAAGAGATGAATGATGCACAAACCAAGGGATCGTGGAACCAATATCATCCTGCCAGCCCTTTCTTCCTTCTCTCGATCGGTCCTTTGGAAGAGAAGAAGGGGGCAGAGTCAGGACTGAGGAGCTAGTCGATCGATCCGATGGCCATGGACCGGCAGTCGGAGTGGATCGTCCTGCGGCGCGTGCTGGCCTTCCTCAAGTCGAGGAAGCTCCACCGGGCGGCGTACGCGCTGGAGAAGGAGGCGAGGCTCAAGCTGGACCTGCCGCACCTGCACGACCTCTTCGCCAAGGGCCGTTGGCGGGCGGCGGACGAGTACGTGACGGCGTTCATGAGCGGGAAGGAGAGCACCACGCCCTCCGCGTCCGCCACGCTCTTCGTCGTCAGGTTCGAGCGCTTCGTCCGCGCGCTCAGGCGGGGCGACGAGGCGTGGGCCCTCCGCTACTTCAGCCGCGCCATCCGGCCGCTACTGCGCAGCCACCCCGACGAGGCCGCCGCGCGCGCCGAGTGCAACAGGGCCATGATGGACCGCGACTCCCTCCACCGCAACTACCCCGACGATGCCGCGTACAGGGAGCAGCGCTTGATCGAGTTCTATCGCTGCGTCTATCAGAACGAGCACATCTCCCGCTCCTTCAACGATATCTTCGACTACAACCTGCGCTTCATGAGGGGGACGGCTGCCATCGGCCTGCGCCGCCATGCACACCGGCCGCGACGCACACCAAGACCCGCCGCCTAAACATCCTCATCCGCTCATCGCTCATCGACCCGGCCAGCCAGCAGGACGAACAGAGCTCGAAGTAGGAATACCTTATGATTTGTTTGTAGTACGAAACAAGTTGAGCTCGAAATGCACGACGATGAAAGTTTTTGATTTCCTAATCTTCAAGACTTTCAATTTATGTCTTCGAATTCTGAAAGTTCTGATTAATTCCTGAATGATTTCTTCCTCAGATTATGTAATGCTTACTCTCAAACTTTTTGTTTCACCATTTGCATCTTTGAAGTAACGATCTGTGGCTTGCTGTTGTCTCAAGAGGATCAGCCAAGATAAGGGGCTGCAATATTTTTATATTTGAGAAAGGGGCTGCAATGCAAAACGCTAGAACAATCTTGGGTTCTAGTGTACGCACTTTCTATAGCCAAGGGATCGCCACAACCGGGGGAGATCCCGTCAGAGCAGCCGCTCGAGGCCGCTGAAATCACCCAGCGCTGTCACCGCGCCTGCCAAAACTCGAGCACCACGCCGCTGCCTTGCCCTGCGGGTCAGGAACCCGAGCGTCGCGCCGCCATGAACAAGTTATGGCTGTCCCAGCCTCCTAGTACTAGCGGAAGAAAGCACATCGGCGCCGCCGTCACTGGAGCCTATCGAGCTTCGCTGCCCGGTGCCTCCGGCAGCGGTGAGACGAGGGGAGGGATTGGGGGAACGACCGGCGACGCGATGGTTTCACCCTCCACCCCCCCCCCCCCCCCGAGTCACCGGGGAGGGATACATGGTGCTAACATCAAGGAAATCAAGGCTCGTGCGGAAGAGTTTCAAGTGTATAGTTTCATTTTTGAGAGTAGAATTAGGAACTTGGAGATCCTGGGCAGATGGCTCCCCAACGGTCCTCTCGCTCCCACGCTCCTCCCTCCGTCGCCGCCAACGGCCAGATCCGCCGCCCATGCTCCCTCCCACAGCCCATCCCGCCGGCGCGTCACTCCGACGGCCGTCGGCCAGATAGCGTCCCTGCTGCGGCGGCAGCCTCGTCCTCTTCTGCGGCTCCCCTCCCGGGCCGTTCGCGTCCTGCCACGGAGGATCTGGAACCGGACAACGGTGGCTGGATCGAGGTGCGGAATCGTCGTCGCCCTCGCCGTGACCTCGCTTCCCCCGCCGTCAACAAGCCGCTTAACTCCAAGCCTTGGATTCCCCGGTGGTTGGTGGAGCGTTGTTTTAAATGCTTGGAAACGGGCCACCTGAAGGTTAAATGCCCCGGCGAGATTCGCTGCCACATCTGCTGGACCTCGGGCCATATCGCGAGAGATTGCCATCCCCGCGCCGCTCCTCAGACGCGCCCCGCTCCTCCCTCTCGTGGCCCTCGCGGAGGCTCGTTTGCTGCGGCGCCAGGCCAGGCGGCGCGTGTGTGCCCTCCCCCTCCCAGCATCCCGCCTCCGCCGCCGCGCACCATGGCGCACTACCCTCCCTTGGCTCGGGACCGCTTCCCTGGTGAGGTTTACACCCATGGCGATCCAGATCTGCGGCCTGCCGGGGGGTTGTTGGGGAACGTAGTAATTTCAAAAAATTTCCTACGCACATGCAAGATCATGGTGATGTATAGCAACGAGAGGGAGAGTGTTGTCTCGTACCCTCATAGACCGGCGGAAGCGATCACAACGTAGAGGAAGTAGTCGACGTTCTCCTCGCGATCCGACCGATCCCGCGCCAAGCACTCGGCGCCCGAGTTCTTGACACACGTACAGCTCGATGGCGTCCCTCGAACTCCGATCCAGCCGAGTGTCGAGGAGAGTTCCGTCGGACGACGGCGTGGTGGCGATCTTGATGTTCTACGGCGCGAGGCTTCGCCTAAGCTTGCGACGATATGACCGAGGTGGAATATGGTGGAGGGGCACCGCACACGGCTAAGGAACGATCCGTAGATCAAACTTGTGTGTTCTAGGGTGCCCCCCCCCCATATATAAAGGAGGGAGGGGAGGTGCGGCCGGCCCAGGGGGCGCCGGAGGAGTCCTACTCCCACCGGAGTAGGACTCCCCCCTTCCTAGTTGGAGTCGGATTGGGGAGGAAGAGAGAGGGGCGCCGCCCCATCTCCTTGTCCTATTCGGACTAGGGGAGGGGCACGCGCCACCCCTGGCCGGCCCTTCCTCTTCTCCCTCGTGGCCCACTAAGGCCCAATAGCCCCGGGAGGTTCCGTAACCCCGGTTTCCTAGAAAATCCGATTTCACGGAACCATTCGAACTCAAATATAGGCTTCCAATATATCAATCTTTATGTCTCGACCATTTCGAGACTCCTCGTCATGTCCGTGATCACATCCGGGACTCGAACTTCTTCGGTACATCAAAATACATAAACTCATAATATAATCCTTGAAACCTTAAGCGTGCGGACCCTACGGTTCGAGAACAATGTAGACATGACCGAGACACGCCTCTCGGTCAATAACCAACAGCGGGACCTGGATGCCCATATTGGCTCCTACATATTCTACGAAGATCTTTATCGGTCGGACCGCATAACAACATCGTTGTTCCTTTGTCATCGGTATGTTACTTGCCCGAGATTCGATCGTCGGTATCCAATACCTAGTTCAATCTCGTTACGGCAAGTCTCTTTACTCGTTCCGTAATACATCATCTCACAGCTAACTCATTAGTTGTAATGCTTGCAAGGCTTGATGATGTGTATTACCGAGAGGGCCCAGAGATACCTCTCCACAATCGGAGTGACAAAACCTAATCTCGAAATACGCCAACCCAACATCTACCTTTGGAGACACCTGTAGTACTCCTTTATAATCACCCGATTACGTTGTGGCGTTTGGTAGCACCAAAATGTTCCTCCGTAAACGGAGTTGCATAATCTCATAGTTCTTGGAACATGTATAAGTCATGGATAAAAGCGGTAGCAACATACTAAGCGATCGTGTGCTAAGCTAATGGAATGGGTCATGTCAATCGATCATTCTACTAATGATGTGACCTTGTTAATCAAATAACAACTCTTTGTTCATGGTTAGGAAACATAACCATCTTTGATTAACAAGCTAGTCTAGTAGAGGCATACTAGTGACACATTGTTTGTCTATGCATTCACACATGTATCATGTTTCCGGTTAATACAATTCTAGCATGAATGATAAACATTTATCATGAAATAAGGAAATAAATAATAACTTTATTATTGCCTCTAGGGCATATTTCCTTGATCTCCCACTTGCACTAGAGTCAATAATCTAGATTACATAGTAATGATTCTAACACCCATGGAGTCTTGGTGTTGATCATGTTTTGCTCGTGGAAGAGGCTTAGTCAACGGTGCGCTACATTCAGATCCGTATGTATCTTGCAAATCTCTATGTCTCCCACGGACTAAATCCGGATGGAATTGAAGCGTCTTTTGATGTGCTTGGTCCTCTTGTGAAATCTGGATTCCTTCGCTAAGGCAATTGCTCGATATTGTCACGAAGATTTTCATTGGACCCGATGCACTAGGTATGACACCTAGATCGGATATGAACTCCTTCATCCGACTCCTTCATTAGCTGCTTCGAAGCTGCTATGTACTCCGCTTCACATGTAGATCCCGCCTGACGCTTTGTTTAGAACTGCACCAACCGACAGCTCCTCCGTTTAGTGTAAATCGTATTCGGTCTGCGATTTAGAATCGTCCGGATCGGTGTCAAAGCTTGCATCAACGTAACCGTTCACGATGAGCTCTTTGTCACCTCCATATCTGAAAACATATCCTTAGTCCTTTTCGGTATTTCAGGATGTTCTTGACCGCTGTCGATGATCCACTCTGGATTACTTTGGTACCTCCTGCTAAGCTTATAGCAAGGCACACATCAGTCCGGTACACAACATTGCATACATGATAGAGCCTATGGCTGAAGCATAGGAACATCTTTCATTTTCTCTCTATCTTCTGCAGTGGTCGGGCATTGAGTCTTACTCAACTTCACACCTTGTAACACGTGCAAGAACCCTTTCTTTGCTTGATCCATTTTGAACTTCTTCAAAATTTTGTCAAGGTATGTGCTTTGTGAAAGTCCAATTAAGCGTCTTGATCTATCTCTATAGATCTTAATGCCCAATATGTAAGCAGCTTCACCGAGGTCTTTCATTGAAAAACTCTTATTCAAGTATCCCTTATGCTATCCAGAAATTCTATATCATTTCCGATCAGCAATATGTCATCTACATATAATATCGAAATACTACTGAGCTCCCACTCACTTTCTTGTAAATCAAAGCTTCTCCAAAAGTCTCATATGAACCCAAATGCTTTGATCACACTATCAAAGCGTTTATTCCAACTCGAGATGCTTGCACCAGTCCATAAATGGATCATTGGAGCTTGCACACTTTGTTAGCTCCTTTGGATCGATAAAACCTTACGGTTGCATCATATACAACTCTTCTTCCGAAATCCATTCAGAATGCGGTCTTTACATCCATTTGCCAAATTTCATAATCATAAAATGCGGCAATTGCTAACATGATTCGGACGGACTTAAGCATCGCTACGGGTGAGAAGGTCTCATCGTAGTCAATCCCTTGAACTTGTCGAAAACCCTTTGCGACAAGTCGAGCTTTATAGGCGATAACATTACCATCGGCGTCGGTCTTCTTCTTGAAGATCCACTTGTTTTCTATTGCTTGCCGACCCTCGGGCAAGTCAACCAAAGTCCATACTTTGTTTTCATACATGGATCCCATCTCAGATTTCATGGCCTCAAGCCATTTTGCGAATCTGGGCTCACCATCGCTTCTTCATAGTTCGTAGGTTCATCATGATCTAGTAGCATGATTTCCGAACAGGATTACCGTACCACTCAGTGCGGATCTTACTCTGGTTGATCTACGAGGTTACAGAGTAACTTGATCTCAAGTTTCATGATCAACATCATCAACTTCCTCACTACTTGGTGTAGATGTCTCGAAACCGGTTTCTGCGATTTAACTACTTTCAAGTAAGGGAGAAGGTACAATTACCTCATCAAGTTCTACTTTCCTCCCACTCACTTCTTTCGAGAGAAACTCCTTCTCTAGAAAGGATCCATTCTTAGCAACAAATGTCTTGCCTTCGGATCTGTGATAGAAGGTGTACCCAACTGTCTCCTTTGGGTATCCTATGAAGACACATTTCTCGATTTGGGTTCGAGCTTATCGGGTTGAAGCTTTTTCACATAAGCATCGCATCCCCAAACTTTAAGAAACGACAACTTTGGTTTCTTGCTAAACCACAGTTCATAAGGTGTCGTCTCAACGGATTTCGACGGTGTTCTATTCAATGTGAATGCGACCGTCTCTAGAGCATAACCCCAAAACGATAGCGGTAAATCAGTAGAGACATCATAGATCGCACCATATCTAGTAAAGTACGATTCTGACGTTCGGACACACCATTCTGTTGTGGTGTTCGGTGGCGTGAGTTGCGAAACTATTTCGCATTGTTTCAAATGTAGACCAAACTCGTAACTCAAATATTCACCTCCACGATCGATCGTAGAAACTTAATTTTCTTATTACGATGATTTTCAACTTCACTCTGAAATTCTTTGAACTTTTCAAATGTTTCAGACTTATGTTTCATTAAGTAGATATACCCATATCTGCTTAAGTCATCTGTGAAGGTGAGAAAATAACGATATCCGCCACGAGCCTCAACATTCATCGGACCACATACATCTCAGTATGTATGATTTCCAACAAATCTGTTGCTCTCTCCATAGTACCGAGAACGGGTTTTAGTCATCTTGCCCATGAGGCACGGTTCGCAAGTGCCAAGTGATTCATAATCAAGTGACTCCAAAAGTCCATCAAGATGGAGTTTCTTCATGCGCTTTACACCGATATGACCTAAGCGGCGAAGTGCCACAAATAAGTTGCACTATCATTATCAACTCTGCATCTTTTGGTTTCAACATTATGAATATGTGTATCACTACTATCGAGATTCATCAAAATAGACCACTCTTCAAGGGTGCATGACCATAAAAGATATTACTCATATAAATAGAACAACCATTATTCTCTCGATTTAAATGAATAACCGTCTCGCATCAAACAAGATCCAGATATAATGTTCATGCTCAACGCAGCACCAAATAACAATTATTTAGGTCTAAAACTAATCCGAAGGTAGATGTAGAGGTAGCGTGCCGACCGCGATCACATCGACTTTGGAACCATTTCCCACGCCGCATCGTCACCTCGTCCTTTGCCGTGTTAAGCAATCCGTAGTCCTGTTTGAGTTGCAAATATTAGCAATGAACCAGATCAAATACCAGTGCTCTGCGAGCTCTAGTAAGGTACACATCAATAACATGTATATCACATATACCTTTGTTCACCTTGCCATCCTTCTTATCCGCCAAATACTTGGGGCAGTTCCGCTTCGGTGACCGATCGCTTGCGGTAGAAGCACTCAGTTTCAGGTTTAGGGCCAGACTTGGGTTTCTTCTCCTGAGCAGCAACTTGCTTGCCGTTCTTCTTGAAGTTCCCCTTCTTCTTCCCTTTGCCTTTCTTCTTGAAACTAGTGGTCTTATTGACCATCAACACTTGATGCTCTTTCTTTATTTCTACCTCCGCAGCCTTTAGCATTGCGAAGAGCTCAGGTATAGTCTTTACTAACCCTTGCATATTATAGTTCATCACGAAGCCTTTGTAGCTTGGTGGCGTGATTGAAGAATTACATCAATGACACAATCATCCGGAAGATTAACTCCCGCTTGAGTCAAGTGATTGTAATACCCGGACATTTTGAGTATGTGCTCACCGAGAACTATTCTCCTCCATCTTGCAGCTATAGAACTTATTGGAGACTTCATATCTCTCAACCCGGCATTACTTTGGAATATCAACTTCAACTCTGGAACATCTCATATGCTCCATGACGTTCAAAACGTCGTTGAAGTCCCGGTTCTAAGCCGTAAAGCATGGCACATCGAACTATAGAGTAGTCATCGCTTTGCTCGCCAGACGTTCATAACATCTGGAGTTGCTCTGCAGAGAGCTGGCACCTAGCGGTGCATCCAGGGCGTAACTTTTACGTGCAGCAATGAGGATAATCCTCGAGTTACGGACCCGATCCGTGTAGTTGCTACCATCATCTTTCAACTTTGCTTTCTCAAGGAACGCATTAAAATTCAACGGAACAACAACACGAGCCATCTATCTACAATCAAATATAAACAAGCAAGATACTATCGTACTAAGTTCATGATAAATTTAAGTTCAATTAATCATATTACTTAAGAACTCCCACTTAGACAGACATCCTCTAGTCATCTAAGTGATCACGTGATCCAAATCAACTAAACCATAACCGATCATCACGTGAAATGGAGTAGTTTTCAATGGTGAACATCTTATGTTGATCATATCTACTATATGATTCACGCTCGACCTTTCGGTCTCCGTGTTCGAGGCCATATCTGCATATGCTAGGCTCGTCAAGTATAACCCGAGTATTCTGCGTGTGCAAAACTGGCTTGCACCCGTTGTAGATGGACGTGAAGCTTATCACACCCGATCATCACGTGGTGTCCGGGCCCGACGAACTTTGGCAGCGGTGCATACTCGTGGAGAACACTTCTTGATAATTTAGTGAGAGATCATCTTATAATGCTACCGTCAATCAAAGCAAGATAAGATGCATAAAAGATAAACATCACATGCAAATCAATATAAGTGATATGATATGGTCATCATCATCTTGTGCTTCGTGATCTCCATCTCTGCAGCACCATCATGATCACCATCGTCACCGTAGCGACACCTTGATCTCCATCGTAGCATTGTTGTCGTCTCGCCAATCTTATGCTTCTCGACTATCGCTACCGCTTAGTGATAAAGTAAAGCATTACTGAGCGATTGCATTTCATACAATAAGCGACAACCATATGGCTCCTGCCGATTGCCGATAACCGGTTACAAAACATGATCATCTCATACAATAAAATATAGCATCACGTCTTGACCATATCACATCACAACATGCCTGCAAAAACAAGTTAGGCGTCCTCTACTTTGTTTTTGCAAATTTTACGTGGCTGCTACGGGCTTAAGCAAGAACCAATCTCACCTCGCATCAAAACCACAACGATACTTCGTCAAATAGACTCCTTTTAACCTTCACAAGGACCGGGCGTAGCCACACTCGATTCAACTAAAGTGAGAGAGCAGAGACACCCACCAGTCACCTTTAAGCAACGCGAGTGCTCGTGGCGGTGAAACCAGTCTCGCGTAAGCGTCTGCGTAATGTCGGTCCAGGCCGCTTCATCTCACAATACCGCTCAACCAAAGTATGACATGCTGGTAGGTAGTATGACTTGTATCGCCCACAACTCACTTGTGTTCTACTCGTGCAAAACATCAAACCATAAAAACCTAGGCTCGGATGCCATTTGTTGGGGAACGTAGTAATTTCAAAAATTTCCTACGCACACGCAAGATCATGGTGATGTATAGCAACGAGAGGGAGAGTGTTGTCTACGTACCCTCGTGAGACCGGGCGAAGCGATCACAACGTAGAGGAAGTAGTCGTCGTTCTCCCGCGATCCGACCGATCCGGCGCCGTTACTCCGGCGCCCGAGTTCTTGACACACGTACAGCTCGATGGCGTCCCTCGAACTCCGATCCAGCCGAGTGTCGAGGAGAGTTCCGTCAAGACGACGGCGTGGTGGCGATCTTGATGTTCTCTCATGCAGGCTTCGCCTAAGCTTGCGACGATATGACCGAGGTGGAATATGGTGGAGGGGCACCGCACACGGCTAAGGAACGATCCGTAGATCAAACTTGTGTGTTCTAGGGTGCCCCCTGCCCCGTATATAAAGGAGGGAGGGGGAGGTGCGGCCGGCCCAAGGGAGGCGGCGGAGGAGTCCTACTCCCACCGAGTAGGACTCCCCCTTCCTAGTTGGAGTAGGATTGGGGAGGGGAAGAGAGAGGGCGCCGCCCCTCTCCTTGTCCTATTCGGACTAGGGGAGGCGCGCCACACCTGGCCGGCCCTTCCTCTTCTCCCTCGTGGCCCACTAAGGCCCAATAGCCCCGGAGGTTCCAGTAACCCCGGTTTTCCTAGAAAATCCGATTTCACCCGAACCATTCGAACTCCAAATATAGGCTTCCAATATATCAATCTTTATGTCTCGACCATTTCGAGACTCCTCGTCATGTCCGTGATCACATCCGGACTCGAACTTCTTGGTACATCAAAATACATAAACTCATAATATAACATCCATCGAAACCTTAAGCGTGCGGACCCTATGGTTCGAGAACAATGTAGACATGACCGAGACACGTCTCCAAATAATAACCAACAGCGGGACCTGGATGCCCATATTGGCTCCTACATATTCTACGAAGATCTTTATCGGTCGAGACCGCATAACAACATCGTTGTTCCTTTGTCATCGGTATGTTACTTGCCCGAGATTCGATCGTCGGTATCCAATACCTAGTTCAATCTCGTTACGGCAAGTCTCTTTACTCGTTCCGTAATACATCATCTCACAGCTAACTCATTAGTTGTAATGCTTGCAAGGCTTCATGATGTGTATTACCGAGAGGGCCAGAGATACCTCTCCGACAATCGGAGTGACAAAACCTAATCTCAAATACGCCAACCCAACATCTACCTTTGGAGACACCTGTAGTACTCCTTTATAATCACCCGATTCGTTGTGACGTTTGGTAGCACCAAAATGTTCCTCCGTAAACGGAGTTGCATAATCTCATAGTTCTTGGAACATGTATAAGTCATGGATAAAAGCAGTAGCAACATACTAAACGATCGTGTGCTAAGCTAATGGAATGGGTGATGTCAATCAGATCATTCTACTAATGATGTGACCTTGTTAATCAAATAACAACTCTTTGTTCATGGTTAGGAAACATAACCATCTTTGATTAACAAGCTAGTCTAGTAGAGGCATACTAGTGACACATTGTTTGTCTATGCATTCACACATGTATCATGTTTCCGGTTAATACAATTCTAGCATGAATGATAAACATTTATCATGAAATAAGGAAATAAATAATAACTTTATTATTGCCTCTAGGGCATATTTCCTTCAGGGGTGTCATCTCCCGCTCGCCAGGCATGGATGCGCTGGAGGCGGATTTCCGCGGCCGGGCTCTGCTTGCCTCGGTGCAGGGCAGGCGCCCCCCTGTGTCGCCGGAGGCGCTGGTGCAAGTTCTGGCCCGGTGCTGCGGGGTGGAGAGATGCCATGTCCGGGTGGAGGTCACTCACCCCCGCCGATTTCTTCCTCTCCTTCGCTTCCATGGAGGACTGCGACAAAGTGTTCCGCGAATCCGGCCGGATCAGATGCGCCGGCTCCCATCGCGTTCCAGCGCTGGCACAGGAGCGCGCAGGCGACCAATGGCAAGATGGAGTTTTTCTGCAAGCTGGGCATAGAGGGCCTTCCGGCCAGCGCCTGGGAATGGGGCTCCGTCAATCAACTGATAAACAACCTTCATGGTCAGTTGGTGGAGATCCTTCCGCCTGACGACCGCTGGCAGCTGGATGTCACCGCCTGGATGAGGAACCCGTCCGGCATCCCCAAGATCTATGACCTCGAGGTGCCCGAGCCATCCGGCCTTCAGAACACGGTGGACGAAGAATGGCCGGTGGCGCCCCCGCCCCTCCTACGGAGAGGCGTACGCTCATACACCACCTCACCATCCACGTCCTGGATGTGGTGGATCGCACGGCACCTTTCATGGCCCTGCGGCCGAACTACGAGCCGGACGAGGATGAAGATTTGACGTGAAGACACGACTATTCCCGCAGCTGCTTTCGGGGAAGAATCGATGGGGAAGGGAGAGGCGACACCCCCGATCTGGCGGCCACCCCTTCGGAGGGCCTGGTGGTCTGGGCATCGCTGGAGACTAGGGCACTCGCAGCGTGAACGGTCTCCTAGCGCCAGCTGGGGGTATGGAGCTGTCACTTCGGCGCTGGAATCTGCTCCCGGCGGCACCGGCAGCATCGGCAAACTCTCAACTATGCCGGGGGAATGCCGCCCTCAACTCTCCTCCGCCCATGGGGCTGTCAAGGGCTCCGTCTCTAGCCTTGGTGGCCACCACGGCTGAGGGCTCGGCGGCCTGCATCGCCACTCCGCCCGTTTTTTCCTCAGCTACTCGCATTGCGGTGGGAGTCGCGGCTGGCGTCGTCACTCCGTCAGGCTCTTCCTCGGCTGCCCGCATGTCGGTGGGCTCGGCGGCCTGCATCGACACTCCGTCAGGCCTTTCCTCAGCTGCCAGCACGACGGTGGGCTCGGAAGCGTTGGTGCTTATTCCTCTCCTCGGCAAGGGTCCCGCAGGGTGTGCCCCCTCCCCGAGGTGCCTTTCTTTCAGCCCGGCTACGGGCGGTGCCGCGGTCTGCCCCTCTGCGTCCGGCGCACCGTCCGGGCCCGGGCGCCTGTCCTCCCCGCCGGCCGACTCACAGAGGCTGCAGCTGCTCTGCTCTCCTCAGGCCACGTTGCAGCTCACCACCCCAAGGACGAGCATGGAGCTGCCGATGCTGTCGATCCTTGACCCTCAATTGGAGCCCCTCTCTGACGTTTCGAGCCCCACGCGCACCCCGCCTGCTATTCCGCTGGCGCCACACCAACTGCTCCCTCCCCATGCCTCCCAGGTGGTGGGAGCAAGCCCGATGGTTGGCCCCAGGACGGCAGCGGAGGCTTTTCTTCAGGGACTCAGGGCATCGCCTGCCATTTCCATCCTTGGGTCAAGGCCGGCGGCGTCCGCTCTGGCAAGATGAAAGAAGCCACTCCCCCCCAATTTCACCCCAAGAAGAAGCGCGAGGCTCTCCAAGCGGGACAATGGCGTGCGCCAGGGGCCGGTGCAGCGCGCACAATCTGTCCTTTTGCGTTCTCTGGGGGTCATCGAGGGTGAAGAGCACATCTCCGAGGAGGCGATGGACTACTACCTGAAGCTCTTCGACAAGCCGCTGGCTCCTCAGCACATCCATGCAATTGCTGCTCTCTTCGACCCGGAGGGGGCAGGGTTTAATGAGCCCGATCAGTTCGATTTTGCTGCTTTCAGCCTTCCAGAGTGTATTGAGCCCTGTGACGCATAGTGCCCAGGTGCGATAGGGGTGTTCGGTGGTTATGCTTGTTTATCATGGTCGAATCCTTTGGTATGTTGGTGTGGAATGTCAGGGGGCTGAACAATCCTGCTAGGCACAACTCCATTCGCTTGTTCATGCAAAGCTATGATGTATCCTTGGTGTGTTTCCAAGAGTCTAAATTGGAGGTGTTGGATGCCACTGTGATCAACCAGACCTTGGGTCCTGGTTTTGATGGTTTTGAGGCTCTTCCGGCGGAGGGTACAAGAGGAGGCATTGTGATGGCTTGGAAAACCGACAGACTGCGGATATCGAATGTGCAGAGGATGGAGTTCTCCGTTTCGGCAACAGTCACGTCGCTGGCGGATGGGAAGGTCTGGATGGTCTCTTATGTGTGTGGACCTCAGGCTGATCATGACAAAGTGCGTTTTCTGGAAGAGCTTGAAACTCTAGGAGAATAGGTCCAGGCACCGTGGATTCTCAATGGAGACTTCAACCTAGTGCGTCATGAGGAGGAACGCAGCACTGGCAGAGCTAACAGGCGGCTGGTGAACAAGTTTCGACACACTGTCAACAAGTTGGGTCTGCACGAAATGCCTCTTGTTGGTAGGAAATTCACTTGGTGTAATGGGCAGGAGTGTCCGATCATGGCTAAGCTGGACAGGTTGTTCTTTAATAGTGCTTGGGAGGATATCTACCCGATCAGTGATCTCCATCCCTTAAGCTCCAACATCTCAGATCACTGTCCTTTATTGCTCTCGGTGTCTGGAGCACGCCCGAGGTCCTTCAGATTCAGATTCGAGAACTTTTGGTGTAAGTTGCTGGGCTTCTTGGAGGTGGTCAAGGAAGCGTGGGAGGAAGACGTCGATAGCTCGGACCCAATGTTTATCTTTAGCACTAAACTCCAGCGCACTGCCAAGGCTCTCAGGAGATGGGGACAGCGGAAACAAAGCTCCATGAACCTCCGCTTTCAGATTGCAAATGAATCATTCTAAGGCTTGATGCTGCTCAATAGTCCAGATTGCTCTCCGAGGAGGAGAGAAAGCTTAGGGCATTCCTGAAAGGAAAATGTCTGGCTTTGGCTTCTCTGGAGCGCATCCGCCTGCCACAACGCGCCAAGGTTAGGGATCTTCGGGAAGGCGATGCTAATACGAAGTATTTTCATATGAAAGCCAATGGCCGGAGGAGAAAGAACTTGATTCCTTACCTGAAGGACGGTGATCGGATGGTGACCTCTATGGATGAGAAGCTAGACCTCGCACAATCCTTCTTTCGTAATCTGTTGGGCACGCCCAAAGCCCGGAGCTGTCTGGTTAACCTGGAGGAGCTCGAACTGCTTAAGCTATCACCAGATTCTACGAGGGCCCTGGAGATGCCTTTCACAATGGAGGAGGTGAGGAAGGTGGTTTTCGACATGCCTACTGACCGTGCCCCGGGTCCTGATGGTTTCTCCGGGTTGTTTTACTCGAAATGTTGGGATATCATAGCCGAGGATCTGATGGCTGTCATGCACGCTTTATATGAGGGGTGTTTCCTTTCCTTTGGGGGGTTGAACTCCTCGATCATCACGCTCCTGCCCAAAAGGGATGTCTCGCTGCAGCTTGGAGACTTTAGGCCTATCAATTTGATCCATGGGGTAGCAAAGATCTTTGCCAAGGTGTTGGCAACCAGGTTGACACCCTTACTACCAGATATTATTTCGCAAGCCCAGAGTGCCTTCATCTCCAACCGTAGCATTCATGAAAATTTCAAATTTGTGCGTAATGCTGCCAAGATGCTGCATCAGAAGAAACGGCCAGCGGTGCTCATGAAAATTGATATCTCCAAGGCTTTCGACACGCTTTCTTGGGAGTTCCTTCTGGAAGTGATGAGGAATAGAGGCTTTGGGAGGAGGTGGTGCTCTTGGGTCTGTGGCCTTCTCAGTTCTGCGTCATCCTCAGTGCTCGTCAATGGAGAACTGTCAGCACCCTTTGCTCTCGTCCAAGGGGTGAGGCAAGGGGATCCGGTGGCGCCTGCTCTCTTCATCCTGGCAATGGGCACTTTGCATGCCATGCTGCGCTGGGCCGAGCAAAAGAGTCTTCTTTCCCCTCTCGGCCTCGACAGCAACACACCCAGAGCATCCATTTTCGCCGATGATGTGGTCCTCTTCTTCAAGCCAACTCCGGTGGACAATCAGGTGATTGCCAGCATGTTAGATCTGTTTGGAGAGGCTTCGGGTTTGCGGATCAACCTGCGGAAGAGCACCATAACATGTATACGCTGCGAAGGGGAGGTTGAGATCACTGTGGCGGAGCATTTTCAATGCGCTAGGCAAAATTTTCCCTTCAACTACTTGGGGAATCCCACTCTCAATATATCGGCTGAAACGGAATGACATTTGGCCAATGGTGGATAAATACTCAAACAAGATGAAAGGCTGTAAACCGAAGTTGTTGGCTGCCGTGGGGCGTTTGGCTCTTACTAGCTCAGTTCTCATGGCTCTCCCTCTCCACTGTTGGGGAACGTTGCAGAAAATTAAAAATTTTCCTACGGTTTCACCAAGATCCATCTATGAGTTCATCTAAGCAACGAGTAACAGGAGAGAGTTTGCATCTACATACCACTTGTAGATCGTGTGCGGAAGCTTGCAAGGTGATGATGTAGTCGTACTCGACGTGATTTAGATCACCGATGTCCAAGTGCTGAACGGACAGCACCTCCGCGTTCAACACACGTACGGGATGGGAGACGTCTCCTCCTTCTTGATCCAGCAAGGGGGAAGGAGAGGTTGATGATGATCCAGCAGCACGACGGCGTGGTGGTGGATGCAGCAGATCTCCGGCAGGGCTTCGCCAAGCGACTACGGGAGGAGGACGAGGTGTAGCAGGGGGAGGGAGGCGCCAAGCACAAGGGTACAGCAGCCCCCCTCCCTCCCCCCTTTATATAGGCCTCCGGGCGCCCGGCCCTGAGATCCAATCTCCAAGGGGGCGGCCAAGGGGTGGAGTGCCCCCCAAGCCAAGTGGGGCGCCCCCCACCCCTAGGGTTTCAACCCTAGGCGGAGGGGGTGGGCCTAGGGGGGCGCACCAACCCACTATGGGCTGGTTCTCCTCCCACTTCAGCCCATGGGGCCCTTCGGGATGGGTGGCCCCACCCGGTGGACCCCCGGGACCCTTCCGGTGGTCCCGGTACATTACCGGGAGACCCCGAAACTTTCCCGATGGCCGAAATACCACTTCATATATATTATTCTTTGCCTCCGGACCATTCCCAAACTCCTCGTGACGTCCGGGATCTCATCCGGGACTCCGAACAACATTCAGTATGCTGCATACTCATATTCATACAACCCTAGCGTCACCGAACCTTAAGTGTGTAGACCCTACGGGTTCGGAGACATCTGAACATGACCGAGACGACTCTCGGGCAATAACCAACAACAGGATCTGGATACCCATGTTGGCTCCCACATGCTCCTCGATGATTTCATCGGTTGAACCACGATGTCGAGGATTCGATCAAACCACATATGCAATTCCTTTGTCAATCGATGCGTTACTTGCCCGAGACTCGATCGTCGGTATCCCAATACCTTGTTCACCTCGTTACGGCAAAGTCACTTTACTCGCATCGTAATGCATGATCCGTGGCCAACACCTTGGTCACCTTGAGCTCATTATGATGATGCATTACCGAGTGGGCCCAGAGATACCTCTCCGTCATACGGAGTGACAAATCCCGCCTCGATCCGTGTCAACCCAATAGATACTTTCGGATATACCGTAATGCACCTTTATAGTCACCCGATTACGTTGTGACGTTTGATACACCCAAGGCACTCCTACGGTATCCGGAGTTACGATCTCATGGTCGAAGGAAGAGATACTTGACATTGGCAAAGCTCTAGCAAACGAACTACGATCTTTGTGCTATGCTTAGGATTGGGTCTGTCCATCACATCATTCTCCTAATGATGTGATCCCGTTATCAACGACATCCAATGTCCATAGTCAGAAACCATGACTATCTGTTGATCACAACGAGCTAGTCAACTAGAGGCTCACTAGGGACATATTGTGGTCTATGTGTTCACACGTGTATTACGATTTCCGGATAATACAGTTATAGCATGAACAAAAGACAATTATCATGAACAATGAAATATAATAATACTTTTATTATTGCCTCTAGGGCATATTTCCAACATCCACTTCATGGATGTGCTCCCGCTGCCGGTGTGGGCGATCAAGGTTATAGAACGAAGATGCCGAGGTTTTCTCTGGAAAGGAGAGGAGGAAATCAATGGAGGGCACTGTTTGCTGCCATGGTCTCGGGTCTGCAGGCCGAAGGAACTGGGTGGCCTCGGCTTGGCGAACCTCAGACTCTTCGGGCTGGCCTTGCGATGTCGGTGGCCTTGGCTCAGATGGGCTACGGAGGAAAGGCCCTGGCATTGCTTGCCGGACCCCACTGAGAAGGAAGTTGGGGCTATTTTTAAGGCAGCATGCGCTATCTCGCTAGGCAACGGCGAGTCGGCGAGATTCTGGACTGACAACTGGTTGCCGAACGGTCGATCGATAGCCGATGCTGCCCCGGTCCTCTTCTCCTTTGTGCGCGACTCTGGGCGATCTGTCAAGGAGGGGTTGCGCAACCAAGCCTGGATCCAAGACATAAGGGGAGGCCTCTTGGTTCAGGCGCTCGCCCAATACCTGGAAATTTGGGACATTTCGCAGGCCACGGTGCTGACACCTGAGGCTTTTGATCGCCCCCGATGGAGGCTAACGGATAACCAGTGCTTCTCTGTCAGCAGCGCATATCGGATGTTCTTCATGGCCGGCATCCGCTTTCCATGCTACAAACCTATTTGGAAGTCCAAGGCGCCGCCCCGCTGTCGTTTCTTCATGTGGCTAGTCGTGCACAAACGCTGCCTCACGGCAGACAACCTGTTGCGTAGAGGATGGCCGTCCAATTCTACACGCCCTCTGTGCACAGCGGAACCGGAGGATTGCACACATCTCTTTGTGCACTGCAGATATACGCAGCACCTCTGGAGCATCTTCAGGCAATGGACGGGTGCGCACTTCTCTATCCCTGAGGACTCCTGCAACACCACAGAGGACTGGTGGCTATCAGCAAGGAAGAGCATCCCCAAGGCGATCAGGCGGGACTTCGACACCATTGTCATCTTGGTGCATTGGAGGATCTGGAAGGAGCGGAATGCCAGGATTTTCCAGCACACGGCCAGCACCGCTAACCGCGTCCTCGACCTGATCCGTGAGGATATTGCTGTGTGGAGGGCTGCTGGGTGTGTTGCAGATATCTCTACTTGAGGCTTGAGGCTGTATTCTGCATTCTGTATTTTGTTTTTGCTTCCCGATCTTGTTTCTGCTCCACCTAGAGTCGGAGCGTCTCGTCCTGCTACTGGAGCAGGCCATCGGCGCTAGATCGCCTAGCCTGATGGCGCCTGGTTGTACCCTCTTTTTTATCTAATAAAGATCGGCCTTGGGCCCTTCGAGAAACTTGGAGCAAACACTTTAGGTAAAAAGAATTTATCTATTGTGTTCTTGTGTCAGGTAGATATGTCTGCCTTTTGCAACCACATGATATTGTAATAAATCCTTTGGACCTCGTTGAACACTAAAGCAACACTGTCTTCCCTAATGAAATGGTAAGAATATGATTTTATTTTATAAAAAGGTAAGCGAACTATTACATGTGTGGGTCGGTGTAGTTACTACTCACTCTGTTTGAAAATATTAAATATTTTTTGACACCGTCTTACATTTTGAGGCAGAGGTAGTACTTTTACTAATGGTGTATGCATGCAGGGCACACCACTAGTGACACAAATACAAGTGGCGTGCACCTTCCGCCACTAGTAACTTATGTTGGATCCGACTGCTAGCTCAAATAGTAGTGGCATGTGCACATCGAGCCATGCCACCAATATGGAAATATTGATGGTGTGCAAAAATTTGTCACACCATTGGTATATTGAAAAATTGCAGTTGCATAGTTGGTGGCGTGCCATTAATATGGATTCACATACTATCATTTCTCTACTAGTGTTTCAATACATAACCTCTTAGTTGCAAGTTATATGCACTGATATAGGCCTTAGGCACGGGATCCATGTATACATCTATTTTCATTTAATAGGCGTTGAGCGGATCTGGAACTCAAGACCTCATGAAGTTGGTACTATATTGAAACCGTCCATCCAATTTATCCAAATGTCCAAACTGTTGAACAGGCTGTAAATTTGAGCACTTTGTTCTAGGGTTGAGGATTATGCACACACCAAGGGATGCTCTATTCCTCACGTAGGGTGACACAAGTCGCCCAAACACGCCTTTTTGGGCCGGCCCATTTGCACACATCCAAATGTTTATGAATTGGAAACAAATGTTCATGAATTTGAAAAAATAATTGTTCAGAAATTTGAAAGATGTTCATGATTTGAAAAAATATTCTCGGATTTCATTTTTTTGCGAATTTGTGACAAATTGCACCCAAAATTTTAAAATGTTCATGTTTTTTAAAACGTATTCAAGATTTTATAAAGTGTTCCCAATTTCAAAATAATTTAAACAATTTGAAAATGTTCCTCGGTTTCAAATAAATGTTCTTGAATTTAAATTTTTTCTAAAGAAAAAAACCAAAATTGCAAAATGGAATAGAAAAAGCGGTTTTTTAATATGAAGAAACCAAAAGAAGAAAAATGGAAACTGAAAAGGGGAGTTAGTTGGGCCTGGCCAACTTTATATAGCAGCAATACTAGGGGATACGTTATACATCGATTACCCTGCGGTACACGGGTAATAGCACTCACACATACAAGGAACACACACACACACGCGCGCATACACACAGATACAGATGCACACTGATCCGGCTTAGCACCCACTGTCGGCGATGCTCGATGTCTATACAAGGCCGATTTTCTCCCAGGTCATCGCGTCAGCGCCACCCTCTTGCGAGATGAGTTAAGGGAGATGCGAAGGATTGATTGAGCGAATTGACAAAGTATCTAAAGAAAAAATAATCACGCAAGACCCTAATACCAATATTGCTTAAACTTAATATTTTTAATTAACTTGTTAAAATGAAAGGTGAAAAAAAGGGATTTGTCAGAAAGTACATGTGGTAACTCTTCAGTCGCCATAAAACAGTTCTTGTAAGTTATTTAATTAACGAAAATTAATGTAGAACGATCCACATTGCTCGCGCTTACCCTACCGGCCGAGTTGGGCCGGCGATGATAGGTGTCTACTAGCCTGATTTTAGTTAAGTCGTGAAAACACGCGGGGACTATATCTCGCTTAGTGTGAGTGTTTCTTCCATCTCCCCTGAACCTTTTGCCTCTGTGCTGTAGATACTGGCCAGCCTGTTTTCGTCTAGCCAGCCTGTTTTCGTCTATTTTAGTTTCCTTCATTGGGTTCGATCGGTCGAGTGAGTACGCTAGTTCGCTTGCATCGCTCGGGTTCTTTCCTTTTTTCTTTTTTATCCTTTTCTTTTTCTTTGTTTCTTCACTTTTGGGGGGGTTTCTGTTTTCTTTGCTTTTTCATTGGTTTTATTGGTCTCTTTTCATCCTTTTTTCATTTATTTTCTTTGTTTTTATTTGTTTCTGTCTCGATTTCAGTTTTTCCTTTGTTTTTTTATTTCTTTCTTGTTTTTTATTGATTTACTTTGTTATTCCCTCAAGGTTTCTCTGTTTCCATTCTTTTGAATTGGTTTCTTCAAGTTTTTCATTTTCTCTCTTTGTTTTTTCTTAGGTTTTCTTCATTTTTATTTGTTTTGTTGTTATGAGTTTCCTTTTGGGTCAACACATGTTTATTGTTTTTCAGTACACATTCAACATTTTTCATATACATCTGGAATATGTTTTATACACGGTTAACATTTTTCAAATACATGATTAATATTTTTTGAGCACTTATATTTTTATGTCTACTTTTTTCCATACACATTATACATTTTTGCTATTTACCTAATACATTTTTCTAATACATGTTTCACATTATTCAAATACATGATTAATATATTCCAAATTCAGGGTCAACATTTTCTCAAATGATTTATTAAATTTTGTCAAATGATTGATTAAAGTTTTCTTAAAAACAAGATTAAATTTCTCCAATATATGGTCAACATTTGTTCTATGCACATTTAACATTTTTTCTAGTGCTTGATTACCATTTTCTCAATATGTGGCCAACATTTCCCCCTAAAAACATTTTTATATGCACATTTAACATTTTTCAAATGCTTGGGTAACATTTTTAAATAATGTTTTCAAATAGTTGATTAACATTTTTAAATACAAGATGAACGTTTTTCACACACATTGTATATTTGTTGTAAAAAATTCATATACATGAGAAACATTTTCCCTATACACGTCTAACATTTTCAAATGCTTTGGTTAACATTTTTTTTCAAGGTTTTATGTAAAGAGTTTTTTAATATATTTATCTAGTATATTTTGAAGTATAACCATAAATAAAAATAAAAGCAAAATACAAAAACAAAAGAAGGTTTTTTTTAGGAAACAAAAACAAAGAAGGTGAAAATAATAAAACCAGGCTGTGGCCTCCCGCGCCCCTTGGCCGGCCCATGTGGCTCTCGCGTTGAGCAAGTCTTTCCGATGTCTCGCTATAAGCTAGAAATAGAGGGCGCCCGTGAAAACAACACGTCGTCCATAATGCTTGGTTTTTTTTTGTTTTTTTTTTTTAGAATCGTCGTCCATAATGCTGCAAGTTGTAAGCCGACGCGGTTTGGAGTGTGAGCCGGAATCGGCGAGCAGCCCAATCGAATCAATAAAAGCACCCCAGAAGAGATGAATGATGCACAAACCAAGGGATCGTGGAACCAATATCATCCTGCCGGCCCTTTCTTCCTTCTCTCGATCGGTCCTCTGGATTTGGAAGAGAAGGGGGTAGAAGCAGTTGACGCAGGAGCTAGTCGATCGATCCGATGGCCATGGACCGGCAGTCGGAGTGGATCGTCCTGCGGCGCGTGCTGGCCTTCCTCAAGTCGAGGAAGCTCCACCGGGCGGCGTACGCTCTGGAGAAGGAGGCGAGGCTGAAGCTGGACCTGCCGCACCTGCACAAGCTCTTCGCCAAGGGCCGCTGGCGGGCGGCGGACGAGTACGTGACGGCGTTCATGAGCGGGAAGGAGAGCACCACGCCCTCCGCGTCCGCCACGCTCTTCGTCGTCCGGTTCGAGCGCTTCGTCCGGGCGCTCAAGCGGGGCGACGAGGCGTGGGCCCTGCGCTACTTCCGCCGCTCCGTCCGGCCGCTACTGCGCAGCCACCCCGACGAGGCCGCCGCGCGCGCCGAGTGCAACAGGGCCATCATGGACCGCGGCTCCCTCCACCGCAACTACCCCGACGATGCCGCGTACAGGGACCAGCGCTTGGACGAGTTCTATCACTGCGTCTATCAGAACGAGCACATCTCCCGCTCCTTCAACGATATCTTCGACTACAACCTGCGCTTCATGAGGGGGACGGCCGCCATCGGCCTGCGCCGCCATGCACACCGGCCGCGACGCCCACCAAGACCCGCCGCCTAAATCATCCACAGCCGCTCATCGCTCATCGACCCGGCCAGCCAGCAGGACGAACAGAGCTCGGAGTAGGAGTACATTATGATTTGTTTGTAGTACGAAACAAGTTTAGCTCGAAGTGCATGACGATGAAAGTTTTTTGATTTCCTAATCTTCAAGACTTTCAATTTATGTCTTCGAATTCTGAAAGTTCTGATTAATTCCTGAATGATTTCTTCCTCAGATTTGGCAGGGAAAAAAAATCTTGGAGATTATGTAATGTTTACTCTCGAACTTTTTGTTTCACCATTTGCATCTTTGAAGTAACGATCTGTGGTTTGCTGTTGTCTCAAGAGGATCAGCCAAGATAAGGGGCTGCAATGCAAAACGCTAGAACAATCTTGGGTTCTAGTGTACTCACTTTCTTAAACTTAGAAGACAAAACCGTATTTGTAAATACAAACATATCCAAAGAACAACAAGAACACTGCACAAGACGTAGGATGTTACACCTCCATGACACGAACCCGGATAAACAAAGCATCCCTCTTTCCAACATCTAAAAGGGGATCTCTGATATCAACGCTTCCCCGTCGACAGCCTCCCATGTTGCAGCACAGAGCTGGCCGTAGCCATTCCACACATGAGCCGGCCTACGGCATCCACCACATCCTGGGGCCGCTGCCTCAATGTCCTCCTTATGGAGAGAAGCGGATGCCACCTTGCTTGATGCTGACAGGGAGGTACCGATGTGTCCCGACTCCGTCAATGTCGGATACTTGTGCCTGGAGCCATATGCTCATCGACGCCTACTGAACACTACCTTGCCATCGTCGGTCACCAAATCTGTCACGCGTAGGGCCACTGCCGCTGCCACCACATCATCCCGCGCCTTTCGCCACACCGCTCATAGTCATCGCGCATCTTGCCCTGGGCATGCTGCACGCAGGGCTGCCGCTGCATCATCCCAAGCCATCTGTTGTACCGCTTGTAGTCATTGTGGATCGCCGACCGAGCATGTTGCGCCACCACCCGCCTGCTCAAGGTCGCTGCCTGGGCGTCTGGGGCGTGAAGTCCACACGCACCACCGCACCCCCGACCTTAATGCTGCCTCGACGGTGCCGGGACAGCTCCATAGCACCAGCACGTGACCGCAAGGGCACCTGACCGCATAGGGCCCGTCACCGCTATGCGATCCTGCCACCGATCCCTTCCGTCCTGCTATGTTACCCGCAACAGCATGCCTCCCCTCGACGCACTAATCCTCCTTCCAGAGAACGGTCGCCACCACCATTGGCGTAGTCTGATCCTGTAGCTTGTCGCCACCTACTGGTGGAACAACGGACTTCGGAGACCGGCACAAGGGGAGCAGGTTCTCGCTGCCGTCGGCTGCGGAGGGCTTGTTACCACATACACGGAGGGGAACTTTTGGTCAAAGGATGTATATACACCCTATATGAAAACTATATTTAGTAATTAAATAACAAGTTACAAATTCTGAAAGTACTTTGGAAATAAACTTGACATTCCATTGCACTGGTAAAAAAAATCCACAAAAATAAAAAATATCGTCGACTCCTTTTAAACAAAGACAAAAAATTCAGTCAAAATAGTGCGATTAGTGACCTGTAATAGCAAACAAATTGTCTTTTTCCCTGAAGTCAATGTTGGTTTTCTATTCGTGAAAATTTGTATATACTAATGCAAAAGAAAGTCAAGTTTATTGCAAAAAAACTTCCAACCTTTTTTGACTTTTTCTTTAGTTATTATTATTATTTCCTATATGAGGTGCATATACACCCAGGAACCAAAGGGTATTTCCCCCACATACACCCTCTTTTATTACTTGTCGCTTAGGACATCAGTGTGGCCTCCAATTAATGACATCTATTTGAGAATAATAGAACAATATACTACATAGTGTATATAAAATCTACATGAGCAAACTTAAAATATCTTGAATACATAAAAGATCACAAAATAACTGCTGAAACTACTGCTATGGCGGATCTTCGCTGAATCAGCAAAAGATACATGGATGCTGTAATCTGCACTGACATGATTGAAATTGTTCAAAGTTACCAACTAGTCAGGCCCTCGAGTATTGCATAGCGACCTTGCATACCTTATTACAAGTCAATGAAGACTCGCAGGCCGTCATGAGCCAGTTGTGTCGGTATTCCTTCTCTATAATCATACAAGTTTACACATGAGACAGGGCCTTTAGGCTTTGAGAAAATACAGGAAGAATGTAACTATTTCAGCAGCTACACACGGACGTACCTGATAGACCATTCTGCCAACATCTGGTTTTCTCTCTGATGCTCAAAAAAATGCCTCATTCCAATCAACAGAGCTTTTTTAGGATGGATCCTCTTGATAGCATCAAGACTCTGCAAAATAATAGGATATTGGTTTCATGTTGAAGAAAATAGCATTATCCTATACAAGGAACACTACACAGTTTGCTAAGCAAATCTGATGAAAAAAACTTCAAGACAAAATATTAGGAAGTCCTTGAAAAATAACCTCACTCAGAGTTAAATGGGTGCTGAAAGAACCTCCCTGTTCAGAACATGAAGTCTGTGTCAGAGTATCAACATATTTGACAGCATTTGGAATTTAGTCGTATCAAATAATCATCAAATTTGTATTCTCTGACAGGCAATGAGGGGTGGGCTTACGACTCCATGCAAAGAGTTTGCTTCTAGTATAAGTAGATCAACTTGTCCAGCACCAGATTTTGAAATAGCTAGAGGCAAAGACTCAACATCAGCAATTCAGCATTATATTCCACTCGGTAACATGGAGCAGTATAATATGCAGGAAACAAGAAAGTCCAACTAAAAAAATAGCTATTAGATGTTTTACCGTGTGAAATTATGATTTGCAACCTTGTTAATATAACTGACACGTACTAAGACTCTGGTTTCCAAGAAACATACTGAAAAGTGTTACTACCATTGAATTTGATCAGATGAAATCACTGAAGTTGAGGTGTACACTTTTATGATTTTCGGTGCCCCACATATAGGATTTGACATACAGTTTTAGCAACAACAATAGATACTTAACCTGCTAGATTATCAAGTACATCATAAATAATGTCGAGAATTTTGGATGCTGTTTAACAGATTAAAAACATCTTTCTGTTTCATTACAACTACCCCTTAAACATATGTCAGTGAAAAACGTCATGCTGTATTGATTAACAACCCTCCCATCTGTGATCCACAAGAACAAGCATTCTAATTATCTGAACAACGCTTTATGGACCAATATTTCCTTTTTACCATGCTCAGTTTTAGGTAGAAATCTTGAGACATCAGATAAATATGCAACTCTAGCTCTCCTCCCAAATAAGAAGCCTAAACAAATATACCCCTCTCCGTGCATTACCTGAACACAGAATAGCAAGGTAAGTAAGCACTCCAGGAGGCAAACATGTAACAAGATCAAAGTAACGCTCAACAGCGCTGGTTGTTACCGGCAACGGCACACACTGTAGCCCTGACGCTACAAAGGGTTTGTCGACATCATCCTCAATTATCTTCCAGTCGTTTTTTGCAACTTGGGCATCTTCATCGCCATCCTCTGGTTTCTGCTCCACCAAGTAGGGGAATCTTCTCGTGATACTGTAAATTCACGGTTGCTGTTATTACAGGATATGTTCTGGTGACTAATCCGGTTTTTTTTTTCAGTTCACTGTTTTTTTTTTCAGTTCACTGGGAAAGCTGAAGATGAACCTGTCCATCGTGAATTGCGTGAGGAAGATCGGAATTTGCTCAACGTCGTTTCTGCCATTTCTTGGTTGTACCACCCAGACTTCATCAAGGCCTAAAACAGCATCTGCGTGCTCATGGGTCAGAATGATCTGCACTGCACAGAACCCCCTTAGTCCTTCAGATTAGAATTGAGAGTGTGAACATCGTTTTTATTTTTCAGAAAAGAATGCAGTGTCAAATCTCACCGAGTCAACATAAGGAACTTTGTGGTGGACAAACCACCGGAGAACTTGTTCTCTGAATGTCTTGCCGATGTCGATTAGGATGTACTTGTGGGTTCCATCGTCATGGCAATAGTCTATCAAGAGAGAGGTGTTGAGCCTGAAAGCAAACAGGCATATGCATTTTGTCAGATAAGCACTGATAAAATCAGTTCAAAGTGCCCCCACAAAGTTATCTAAATATATCTAGACCATTCATGTAAAGTATGTTCGACTTTTCTAACATATGTAGAACAACATGAGAAATTGCATTTCAGCAAACGTGAATTGCTAATTATCTGGAATACGAAGTTATCTGAAAGTCGCTGCCTGTAGCCGTACTGCGCGCACCTGTAGTTGGGGTTCCCCTCCGGCGGGAGGGAGATGCCCATGGAGCAGACGGCGCAGGGCGGCGTTGACGGCTTGAGGAGGCACCGCGCGTCGGGCAGCGCGCCGGAGCAGCCCGTGCCCAGGAAGATAAGCGACGAAGATCCCCCAGTCGGTGACTTGGACGGATCGGGCTCCATCGATCCCCGGGTGATCCAATTGGTTCTTGTTTGTCTCGTTGGGAGTTTGGGACAATAATTTTCTCCTCTGTCCTCTCCTCTCCTCTCCTCCTTGTTCGGGAAAGCTTGTTTAGAAGCGCCGGAAAAGCTTTGCTGTTGACCTCGGCAAGTCTTCGCGCCTTTTTCTTTTCCTGGAGATTTTAATTAAGTTGCGTTAGTTTTCTTTTTCTATCAGCCGATTTTCTGGGCCACGGTTGAAACACAACAGCTCATGCTGAACTCCCCCCCCCCCCCACCCACCCACCCACACACCCACACCCACCTCGTACCTCCTCGTGTCGTTCCGAGGGCAACACCAGGGTCCCAACCCTAGCGCCGCCAGCCTCCATCTCAGAAGGTCCCCTGCCGGCAGCCCTAGGTTGTGCGGGTCGGGCGCGGTAGTCAGGACGGCAGCCCTAGGTTGTGCGGCGGTGGCTGACGCCTCCATGGTCAGCGGGGTGCATGCTCTGGTGGGCTACCCTGCTTGCTGATGGTTGGCGGCGGCGGACCGCGTATCTGACACTCGTCCAGATCTGTCGCGGCGTGGCTCTTGGTCGGCTGGCAGCGCGTGGAGGGGGCGGTAAGGGGCAGCTGGAGGCCCTCTGTCGGTGTTCCGGCGGCTGTGTACTTCATGTCGCGACTCCGCGCAGATACAGTCAGTTTGTGGGATCGGGTTGTTGCGATTACGGTAAAAATCGTGTCGGTTCAATCAAGATAGACGATGGCGACGTCTTTAACGTTGTTTCCTTGTCGAGGCATCTTCGTTGCAGTCAGCATTACCTCGCTCAGGCTATTCCATGGTGAAAGTGCAATCATGCCCTTAATCATATTTTGATGTTGATGACAACATATATGTTAGGGACTAATCATGTTTATCAAGTATATCTCAGATTATGTCCCAAAGATCGTGTGTATGGATCATGACTAGGGACAAAAAGCGTATAACTCAAGAATGCAGATACAAGACATGGACTTCGTTTATGGTTTGTTCTTGAGTATAGGGATCCCGCACTATTAAGAGGGGATCGTTGGATCTAGTGAAAGACTTGCTCAAAATCCACAGCTCCTATTTTTTTGTCTCTGGACGTCCGGTGCTCTACAAACGTCCGGTCCCTCCCAGATGTCCGGACGTCCAGCTCCCTCCGGTCGTCCGGTACTTTCCCAACAGAACCGTATTTACGGATTTCCGGACTCTCCGGTCGTTCGGGCTCCGGATGTCTGGCCTGTCTCGGACATCCATGTCCTGTGTACTAGTACGTGGCTCACATATTCACAGTGGCCGAACGTCCGATGACTGTCGGATGTCCGGACTTATTTGTACCACCGAACGTCCGATGTTGTCCGAACGTCCGACCTATCCTATGCACTTATGTTTCCCAAACGGTCACCTTTCCACATCCACTATATATATATATACCTTTCCCTTCAACGGGATAGGGTTGACCATTCACTTTGAGCTTGCCAAGAACACTCTTCACTCTCTCTCTCTCAATCACCTACATCAAATCCTACATCCCCAAGTGATTTAAGAGTCTTAGAGAGAAGTTCTCCGATCAAGTGATAGATCCACTCCTTCCCCTTCTTTGCACCAAAGGAATTTGTGATTTGAGCAAGTCTTGAGCTTTTCCCCAACATTCTTATTACTCTTGGAGGTTGGAGACTCCTAGGCGGTAGGAGTCTTTCGGAGAGGAATCAACCTTTGTGATTACCCCCGGAAAGTTTGTAAGGGTTTGGAGATCACCCCAAGGCCTACCATTAGTGGTTGAGAAACGCCTCCGTGGTGTTGTCTCGAAGGGATAATAGGGTGAGCCTTCGTGGCGTTGGTGTGCCTTCGTGGTAACATCCACCTCTCTAACGCTGACTAGCTTCCCTCCAAGGAAGTGAACATCGGCATACATCCTCGTCTCCCGGAGTTGCGGTTATTCCTAACCCTAACTCTCTACTTGTGGTTACTTGTCTCTTTGCACTTACTTACATCATATTGAGGTTGCTTACTTGTGCTACTTGCTTAGTACTTAGTACTCACTTGCAATTGTTAGGCTCACCTTCATATTCCGCATCATTGCCAAAAATTGCTAAGGAATAATTAAAATTTGTAATTGTACCTATTCACCCCCCTCTAGGTCCATCTCGATCCTTTCAATTGGTATGAGAGCCTCGTGCTCTATTCTTGTGGCTTAACCGCCCTAGAGCGAGATGAACCCGGATGGGACTCCCCTGGTTGCAGATCCTATGGATAAAGGCGAGGCTTCTTCTGAGGTCAAGTCCTTTACATCTGAGGATCTGGAACGGGCCCTTGCTAAGCAAAAAGAGGAGCATGAGGCTTCTCTTGAGGCCTTGGTCCAACTGAGATTAGCCACGTTGTCCACTATGCTTGCTCCACTCTCGGGTGGTGGGACTTCGAGGCCAACTGTGCCTACTCCGTCACTTGGTCAACAACCTCCTAGCAATGAACACACCAGTGTTCCTTGGCTTTATGCAAGACCTCAGGTTGAGAAACCAAGATATAATCCTCAAGGCAAACCTCCTTTGCTTAGTGCCACTTCCGATTTTGCTTTGTGGAGAGTTGCTATGCAGGATCATCTTCGACATGGAAACGATGAGATGCTGGAGATCTTGGAGTATGGCTATCATGTGGTTGATCCAAAGAACCCTACACCAAGAGAAATTTATGACAAGAATCTCGATGACACTGCAATCATGTGTATAAGGAGAGGTATGGATGAAAAGCAAAGGAGACCGTTCATACACATCACAAGTGCCAAGGAACTATGGGAAAGTGTTATAAGATCCAAGACTGGCACCTCTACCCTCCGGAGTGCTCAATATGAAATTGCCAAGGGGCAATTGCAAAAATTTTGTATGGAGAAAGGTGAAACCCCTAATCAACTCCATGAGCGCCTCATGACACTCACGGCCGACATTGAGTCATGTGAGTGTGACAAGACTCAAGATGGATTCAACATGACTAAGCGTTTCCTTGTGGATAAGTTACTTCATGCTCTCGCCCCATATCACCATCAAATGGTGTGGGACATAAGACAACACCATACCTTCAAGGAAATGACTACAGATGACATCATATCCACCTTCCAACTATTTGAAGAGTCAAAGGCAAATGCCACAAAACATCTTGCCATGCATGGTACCCCATCATCAAAGATCAATCTTGCATTCAAGGCCAAGCTTGTATGTGAAGATGAGCAAAGTGAGGAAGAAGAAGATGATGATGATGAAGATGGTGATGAGATTGAATCCGATGAGGGTCCTTCATATGAATACATGGCTCTCTTTGTCAAGAAGTTTAGCGCAGGAAAATTCAAGGGAAGATTTCAAAAGAAGAAAGTAAGAAAATGCTACAACTGTGAGGAAACCAACCACTTCTCCAATGAGTGCCCTTATGAGAAGAGAGAAGATAAACCAAGGTTTCCCAAGACCTTTCCTAAGAAGAAGTTGCCAAATCCGTTGAACTCCAAGCTCAAGAAGAGAGATGGGAAAGCAATGGTTGCTCAAGAAGAATCCGATCCGGATGATGTTAGTGGTGTTGCTGGAGTTGCTCAAGATCTCAAAACACCTTGAGGTTAGTAAACAAGAGTGGTGATGTGGTCACCTACAACTACATGAAGGATTACAAGGGCAACGCTCACAAGTGTCTAATGGCAAAGGCCGTGGTAGAAGATGGAGAGGACCAAAGCTCTCCTGACAAGGTCAAGGTAGCTCCACGATCAAATCCTCCTCTTTTCACTCCTTCTACTCCTAGTGATGAGTATCTTGATGCGGAGGATAGCTATGAGGATGATGATCTAGATGATCCTATGCTTGCTAAACTTAATAAGTTCATGTGTTCCCTCAAAGGAAAGAAGCTCACTATGTTTCGCATGCTTATGGAGATGGTGAGTAAGCACACCATCGCCATTAAGGAACTCGAAACCCTCGTCACCGAGGAAAAGGAAAAATGTGAAATCCTTGAGCGGAAAGTCCAATATGAGGACGCACGAAATGATGAACTATGCTTAAAAATTGGTGCAAATATTGATGTTCATACTAATGATCTTGCCTCCTTGAAAAAGGCTATTGACTCTTGCGAAGAGTTGATGAATGATAAAAGTAAGCTTGTGAAGTCTCATGCCTTTCTCTCTAAGGATTGTGAGCTTCTATCCGTGTCTCTCAAGACTAAGGAAGGAGAGCTCACCGTTCTTACAAAGAGTTTTGAAATGCTCAAACTTACTTATCTTGAAACTCTAGCCAAGGGTTACTCTTCTCCTATTATAAATGTTGATGCTTGTACTACTAACTCTAGTAGTGATCTAGCATCTATTCTTGAGGAAAATCGATTTCTCAAGGCTCAAATCGAGAAAGGTCTCATGACATGTGCTCAAGGGCAAAAGAATCTTGACGAGATATTGAGTCAATACAATGAGGTGTTTGCCAAAGAGGGACTTGGGTTTGACCCAAGCACAAGCAAGAAGAAGATGTCCTCTCAAAAGTTCACAACCCTCTAAAGGAAACATTTGTACGAGAAGGGTGCAAGGAGAAAGGTAAGGTTGTGAGTGGGAAGGCCACAAGGGGCATGCCCACTCTCAACAAGCCTAAAGAGTTCATGCCTCCATCCTATGTACTTCGTAAGACCAAGGATGGAGAAGTTTATGCAAAATTTGTTGGTCCTCGAAATGCATTCCGGTTCTATGCTATTTGGGTCCCTAAGACCCTTGTGACTAACTTGAGAGGTCCCATTGCAAAATGGGTGCCTCTAACCAAGTCTTAATTGTGTGTAGGTTGACTTCTCCGGTGGAGTGAAATGGGTGATTGACAGTGGATGTACAAATCACATGACCGGAGATAGCAAATTGCTCTACGATTTCATGGAAGCTATTCAACCTTTCATGAGCATTATGTTTGGTGGAGGTTCAAAAGGAAAGGTACTCGGGTTGGGCAAGGTGGCTATCACAAATGACATGTCTCTTGCAAATGTCATGATTGTCAATCCCTTAAATACCATTTACTTTCTGTTCGCCAATTGGCATCTGTTGGTTATGATACACTCTTTGGACTAACGGATGTGAAAGTCTTTAAGAGAGATACTCTTGAAGTGGCCTTTGTTGGAGAGTTGGATGGCAACCTTTACACGGTTGATTTCTCGAAAGAGAGCACATTTCGTGCAACTTGTCTAATGGCCAAGGCCGACAAGGGGTGGCTATGGCATCACCGGCTAGCCCCTGTCGGCATGAGAAATCTTCAAGATCTCTTAAAAGGGAATCACATCCTCGGACTAACCAATGTCTCCTTTGAGAAAGATCGTGTGTGTAGTGCATGCATAGCTGGGAAGCAACATCAATCAAAGTACCCACCCAAGAACACTGTGTCTACTTCAAGGCCCCTGGAGCTCCTTCATGTGGATCTATTTGGGCCTCCTTCATGGGATAGTCTTGGTGGGAAAAAGTATGGACTTGTCATTGTTGATGATTACTCAAGATATACATGGGTGTTCTTCCTCAAGTCCAAGGACGAGGCGAAGATCACCTTCATTGATTTTGCCAAGCAAGCACAACGGAAATTTGACAAAGAAATATTACCAATAAGAAGTGGCAATGGCTCTGAATTCAAGAACTATACCTTGGAAGAATTCCTTAGTGATGAAGGGATTGAGCATCAATACTCAGCTCCATACACTCCTCAGCAAAATGGTGTAGCCGAAAGGAAAACCCGTACACTTGTAGAGATGGCAAGATCCATGTTGGATGAGTACAAGTCACCACATAGTTTTTGGGCCGAAGCTAACAACACCGCATGCCATGCATCCAACCGGCTCTTCCTCCGCACCATATTGGAAAAGACTCCATATGAGATTCTAACTGGGAACAAGCCAAATGTCAGGTACTTTCGTGTATTTGGGTGCAAACGTTTCATCCTCAACAAAAGAGAACGGTTAGGAAAATTTCAATCCAAAACGATTGAGGGCATATTTGTTGGTTATGGATCAAACTCTCACGCCTATAGAGTCTACAACAAATCCGATGGATGTGTTGTAGAAACTTGTGACGTGGTGTTTGATGAATTTAATGGCTCCCATGGGGAGCAAGTTGATCTAAGTGATGCAGGTGAAGAAGATTCCTCTCAAGATATTTTGACCATGGGTGTTGGTGCACTTCTTCCTATGGAACAAGAACCTCATGATGATGAAGAAGATGATGGAAGTCTCACACATCATCAAACTACTTCAACACCCATACCTTCACAAGTTCCTATTTCTCAACCGATGCCCTTAGCCCAAGTAGAAGAAGATGATCAAGTTTCTCTTCATGATAATCTTCAAGAACAAGATCATAATCAAGGGCAAGAACAAGAAAGTCCAATCATTGATGATGAACCTCAACAAATGCAATATGAACAAGAAGATCTTCCCCCACACATTAATGATCCATATGTTGAGGACATGGATGATGGACATGAAGTTGAACCTCGTGAAACCCTTACCTCCATCATGCCTCGAGTGGCCGGCCGTGTTGATGTTGACAAAATTCTCACCGGCATATCGGAAGGTAGAGTCACTCGTAAACATTTAACAAACTTTTGTGCTCACTTCTCGTTTGTGTCTAGTGTTGAGCCCCTCAAGGTACAAGATGCATTAATGGACAACGATTGGCTCGTTGCTATGCAAGAAGAGTTGAACAGTTTTGAACGCAACCAAGTGTGGTCATTAGTCAAGAGGACACCTATCGAGCACAACGTAATTGGAACAAAATGGATTTTCAAGAACAAACAAGATGAGAATGGTGTAATCATTCGCAACAAGGCAAGGTTAGTGGCGCAAGGGTACTCACAAGTTGAAGGTTTGGACTTTGGTGAGACCTTTGCCCCAGTTGCCCGTCTTGAATCCATTCGCATCTTACTTGCTTATGCCGCTTTCAATGGTTTTACATTACATCAAATGGATGTGAAGAGTGCTTTCCTTAACGGTCCTCTACAAGAAGAAGTATATGTGTCACAACCACCTGGGTTCGTTGATCCCGATCACAAAGACTATGTGTACAAACTTCATAAGGCTTTATATGGCCTCAAACAAGCACCTCGTGCTTGGTATGATCATTTAAAGAAGTTTCTACTCGATGATGGTTTTGTAAGAGGGGTGATCGATCCCACTCTTTTTACTAAGAGGGATAAGGGTGATTTGATCTTATGCCAAATCTTGGTAGATGATATCATTTTTGGTTCTGCTAACATTCATTTGTGCAAGAAGTTTGCGGCTTCAATGACCAAGAATTTTGAAATGTCACTCAATGCGGATTTGAAGTTCTTCCTCAGATTTCAAATTCAACAATTTCAAGAAGAAATTTTCTTGTCTCAAGCAAAATACCTCAAGGATATTCTAGAGAAGTTTGGTATGTCTGATGCTAGTCCATGCAAGACACCCATGCCAACCAAAATAACACTCACTGAAGACACAAACGGTATTCCCTTCGACCCATCTAAATACCACTCTATGATTGGTTCGTTGCTTTATCTTTGTGCATCTAGACCAGACATTATGTTTAGTGTATGCATGTGTGCTAGATTTCAAGCTTCCCCTAGGGAAAGTCATCATAAGGTGGTTAAGCATATTCTTAGATACCTTGTTCACACCCCAAAGTTGGGTCTATGGTACCCCAAGGATGCTAAGTTTGATCTCATTGGGTACACGGATGCGGATTGGGCTGGAGACAAAGTGGATCGTAAGTCCACATCCGGTGCATGTCAGTTTCTTGGACGCTCCTTGGTAAGTTGGTCTTCGAAGAAACAGAATTGTATTGCCCTCTCTACCGCAGAAGCTGAATACATTGCTGCCGCCAGTTGTGCAACTCAGTTATTATGGATGAGGCAAACTTTGAAGGATTACGGTATCACCTACAGACATGTGCCTCTTCTATGTGATAATGAAAGTGCCATCAACATTGTTGAGAACCCCAAGGATCATCTCCGCACCAAGCACATTGATATTAGATATCACTTCTTGAGAGATCATGTTGAGAAGGGTGATATTCACATTGATCACATTGGTACAGATTTTCAACTGGCGGATATTTTCACCAAACCATTGGATGAAGCAAGGTTTTGTCGACTTAGGCGTGAACTTGGTATCTTGGAGTTTGACAATATTATGTGAAATCTAGTACTCATTCATGCATAAAATTAATGTCTTGTCTTGATGTAGGCATATATGTAGGGGGAGACACTCAACTCATGAGTATCCTCATCCTATGAAATGCATAAACCGAACAAACATTCTCAAAGCTACCATAACATCTAACTATGGTGCTTTCCATGATGGAGTAGTGATTATGCACTCAAAGTTCAAATCTTTCTGTGTCATGTCACGTATACTCATACATGGTGGCAGTCGCCACCACTCGTATCATTAGAACAATATTGGAATGATATATGATTATTATTGTTTGGGATAGGGTACTTGTTACTTAAATAAGAAATTCTTACTATGAACGGTATACATCATCTCCTCATCATGATCAGTAGCTCACCTAGTCCTCTCTCAAATTCTGGCGCCGGACGTCCGTGGCTTACCGGACGTCCGAGCGTTTCTCAAACCCCGGACGTCCATAGATCTCCGGACGTCCGTAAAATCTTCTCTGATTAACTCTGCCCGGTCGTTCGGCCTATCCAGACGTCCGTAAAATATTTCTGGTCTCTTGGCCCCGGACGTCCGGGGCGTTCGGTCGTCCGTAAAATCATCTCTGTCATACTTCCTTTTTTCCTAGGCTCAGGCCCCAGCCGTCCGTGCCGCCCGGTCATCCGGACTCCTATTCGACTTCGGTCGTCCGTAGGCTCCGGTCATCCGGCCATTTTCACCAGCTACTATATATAGTGCGCGGTAGGTTTTCGGAACTGCTACCCTCATCCACTTCCTCCCTGTTCCCCACCGCCGCCGCTCCAGTCCTGTGGTTTCTCACCACGGCCACACGCCACCGTGCCCCTCGCCGGAGATTCTCTCTGCTCGGGATCCGCAACGTGGCCTCACCCCTCGCCGCGGTCCCTCTGTCCAGCTCGTCTTTGCTCAAGCCCCGACAGCCACTCTCAGCCTATTGCCTGATTTGTTCCGGTCGCCAGCTTCCTCCGTGGTCCTCACTTCAAGGTAGGCCATATCATTTCTCCCTCGTACATAGATTCCTCGATCTATGGTGGGGTATTGATTTGATTCTTCCTTCTCCCCTATGTCATGATGCCTCGAACCAAGCAGTTCGCTCGCAAGCAGGTAACCATTGGGCCGACTCGTTCGTCTCATCGTGGTGGCTCCGATGACTCCCAGGAGCAGGCTCATCCTTGGAAGCGTGCCGCCCGTCCACCGAGCTCGTCTCGCGACTCCTCCTCGGAGGGGTCGGACTTTGAGGATGAACTTTAGGAGGTGGAACCGGCCCCGTTTGTTGTTGTTCGCGTCTCTTCACCCAAGCCGGGCACTCGTCGTCCAACCTTTCAGCCTCCTCCTCCTCCGGTGCAACCCCACGGTGATGCTCGTCATATCTCACTTGAGCCTCCATTACCACTCGACCGCCATATTAAGCGTTTCAACGTGGTTCCCACCGGTTCTTATCTTAAATTGCGTCGCGATGTTGATCAGTTTACTGTTGTTAGGGATTCTCAAGATAGTCGTTTTCACACTAATGTCCAAGCCTACATCTTTACCACTATTGTCATTCCTAAAGTCTTGTCACTCCGTGTCTGCATTGATCTAGAGCATATTCGCACTCATCCAGAGAAATATCCGGGAGCCATTGAGCTCATTGAGTCATCCAATCTAGCTGCTCCATTTGCATTTCAACATGATTTCAATCATGCTGCCATTCATCAATTATGTGCCTCATGTTATTTTGGTCCGGATAACACTGTCAAATGGATGACCTCAGACACCGCACTCACAGCATCTTATGCTCAATTTGTCACTGCCCTTGGATTTCCTAACACCGGGTTCAAAATCCACAAGGATGATCCCAACCATAGGCCCAAGGGCATTGAGGTCTATGCGGATCTTCTTAAACCTATACCAACTTTGTCTAACATTGAAAAACAAAAGGGTCTGAACCAAGTCTCCATTTGGCGCTTCCCTTTTAACATCATATATCAGTGTGTCATCCGCACCATCTATCCCAAGATGGGTGACAAAGGCTCTTGCAGCAGCTATTGCATTGATCTCATGCATCGCCTTTTTGCATCTCCCAAAGGGAAGATAAATGTTCCACACTTTCTATGGCATGAGATCCGCCTTGCTAGCTTCTAGCACAAGAGGGATTTGAAGGAAATATGCCCTAGAGGCAATAATAAAGTTATTATATATTTCCTCATATCATGATAAATGTTTATTATTCATGCTAGAATTGTATTAACCGGAAACATAATACATGTGTGAATATATAGACAAACAGAGTGTCACTAGTATGCCTCTACTTGACTAGCTTGTTAATCAAAGATGGTTATGTTTCCTAACCATGAACAAGGAGTTGTTATTTGATTAACAAGGTCACGTCATTAGTTGAATGATCTGATTGACATGACCCATTCCGTTAGCTTAGCACACGATCGTTTAGTATGTTGCTATTGCTTCCTTCATGACTTATACATGTTCCTATAACTATGAGATTATGCAACTCCCGTTTGCCGGAGGAACACTTTGGGTACTACCAAACGTCACAACGTTACTGGGTGATTATAAAGGAGTACTACAGGTGTCTCCAAAGGCAGATGTTGGGTTGGCGTATTTCGAGATTAGGATTTGTCACTCCGAATGTCGGAGAGGTATCTCTGGGCCCTCTCGGTAATGCACATCACTTAAGCCTTGCAAGCATTGTAACTAATGAGTTAGTTGCGAGATGATGTATTACAAAACGAGTAAAGAGACTTGCCGGTAACGAGATTGAACTAGGTATTGGATACCGACGATCGAATCTCGGGTAAGTAACATACCGATGACAAAGGGAACAACGTATGTTGTTATGCGGTCTGACCGATAAAGATCTTCGTAGAATATGTAGGAACCAATATGGGCATCCAGGTCCCGCTATTGGTTATTGACCGGAGACGTGTCTCGGTCATGTCTACATTGTTCTCAAACCGTAGGGTCCGCACGCTTAAGGTTTCGATGACAGTTATATTATGAGTTTGTGTATTTTGATGTACCGAAGAAGTTCGGAGTCCCGGATGAGATCGGGGACATGACGAGGAGTCTCGAAATGGTCGAGACGTAAAGATCGATATATTGGACGACTATATTCGGAGTTCGGAAAGGTTCCGAGTCATTCGGTATTTATCGAAGTACCGGAGAGTTACGGAATTCGCCGGGAGAAGTATTGGGCCTTATGGGCCATACGGGAAAGAGAGAGGGCTGCCCTAGGCAGGCAGCGCCCCCTTGCCCTAGTCCGAATGGGCTAAGGGAGGGCCGCACCCCTCCTTCCTTCCTTCTCTCTTCCCTTCCTAGTCTCCTACTCCTAATACATGGAAGGATCCCTAGTTGGACTAGGAAAGGGGAATCCTACTCCCGGTGGGAGTAGGACTCCCCTATGGCGCCCTCCTCCCTAGGCCGGCCTCCTCCTCCCTCCCTCCTTTATATCTGGGGCAGGGGCACCCCATGGACACACAAGTTGATCCTTGAGATCGTTCCTTAGCCGTGTCGGTGCCCCCTCCACCATATTCCACCTCGGTCATATCGTGAAGGTGCTTAGGCGAAGCCCTGCGTCGGTAGAACATCAAGATCGTCACCACGCCGTCGTGCTGACGGAACTCTCTCCCCGAAGCTTTGCTGGATCGGAGCCCGAGGAGCGTCACCAAGCTGTACGTGTGTCAAGAACTCGGAGGCGCCGGAGTAACGGCGCTGAGATCGGTTGGATCGCGAGGATAACGTACGACTACTTCCTCTACGTTGCGAACGCTTCCGCTTCGGTCTACAAGGGTATGTAGACAACACTCTCCCCTCTCGTTGCTATGCATCACCATGATCTTGCGTGTGCGTAGGAAATTTTTTGAAATTACTGCGTTCCCCAACAGTGGCATCCGAGCCTAGGTTTTATGCGTTGATGTTATATGCACGAGTAGAACACAAGTGAGTTGTGGACGATATAAGTCATACTGCCTACCAGTATGTCATACTTTGGTTCAGCGGTATTGTGAGATGAAGCGGCCGGACCGACATTACGCGTGACGCTTACGCGAGACTGGTTTCACCGTTCACGAGCACTCGTGCTTAAAGGTGATTGGCGGTGTCTGTCTCTTTCACTTTAGTTGAACTGAGTGTAGCTCGCCGGTCCTTGTGAAGGTTAAAACGGAATCTATTTGACAAACTATTGTTGTGGTTTTGATGCGTAGGTAAGAACGGTTCTTGCTAAGCCCGTAGTAGCCACGTAAAATTTGCAACAACAAAGTAGAGGACGTTTAACTTGTTTTTGCAGGGCATGTTGTGATGTGATATGGTCAAGACGTGATGCTATATTTTATTGTATGAGATGATCATGTTTTGTAACCGAAGTTATCGGCAATGGCGAGAGCCATATGGTTGTCGCTTTATTGTATGAAATGCAAGCACGCCTGTAATTGCTTTAGTTTATCACTAAGCGGTAGCGATAGTCGTAGAAGCAATAGAAGGCGTGGCGACAACGATGCTATGATGAAGATCAAGGTGTCGCGCGGTGGCGATGGTGATCACGATGGTGCTTGGAGATAGAGATCACAAGCACAAGATGATGATGGCCATATCATATCACTTATATTGATTGCATGTGATGTTTATCTTTTATGCATCTTATCTTGCTTTGATTGACGGTAGCATTTTAAGATGATCTCTCACTAAAATTATCAAGTAGTGTTCTCCACGAGTATGCACCGTTGCCAAAGTTCGTCGTGCGAGACACCACGTGATGATCGGGTGTGATAAGCTCTCGTCCATCTACAACGGGTGCAAGCCAGTTTTGCACACGAGAATACTCGAGTTACACTTGACGAGCCTAGCATATGCGAGATATTGCCTCGGAACATGGAGACCGAAAGGTCGGCGTGAATCATATAGTAGATATGATCAACATAAGATGTTCACCATTGAAAACTACTCCATCTCACGTGATGATCGGTTATGGTTTAGTTGATTTGGGTCACGTGATCACTTAGATGACTAGAGATGTCTATCTAAGTGGGAGTTCTTAAGTGATATGATTAATTGAACTTAAATTTATCATGAACTTAGTCCTGGTAGTATTTTGCAAATTATGTTGTAAGATCAATAGCTTGCGTTGTTGCTTTCATATGTTTATTTTGATATGTTCCTAGAAAATTGTGTTGAAAAATGTTAGTAGCAATGATGCGGATTGGATCCGTGATCTGAGGTTTATCCTCATTGCTGCGCAGAAGAATTATGTCCTTGATGCACGCTAGGTGACAGACCTATTGCAGGAGCGATCTGAGGCGTTATGAGCGTTTGGCTAGCTCAATATGATGACTACTTGATATTTTTGTGCACCATGCTTTATGGCTTAGAATCGGGACTTCAAAGATGTTTTGAACATCATGGACCATATGAGATGTTCCAGAGTTGAAGTTAATATTTCAAGCAAATACCCGAGTTGAGAGATATGAAGTCTCCAACAAGTTCTATAGCTAAAAGATGGAGGAGAATCGCTCAACTAGTGAGCATGTGCTCAGATTATGCAGGTACTACAATCGCTTGAATCAAGTGGGAGTTAATCTTCCGATAAGATAGTGATTGATAGAATTCTCTAGTCACCATCACCAAGTTAGTGGAACTTCGTGATGAACTATAGTATGCAAGGGATGATGAAAATGATTCCCGAGTTTTCATGATGATGAAATCGATGAAGGTAGAAATCAAGAAAGAACATCAAGTGTTGATGGTTAACAAGACCACTAGTTTCAAGAAAAGGGCAAAGGGATAGAAGGGAACTTCAAGAAGAGCGGCAAGCAAGTTGCTGCTCAAGTGAAGAGGCCCAAGTCTGGACCTAAGCACGAGACTAAGTGCTTCTACCGCAAAGGGACTGGTCCTTTGGAAGCGAACTACCCCAAGTATTTGGCGGATAAGAAGGATGGCAAAGTAAACAAAGGTATATTTGATATACATGTCATTGATGTGTACTTTACTAGTGTTTATAGCAACCCCTCGGTATTTGGTACTGGTTCAGTTGCTAAGAGTAGTAACTCGAAACGGGAGTTGCAGAATAAACAGAAACTAGTTAAGGGTGAAGTGACGATGTGTGTTGAAAGTAGTTTCAAAATTGATATGATCATCATCGCACAACTCCCTATACTTTCGGGATTAGTGTTGAACCTAAATAAATGTTATTTGGTGTTTGCGTTGAGCATGAATATGATTTTATCATGTTTATTGCAATACGGTTATTCATTTAAGTAAGAGAATAAACTGTTATTCTGTTTACATGAATAAAACCTTATATGGTTACAGACCCAATGAAAATGGTTCATTGGATCTCGATCGTAGTGATACACATAATATTGAAACCAAAAGATGCAAAGTTAATAATGATAGTGCAACTTATTTGTGGCACTGCCGTTTATGTCATATTGGTGTAAAGCGCATGAAGAAACTCCATGCTGATGGGATTTTGGAATCACTTGATTATGAATCACTTGATGCTTGCAAACCATGCCTCATGGGCAAGATGACTAAGACTCCGTTCTCCGAACGATGGAGCGAGCAACCGACTTATTGGAAATAATACATCTTGATGTATGCGATCCAATGAGTGTTAAGGCTCGCGGCGGGTATCGTTATTTTCTGACCTTCATAGATGATTTGAGCAGATATGGGTATATCTACTTGATGAAACATAAGTCTGAAATAGTTGAAAGGAATCAAAGAATTTCAGAGTGAAGTGGAAAAATCATCGTGACAAGAAAATAAGGTTTCTACGATTTGATCGCGGGGACAAATATTTAAGTTACGAGTTTGGTCTTCAATTAAAACAATGTGGAATAGTTTCACAAATTCATGCCACCTGGAACACCAGATCATAATGGTATGTCCGAACGTCATAACCGTACTTTATTGGATATAGTACAATCTATGATGTTTCTTACCGATTTACCAATGTCGTTTTGGGATCATGCATTAGAGACAACTGCATTCACGTTAAATAGGGCACCATCTAAATCCGTTGAGACGACACTATATGAACTGTGGTTTAGCAAGAAACCAAAGTTGTTGTTTCTTAAAGTTTGGAGTTGCGATGCTTATGTGAAAAGTTTCATCTGATAAGCTCGAACCCAAATCGAGAAGTCGTCTTCATAGAATACCCAAAGGAAATTGTTGGGTACACCTTCTATCACAGATCCGAAGGCAAGATATTCGTTGCTTAAGATGGATCCTTTCTAGAGAAGGAGTTTCTCTCGAAAGAAGTGAGTGGGAGGAAAGTAGAACTTGATGAGGTAACAGTACTAGCTCCCTTATTGGAAAGTAGTTCATCACGAAAATTGGTTCTGTGACACCTACACCAATTAGTGAGGAAGTTAATGATGATGATCATAAAACTTCAGATCAAGTTACTACCGAACCTCGTAGGTAAAACAGAGTGAGATCCACACCAGAGTGGTACGGTAATCCTATTCTGGAGGTCGTGTTACTTGACCATGACAAACCTACGAACTATGAGGAAGCGATGATGAGCCCAGATTCCACAAAATGGTTTGAGACCATGAAATCTGAGATATGATCCATGTATGAGAACAAAGTATGGACTTTGATGGATTTGCCCGATGATCGGCAAACCATAGAAAATAAATGGATCTTCAAGAGGAAGACGGACACTGATAGTAGTGTTACTATCTACAAAGCTAGACTTGTCGAAAAAGGTTTTTGACAAAGTTCAAGATGTTGACTACAATGAGATTTTCTCAAGCAGTAGCGATGCTTAAGTCTGTCCGAATCATGTTAGCAATTGCCACAATTTATGAAATTTGGCAAATGGATGTAAAACTGCATTCTGAATGGGTTTACGGAGGAAGAGTTGTATATGATGCAACCAGAAAGTTTTTCGATCCAAAGGAGCTAACAAAGTGTGCAAGCTCCAGCGATCCATCTATGGACTGGTGCAAGCATCTCGGAGTTGGAATATACGCTTTGATGAGTTGATCAAAGCATATAGTTTTGTACAGACTTATGGTGAAGCCTCAGTATTTACTAGAAAGTGAGTGGGAGCACTACAACATTTCGATAAGTATATGTGAATGACATATTGTAGATCGGAAATAATGTAGAATTATTCGCAAAGCATAAAGAAGTGTTTGAAAGAAGTTTTTCAAAGAAAGACCTCGGTGAAGCTGCTTACATATTGAGCATCAAGATCTATAGAGATAGATCAAGATGCTTGATAAGTTTTTCAATGAGTACATACCTTGACAAGATTTTGAAGTAGTTCAAAATGGAACAGTCAAAGAAAGAGTTCTTGCACTGTGTTACAAGGTGTGAAATTGAGTAAGACTCAAAACCCGACCACGGCGGAAGATAGAAAGAGAATGAAAGTCATTCCCTATGCCTTGGCCATAGGTTCTATAAAGTATGCCATCTTGTGTACCAGATCTATTGTATACCCTGCACCGAGTTTGGCAAGGAGTACAATAGTGATCTAGGAGTAGATCATCGGACAGCGGTCAAAATTATCCTTAGTGGAATAAGGATATGTTTCTCGATTATGGAAGTGACAAAAGGTTAGGTAAGTAAAGGGTTACGTCGATGCAAGTTTTGACACCGATCCGGATGACTCTAAGTCTCGATCTAGATACATATTGAAAGTGGGAGCAATTAGCTATAGTAGCTTCGTGCGAGCATTGTAGACATAGAAAAATTGCAAAATACATAACGGATCTGAATGTGAAAGACCCATTGACTAAGACTCTCTCACAAGCAAAACATGATCACACCTTAGTACTCTTTGGGTGTTAATCACATAGCGATGTGAACTAGATTACTGAATCTAGTAAACCCTTTGGGTGTTGGTCACATGGCGATGTGAACTATGGGTGTTAATCACATGATGATGTGAACTATCGATGTTAATCACACGGTGATGTGATCTAGATTATTGAGTCTAGTGCAAGTGGGAGACTGAAGGAAATATGCCCTAGAGGCAATAATAAAGTTATTATATATTTCCTCATATCATGATAAATGTTTATTATTCATGCTAGAATTGTATTAACCGAAACATAATACATGTGTGAATATATAGACAAGCAGTGTCACTAGTATGCCTCTACTTGACTAGCTTGTTAATCAAAGATGGTTATGTTTCCTAACCATGAACAAGGAGTTGTTATTTGATTAACAAGGTCACATCATTAGTTGAATGATCTGATTGACATGACCCATTCCGTTAGCTTAGCACACGATCGTTTAGTATGTTGCTATTGCTTCCTTCATGACTTATACATGTTCCTATAACTATGAGATTATGCAACTCCCGTTTGCCGGAGGAACACTTTGGGTACTACCAAACGTCACAACGTACCTGGGTGATTATAAAGGAGTACTACAGTGTCTCCAAAGGCGATGTTGGGTTGGCGTATTTCGAGATTAGGATTTGTCACTCCGAATGTCGGAGAGGTATCTCTGGGCCCTCTCGGTAATGCACATCACTTAAGCCTTGCAAGCATTGTAACTAATGAGTTAGTTGCGAGATGATGTATTACTTAAACGAGTAAAGAGACTTGCCGTAACGAGATTGAACTAGGTATTGGATACCGACGATCGAATCTCGGGTAAGTAACATACCGATGACAAAGGGAACAACGTATGTTGTTATGCGGTCTGACCGATAAAGATCTTCGTAGAATATGTAGGAACCAATATGGGCATCCAGGTCCCGCTATTGGTTATTGACCGGAGACGTGTCTCGGTCATGTCTACATTGTTCTCGAACCGTAGGGTCCGCACGCTTAAGGTTTCGATGACGGTTATATTATGAGTTTGTGTATTTTGATGTACCGAAGAAGTTCGGAGTCCCGGATGAGATCGGGGACATGACGAGGAGTCTCGAAATGGTCGAGACGTAAAGATCGATATATTGGACGACTATATTCGGAGTTCGGAAAGGTTTGCTGGATCGGAGCCCGAGGAGCGTCACCAAGCTGTACGTGTGTCAAGAACTCGGAGGCGCCGGAGTAACGGCGCTGAGATCGGCTGGATCGCGAGGATAACGTACGACTACTTCCTCTACGTTGCGAACGCTTCCGCTTCGGTCTACAAGGGTATGTAGACAACACTCTCCCCTCTCGTTGCTATGCATCACCATGATCTTGCGTGTGCGTAGGAAATTTTTTGAAATTACTGCGTTCCCCAACAGGATTTTCCTCATGCCCCCTTTATTCAGGCTTTTATCGAGGCGTAGCTCCTTTTCCCATTGTCCGCTTTCACGTGCATGAGTGATGGGTCATTCCAGCTCACATGGCGGTTGATCATGTTCCTCCTCCTATCGCTACTGCTCGTTGCACCGCAGCTAGTGTTCCTTCTCATGCTGCCCGTTCTCCTTCCAGTTCTGCACCTTTTGGGTGCATTGCTCGTTTTCTTGGGAAGGCTCACTCTGCCATGATGAAGATGTTCACTTTCCATTGCTCCCAACATCACGATGTTGTCACTCGCATGGTCACTTCCAAGAACGTTCTGAAGGCTCGTTTGAGAGACTCCGGAGTGTATGATGTGAGTGACGATGAACGCCTTCCTGACGAGCCTCCTTCTGATTTTGGTTTCCCTTCGGGTCCTGAGTGGGCTGATTTCTTTGACGAGGCGGGTGGCAATGATGCTCATGATGATGATGATGAGGATGATCTCTGATGCTGTTATGTTTTCCTCTTGTTTTCTTATTTTTTTTGGATATTTGATGCCAAGGGGGAGTAGGCTCTATGCATGTAATCGAACTCATTGCTATGATTGTGGATTAGCTTGTATGAACTTATGTATGAGATTGTCGAAACTTATGTTCTATGCTATGAGTTATAAATCTATATTGAACTTACTTCTTGAGTATTTACTTCTTGAGTATATTGTGGATGAGATTTAATTGCATTGGTATCATTTTGAGGGGGAGCCCTCTTCATGTTTAGTCTCTATGGTATCATATTGAGGGGGAGCTTGCTCCTTGATTATTCTTGATTATTGAGCTCCACAACAAATCCGTTCGATTACTATTTTTTATGTGTGTGCATATATGTTGTCATCAACTACCAAAAAGGGGGAGATTGAAAGTGCAATCATGCCCTTAATCATATTTTGATGTTGATGACAACATATATGTTAGGGACTAATCATGTTTATCAAGTATATCTCAGGATTATGTCCCAAAGACCGTGTGTATGGATCATGACTAGGGACAAAAAGCGTATAACTCAAGAATGCTGATACAAGACATGGACTTCGTTTATGGTTTGTTCTTGAGTATAGGGATCCCGCACTATTAAGAGGGGATCGTTGGATCTAGTGAAAGACTTGCTCAAAATCCACAGCTCCTATTTTTTGTCTCAGGACGTCTGGTCCCTCCCAGATGTCCGGACGTCCGGCTCCCTCCGGTCGTCCGGTACTTTCCCAACAGAACCGTATTTACGGATTTCTGGACTCTCCGGTCGTCCGGGCTCCGGATGTCCGGCCCGTCTCGGACGTCCGTGTCTTGTGTACTGGTACATGGCTCACATATTCACAGTGGCCGGACGTCCGATGACTGTCGGACGTCCGGACTTATTTGTACCACCGGACGTCCGATGTTGTCCGGACGTCCGACCTATCCTATGCACTTATGTTTCCCAAACGGTCACCTTTCCACATCCACTATATATATATACCTTTCCCTTCCACGGGATAGGGTTGACCATTCACTTTGAGCTTGCCAAGAACACTCTTCACTCTCTCTCTCAATCACCTACATCAAATCCTAGATCCCCAAGTGATTTAAGAGTCTTAGAGAGAAGTTCTCCGATCAAGTGATAGATCCACTCCTTCCCCTTCTTTGCACCAAAGGAATTTGTGATTTGAGCAAGTCTTGAGCTTTTCCCCAACGTTCTTATTACTCTTGGAGGTTGGAGACTCCTAGGCGGTAGGATTCTTTCGGAGAGGAATCAACCTTTGTGATTACCCCCGGAAAGTTTGTAAGGGTTTGGAGATCACCCCAAGGCCTACCATTAGTGGTTGAGAAACGCCTCTGTGGTGTTGTCTCAAAGGGATAATAGGGTGAGCCTTCGTGGCGTTGATGTGCCTTTGTGGTAACATCCACCTCTCTAACGCTGACTAGCTTCCCTCCAAGGAAGTGAACATCGGCATACATCCTCGTCTCCCGGAGTTGCGGTTATTCCTAACCCTAACTCTCTACTTGTGGTTACTTGTCTCTTTGCACTTACTTACATCATATTGAGGTTGCTTACTTGTGCTACTTGCTTAGTACTTAGTACTCACTTGCAATTGTTAGGCTCACCTTCATATTCCGCATCATTGCCTAAAATTGCTAAGGAATAATTAAAATTTGTAATTGTACCTATTCACCCCCCTAGCTCTAGGTCCATCTCGATCCTTTCACATGGGAAACCCTAGATCTGGGTCTCCTGGATCGGACGAAGACGACGCTTTTGGTGTCAAGTGGGGGCGGCAACACTGGAGGAATTCATTTTTGGTGGTGCTCCTCGGGCGCCAAGCCGGGACTTTTAGGGTGAAAACTTAAGGCCCGACCTTCATTGGTTGTGTCTGGCAATTGCCTTGTTGAATGAATTGTTTTGAGATCTTGGACTTCTCCAAGGTGAAAACCTAAGATCTTGGGTCAGGCAACGATGACGCTTGTGCACTGTTTTCTTATTGGAGGTGTTGCTTTTGGAGATCTTTATGTTTTCTGGGTGTTGTATTTGGTGATGGTCTGTGTGCGGCTGCTGAGAGGAGTCGATCACGGTGGCGGAACCTTTGTTTTTTCCTTTGGCTGTGTGCATTCGGGATGTCTTTGCGACATCTTGTAGGTGTAGAGACTGGGTGTAATTGGTATCTTCATGATATTAATATATTCCCTTCTTCAAAAAAATGTAGGCATCATTTTGGAGTAGGTGTTGGCTCGAGGAGCCAAGACGTGGAGTGATGTTGCATCTACCGCCCGGACAGTGGTTCATCTCGGCGGCGTGGGACAGTGGGGTCTCAATGATGGACGTGTGTTTATGGGCGTGTGCAGGATGGTGACGTTGCCTAGTGTCATGACAACGTCGATGCCAGAGAGGTATGGCAAGGTCAATGTGTTGATCATTCTTGAAGATGAGACGACGAAAGATAGCAGTGATGAATTCTAGAATGCACATGCAATGCGCGTTGAGTGTCTAGTAGACCTGTTGGTGCTCTGGGCTCATCGTTAGGCGGCTTGGTAAGGCCACTGAATTAGATGATGCTTGCTGGTACAAAGCTAGGACACATCCCTAAAAGGATGGCTTTGAGTTGTTTCATTTTGTCAGACTTTGTAAATAGTATAGCAAAATGTAAATCATTTATGCAGAGGCTTGAGGTTTCAACCTTCTTTTAAAAAAATATGCATCTTCAACCTACGCCATTTTCCTCCTCCCTGTCATCTTCTTTATGCAACACTTTCCTTCCCCTGCCTCCGGCGAGGTCATGTCATAGAGATTTATTACAAAAAAATTCCTCCAAATGATATTAGACATTGTAGTTTAATCTTTATTTCAGTCAACTTTAGCATTGTACATCCTTAACAAAATATATCTAAATAAGAAATAAGGAGATCAGATCTTTGTATAGCTTAGCCCTCTGGGGACATCGTCACCCATGCGACTGCGACAAGTTAACGATGAAGATTAATTAGCATGAGAAGTTGTGACTTTTTGCGAACATTGAAACATTGTCTTTTCATATGCTGCAAATATGATGGTGTTTGTTGTGTACCGATATATTAAACCAGAAAATCTCGTTGACCGTATGCTCTAGCCGAAAGGACACCATCATTAAAAGGTCTCTATCATCCGGTCTTTGCAGGATAGATCAATTACGGAGCCATGGCGGACATGCATGAATAACCTACAAATGAGATGAAACATATTTATTGTTAAAAAATCACATCATTGCTTATAAGCCACAAAGCCCAACATAAGGTTGCTGCCCCCGCAAGAATATGTGCAGAAAATAATAGTTTGTCAATACTCCGCAACCAACGTGCACTACGTGTGTGTGTGCTGGAGGGGGGGGTGTAAAGATTTGAAACTACTTGAAATAGGTGTTTAATAGGCTCGTCATATTGACAAAAGACATATGTCTTGCTACCTTGTCGATTGCAGCTTGCCAGGTTATCTCTTGTTAAGATCACACCCCTGTTTAGAAACTAGAGGTAATTTTGAGCTTCCATTTTTTTGTTGTTAATTGGAACATTGCTACATGGCAATCACATCATACAAGGACTTGACAGAAAACCTGCCATTTTGATGCAAGTTCTATCGAAACTCATCTGATTCATTTGATAACTGAATGGGCTCCAGATGCGTGAGCGATTCATTTTCACGCTGCAAGGCGAGGCCCAAATAGGTTCATCAGAAAGAAATATCATGGTTTTCTTGTCCCAAAACTGTGCGATTGTGGTGTATTTATGTCTAACAATCTTGTACAGGCTAGGGTATTGCATCATAAGTGGGGTGGCGCTCAACTTGTATACTCCTATCATCAAACCTGAGAACCATCCCCAATTGAGAAAGTGTCAAATTGAAAGAAAAAAAAGAAATCCTTGACCCTCATCACTTCATATCAAAACTGTGAATCACTAGGTTTCCAATGGATTTGAGAAATGACTTTGAAACTCATGTAGTTGTTACGAATGATTTCCTGCCATACTCTATTCTAAGTGATTAGTTTGTATACCCATTTACTAAGAAAGATGATATTTTTAATATCAAGATCTTGTATTCCAAGAACCCCTTGACTTTTAGGCCGGCATAACACATCTAGTCGATATTTCTTTGATTCATTGTCACACTGTTAGAAAATCTAGATCTAAAGTAGTCGAGTCACTACAGAACTCCTTTTAGTAAGTAGAAGAATGACAATATGTATAAACCATATTATTGAGGACGAAATTGGTCAAAACCAATCACCCCCATAAGACAAGAGTTCGGATTTCCATCTGGTTAGACGTTTCTCAAGTCTCTCTTCCACGTGTTTCCACTCAACGATAGTTAAAAGCCTATAGTGAATCGGAATACCCAGGTACCGACGAGGGAACTATCCAAGTTGGCAACAGAAAATCTCAACATACTCAGATGCCAAATCTACGACCTGACCGAAGTAGAAAAGTTCAGTCTTATGGAAATTAGTGTTAAGATCAGACCACAAAAGCACATAATAAAAGATTGAGGCTTCTTGCTTTATATAGGGAGAAAGTATCAGGTGATACCAGCCCTTATATGCTACCATGATACCAACTTTAAAAGTTCAAATTTGAATTTGTCAAAAAATTCTGAAAAAAATCATGGATGTTCATGACTTATATGTCGACAACCCCTAAAAAATCAGATCAAATTCGACATACACAAAGAGAAACAAAAAGACAAATCCATCATGAATAGTGTCAAAAGAAGAAAAAAGCAAAAATGACACTATTCACATCTGAATTTGTCTTTTTTGTTTCTTCATGTATATTTTGAATTTTGATCTGAATTTTTTAGGGTTTTCGACATATATGTCATGAACATCCATGATTTTTTTCAGATTTTTTTTGACAAGTTTAAATATAAAATTTTAAAGTTGGTATCATGGTAGCATATAAGGGCTGGTATCACCTGATACTTTCCCTTTATATAGGCCATGGTCCATAAAAAGTATAGTGTTATATACACATACCGTAGAATGGACAAACCATCTTTTACAAAGTGAGGAATAACACCGCTAATTTGATCGTCCAGTTTAGCCCACTCAACAAGAATAGTTAACATATCTACCACACTGTTGAACAAAATAGGGGGCATTGGGTACCTTCCGAGTATGGAAATAAGGACAAACATCATTTATCCTTGATGACCACACTATTACCAGAGACGCTACCTATCAACACCATTTTGATGAGAATCCTTTCATGCGGAGAGTTTGAAGAAGAAATGGAAATTTTTACTTTATCATAGGCTTTTTTTAAGTCAATTTTTGACTCCGCTCAACTTTTTCTGGTGAAGCTCATGTACGCTTTTATGCATCACAACAACTCGAACTAGTATGTTGCACCCTTGCATTAATAAGTTTGAGTGGGGCGTACCACATGGTCAACCACCCCATTCAACCGGTTCATTGCAACCTTTGTAAAGATTTTTAAACTGGCATTTAGGAGGCAAATTGATCAATATTACTGAACGACTTGCCTCCTTAGTCTTGGGCAAAAGAAATAATTTCCCCAGAGTGTAAACGGGCAATGTCAAGGTTTTCTCTATTCAGTTGGATAAACAACTGAATCAATTCTGCCTTCATCATATCATGTCCCAGAAAATTTGATAAAACTCTATCGGAAAACCATCTGGCCTAGGAGCCTTGTTGTGTTACATTTGAAACACTGCAATATGAATTTCCTCAACAAAGAATGGAGAGGTTAAAAACTCATTTTTCGCCATTGAACTTGAGGGGTGCCATGAGTAATAGATTTGTCTAGCGAAAATGAACTTTCAACTGAAGGTCCAAAAAGGTCTTTGTAATACTTAGTAATAATTTTTCTGTGTGGGACAAGCCCCTTGATATGGCCCTCATCATGGTCTAGAGCAAAGATATGTTTCTTTCTATGTCTACCATTTGCTAGCATTTGAAAGCGTTTCGTATTGTCATCTCTTGAACAAGGGAGTCGCCTTGGATTGTTGGTACCGTTTAACCTCTTCCTCATGTAAAAGGCCGGCAATCTTCTCATTGGGTTAGCCTTTTGGATCAATCTCAATAGCAGAAAGGGCCTCACCTTCCCAATTTTATCAGGAGTATCGATTAAGGTAGAAAGTCGGAAAAAACATAAAGAATTTGGACAAGCAGTGTGGATTGTGGCTAGGGACCATGCTAGAATGATTGCTCTGGCAGTCTATCATTGCATTCCACCTTGTCTAGACACTGATGAGGTTGAGACTATGACTATCAGGGTGGCCTCTCAGAACCGATCAATCTATATAGGGGTCCGAACTGCGTTGAAACTGACAACTCCTCCATCATTGAGATGCTTCAGCCAGATATTCATCAAATTTTGCTCTTTCCTGTCATTGTTAATATCAAGGCTTCAAATCGGCCTTAGTGAAGGCCATTGGAAGAGAAAGTAATGCCCTGGCCCATGAATTGGAAGCTTATGCAAGAGTACATGGTGATGTGCTTAGGGTGGTTGGTGTCCCCTTTAGACTGCAGGCTGCAGCCCTATGTGGCCAGCAATTGTATTATGAGTGATAGCAATATATAACTAGCATCTTTTCCACATGTTGATATTAATATGGCCAGGTAAGTCATGAGCTAACTTACTAAAATATGTATGTCCACGTTGCAATGCTTGGAAAATTATATAATGAAATTAAAATATTCAAATAGCGGAAAGTGTTTCACTAAGCATGTATATTTGAAAACAAAACAGAGAGTAATGTTACACCTATGGGAACGTTTATTTACGGGTTAAAACTAGAAGGGGCCATCCTAAAATGAGGATAAGGACACGTACTTTCATAAGCAAATCCGGAAGTCGAAGTGCAAAGTTAGGTTTCGTGTCGTGTAACCAGCTCACCAGGGTTCAAGTCTTACATTTGACATCGGTGTTCGGATATTTACCGAAAAAGGCTCTTGCCCCGCTTTATATATAAAGCACTGACCACCAAACAGATCGATACAAACGCACACACCACCACACACGACAAACGCACCCAAGGCAAGATACATAGGTGCCGGGCACCGCCACACCACCCCAACGCTACCAAGCATGGCCACCGAGGAGGGGTGAGACATCCCACGACGGAGCATGGACTCCAAGACAGTGCCTCCAAGAAGGGAAACGACTACAAAGCGACGCCACCGTCCGATCCCAAAGATCAAGTTTTCACCCGAAGCGACGCGATGGGGAGGGAACAACCGCGACGGGGCCTTCAAGAAGGGAACGACGTCCGCGGACACTGCCGCCGTCGGCCAGTACAACTGGGCAAGTAATACACCCCGGCTCAACACCCGCCATTGCACCCAAGCTTCGCCGACCACCAGCACCCATGCCACCCGCATGGCCATGGCTGCCCGCCCGCACCTGAGACGCGCGTTCCGCCCACAAACGCCGCGCCTCCCACCTCCAGGGCCGCCACCCTGCATCCAAACACCCCCGGGACCAGCCAAAGGCCTTGGCTTTGGTCCAATCGGCAGCCCAAAACCAACTGAACAACAGTAGACGCCCCGCCTCGAATCACCGGAGTTGCGGCCGCGTGCACTCGACCGAGGAAAGGGGGAGGAGGGGGAGCAGACGCATCCGGACCGGCACACCCCTGTGCCAGCGACGGGTGGCCCGACCTCGTCGGCACCACCCATCCCTCCAGCCAACCTCCCCACCGGACACCCCCTGTGTCGCCCCACCACGGCGCCGGTGCAGATCCGCGTGAGGCCACTGACGACCACCTGTTCACCAGCAAGGGACACCCATCCACCAGTACCAAGCGCCAAGGATGCTCACCAGGGAGTCAACCTGCGCCGCTTGCCGCCGTCCAACCGCCAGAATCAGCTGGAGACCGGCTAGCACGCCTACCAGCCCGCCTCTGCTGCGTCTCCACCACCACCGGCCAGGGTCAAGCCATGGGGTGGACGCCCGCAGCCCGCGCCGCCTGCGCCAGATTCGATGTGCGTGCGCAGGCAGACCACCTCGAGCCCAGCGCGCCCGACCGCTAAGCTGCTCGTCGTGCGGCGGCGAGACGCTGACGCCGCGCCGTCCGCTGCTCCGCCGTGGCGCCAAAGACCGCGACATGCTCCGGCCGGGCGCCGCCGCCGCCTAACGCGAAGGGAAGACCAAGAGGCCCGCCGCGGCGTGTGGGCTGGCTGCCGCCGCTGCGCCCTCGGCGGCGAGGAGGGAGGAAGGGAAGGAGGCGAGGGCCGGGGACGATCTAGGGTTTCCCCCCGGTCGCCTCACAGGGGGTGACACGGGAGGGAGGAGAGGGGGGGGGGCATCGCGTCCTGTTCGGATATTTCAGGCTACGGTGATGTTCATTCAGTGAGGGGGCACATTCTTGTCGACTACAAGACGTATGTGATGACTTCATCAATTTCAAGATATTGTGCTAGGTCAGTATCTGGAGTTGTTCCATTGGATAGATTCTGCGTGCTTGCATTCATAAAGATGAGTACGTGTGTGTATGTCATCATCCGCGATTCAGCGATCGTAATGTGTTCAAAGAAAAATTCCGGCCTTTGCGTCCCTGTTATCAATCACCCAACAGGAAATCTGAAAATCACTTTGCTTGGTCATCAGAAAATTTAAAACGCAGCTGGTGAGGCGGTCCACTGTACGCCCGAATTTCACGGATGGTCTAATTGTCAGCCATTAACGGATTCTGACGTGTAGGAGCGGTGCCGACAGCACGTCCTCGCAACCAACCCACAGTTTTGGGTCCGTGCCGCTATCTCGAAGCAGCAAAAAAAAGACAAGTTGCTTTCGTCCAGAAAGCAGCATTTATCTAACGCAGAAAAGCAGGAGAGTCCTAACGAACGGATGATTCCTTCGAAATGCAGCATCGATCGTGCTCGCTTTCCCCTGCTGGTCTGCTATAGAACCCGGTAAGTTGGAGCAATGCACTTGAAAATCCTAAAATGCAGAAAAGAAAACATTGCTCCATATATTCTTTCTCCAATTTCATCCTCACATCCAGTGTCATTTTCCAGAAGTACCAACTCACCGTCGGCATGCCTTTTCACAATTATAGTACAAGTCTTTTTAGACATTTCAATAAAGACTGCATATTGATGTATATAGACATATTTTAGAGTGTAGATTTACTCATTTTGCTCCGTATGTACCGCATTGATTGAAATCTCTAAAAATATATATTTAGAAACGGAGTGAGTATATAACATCCAAACTCAACTGAAATTAGTACATCTAAAGTAACTAACTAGATTGCATAGTGGCGCCAAACAAAAGCATAACATAGTGGCGTCGAACATAGCATAGATTTTTTAAAAAGCGAATCTCCGTGCAATCGATATATCGAGGTGATACAAATGCACTGAGCGAGTGTACGACGTCTGAAAAGTATGATGTACACAGCCCACAAGTCCGAAGGAAAGAAAAAACCAAAAATAGTACTCACTGTGGTGAGACGATAACCAAAAACCAGCCTTTGATGTAGGAGGTCTTGTCCGAAGACTACGCCATCATCCATGATTAGTCGTTGTAGGTTTGGCAGTGGAGCTCTTGAAAAACGACATAGCAACGCTATAGCTCACTATTTTTTTCCCCCATGATTTGCTATGCCACGTGCTTTTGTGTAACATTGCACACATTGAAAGTCGCTAGTAGTTCAAAGCACAACCCTGTTTTGTTCAACTTCCGCTCATGACTTTTGGCGGTACGAAGTACAACCAGATGGAAAAGGCAGGTTCCCGGCATCCTCTCCTCCACCTCCTACAAGTTTAAGAGCTAGCCGCACTCACTCATCCCGCTACCACTCCATTCTTGCCACCACAGCACAGAGTCGTCAAGCAAGCGCGCCACCCATACGTCAATGGAGAGGTCAAGGTCCTACTCAGAGAAGAGCAGCGGCGGCACCCCGGCCAGCGCCGTCACCGAGCTGAGGTGCTACAGTGCCTCCTACGTCACACCCAAGAAGGCAGCGGGCACCACCGGCTGGCCTCCTTGTACTACAGCTTCTTCCTCGGCGTCGGCGGCGGCGGCGGCCGGCTCGAAGGCGAGGTCGTGGAGCGGCAGCTTCCGTAGCGCCCCGGCGGAGCTGCGGAGGAAGAGGAGGGTGGCCGGGTACAGGGTGTACGGCGTGGAGGGGAAGATGAAGGTGTCGCTCAAGAACGGCGTGAGGTGGCTCAAGGGCAAGTGCACCCAGGTTGTGGACGGCATATGGTGAACCCACCGAAGGTGCAGATCAGTCGGCTCATTCTCTTTTCTGCCTGGTGACCATTGCCGTGATCCAAGACCAAGAGGTGCCCGGACGTGAGTACGGTCACAATCTTCCTTTTCTGAGCTCTGGCGTCGTGTTTTTCCTCACTTTTTTTAGTAAGAACACAAGTGGAAGGTTGCAGAAAAGAAGGGTAACTGCAGACTGTCTTGACCATGCATACACACTTGGTATACAACCAATGGAAGCTTGGCTGTTCTTTAAAATGTACTCTAAATTTGCTCTCGTGTGTCTGGGATGTTCATCTTGCCTGGACGGTTGCAAATAAACCAACCTATTTAATAGACGAGCAGGTTAGTTGCAAGGCACAATATAAATAAAAAAGACACCGATAACGCCCACACGTGTAGGCGTTAAAGGATCTGACCACACACCATGTGTGGTTTGAGCAGGAGGTAGCCCACACGGGTTGTGTGTGAGCGGACATTAGAATTGCAAGCACGTGTGGGCGCGGCTACTTCGTGCTACACGCCCAACAAATACTACTCATCTTCATTTCACGCGTGTGGCACAAGCAAAAATGTCCACACGTCCTAGCGCAGCTACGTTAGGTACCCGCGGGATGACGATTTAGTTGCCATCCTGGTTGGCAGATGTAGTTATCCGGGATGGCAAGTGTTGTTGTAAAAGCATGGCAACTCTGTCTGTTTTGATTAATTATAGTTGCCATGTCTAATTTATGGCAGTTGCTGCGTGTAATCAAACCGTAGTTGCCATGTGTGATTAACTACTCGCCACACATGGTCAAACAGTAGTTGCCATGTGCGTTTACCTAGTTGCCACGTGTGGTCCAACCATAATTGCCATGTGTGATTAACTACTTGCCACATATGGTCAAAACAGTAGTTGTCATGTGTGGTCCAACCATAGTTGCCATGTATAGTTAATCACAGTTGCCATGTGTGTTTATCTGGTTGCCACTTACGCGCAACTGCAGTTGCCGTCTAGCAAAGAATCACAGTTGCCATGTTTGTTTACCTAGTTGCCACATATGGTCAAAACAGTAGTTGTCATGTGTGGTCCAACCATAGTTGCCATGTATAGTTAATCACAGTTGCCATGTGTGCTTATCTGGTTGCCACTTACGCGCAACTGCAGTTGCCGTCTAGCAAAGAATCACAGTTGCCATGTTTGTTTACCTAGTTGCCACGTTCGTGTAACTGCAGTTGCCATCCACGACGTAGGAGTGTCGTGTGGGCGAAAATCAGTTCGTCCACACGCGCATGGACTAGGTGATGGTTGTGTGGGCAGAAACTAGTTCGCCCACACAGCGCAGCTGGCAACAGCGTGATGCAGAGCGTGTGGGCAAACTCTCCAACGCCCACACACTAGCTCCGTCCTACGTGGCACACCAAATCCACCTTTTCGTGTCAAGATTCGTGCAGAAGACAATCAACGACCATCCAGGCGTGTGGGTGATTTGGAGAACGCCCACACGCGTGGGCGTTAGTGTTTCCGATAAAAGATGGTAGGCTAAGAGCATCCATGATGCTCTCATGTTCGTCCGGGGTTTCGCCTGAAGCTTACAGCGCAACCGCCGCTTTTTTTTCTTTTTTTCCCGAAAACTTTCAATCTATTCATTTCCTCCCATCATGGCAGTACAACGAACACAAAAAATAATAAAAACTACATCGAAATTCGTAGACCACCTAGCGACGACTACAAGCACTGTAGCGAGTCGAAGGCGCGCCACCATCATCGCCCCTTCCTCGTCGGAACCGGGCATAACTTGTTGTAGTGGATAGTCGGGAAGTCGTCGTGCTAAGGCCCCATGGGACCAATGCACCAGAATAGCAACCGCCACTTCTTTTCAAGTTGGTCATGAAAAATGCTTTTGACTTTGAGAGATAGGACTACATGTTGATTTGCGGGAGCAACTAACCAGGGTACCCTTAGGCCACTCCTAATGGTTATATCTTAGAATCAGGGTAAAAATCTTTTGTGGCATTGTTTATTTTTGACAAAGCATGAATGCCACCATCATCGCCCCTCCCTCATTGGAGCCGGGCATAACTTGTTGTAGTGGACAGTCGGGAAGTCGTCGTGCTAAGGCTCCATGGGACCAATGCACCAAAACAGCAACCGCCGCTTCTTTTCAAGTTGGTCATGAAAAATGCTTTTGACTTTGAGAGATAGGACTACATGTTGATTTGCGGGAGCAACTAACCAGGGTACCCTTAGGCCACTCCTAATGGTTATATCTTAGAATCAAGGTAAAAGTCTTTTGTGGCATTGTTTTTTTTTGACAAAGCATGAATGCCACCATCATCGCCCCTCCCTCGTCGGAGCCGGGCATAACTTGTTGTAGTGGACAGTCGGAAAGTCGTCGTGCTAAGGCCCCATGGGACCAATGCACCAGAACAGCAATCGTCGCTTCTTTTCAAGTTGGTCATGAAAAATGCTTTTGACTTTGAGAGATAGGACTACATGTTGATTTGCGGGAGCAACTAACCATGGTACCCTTAGGCCACTCCTAATGGTTATATCTTAGAATCAGGGTAAAAATCTTTTGTGGCATTGTTTATTTTTGACAAAGCATGAATGCCACCATCATCGCCCCTCCCTCGTCGGAGCCGGGCATAACTTGTTGTAGTGGACAGTCGGGAAGTCGCCGTGCTAAGGCCCCATGGGACCACTGCACCAGAACAACAATCGCCGCTTCTTTTCAAGTTGGTCATGAAAAATGCTTTTGACTTTGAGAGATAGGACTACAATCAAGGTAAAAATCTTTTGTGGCATTGTTTATTTTTGAAAAAGCATGAATGCCACCATCATCGCCCCTCCCTCGTCGGAGCCGGGTATAACTTGTTGTAGTGGACAATCGGGAGGTCGTCGTGCTAAGGCCCCATGGGACCAATGCACCAGAACAGCAATCACCGCTTCTTTTCAAGTTGGTCATGAAAAATGCTTTTGACTTTGAGAGATAGGACTACATGTTAATTTGCGGGAGCAACTAACCAGGGTACCCTTAGGCCACTCCTAATGGTTATATCTTAGAATCAAGGTAAAAATCTTTTGTGGCATTGTTTATTTTTGACAAAGCATGAATGCCACCATCATCGTCCCTCCCTCGTCAGAGCTGGGCATAACTTGTTGTAGTGGACAGTCGGGAAGTCGCCGTGCTAAGGCCCCATGGGACCAATGCACCAAAACAGCAATCGCCGCTTCTTTTCAAGTTGGTCATGAAAAATGCTTTTGACTTTGAGAGATAGGACTACATGTTGCTTTGCGGGAGCAACTAACCAGGGTACCCTTAGGCCACTCCTAATGGTTATATCTTAGAATCAAGGTAAAAATCTTTTGTGGCATTGTTTTTTTACAAAGCATGAATTATATTGACTTGAAATGAAGCTGTAAGGATACAAACACAATGAACACATGTCTGGCATCTACATAGGTAGAACATACACATCTAACATTGAGAGCACACACAAATAAATATGTCTGCAAAGAGCAAAGTGCTATAAGACCAAATCTATGCCTAAACGGGGGAAAGAAGGAAACAAAGGGATCAAAACATCGATTGACAAACTACAATAATGACCATATCCAAACCAACCATGTTTTGACTCACCACGAACACCAAGCAAGGTTCTTCAAGCGCCGCCGTCACCGTATCCAACCAACAAAGGCCAGATTCTAAGTTTTCACCCTGAAGAATAAGTTCAAGCATATCCAAGCAACGCCCTCAAGAAGGTAACGATGTAAAAACATTGTCATTGCGAGATAAAACCAACTTGAGTCAAGCTTAGGGGTTTCATCCTAGAACTCAAGACCTCGTACTCGAGGAGCACCACCAAATCGAATTCAACCATGTGTTGTCACCACCACTTTTCGTGATCACAACAGCTACATGCACTGGGCTAGAAATTCCTTCATCGTCGTTGTTGCACCTACAAAGAAGCCGTATGGATGCATCCCGCAACCATTCCAATACGAGTCATTGACAGCAGCCACCGGATCCAGAGGGAGGAACCTTCACGAAGACTCCTCGGTGTCAACCACAATTTTCAGCTCGAGTGGTCGGTCGGTAGGGTCACGGTCAGATCTTCAGCCCCAATCCTCACGAGCAGTTGCCGCCATAAGCCAGCCAGCATGGCCCCGACCAGGACGGATAAAAGACGTGTCTTAATCAAGATATAGATCATAACATCAAATTCAGGACTTCATAACTTTTCTCTCACAAAAGAAGTTAAATGAGGTTGGTTTAGATACAACATTAGCCTAAGATATAGTGCATTGGGACTACCCTTAGATGGACTTTCCGGGGGACATGTGTGGCTAGCAAGCAAGAGGTTGGCATAGCAGGAGGTTCTTTTCAACCAGACACCCTTTCTCGAATTGCTCCAAACCAAGCACGCTTAACTTTGATGTTTCTTTTGGATGGACTCCCGAAAAAGAAGATGCACCTTGTTGATATGAGTACGTCTATCATTCCTATTATCCAGGATGTCACATACACCCCCACTCAAAGAAACTAGTGTCCTCGTCGGCCCAGCAAAAACGTTCCCTCTTGGCACATGGTTGTGCGTCCAGTCCGACACATGTCTCGTGTTGTGTTCCATGACGAGCGACACGGACCATGCATCACATGTCCGTGTAATCATGAAGGTCGGCTCTGATACCAATTGTAACGGCCCAGCTGAACCCACCATCATGTGTTTGGCTACCATCCAGGACCAAGAGTAATCTTTTGTGCATCCGGGATCAACTTTTCAGTCGAACACTCATCCACAAATTGTTGCGAAGCACGCTTACTTTTGAGATTTTGGGCTCCCGAAAAAGAAGATGCGCCATTTCATATGAGACCTCCTTTGGTTTGGAGGAATTTCATAGGAATTCTATAGGATATGATTCTTATAGGAATTTTTTCAAGTCCTTTGTTCCTATTCTTACATAGGATTGGTTCATATCCTCCATATTTCAAAGAAAAATAATCATTTAGCGTAAACTCAATGAAAAAATCCCTATGATGTGAACCAAATGGCATCTCTTTTCTTATTCCTATTGATAGAATTGAGGTACAGGTCATCTCATTTCCTACAAGTTTCCTATTACTATGCTATTCGTATCATATGAACCAAAGGAGTCATGAGTAATCTATCATTCCTAAGCCAGGATCTCACACCTGTGCAATTGTTTTCCAAGAAACTGCATTGTCTCGTTTGTTTCAAAAACCCAAGTTTCCTGGTTTTGCTGTGGGTTTTTGACCAATTGCAGGAGGCACCTTTGTCATTTGGTAATCAAATCATTCTTCATTTCAGAACCAAATTCAATCAATTGGATGAGTCAGCCTCGGTTGACCATGCTGCAGTTACACCATTCGAACGCATAGATTCTAGGTCAGGTTTACATGAGCAAGTTTTCACACACCAAAAAAGGGTTTACAAGAGAGACAAAACTGCCTCGCAATTGTTGATACATTATTCTTTCCAGCAACGTTGGTACACAACAACGTGACAGGACTGTGCAGTCAGTCCTATGTACATACGCTCTCTCAAGCGCGAGCCTTTTCGCTCATCGAGACCTCAAAGGCGAGTTGCGTCATACGGCACATACACTTTATATCCAACAGGGCGTCACGTACGTAACTCTGCTGGCACGTGAACCGAAAAGTATACACAAAACACATGTGGCAGGCCGTGTTATCTTCGGCTTCATCACTGGGGTATCTTCGGTACACACCCCGGCCGGCATATCATACATTGGGAACGCAGCGAGCTAACTGGAACGGGTTGGAACATATCATGCTGACAAACTTGGATTCGTAGCATAGCAAGCTCTAACAGCCCATGGCGAAACATTAAGGAGGCCGCCCCTCCATTGCCTCGGGCCAATTTGCTTCGGACGATCTGTGTTATAGTGCACTTCTAAAACAGAACTAGCCATTTGCCTGAGCCTGTCTGTTCATGACATCATGGTAGTACAAGAGAACACACATTGGTTGCCCAACTATGCTGAAGAAGAACCAAAATATCATGTTGCCCACCTGTCAAGTTCAACGGGGCTCGATGCGTCAGGGAAAACAATGGAAGACGGAGAAATTTTGCAGTGAGCATGGCATACCATTGTGTTCTTGAACTTTTCTTGAAGATATTTCGTCAAGAATAGCAGGGGAATCTGGGAACGACAGACATGAACATCAGTCAAATGATACAAGTGGATATGTACAGATACCGACAACAGCAGTTTAGAATAACTAAACCGGCACCAATCACAAATTTGCATAGTAACGGCTCGTCAGATTTAAAGCAACAATGGGGCTGATCCTACACCGACATATGGACGCCGGCCGCCCAAGAGCAGTGTTACCCATCACAGTGTCGGGCTGTTAAACTGATGAACGACAGCCTGGACAGCTAGCACAGATGTTCTTGATCGTTGGCCTATTTTTCCTCTTAGGCTTATTATGTCACATGGAGATGTTTGGAGGAGTGCAGATAATCAGTTTTGTGAAGTGAAGATGGATGTATTGTATTAAAACTTCACAAAGCGACAATTGTAAATTATCTTCTTTGAGATTGTAACTGTCTAAGTTGGTAACAATAGGAATCTGCCTTTTGTAATGAATCCAATAGGCATAGGCATGTATATGGGCTCTTATTTTCAAATAATCTGCAGCGTTGCTATCCCCAAGTCTTGATACACAGAATTTTTTGCATGTGATAAATTTTATGTACTAAATTGTCTATTGTTTATATGCTAGACTATTTTTGTCTCGAATTCACATAACCAGAACTAATCTATTATACATGTGGCAACGTGCAGGGCATCAACTTGTATAGAAGATACTGTACTGATTTAGTCCAAGAAGATTAAGAACGAAACACAAGTGTCATTCAAATCAATACATACCTGAAACATGATTCCAGAAAATGCCCATAATTTGAAAATGTGGCACGGAACAGCAATACATAGCTGCAAGTTGACAAAGACAATGAAATGAAGGTCACATGTGAGATGCCATACCAGCTTCTTTCCTTTTCAATGCAAGTACAAACGTGCAGCAGAAAAGGTGCCAGGGTTCAAAATTCCGTGTATATATCGTTGATTTTCCAAGTAGAACTTTATATCAAACCTAGATCATTACTCAATAAAACAGGGAACAAAACCATCTCCACTCTAGCTGGTGACTAGGAAAAATAAAAGAATGATAGCTGGGCATGTAATGTGGAACTCTCAAAGTGTGGTACCTCATGAAATACAGCTGAAACCAGAAATGCGATGAGAATGGCACAACCCTGCAGTGTAGATTCAACATGAATTTTCAGAAGTATGTATTTCAAAAGACAAATTAGCTTTATTCTCTACAGAAAGAACCACACAAGTTCTGCAAAGCAAAACGCACAATGAATAAATATTATTTTTATCTACACTCAATCTCTAAGTGAATTTCAGGTATTCTTCTGTTTAACTATCCATGCTATGTCCTGGCTTTCAAATACGCTCCTTATCCATGTTGTTCTACCTTCGAGACTCATCGCATGCTGCTATTTAGTCGACGTGCATACTAGTTAATGTGGTCCCACAAAAATGGATATTACCATGCTAAAGTCATAGGCCAAGCGAACACATTATCAAGTATTAACAGCTGTATCCTCAGCGTCAGTTAATTTAAACTGGGTTGATAGTTCTCCACGCTAACAGTTTATCTGCACTAGCAGATTTCAGTACAGAGAGTGTTCTCTATATAACAATGGTGAAGCAACCAAATTTCAGATGTCATGCAAGACCCATTGTACACGGAAATGGAAAGAACAATGTAACACGGAAAAGAAAATGTGGCATTTTTTTATATTTTGGCCACCAGAAGGAGTAATAGGTTTAGTCTGAAGAAATTACCTTTGATAAGCCATTCCTTATGCATGGAAAATATATATGTCGAACGATCCACTTATGAACAGGCTGACAAGTAGAAAATTGTCAGGGAAGGATATTATACTAATGCCAATTAAGAAAGGACATTATGATAATGCCAATCAATCAGACTATATCAGGCTTATGAACATGTGTCATCTATCAGCTGGGAGGAAATTGCCAGTTAGTCCAGAACAACTATTCTTCAGGTTGGGCGAGAAGATTACCATATTCCACATTCTCCAGTACTGTGGTAAGCCCCCCAAAATACCGCCACGTTTAAATGCATGGAAATTTAAACAGTGTCAGCTCTATCTAAACTTCTCTAAAATAAACAAGATAAACTTTGACCAGGCCTTTCACCTCTTCAACTGTTTTGGCGTTCCACCAGTCCTTGTAGAATTCACGATCACCAAAACGGAGGAGTTCGGCTAGAATATTCAACCTGTATACAAATAATGAATGGAAGCTGTAGAAGTCATGCATTTGAAGGCTGTCAAGAACTTAATTTTACTGTTGCGATAAAACTACGTTTCTCAAATAGTTAACCCGTTTATAAGTTTCCTACAGAAAATTTTCATTCAAAAAAAATACTGTGTTCTATACACAAAAATTACAGATATGTGATCGTGCATGAGGCAACCATCATGACATCAGTAAGTTAAGTACTTTAGAAAATCACAATATCCGATGGTACTGTCGTCTTTTTAGATGTGCTGTACCCAACTGGAAGAATCAAAGGGAAAAAAAAGTAAAGTGACAAGAGAAGGTAATCAAGATACTTACCACAGATGGAAAAAGGAATAGAACATACAAAGCCATACATATAATGTTGGCACTGAGAGTTTCAAGACTCTCTCAATAGCATCCAAGAAATTTCCTTTCAATGGATGCTTCGAATTCTGCACAATTGGATTAATGTACTGCCGGAAACAGGAGTTAGATAATTTCAATTGAGAAATTATACGCATAAAATTAACGTCAGGGATCATATAACAGGCTCACTTGCTCAATTATGAAGCCCATCAAGCCTGTAAAAACTACACATTTTATAAGCTGCCGGGTGACCCAGCCTTTCCTAATAAATGCTGTCCGGGGATAACTTGGCTGCATAATGCACCAGAATGGCATCAGGAAAGCCATAATTTTAACACTGATGTAACTAGTTACATCCAATATAATTAACTAATAACATGGAATCAGAAGAAGAAATGACACACACTAGCCGAAAAATAGCACCTGGTAACAAAGTGTTGGGGCCAACATGAAATACACAACACTGTTGATAGTTGGGCCTTTAATGTTTTCCTCATCGATAGAACTGCCATGTGCAGCACCCTATTACATAAAAAGGGGAATTATTATTGTGAACAGTGACCAAAGAGGAAATATTCACATTCAGACTAGAAATTATTAATCTGGCAATTCTCTGTATAAGCACAACATGAGTAGCTACACAAATTAAGGTAATTATTTCCTTAAGTATTGATAGGAACAAGATCATGGTCCAATCTTCTAGAAAGATTTACAATTAAGAGAGACATAAGGAAAATGTTCATTGGTCAACAATTTATTATTCAATAATGTGGCAGTGGTTGGCCTAAAAGATAAACTGTTTCAGACGAAGCCTTTGTATTAGTCCTCAATGTTTTGGAAACTAAAATTGCACTAAAATGGTAATAACACATCGCGCTCGTACCTTTTCAATACTTTGGGACAATACCCTTATATCATAATTTGTATGAGCAAAAGAGACAAGCTTCAACCAAGTAATGCTTGCAATGAACATTAACACAAATCCAGATAATACTGCTGATTCACACCTGAAATATATTCAATGTAACTAAAATTCCATAATTTATGCAATAAAATACTATCTTTTGAGGAAAAACTTTCTTTATAATCAGAACATTAATAAAAAATTAGTAGGCACAATGCATGACTTCAAAAAATAATGCATGACCAGTATTAACATTCCTAAAATATGAGGAAAAACTAACACAAAACTGCCATCGACTTGTAATCCTAGCACCATTGTTTAACGAACAACAGTGACAGAAGCCAGTTATCAGATATCCTAGCTCCATTGTTTAACGAACAACAGTGACAGAAGTCAGTTATCAGATATACAGACGCTACTTGGACAGAAATATAACACATGATAACTTGCGCAAGCATATGACACGTGATAACTTTAAAGAGCCCCTTACCTCCCCAATAGAACTTGTTTGCAAGCCATGAGTCATATTTCTCAAGTGATCTGAATAACTGACAATTTTTGTTTTCAATTTGCAAACTAACAATGGAACAATTTTAGATTGGACACTCAACCTGATGGCTCGCATTGATCCAATAGACATGTACTCCCTCCGATCCATATTACTTGTTGCTGAAACGGATGTATCTAGACGTATGTCAGTGCTAGATACATCCATTTGAGTGACAAGTAATATGGATCAGAGGGAGATAATATTGTCAACGATAGGATATGAGAGATCGCCACATGAAACCAAATAGCAATAACCATGTTTGGCCAACCAATTTACATTGTTTAACATCCAACTTAAAAAATAGCAATAACTATGTTTGAAACACATGGACCGAGTACATCTCCACATCATTAAATATATTAAAAATGAATGAATGAATGAACTGAGTGTGTTTTTGTTTCCGAGAATGCAACTGCATGTGCTCCAAACCATCATATACAAATATCAAGAGTAGATGCATCCAAACAAACCCCAAAGCCAAGGAAATAAATATGCTTACTTAAGAATCACAACAACCGGATAGATAAGGACAGTGGTTGTAATAATTATATGGAGAAGAATAGACACCTGCAAGAGGTAAACCGGAGTCATGAGCGATTCACACTTAAAAAAATTACTGAAAAAGATCAGATCTTATGCTAAATTTGACCGTATGACAATGATGAAGAAACATAGAAAGAGCATAAATGAGCATAAATCTTGGATGAAGAGACTTTGCCATTCTGAAAAGAACTGATGATGGAGACTCAAGGAATGTTGAGAAACAAACTCACATGATCACGGATGAGCTTTCTTTGAGCCCACTTCTCGGTCATGAGAGCAGCAAGTGGGAAAATGGGTAAAGTGAGGCTGCAATTCACAGACTGGTTAATTGTACAAAGTCTAGTACTGTTTCATGAAATCCCGACCATAGCTGGGTGAGTAATTATACCTACCAGCACATCAGAAGTGGCCAATCTCCCAACGATCTTGCACTAAACCAAAACCCAGCTCTTATTAATAGGCCATACTGGAGCAACAAATTTAGACCATGGTAACGTGTCAAAGCATAAAAGACTATGCAGAAAGCACCAAAACTAAGTGCTCCTTCTGGAGGGAAAGTGATCAAACCTTCATTAAGTTCTCAATAATGAGCCTGCTGTTCACTGCAATCAGCACAACAATGCATAGATTCAGAAGACCTGCATGGCTCTGCAATCAAGTGAATAACTAAACATTTCAGGACTAGAACTTTATGTCGCAACCGAGTAAAATGACATGCAAAACAACGAATTTAGTACATCAGTTAAAAGAAGAAGAATAAGAAAAAAATGATATACTATGATGTACTTATACCCTAATGAATGTTTTAATATGGCTTCGATTATGTAAGAATGTTCACTGGAGTTATGCGCAGGAACAACTGTAGAATAATGTGATGTAGAATCATATATATGCGTCTAAAGGACTAAGGTTGCCACCCAAAGAGGCATTTGACTGAAACTCATCTTGAAACCCCAATGTTGTTCAGATTTAAATGCAGGCATGCACTGCACTTTGCATCCAAACAGATTAACAGCTATGACCAGGGCTGCATTTGAGTGTGAGGAGTTATTCTGGGCATACGATCAGTTCGTCATTCGTTGCATATTAGTTCCATTAAAGAACTTTATCATTCAGACAGAGTACTGGTCCTCAGGATCTTTGTGTCAAACTGACATCTTAGCATGTTAAAACCCTAGAGTGGCAAACAGATACTGAGCATGTGGATCACGACACCTCCCAATTAGGCCTGCATTCGCAGTTGAGTTAACAAAAGTCGACCCCCAAGGCCCCCAACTCACTCCCAACAACTCTCTGCTTACCTCTACTACTAGTACAAGTCAACGCCACATCAATCTCTGGCTACTTGTACAGGTCAACACCTCGTGCAATCCCTGTGCTTTCTAGCACTGTACAGCTCCTTGAGCTTACTGCTACTACCTACTTGTACAAGTCAACATCTCATGCACGCACCAACTGATCCGATCCGCCTGTCCATTTCAACACGCCAAGCCCTGCTAATAGCAACAGCTATGCTCATGCTCTGTCTTTGGCACTGCCCGACCGAAGAATCCTGCATTCCGCGCCCGCGCCGGTGGTCCCCTGAATCCCAAACACGAGCAGAGGCTTTGACCTCAACCTCTGGCGCCAAAAAATGAAATTGGACCTGCGTCTCAACACCCCTAAAATCTAGCACTGCTGGACAACCGTAATTTGGAGAACAAAGAGATAACTGTGGGCAACAGAATCCGATGCTGGGGCTGGGCGGCTCAAGCAAAGCAAGCATATGCGATCATGGCAATCACTAGAAAGGAAAAGAAAAACAAGTGGAGGGATTCGCGGCGACTGCATACCTGTCGGAAGATGGCGTCGGAGCTGAGCGGGCTCTCCTTGACCCGGCGGTGGGCGGGCGCCGACGCCCGGTAGCAGGGCATCTCGTGCTGCCGCTGCGGCTGCTCCTGCGGATTCGCCTCTCCGTGGACGGCAGAGGAGCCGCCGTCGGCGCGGCGGAGGCGGAGGGAGGGGTCGTCGCGATCGTGGGCAGCGGCCATGGACGGGGGCGGGGCCATGGGTGGAGCTGGGGGGAAGGTTCTGGAAGGTTCGGGGTGGGTTTTGGGTTTCGGTGGGCGGCCCGCCGTGAGGAGGGAGGGAGGAAGGAGCCGGGGAGGTGACGGGTCTCCTTTTGACATGCGATGGTGGCCGCCGCGCCGCGGGTGACGCGCAAAAGCGGAAAGCGAAGCCAGGAGCGAGGAGGCGGCCGACTTGCGCGCGACACGTGCGGGGAGGACGCGCCAGGCGTCTCCTGCCTGCCTTGCTTGGCAGCGCAGGTTCCGAGGTTCCGAGTTCCGAGTTCTGATGGATCGATCGGTGGACGGACGGCACGGCTTGTCGGTCCCGGTGTAGGCGTCCGCTTTGTTGAAAAGAGTGAACGGGTAGGAGCGGTGTCCTTCTCATGCCTGGTTAAAATATTCAATTTATTACTCCCTCCGTTCCTAAATACTTGTCTTTCTAGAGATTTCAACAAGTGACTACATACGGCGCAAAATGAGTGAATCTACACTTTAAAATATGTCTACATACATCCGTATGTTGAGTCCATTTGAAATGCCTAGAAAGACAAGTATTTGGGAACGGAGGGAGTACTATATAAGGAAAATAAGAATAGAAAATGTAAAATGTACTCCCTCCGTCCGAAAAAGGTTGTCCCAAGCTTGCTCCTAGATACATCCATTTGGGTGACAAAGCTTCTTTGGAGGGAGGGAGTACTTCATTTTTCAAAAAGCCACACTACAGCGTGGTCATAGGGATTGGCACCTCGCTCACCCCCACTTATTTGTAATTTGTCCATTCTTTTTTTAGGAGTGATTTGTCGATTCCTGATTCTTAGGCCAACCCCACCGCACGACCCCAAACGGACGTCCGGTTTGACCGGATTTTGTCCCTTTGGGGCGCCGATGGGTTCGTTCGTGTCCGGCCTTGTCCGTTGGGTCGTGCGTGCGCCCATCACGCGGCCGCATCCCAAATCACGTCCGCATTGGACATGATTTAAAAAGCAAGAAAACGAAAATAAAATGGTATAAATAAATAAGCGTAGTTTAATAAACATAAACTTAGTTAGGGGGTTACGGCCACAAAACGGCCCAGTTTAGCAGTTCATACAGTGCCATAATTAACATAAAAAAAACGTCGCCGCGCGCTCCAGCCGCGCCCATCGATGCCATGGCCCTCGCCGTCTTCATCACTGGCCACCTGTATCGTCCTCATCGCTGACGAGGTCGACGTAGGCCGGCGGCGTCCAGAGGTGGGGCGGCGGCGCGTGGTACACGGGGGCGGCCTGGAAGGCTGGATGTGCCTGCACCACCTCCTCCCGTGGCGAGGCCTCCCGCTCCGGTGACCGCGGCGGAGTGGCGCACCAGTTCACGCCTAAGCCGGCGGCCATCTCCGGAGCAGTGCAGGACCAGCCCCACCCGTAGCCCACCAGCTCCTGGAACGCGGCCACCGGCTCTTCCTCCATCACCTCCTCCCTCCTTTCCTCCTCCATGACGGTCGCCATCTGCAGCTCCGGGAAGGTGACGTCGCCGGCGGCAGAGAGTGCCATGGCCTCCTCCAAGACGTCCCATTGCCGCTCGTCGTGCGTGTTCATAGAGTCCTCCATGATACACTGCATGAGACGGGCCTCCTCCTCCGCTGTCATGCGAGGTGGTGGAGGTGGCGACGGTGACGGGGAAGCCGACGGCGTGGGCGTGAGGCCGTGCACCCACGTACGCCCGCGCGCCTCTACACGTGGCTGCCGTGGCCCGACACCGTGCCGACGAAGTACGACGCGCGGCGTGTGTCGTGCTCGTCCTGGAGCCATGTGTCCCACAGCTGGGAGTCGGGGGCGTACCTGTCGTCGTAGAACAGGTCGTCTGGGAGGAGGCGGCGGCGGCGCTCGACCTCATCGCGGCGCGCACGGCCGCCCACGGGCACCGGCGGGATCGGGACCCGGTCGGCGCTGAGGTGCCATCCGTTGGGGAGGTGGATGTCGCTCCACGGGACCGACGTCCTCGCCTCCCAGTACCTCCGGCACACGTCCGCGCAGAGGTATTGTCGGTCGCGCTCGCCGGCGGGCCTAGGGGCAATGGTGAAGGGGCGGCGGGGCTCGGCGGGAGGAGGCGGCGGCGCTCGATCTCATCGCGGTGCGCACGGCCGCCCACGCGCACCGGCGGGATCGGGACCCGGGCGGCGCTGAGGTGCCATCCGTTGGGGAGGTGGACGTCGCTCCACGGGACCGGCGTCCTCGTCTCCCAGTACCTCCGGCACATGTCCGCGCAGAGGTACTGTCGGTCGCGCTCGCCGGCGGGCCTAGGGGCAATGGTGAAGGGGGCCGGCACGGGGGCTCGACGGGAGGAGCGCGGCGGTGATGCGGGCTCCTCCTTCTTCACGGAGCCGCGACGGCGGCCCGAGGAGGAGCCGGCCTCGCGGTCGTGCTTTGATACGTCTTCGTCGTATCTATAATTTTTTATTGTTCCATGCCAATATTATTCAACTTTCATATACTTTTGGCAACTTTTTATACTATATTTGGGACTAACATATTGATCCAGTGCCCAGTGCCAGTTCCTATTTGTTGCATGTTTTATGTTTCGCAGAAACCCAATATCAGACGGAGTCCAAACGGGATAAAAACGGATGGAGAATTATTTTGGAATATTTGTGATTTTTGTGAGGAAAAATCAACGCGAGACGGTGCCCGAGGGGGCCACGAGGCAGGGGGCACGCCCCAGGGGGGCAGGCGCACCCTGGACCCTCGTGGCCACCCCATAAGGCGGTTGACGCTCTTCTTTGCTGCAAGAAAGCTAATTTTATGAGAAAAATCTGGGCGAAAGATTCACCCCAATCGGAGTTACGGATCTCCGGATATAAAAGAAACGATGAAAGGGCAGAATCGGAGAACGCAGAAACAGAGAGAGATAGAGAGACAGATCCAATCTCGGAGGGGCTCTCGCCCCTCCCACGCCATGGGAGCCAAGGACCAGAGGGGAAACCCTTCTCCCATCTAGGGAGGATGTCAAGGAAGAAGAAGAAGAAGTGGGGCTCTCTTCCCCTTGCTTCCGGGGGCCATCATCATCACCCCGATCTTCACCAACACCTCCGCCATCTTCACCAACATCTCCATCACCTTCCCCCATCTATATTCAGCGGTCCACTCTCCCGCAACCCGATGTACCCTCTACTTGAACATGGTGCTTTATGCTTCATATTATTATCCAATGATGTGTTGCCATCCTATGATGTCTGAGTAGATTTTCGTTGTCCTATCGGTGATTGATGAATTGCTATGATTGGTTTGAGTTGCATGTATTATTATTAGTGCTGTCCTATGGTGCTCTCCGTGTCGCGCAAGCGTGAGGGATCCCCGCTGCAGGGTTTGCAATTTGTTCATGATTTGCTTATGGTGGGTGTCGTGAGTGACAGAAGCACAGACCCGAGTAAGTAGGTTGTTTGCGTATGGGAAAAAGGGGACTTGATACTTTAATGTATGGTTGGGTTTTACCTTAATGATATTTAGTAGTTGCGGATGCTTGCTAGAGTTCCAATCATAAGTGCATATGATCCAAGAAGAGAAAGTATGTTAGCTTATGTCTCTCCCTCAAATAAAATTGCAATAGTGATTACCGGTCTAGTAAAGTAGTCAATTGCTTAGGGGCAATTTCATAACTCCTACCACCACTTTTCCACACTCGCTATATTTACTTTATTGCTTCTTTATCTAAACAACCCCTAGTTTATATTTACACATTCTTTATTATCTTGCAAACCTATCCTACCACACCTACAAAGTACTTCTAGTTTCATACTTGTTCTAGGTAAAGCGAACACTAAGCGTGCGTAGAGTCGTATCAGTGGCAGATAGAACTTGAGAGGGTATTTGTTCTACCTTTAGCTCCTCGTTGGGTTCGACACTCTTACTTATTGAAAGAGGCTACAATTGATCCCGTATACTTGCGGGTTATCAAGACCTTTTTCTGGCGCCGTTGCCGGGGAGTCATAGCGTGGGGTGAATATTCTCGTGTGTGCTTGTTTGCTTTATCACTAAGTAATTTTTATTTGTTGTTCTTAGTTGTTTTCTATCTTTAGTTATGGGTAGGAAGCATAAAATACCAAAAAATTAGTTGTACCCTCTTGAACCAATGGTTGAAGAACCACTCAAAATCTATCACACTCCTGAAGCTTTTTACTTGGATCATCTTCGATCCCTTTGTGCTCGTGCTGAAACCCCCACTAGTTTAGTTGAGGGCAAATCTTTAGATGAGCATTCTTGTTCTGCGCGACTGTTGGGGAACGTAGTAATTTCAAAAAAAATCCTACGCACACGCAAGATCATGGTGATGCATAGCAACGAGAGGGGAGAGAGTTGTCCACGTACCCTCGTAGACCGAAAGCGGAAGCGTTATGACAACGCGGTTGATGTAGTCGTACGTCTTCACGATCCGACCGATCCAAGTACCAAACGTTCGGCACCTCCGAGTTCAGCACACGTTTAGCTCGATGACGATCCCCACACTCCGATCCAGCAGGGTGTCAGGGATGAGTTTCGTCAGCACGATGACGTGGTGATGATGATGATGTTCTACTGACGCAGGGCTTCGCCTAAGCACCGCAACGATATGACCGAGATGGAATATGGTGGAGGGGGGCACCGCACACGGCTAAGGAACAATCACGAAGATCAACTTGTGTGTCATGGGGTGCCCCCCTGCCCCCATATATAAAGGAGCAAGGGGAGGAGGGCCGCCCAAGGATGAGGAGGCGCGTCCAAGGGGGGAGTCCTACTCCCACCGGGAGTAGGACTCCTCCTTTCCTAGTAGGAGTAGGAGAGAAGGAAGGGGAAGAGAGAAGGGAAGGAAGGAGGGGGTGTGTAGGATCGGAAGTATGTCTAGAGGGGGGGTGATTAGACTACTTGACAACTTAAAAGTTTAGCCTTTTGATTAGGGCAAGTTTTTAGCAAGTTCACAATGATGAGCAAGTCAAGTATCACCCTACACAAGCAATTCTAGAGTTATGGCAGCGGAAAGTAAATTGCACATGTAGTAAATAAGAGGTGGAGAAGAGCAAACACAATTTGGAGACACGGAGATTTTTCTCGTGGTTCCGATAGGTGGTGCTATCGTCAATCCACGTTGATGGAGACTTCAACCCACGGAGGGTAACGGCTGCGAGAGTCCACGGAGGGCTCCACCCACGAAGGGTCCACGAAGAAGCAACCTTGTCTATGCCATCATGGCCTCGTCCACGGAGGACTAGCCTTACTCGGGGTAGATCTTCACGAAGTAGGCGATCTCCTTGCCCTTACAAACTTCTTGGTTCAACTCCACATCTTGACGGAGGCTCCCAAGCGACACCTAACCAATCTAGGAGGCACCACCCTCCAAAAGGTAATAGATGGTGTTGGTGATGATGAACTCCTTGCTCTTGTGCTTCAAATGATAATCTCCCCAACACTCAACTCTCCTCACCGATTTGGCTGTGGTGGAAGAAAGGATTGAGTGGAAAGCAACTTGGGAAGGCTAGAAATCAAGTTTCATATGGAGGAGTGGAGCAACTTGATCTCAACACAAGGGTAGGTAGTTTTCTTCTCGAAAATGTAAGGTAGGAGTGGTAGTTCTTTCGATGGCTCTCTCCACGAATGAAGAGGAGGTGGAGGGTATTTATAGCCTCCACACAAAATCCAACCGTTACACACATTTGACCAATCTCGGTCGGACCGAAGTTGACAACTCGGTGAGACCGAAAGTTCAAATCTTGTGAGCGTTGGGATTTTCGTGGGACCGAAAATACAATCTCGGTTAGTCCGATTCTTCCAAAGTCTAGGGTTTGCCAATCTCGGTGGGACCGACTTTCTCATCTCGGTGACACCGATTTGAGTCTGAAGGTTCTGAAGCTTGGCAACACCAATTTCGGTATGACCGAGTTTGGAATCGAAAAATCCGAAATTATTAGGGTTTGGGTATATGGTGAGGTGGTTCATCTTGGTGTGGTGAGTTTATGGAATCGGTGGGACCGAGATTACTTATGGGTTTATGTTGGAATGAAAGATTGCGATAGTTTGAGAGATAAATCACTAAGCACTTAGAGCAACCAGATCATCATCATAACCTCATCCCTTTTAATAGTATTGGCTTTCCTATGGACTCAATGTGATCTTGGATCACTAAACCAAAAGTAGAGTCTTGAGCTTTTGCCAATGTTTTCCTTAGCATTTTGAGGGGTCCACATCATCAGGTCATTGCCATACCCATATCAATGAACTTTCTCAAATATTCTCAAGAAATAATTAGTTCAATGATATATATGTTGTTATTAATTACCAAAACCACCCGGGATTAGTTGCACTTTCAATCTCCCCTTTGGTAATTGATGACAACATATAGATCAAAGCTTCGACAAATGATATAATCAATGAATAACATCGTCGCTTTGAGAAGTATGTGATAAGCAAGAGCTCCCCCTAAATTTGTGCATTATTTAAGATTTGCGTTTGAATGCAAATGCACAATCAATTAGGATCATGGGTCACTCTTCCATGTCACATACATCTTGGTGGAGCGCACAAAATGATAAGAATGAATAACATGCACCCAATCACCAAGACATGAGTAAGTGATCATACAAGATATGAATAGAATATGATAAGCATTAAGCACACATTAAGCATAGTATGATCAAGCACTCATCAAGATAGAGCAAACGTAGTATCAAACACACGAAATGTCTCAAGAACTCAAAAGTATCTCAAGGAAAACCGCAAACGAAAGAGCAAAAACGAGCACTCTCTCTCGAAGTCCTATGATCTATACAATTTCTCCCCTTTGGCAACAAGTTACCAAAAGTTCGAAGGTATAGAGCTAATCGTCACTAGGGACTCTGTTGGCGGCTCTGTCTGCGTCGATGGAGTGGAGATAGCTGCATCTGCAAAAGCTTCTGCTGAAGTCTGTGGAGCTGGAGGAGTAGACACTGGGCTGGTCTTTGGGCCGATGGAGCTGTGGGAGGTGCTTGATGTAGTAGCCCAGGGTCATCCATCGGAATAGCAAATGATCTGGGCTTTGTGGGCACTTCAGCAGCTGCTCATAGTCATCTGGACTAGATCACCTTCCATTTCCTTCATGAGCTCTGCCTTCTCCTCTTCGCTTCCTCGATGTCCGCCTCAAGCTTGTTGGCGGTGACTGTGACTTGATCGACTTGACATCCAGAGCATGGAACTTATCTTCAACGATCCTCTCAAGACTCTCCCGAGACGCACTATGCTGGCGGCGTAGTTCAATTCTCTGAGTGGCTTCAAGAAGTTGTTCTCCAACGCTCTTGGGCTTTCTTCTTCGCTTCCTTCTCAGCTTTAGCTTGTTTGGCAGCTTCAGACTTAGCGTGTCCTTCAACAGATGTGGGAGCATCCTCGGTCATCACAACTTCATTATCTTCATGTTCAGCTGCGGTGGCAAGTGGGGTCTATCCAACGTAGGTGTCCGTGCCAAACTTGGCATTAATGAGCATCTGAATATGCGGAGCAAACCCACACGACCTCTTACAGTGCTGCTGCTGTCCTCTTGATAGTCTCTACTATCGGGTCCATCACCTTAAAAGGTGTCTTCGATCCGAATGTGCAGCATGTTGATAGAGTAGCCGCTTATCATGCGGTGGTCTCTGACTTGGGCATCAAAGTATGCCTCGAAATGGTGTTAGTGGTTGGGAGACCTGCTCAAGATGATAAACTGATCCAAGCTTCCATATCTCAACATCCTTGTCAGGTACCTCATTGTACATGTTCTTCATAGACTCGTGATTCTTCTTTGGAATGCCATAGACATCAACATCATCGTCCCTTGATACAGGTGCATTCAGCAACGCTCTCCATTCCTCAACAGTTGAGGAGAATCTCTGTCCTTCTGTCATCCATACAATTCTGCCATCTGGATAGAAGTGTGCTGTGGCATAGAACTGCATGATCATCTCATCATTCCAAGCAGTCAGCTTCTGACCAACGAACTCAGCAACTCCACATGCAGTGAAGCTCTCATGCACATGAGGAAAATAGTCTCTGTGCTCTTCACTGTCGATGTATTCCCAGTCTACATATCTGGTGTCAAGAACAATTGGTTTCTTGTCCATGAGCACTGCCTCATAGAAATCTTGTTGCTCTCGGTGTGGAACCTAGAGTCAACAAATGTTCTTCTCCGGTGGCATATGGATCAACTTGCCTCCATAGCCCGAGACCTTTGTCCTTCCTTTCCTTCATATTTTCAGCTCGAGGATGAGCATCATTATGAACTGGCAATTTCATCGAGCTTGACAAAACATGTGCCTCTTCATCGATTCAGCAGTGGCACATTGTCCTTCTTCTTCTCTGAAGCGGTATGTTTCTCACAGTTTTCTTTGGCTTGGCAGCAGGTTTGGCTTGGGCTGCCTTTCTTTGGAGCTGATGGCTTAGATTTTGTGGGTGCTCCTGCCTCGATGGCATCTCCCATCAACTTTTGCTTCGAGGAGGTGGGGTGCTTCCTCATCGAGTCATCATCATCGACTTCTTCATGAACTAGCCTCTTCCTCTTGGAAGTTTTCTTGATCTTGCTGGAGGTTTCTTCTTCCATGCTCAGCTTCTTTGCAACTGTGGATTTCTTCTCTTTGCTGGTGCCTTTCTTTGCTTGTTGCCCTTGATAGCCCTTGGCAACCATTTTCCTCTTAGGCTCGGAAGATATCTCCTCATCTGCAACAAAGTCAGAGTCTTCCTCATCAGAATTCCTCTTCTTCCTGGCCCTGGTGGCAGCAAGAGGCAATCCACTTGGGGTGCTCCTCTCTCCATCATCGAAAAAACTGCTTGCTTGGGACTTGTGACCGCCTCTAGAATCTCAACCGGTGATTCGGACTGTTCAGCTGTCACTTGCATCGTATATGACCGACAACCTGTGAAAAGAATAGGTATAGGCGAATAGAAGAGTTATCACAAACTACAGAGGATTTTGCAAAATAAATGAGTTCAAACTTCAGTTTTAGGTTTTCACAGAATGCATTTCGTCCGACCGAGTCTAAAAATTCGGTGAATCCGAAGTGCCTAAACAGACCATACACACCACTTTCGGTTGGACGAAATGGGTTTCGTCTAGCCGAGAGCACTAGGGTTTCACAGAGTCCTCATTTCGGTCTTACCGATTTGCACAACTTCGGTTTAACCGAAAAGTGCGGTCAATGGCGAAGCCAAATCGGTCGATCCGAGAATGTAGAATCGGTCACACCGAGATGTGTTCGTGAAACCTAACCCTAAAATTTTCACTCGAATTTTGTTCTATGATCTAATCTGCTGGATAGGAAGATTTCAATCTTGGCAAGAAGCTAGGCAAAACCTATCGTGCATAGAATCGAGGTTGAAGCACGAGAGGATGAAACTCACCCAATCTGGTGGAGCTTCACTCGGCGGCAACGGCGCGACGAGATTGCCGTTGATGGCGATGGAGACCATGGCGGGGCGCCTGGCGACGGCGGAGACGATCCGGAGACCACGGCGACGCAGTGAAGGGTTTGAGGCGAGGCGTTTGAAGGAGTAATCAGCGCTGCTGTCTCGGGTATATATACCCTTCGGCTGTCGGTGGGACCGAGTTGGAAAACTCGGTGGGACCGAGATGGTTAACTGCGTGCAGTTACACACTTCGGTCACGCCGAAATTTACAACTCGGTTTCACCGAGGTGAAAACCTAGATCAATCCAAGTGATTTCGGTCTGTCCGATTTGAGTATATTGGTTTGACCGAAAGTACTTAGAAGGTTTTGGAATTTAGGCTTTTGACGGATCGGTGGCTCCGAGTGCTCCTCACTCGGTCTGTCCGAAAAAGTCTTGTTCAAAGTTTGTGATATAAGCATGAATAGAGTTTGAGACAAGAAAGCATAGATAGCTAGGGGAGGAACTTAGGCATTCTTGTCCATCCATTTGGTCAAAAAGAAAATCCAAAAGACCAAAGCAACAAATGGATGTCCTCGAATGGATAAAATCATGCATCCAACATGCTCACACAATAAGATAGCAAATAAAATATGTGTCAAACATGCACAAACAAAACACTAGCTACTAGCACACAATTTGGCGATGACTAGGTCATCTATATATGAGTATATTGACTTAGGAGTCAAATGAGAACATTTGATCATAGGTCATACTCATCGTTTAAGCACAAGTGGGGTTACCACTTTTACATAAAGCATTAATGTGTTCATATCATTTGAAGATGCTTTAGCTCATTTCTTTAGAGCAAAGCTCCCCCTTGATGTGAGAACCCCTTTTAAAGGGTCAAACTAACCTTGGGTTGTCGTTGAAGACTTCATGTAGATGTTGAAGATGTGGATGCTCAATGTTGATGAAGATCATCAAGAGTTGGGAGCAATCCTTTGGATTCGGGCACTTTCAATACCTACATGGGTTAGTCCCACAAGGAACAAACAAGGATATCCATGGACATAGATTGAAGTACACAATAGATGATGTCCATGAAAGCAATGATTACCTTGTCCCTTGACTTACCAACATGAGGGTTTGTGACTCCATGAACTAGTGCAAGATGTGGAAGTTGATTGCACAAGTTCTTTGCCAAAATGAATGTGAGTGAAGTATATTGGCGGAGTCACCCTCAAGAACTCTCTAGTTCTTCTTCTTCGGGATCCACATCATCTTGATGGGAATCCTTGGGGTAGTAGTTGAGCTTGTCGAAGTAGAACTTGACGTTGCCTTGGGAACCCACTTGACCATGGCCTTGGGTGCTTCAATGAATGCATCAATCTCCTCTTGAAGCTTGTCCTTGCCTTTTAGCTTGTGGTCTTGTGGTGGAAGGTCATCTTGAGCTTGTTCCTTATTAGAAGAAGTAGGATCATACTTCTCCTTTTGAGAAACAAACTTTGGAGTGGGATATTGACCTTCTTCCCATTCAACACCCTCGGCGTTGAACTTTCGCTCAAAACCAATTCCTTGATTCTTCCGGTGTCTTCCTTGTTTGCGAACAATTTCCTCAAAGCTCTTGCTTCCGGCAAGACTCTTGTAGACACCTTTCTCTATAATCCCTTTCAATAGACTATTTTCTTGCTCAAGTGAAACTTGGCTTGAAACATTGTTAGTGGAATCAAGAGAATTACTAGAAGTAACAACATTTGATTTAGCATGATTATTGTTACTACTAGATGAAGAATTTTTCTTATGCTTGTCATGCTTAGTTTTAATAGGTGGCAAGAAATTAGACAAGAGAAGTCGTTTGGCAAGATATGAAGAACTCTTCTTTCGAAGATCGTCATTGATAGCTTTTAGAAACTCATGTTCTTGCTCTAGGTTGAGCTTCTCGAAGCGTAGCTTCTCATGAGATCTTAGGAGCTCTCTATGATCTTCTTGAGTTGTTTCATGAGCTAACTTAAGAGTGTTTAGTTCTTTAGTTAGACGCTCAATCTCCTTCATAGCATTGTCATTCGACTCTTCTCGACTATAAAGACTACTAGCATGTTCATCATTACTAAGCTCGCTAGATTTATCACGTAGAAGCTCATCTTCACCAAGCAAGTCATCCTCATCACTATCAAAGTCAATAAACTCAGGGTGTGATACCTTGGGGCCTTTTGCCATGAAGCATCTTCCAATTCCCTCATTTGGTGAATCAAATATGTCATAGAAGTTGGAGTTGGAGGACACGAGAGCAAGACCGCAACACCTTCATCTTGATCAGATTCGGAGTTGGAGTGATAGCTTCTTTCGAGTGATTGTCGAGTCGGAGCCGAAACCCATTCACCAACATGAGCTTGATGTTTTCTTCTTGTGTAGCTCCTTGATGACTTGTCTTTCCTTTCCGAATCCTTGCTTCTCCGAGAGGATCTTCGTTCATAACGATCATCTCTACTCCTTCTCTCTTTTCGAGGCGACTCTTCTCTTGAGCTTCTTCTTCTTGGAGATTCTTCTCTTCTCTTGTGGGGAGTCGAACACTCATTTGAGTAGTGTCCGGTCTTCCACAATTGTAGCAGATTTCGATCACGACTAGAAGATCTCTTTTCATCATATGGTCTAGACTTTGAGCTTCTTTCCTTGCTTCTACTCTTGTAGAATTTGTTGAAGTTCTTCACCATTAGGCTTATCTCTTCATTGGAAACTAGTTTGTCACTTGAGGTTGTGGGAGCTTCAACTGCAGCTTTGTAAGCACCACTTGACTTGTTGTGAAGCTCTTCCTTATCTTTAAGTGTCATCTCATGAGCAACAATCCTTCCAATGACTTGGTAGGCTTGAGATCTTTGTAGTTTGGCATCATTTGGATCAAAGTGCACACGGTGTCATACTTTCCATCCAAAGCTCTGAGAATCTTCTTGATGATGAATCGGTCGGTCATTTCTTCGCTTCCTAAGCCTGCCATCTCATTGGTGATGAGAGCAAGCCTAGAGTACATTTCAGCGACTCCTTCACCTTCCTTCATCTTGAACTTGTCAAGTGACCTTGAAGAACATCTAGCTTTGATTCCTTCACGGACTCGGTACCTTCGTGCATTTCGACCAAAGTATCCCAAATCTCTTTTGCATTCTCAAGACGGCTGATCTTGTTGAACTCCTCGGGACACAAAGCATTGAAGAGAATGTCACAAGCTTGAGCATTGTTACGTAACATCCGCAACTCATCCGCAGTAGCCCGCGATCCGGAACTTTTCCTTCCTCAAAGAACTCACCTTGCAAGCCAACACAAATAATGCCCCATGCGGCGGGGTTATGTCCAAGAATATGCATTTTCATTTTATGCTTCCAACTAGCAAAGTTTGAACCATCAAAGTAAGGACCTCTCGGAAATTACCCTCACTAGGCGCCATACTCTCCTAGGTTGTGAAACCAAGCTTATGGAATCCAATGCAATGGAAACCAATCCAATGGAGACCAAAGCTCGATACCACTTGTAGGATCGGAAGTATGTCTAGAGGGGGTGATTAGACTACTTGACAACTTAAAAGTTTAGCCTTTTGATTAGGGCAAGTTTTTAGCAAGTTCACAATGATGAGCAAGTCAAGTATCACCCTACACAAGCAATTCTAGAGTTATGGCAGCGGAAAGTAAATTGCACATGTAGTAAATAAGAGGTGGAGAAGAGCAAACGCAATTTGGAGACACGGAGATTTTTCTCGTGGTTCCGATAGGTGGTGCTATCGTCAATCCACGTTGATGGAGACTTCAACCCATGGAGGGTAACGGCTGCGAGAGTCCACGGAGGGCTCCACCCACGAAGGGTCCACGAAGAAGCAACCTTGTCTATGCCATCATGGCCTACGTCCATGGAGGACTAGCCTTACTCGGGTAGATCTTCACGAGTAGGCGATCTCCTTGCCCTTACAAACTTCTTGGTTCAACTCCACATCTTGACGGAGGCTCCCAAGCGACACCTAACCAATCTAGGAGGCACCACCTCCAAAAGGTAATAGATGGTGTTGGTGATGATGAACTCCTTGCTCTTGTCCTTCAAATGATAATCTCCCCAACACTCAACTCTCCTCACTGATTTGGCTGTGGTGGAAGAAAGGATTGAGTGGAAAGCAACTTGGGAAGGCTAGAAATCAAGTTTCATATGGTGGGAGTGGAGCAACTTGATCTCAACACAAGGGTAGGTAGTTTTCTTCTCGAAATGTAAGGTAGGAGTGGTAGTTCTTTCGATGGCTCTCTCCACGAATGAAGAGGAGGTGGAGGGTATTTATAGCCTCCACACAAAATCCAACCGTTACACACATTTGTCCAATCTCGGTCAGACCGAAGTTGACAACTCGGTGAGACCGAAAGTTCAAATCTTGTGAACGTTGGGATTTTCGGTGGGACCGAAAATACAATCTCGGTTAGTCCGATTCTTCCAAAGTCTAGGGTTTGCCAATCTCGGTGGGACCGACTTTCTCATCTCGGTGACACCGATTTGAGTACAGAAGGTTACAGAAGCTTGGCAACACCAATTTCGGTATGACCGAGTTTGGAATCGGAAAATCCGAAATTATTAGGGTTTGGGTATATGGTGAGGTGGTTCATCTCGGTGTGGTGAGTTTATGGAATCGGTGGGACCGAGATTACTTATGGGTTTATGTTGGAATGAAAGATTGCTGATAGTTTGAGAGATAAATCACTAAGCACTTAGAGCAACCAGATCATCATCATAACCTCATCCCCTTTTAATAGTATTGGCTTTCCTATGGACTCAATGTGATCTTGGATCACTAAACCAAAAGTAGAGTCTTGAGCTTTTGCCAATGTTTTCCTTAGCATTTTGAGGGGTCCACATCATCAGTCATTGCCATACCCATATCACTGAACTTTCTGAAATATTCTCAAGAAATAATTAGTTCAATGATATATACGTTGTTATTAATTACCAAAACCACCCGGGGATTAGTTGCACTTTCAGGGTGCGGCCCCTCCCCCTAGTCCAATTCGGACTAGGCCTTGGGGCGCGCGCAGCCTGCCCTAGGCAGCCCCTCTCTCTTTCCTGTATGGCCCAATAAGGCCCAATACTTCTCCCCGGCGAATTCCCGTAACTCTCCGGTACTCCGATAAATACCCGAATCACTCGGAACCTTTCCGACTTCCGAATATAGTCGTCCAATATATCGATCTTTACATATCGACCATTTCGAGACTCCTAGTCATGTCCCCGATCTCATCCGGGACTCCAAACTCCTTTGGTACATCAAAACTCATAAACTCATAATATAACGGTCATCGAAACCTTAAGCGTGCAGACCCTACGGGTTCAAGAACTATGTAGACATGACCGAGAAACGTTTCCGGTCAATAACCAATAGCGGAACCTGGATGCTCATATTGGCTCCCACATATTCTACGAAGATCTTTATCGGTCAAACCGCATAACAACATACGTTGTTCCCTTTGTCATCGGTATGTTACTTGCCCGAGATTCGATCATCGGTATCTCAATACCTAGTTCAATCTCGTTACCAGCAAGTCTCTTTACTCGTTACATAATGCATCATTCCGTAACCAACTCATTGGCCACATTGCTTGCAAGGCTTATAGTGATGTGCATTACCGAGAGGGCCCAGAGATACCTCTCCGACAATCGGAGTGACAAAACCTAATCTCAAAATATGCCAACTCAACATGTACCATTGGAGACACCTGTAGAGCTCCTTTATAATCACCCAGTTACGTTGTAACGTTTGGTAGCACACAAAGTGTTCCTCCGGTAAACGGGAGTTGCATAATCTCATAGTTGTAGGAACATGTATAAGTCATGAAGAAAGCAATAGCAACATACTAAACGATCAAGTGCTAAGCTAACAAAATGGGTCAAGTCAATCACATCATTCTCCTAATGATGTGATCCCCTTAATCAAATAACAACTCATGTCTATGGTTAGGAAACTTAACCATCTTTGATTAACGATCTAGTCAAGTAGAGGCATACTAGTGACACTATGTTTGTCTATGTATTCACACATGTATTATGTTTCCAGTTAATACAATTCTAGCATGAATAATAAACATTTATCATGAAATAAGGAAATAAATAATAACTTTATTATTGCCTCTAGGGCATATTTCCTTCAGTCTCCCACTTGCACTAGAGTCAATAATCTAGTTCACATCGCCATGTGATTTAACACCAATATTCATATCTGTATATGATTAACACCCATAGTTCACATTGTCATGTGACCAACACCCAAAGGGTTTACTAGAGTCAATAATCTAGTTCACATCGCTATGTGATTAACACCCAAAGAGTACTAAGGTGTGATCATGTTTTGCTCGTGAGAGAAGCTTAGTCAACGGGTCTGTCACATTCAGAGCCGTATGTATTTTGCAAATATTCTATGTTTACAATGCTCTGCATGGAGCTACTCTAGCTGATTGCTCCCACTTTCAATATGTATCCAGATCGAGACTTAGAGTCGTCTGGATCAGTGCCAAAGCTTGTATTGACGTAACCCTTTACGACGAACCTTTTGTCACCTCCATAATCGAGAAACATATCCTTATTCCACTAAGGATAATTTTGACCAATGTCCAGTGATCTACTCCTAGATCACTATTGTACTCCCTTGCCAAACCAGAACAAGGTACACAATAGGTCTGGTACATAGCATAGCATACTTTATAGAACCTATGACTGAGGCTAGGGAATGACTTTCATTCTCTTTTCTATTTTCTGCCGTGGTCGGGATTTGAGTCTTACTCAATTTCACACATTTGCAATATAGGCAAGAACTCTTTCTTTGACTGTTCCATTTTGAACTACTTCAAAATCTTGTCAAGGTATGTACTAATTGAAAATCTTATCAAGCGTCTTGATCTATCTCAATAGATCTTGATGCTCAATATGTAAGTAGCTTTACTGAGGTCTTTCTTTGAAAAAAAATCCTTTCAAACACTCCTTTATGCTTTCCAAAAAATTCTACATTATTTTCGATCAACAATATGTCATTCACATATACTTATCAGAAAGGCTGTAGTGCTCCCACTCACTTTCTTGTAAATACAGTCCTTTGCAAAGGTTTGCATAAAACCATATGCTTTGATCAACTCATCAAAGCGTATATTCCAACTCCGACATGCTTGCACCAGTCCATTAATGGATTGCTGGAGCTTGCACACTTTGTTAGCATCTTTAGGATTGACAAAACCTTCTGGTTGCATCATATACAACTCTTCTTTAATAAATCCATTAAGGAATGCAGTTTTGACATCCATTTGCCAGATTTCATAAAATGTGGCAATTGCTAACATGATTCGGACAGACTTAAGCATCGCTATAGTTGAGAACATCTCATTGTATTCAACACCTTGAACTTGTCGAAAAAACCTTTTTGCGACAAGTCGAGCTTTATAGATAGTAACACTACTATCAACGTCCGTCTTCCTCTTGAAGATCCATTTATTTTCTATGGCTTGCCGATCATCGGGCAACTCCACCAAAGTCCACACTTTGTTCTCATACATGGATCCCATCTCAGATTTCATGGCCTCAAGCCATTTCGCGGAATTTGGGCTCATCATCGCTTCCTCATAGTTCATAGGTTCATCATGGTCTAGTAACATGACTTCCAGAACAGGATTACCGTACCACTCTGGTGCGGACCGTACTCTGGAAGACCTACGAGGTTCTGTAGTAACTTGATCTGAAGTTTCATGATCATTATCATTAGCCTCCTCACTAATTGGTGTAGGAATCACTGGAACTGATTTCAGTGATGAACTATTTTCCAATTTGGGAGAAGGTACAGTTACCTCATCAAGTTCTACTTTCCTCCCACTCACTTCTTTCGAGAGAAACTTCTTCTCTAGAAAGGATCCATCTTAGCAACGAATAACTTGCCTTCGGATCTGTGATAGAAGGTGTACCCAATAGTTACCTTTGGGTATTCTATGAAGACGTACTTCTCCGATTTGGGTTCGAGCTTATCAGGTTGAAACCTTTTTAACATAAGCATCGCAGCCCCAAAATTTAAGAAACGACAATTTTGGTTTCTTGCCAAACCACAGTTCATATGATGTCGTCTCAACGGATTTAGATTGTGCCCTTTTAACGTGAATGCAGCTGTCTCTAATGCATAACCCCAAAACGACAATGGTAAATCAATAAGAGACATCATAGATCGCACCATATCCAATAAAGTGTGGTTACGACGTTCGGACACACCATAATGTTGTGGTGTTCTAGGTGGCGTGAGCTGTGAAACTATTCCACATAGTTTTAATTGAAGACCAAACTCGTAACTCAAATATTCGTCTCCGCGATCAGATCGCAGAAACTTTATTTTCTTGTTACGATGATTTTTCCACTTCACTCTGAAATTCTTTGAACCTTTCAACTATTTCAGACTTATGTTTCATCAAGTAGATATACCCATATCTGCTCAAATCATCTTGTGAAGGTCAGAAAATAACGATACTTGCCACGAGCATCAACACTCATTGGATCGCATACATCGGTATGTATTATTTCCAATAAGTTAGTAGCTTGGTCCATTGTTCCGGAGAACGGAGTTTTAGTCATCTTGCCCAAAAGGCACGGTTCGCAAGCATCAAATGATTCATAACCAAGTGATTCCGAAAATCCATCTTTATGGAGTTTCTTCATGCTCTTTACACCGATATGACCCAAACGGCAGTGCCACAAATAAGTTGCACTATCATTATTAACTTTGCATCTTTTAGCATCAATATTATGAATATGTGTATGACTACGATCGAGATCCAACAAACTATTTTCATTGGGTGTATAACCATCGAAGGTTTTATTCATGTAAACAGAACAACAATTATTCTCTGACTTTAAATGAATAACCATATTGCAATAAACATGATCAAATCATATTCATGCTCAACGCAAACGCCAAATAACATTTATTTAGGTTTAACACTAATCCCGAAAGTATAGGGAGTGTGTAATGATGATCATATCAATCTTGGAACTACTTCCAACACTCATCGTCACTTCCCCTCAACTAGTCTCTGTTTATTATGTAACTCCTATTTCGAGTTACTAATCTTAGCAACCGAACAAGTATCAAATACTCAGGGGCTACTATAAACACTAGTAAGGCACACATCAATAACCTGTATATCAAATACACCCTTGTTCACTTTGCCATCCTTCTTATCCACCAAATATTCAGGGCGTTTCCGCTTCCAGTGACCATTTCCTTTGCAGTGTAATCACTCAGTTTCAGGCTTTGGTCCAGCTTTGGGCTTCTTCGCGGGAGTGACAACTTGCTTGTCATTCTACTTGAAGTTCCCCATTCTTTCCCTTTGCCCTTTTCTTGAAACCAGTGATCTTGTCAACCATCAACACTTGATGCTCTTTCTTGATTTCTACCTTCGTCAATTTCAACATCACGAAGAGCTCGGGAATCGTTTTCGTCATCCCTTGCATACTATAGTTCATCACGAAGTTCTACTAACTTGGTGATGGTGACTAGAGAACTCTGTCAATCACTATCTTATCTGGAAGATTAACTCCCACTTGATTCAAGCGATTGAAGTACCCAGACAATCTGAGCACATGCTCACTAGTTGAGCAATTCTCCTCCATCTTTTAGCTATAGAACTTGTTGGAGACTTCATATCTCTCAACTTGGGTATTTGCTGGAAATATTAACTTCAACTCTTGGAACATCTCATATGGTCCATGACGTTCAAAACGTCTTTGAAGTCCCGATTCTAAGCCGTTAAGCATGGTGCACTAAACTATCAAGTAGTCATCATATTGAGCTAGCCAAACGTTCATAATGTCTGCATCATATTGGTGGAGTTTTTCTACGGCGGCAACGGCTCGGAGGAGATGTCCGTTGACGGCGACGGAGACCTGCGGCGGCGCCTGGCGACACGGCATTTACGGCGACGATCCGGAGACCAAGGCGACGGCAGAAGGGTGTGGGGCGAAACATTTGAAGGAGGAATCAGCGCCGCCCTCGGATTATATATACCCCTTCATTGTCGGTGGGACCGAGTTGTAAAACTTCGGTGGCACCGAGATGGATAACTGCTAGGCGATTATGCACTTCGATCACGCCGAAAATCACAACTCGGTTTCACCGAGGTGAGAACCTAGATCGTCTAAATGCTTTCGGTTCGACCGAGTTTGAGTGAGTTGGTCCGACCAAATCAATTAGAAGGTTTTGGAAATTAGCCCTTGACGGATCGGTGGCTCAAGTGCTCCTCACCGGATGGTCCAAAATGACTTGTTCAATATTTGTGATGTAAGCATGAATAGAATTTGAGACAAGAAAGCATAGATAGCTAGGGAGGTACTTAGGCATTCTTGTCCATCCATTTGGTCGAAAAAATCAAAACGACCAAAACAACAAATGGATGTCCTCGAATGGATAAAATCATGCATCCAACATGCTCACACAATAAGATAGCAAATGAAATATGTGTCAAACATGCACAACCAAAACTCTAGCAACTAACACACAATTTGTTGATGACTAGGTCATCTTTATATGAGTATATTGACTTAGGAGCCAAATGAGAACATTTGATCATAGGTCATACTCATCGTTTAAGCACAAGTGGGGTTACCACTTTTACATAAAGCATTGATGTGTTCACATCATTTGAAGATGCTTTAGCTCAATTTTTAGAGCAAAGCTCCCCCTAGATGTGAGAACCCCTTCTAAAGGGTCAAACTAACCTTGGGTTGTCGTAGAAGACTTCATGTAGATGTTGAAGATGTGGATGCTCAATGTTGATGGAGATCATCAAGAGTTGGGAGCTATCCTTTGGATTCGGGCACTTTCAATACCTACATGGGTTAGTCCCACAAGGAACAAACAAGGATATCCATGGACATAGATTGAAGTTCACAATAGATGATGTCCATGAAAGCAATGATTACCTTGTCCCTTGACTTACCAACAAGAGGGTTTGTGACTCCATGAACTAGTGCACGATGTGGAAGTTGATTGCACAAGTTTTTGCCAAAATGAATGTGAGTGAAGTATGTTGGCGGAGTCACCCTCAAGAACTTTCTAGTTCTTCTTCTTCGGGATCCACATCATCTTGATGGGAATCCTTGGAGTTGTAGTTGAGCTTGACGAAGTAGAACTTGACGTTTCCTTGCGAACCCACTTGACCATGGCTTGAGGTGCTTCAACAAATGCATCAATCTCCTCTTGAAGCTTGTCCTTGCCTTTTAGCTTGTGGTCTTATGGTGGAAGGTCATCTTGAGCTTGTTCCACATTGGAGGAAGTAGGATCATACTTCTCCTTTTGAGGAACAAACTGTGGAGTAGGATATTGACCTTCTTCCCATTCAACACCTTCGGCGTTGAACTTTCGCTCAAAACCAATTCCTTGATTCTTCCGGTGCCTTCCTTGCTTGCGAACAATTTCCTCAAAGTTCCTGCTTCCGGCAAGGCTCTTGTAGACACCTTTCTCTATGATCCCTTTCAATAAACTATTTTCTTGCTCAAGTGTAACTTGGCTTGAAACATTGTTAGTGGAATCAAGAGAACTACTAGAAGCAACAACATTGGATTTAGCATGGTTATTGTTACTACTAGAGAAAGAATTTTTCCTATGCTTGTCATGCTTAGTCTTAATGGGTGGCAAGAAATTAGACAAGAGAAGTCGTTTGGCAAGATATGAAGAACTCTTCTTTCGAAGATCGTCATTGATTGCTTTTAGAAACTCATGTTCTTGCTCTAGAGTGAGCTTCTCGAAGCGTAGCTTCTCATGAGATCTTAGGAGCTCTCTATGATCTTCTTGAGTTGTTTCATGAGCTAACTTAAGAGTGTTTAGTTCTTTAGTTAGACGCTCAATCTCCTTCATAGCATTGTCATTCGACTCTTCTCGACTATAAAGACTACTAGCAAGTTCATCGTTACTAGGCTCACTGGATTTATCATGTAAGAGCTCATCTTCACCAAGCAAGTCATCCTCATCACTATTGAAGTCAATGAATTTAGGGTGTGATACCTTGGGGCCTTTAGCCATGAAGCATCTTCCAATTCCCTCATTTGGTGAATCAAATAAGTCGTAGGAGTTGGAGTTGGAGGATACGAGAGCAAGACCGGCAACACCTTCATCTTGGCTGTAGTCGGAGTTGGAGTGATAGCTTCCTTCGGATTGATTGTCGGAGTCGGAGCCGGAGACCCATTCACCTACATGAGCTTGATTTTTTCTTCTTGTGTAGCTCCTTGATGACTTGTCTTTCCTCTCCGAATCCTTGCTTCTCCGAGAGGATCTTCGTTCATAACGATCATCTCTGCTCCTTCTCTCTTTCCGAGGTGACTCATCTCTTGAGCTTCTTCTTCTTGGAGATTCTTCTCTTCTCTTGTGGGGAGCCGTACACTCATTTGAGTAGTGTCCGGGTCTTCCACAATTGTAGCAGTTTCGATCACGACTAGAAGATCTCTTTTCATCATATGATCTAGACTTTGAGCTTCTTTCTTTGCCTCTATTCTTGTAGAATTTGTTGAAGTTCTTGACCATTAGGCTTATCTCTTCATTGGAAACTAACTTGTCACTTGAGGTTGTGGGAGCATCACTTGTAGCTTTATAAGCACCACTTGACTTGTTGTGAAGCTCTTCCTTATCCTTAAGTGTCATCTCATGAGCAACAATTCTTCCAATGACTTCGATTGGCTTGAGATTCTTGTAGTTTGGCATCATTTGGATCAAGGTGCACACGGTGTCATACTTTCCATCCAAAGGTCTGAGAATCTTCTTGATGATGAATCGGTCGGTCATTTCTTCGCTTCCTAAGCCGGCAATCTCATTTGTGATGAGAGCAAGCCTAGAGTACATTTCAGCAACTCCTTCACCATCCTTCATCTTGAACTTGTCAAGTTGACCTTGAAGAATATCTAGCTTTGATTCCTTCACGGACTCGGTACCTTCGTGCATTTCAACCAAAGTATCCCAAATCTCTTTTGCATTCTCAAGACGGCTGATTTTGTTGAACTCCTCGGGACACAAGGCATTGAAGAGAATGTCACAAGCTTGAGCATTGTTTTGCAACATCCGCAATTCTTCCGTTGTAAGCCGCGATCCGAACTTTTCCTTCCTCGAAGAATTCACCATGCATACCAACACAAATAATGCCCCATGCGGCTGGGTTATGACCAAGAATATGCATTTTCATTTTATGCTTCCAACTAGCAAAGTTTGTACCATCAAAGTAAGGACCTCTACAAAAATTACCCTCACTAGACGCCATACTCTCCTAGGTTGTGAAACCAAGCTTATGGAGTCCAATGCAATGGAAACCAATACAATGGAGACCAAAGCTCAGATACCACTTGTAGGATCGAAAGTATGTCTAGAGGGGGGTGATTAGACTACTTGACAATATAAAAATTCTGCCTTTTGACAAAGAACAGTTTTTGGCAGATTCACAATTATGATCAAGTCAAGCATCACCCTACACATGCAATTCTAGAGTATAGGCAGCGGAAAGTAAATTGCACATGTAGTAAAGAGAGGTGGAGAAGAGCAAACGCAATTTTGGAGACGCGGTGATTTTTCTCGTGGTTCCGATAGGTGGTGCTATCGTACTTCCACGTTGATGGAGACTTCAACCCACGGAGGGTAACGGCTGCGAGAGTCCACGGAGGGCTCCACCCACGAAGGGTCCACAAAGAAGCAACCTTGTCTATTCCATCATGGCCTACGCCCACGGAGGACTAGCCTTACTCGGGGTAGATCTTCACAAAGTAGGCGATCTCCTTGCCCTTACAAACTTCTTGGTTCAACTCCACATCTCGATGGAGGCTCCCAAGCGACACCTAACCAATCTAGGAGGCACCACCCTCCAAAAGGTAATAGATGTTGTTGATGATGATGAACTCCTTGCTCTTGTGCTTCAAATGATAATCTCCCCAACACTCAACTCTCCTCACTGATTTGGCTGTGGTGGAAGAAAGGATTGAGTGGAAAGCAACTTGGGAAGGCTAGAGATCAAGCTTCATATGGTGGGAGTGGAGCAACTTGATCTCAACACAAGGGTAGGTAGTTCTCTTCTCGAAATGTAAGGTAGGAGTGGTTGTTCTTTCGATGGCTCTCTCCACGAATGAAGAGGGGTGGAGGGTATTTATAGCCTCCACACAAAATCCAACCGTTACACACATTTGAGCAATCTCGGTGGGACCGAGTGGACAACTCGGTGAGACCGATAGTTCAAATAATGTGAGCGTTGGGATTTTCGGTGGGACCGAAAATACAATCTCGGTTAGTCCGATTCGTGCAATGACAAGAGCATGCCAGTTTGGTGGGACCGACTTCATCATCTCGGTGACACCGATTTGATGACGAAGGTTCTGAAGCTTGGCAACTCATGTTTCGGTGAGACCGAGTTCGAATCGAAAAATCCGAGTTTGCTAGGGTTTGGCTTTATGGCTGAGGTGATTCATCTCGGTGTGGTGAGTTTGGAATATCGGTGGGACCGAGACTACTTATGAGTGTATATGGCGGTGAAAGTTGCTTGATAGTTTAGGAGATGTATCACTAAGCACTTGAGCAACCAGATCATCATCATAACCTCATCCCTTTTAATAGTATTGGCTTTTCCTATGGACTCAATGTGATCTTGGATCACTAAACCAAAAATGGAGTCTTGAGCTTTTGCCAATGCTTGCCTTAGCATTTTGAGGGTCCACTTCTTGATCCTTGCCATACCCATATCATTGAACTTTCTGAAATGATTCTCAAGTAACTATTAGTTCAATGATATATATGTTGTTATTAATTACCAAAACCACCCGGGGATTAGTTGCACTTTCAATACCCCCTCACCCTTCCTCACTTCCTTTACTCCGCTCAACCGCTCACTCCCGCACTCGAGCTTCTCAAACCCTAGCGCCGCCGCTACTCCATCGTCGCCGGTGAGGAAGAGCTTCACTGCCTCGACCTCGTCGCCGTTGTACTCGTGCCGGCCGCGAAAATCTTCACTCTGCCGCCGCCGTAGCTGTCTTCCTCCGCCAAGTTAGGGCGTGGAAGATCTGAACTGACGAGCTTCCAATCTACTCTTCTCAGTTCGTCGTGTTCTTCAACCAGGGTAATTAAAAGTTACTTTTACTGCCCTCTTTGATTCACAATTTTACTACAAAATCTTCAAAGGTGTTTTATTCTTCAAATCCTCACACACGAAACACCTCACAAATTATCTGTTCTTGATTCGTTTCCCTAAGCATCATTTTCTTCAAGATTCCTCAATTGTGTGGATCATCGATCTATACAACTCTAGAACCTAAGACAAAGTACGCTTAGTGAAATTCTTCAAGACTCATCTGGTCAAATTCCTCAAACTTGTTCATTTTGAAAACCTTCTGAGAACGCATATGACCTCTTCAAATTCCTCGCAACTATACTCTGTTCACAGGTACTCATGACTGCTGCTGAATCACTAGGTTCTCATCAAGTTAACTCATTTGCAGCGTTCCTTGAAGAAAAACTGCATACTTCTTCATAGTGTTCAATTGTTCAAATTCCTCATCTGAAGAATATGGCTGAAGGTAAGAAACCACAGAAAGGAGGAAAGAAGCCTGAGGTCATGACTGCTTTTGAGATCCCGGATGACATCTATAAGGACTATTGCACACCTGATGAGGCCAAGTTTAGCAAAGAAAACAAAAATCAGCGCAAGGTGAGCATACAGAGGATTGAAAGGAGATGGGCAAGAGAATGGTTGGAGTACAGATATGTAACTCCAAAGTATATGAAGAAATTTGCTCTAAATCATCCATGCCCAAGAGCTCCATTGGCACCTAGCCAAGTAGCTGATCCCACCAGCATCAAGCGTGGTGAGGATTTTCCTGATGAATGGGCCAAGCGCCAAGCCAAGTTGGCTAGACAAGCCAAAGAAGCAGTGAGGAAATTTAATGAAGACTCTGCTGCTGCTGCTGCCACAAAGGCCTCTGACAAGCCTAGGAAATCAATGGCAAAGAAGCCGGCTCACAATCCAAGTGCTTCTACAACTGTGCCCTCACGGCCAAGCTCCTCAGCAATGCCCTCACGGCCAATCTCTTCAAAGCCCTCACGACCAATTCCTCAAGCTGCACCAGCTCCTCCAAAGTCCTCAGTTGCTCCGGCAAAGTCCTCAACACCGGTACATTTGGCCACATGCCAAAGGACTACAGGCATCTCCATTGCCTCTGGTGTCTCAGCAAGTTCCTCAGCTGCACCAAATTCTTCATCTGGACCCACTCTGCTGAAGACAAAGGCCACTGCTGGACGAGGTCCTAGGCCTAGTCCGAAGAAGAAACAAGTTGCCTTCCATGTGCCATCTGACGATGAAGCTGATGATGAAGAACTTGCAGATATCATCGAGACAGCAGAAAGGGCGCTAGAGCCAAAGGCACAAATGTGCCACTGCTTTTGGATCCTAAGGTGATCCTCGACTACATTGATCTCTGGCACAAGGAACCAAACACTCCTATGCCTGATTTTCATTTGACACCTGGCCAAAGGCACGTGCTGACCCACTTCATAAATGAAGAAAAGTGGAAATTTGAGAAGGCCAGGCAGATCAAGAAGGCTCAGTTCAGGAAAGAGAAGTTCTTGAAGAACAATGTCGTCAAAATGACACCTGATGAACTCCTCAAGATCCAGTCTGGGATCAAAACCCTCAGCGACAATTTCAATTCCTATTATGCTGATTGGCAAGGAGCCAAAGTCAGGTTTGTTAAACTGACTGAGAAGTTCACCAATGTTGCAGCCCCATCGCAATAAGAAATTCCTCAAGCTGAAGCCTCTGCTCAGCAAACTGAAGAACATGCCAGCACCGCTGATGATTTTCAGCCTGCTGAAGAAAATGCTAGTTCCAGAGCTGATGACTCCATTCCAGCTACTGAAGAAATTGCCAGGCCATCCACTAGTGGTGCGCCTGAAGAAACTGAAGAAGTCAGGGCAACTGCATCAGTTGCACCTGAGGAAATTCAACTAGATTCCTCAGCTCCTCCTGCGCCTACACCAACTCCTACCCTTCCATCTGCATCAGATGTGAGAAAGACCAAGGCTGTAGAGAAAGCTGCAGTGAAGAAAAGGAAAGCATCGTCTGCTTCAGATTCTTCAGCTCCGAAGAAAATGAAGCCTATGACCAGCTCTTATGAAAACCCTATTGATGTTGTTCCGATTTCCACCATGTCATCAAAGGAGCTTATTCCTTGTGGTGAAGAATATGTGATCCCTAGCGGATCTGATAAAGAACATCATTCTGCTGCTTCGTCAGAGCAGATTGATAAAGAAATTGAAGTGGATGCGATCCCTTCAACACATGATGCTTCCTCGCCATGCCTCAGTTCACAGCTGAAGAGGCTGGCGTTGAAGAACTTGAAGATGAAGATGTGGACATTGGATGCACCACGCCTGTGATGAATGATGACTTTTGGGAAAGTCAGCATCCCAATTCTCCACACTTCACTCCACTACAAAGAAATACCTCGCCTCTCGCACCAACTGCTCAAATGGGCTCTAAAGAAACTCATCCCACCTCATCATGCATGAAGAAATTCTAGCCACTAGTGTCAAGAAACTGCTGCTGCGATAACTTGAACATGCAGATCGCCATCAAGAGGAACTGAAATTCCTCACCAAGAACCTGAGATTGTGATTCCTGAGGTTGTGTTGCAAATCACTGACACTCCTGTGCCCAAGCCAAAGGATCCTTTCTCAAAGAAGCAAAAGTTCAAGGCTGCTGATTTCTTCAACGAACATGTGTTCTTCACTGACTATAATCCATATGATTCTGCTCGCATAAGGAAGAGACGTTTCTGGACTGCTAGTCAAGCAAATTTCTATTGCTCTATGCTTTTTGACAAAGACAAAGTCTTCGAGCATGCACACATTCCTCACGTGGACATGGAATCTCTGCCGTGCTTCGAACCAGTCCTTAGTGTTCTTCACGATGCTGGATTATTGAATTTCAGCACTGACATATGTGATTGGAATGAAGAACTCATTCTTCAATTCTATGCGACACTGCACATCACAGGAAATTCTGAAGATGTGAACACTTGGGTGCTGGACTGGATGTCTGAAAACACTCACTACAAGGCACCAGCAACTGAACTGCTTCGTGTCCTCCCACTCAGTCCTCCCCTTGATGGTGACCGTTGCATCTACAATGAACCTGAACTTACAAATCATTATATGCAAGTGCTGATGAAGCCTTTGAAGCCAAGACAGGCCCCACGGACCAAATTCCTCATCAAGGAATTACTGTATGTGCCTCGGACTGTCTATCGCATTCTGACGAAGACAATGAGTCCTATCAAAGTCCACGACTCAAATGATGAAGAAGTCGTTGGCATCATGAAGAATATGCTTTTCAACATCATTCATGGCGTTCCCATCAACTTCCATGATTTCTTCATGAGGACTCTGGCAAATATTGCTATGTCACCATTTGAGCTGAAGCCTTATGCACCATGGATTATGAAATTCATCAGGACAAGATCTTCACTCAATTATAAGGCTGATACTCTGAACCATGGCAACTTCTTGCCTCCAATTGAAGTCCTCAAAAGGACATATTCCTCAGCTGATGACAAAGGCAAGGCAACTGCTGTGATAGATGAAGGCACTCGTCCATTGGATGGTCAATTTCGCAAAGCTGCATCTTACTCCACCAATGATGACTCTGGCACACATGATTCTGCCGCCAACACCTCTGCCAAGCAAATTCCTCAAGCCACAGCTCCCAAGGTGATGACTGATAGTGAGTTACTCCTCAGTCTTCATCAGAAGGTTGATCGCAATCATAAATGGGTCAAGCGTCAGCTTGGTTCAATTCTTCACAACATGACCTCAACCCACAATGCAGTGAGGAAAAACCAATACTACCTCCATGAAACCTTCAACCGTACCTGGGCTGTTCTATCTCATATCTACAACACTGATGATCTGAAGAGCATGGGTCTCAAGAAAGAATTTGACTGGTCTGCACCTCCACCGAAGAAATTCAAGAAGGTCAAGGTTCCTTCCTTGGAAGCCAGCTCCTATTCTTCATCGCGCGCCACTGATGAAAATGAAGACTTGGACGACATTGCGGCAGGCTCTACTACGACAAACAACCCCGACAATGCTGGCGCTCCTCCGTCAACTTGATAATCTTTAGGGGCATTAGTCCTCAGTTTCGATCCTTTTGGTCATTCGATGACAAAGGGGGAGAAATCTGAGTTAGTCTTCAAGCGGGTCTATTATATGGGCGTTTTTTTAGTTACAACTCTCGCTCTTCTGAAACTTTTATTGGATCGAGTTGTAATCTTAAAACCGATGGTGCTCTGATACTTTTTATGCACTGTGCTCTGATGCTTTTGATGCGTGACTCTGCATGCTTGTTCCTCATTAATATTATTGCTCGCATGCTGAATCTCTTCAGGCACCATATTTCATCATGCATTTCAAATTCTCCATATTATATGTCAAATGCATGTATGAATTACAAGATATAGGGGGAGATCTCCATGATTCAACTCTTCAAGTGTGCATTGCTTCAAAAGCAAATTCCTCACTATGCACATCTTCAGGTGGAGTTCTTCTATATCTTGCAATCAAATTCCTCAATATCGATGCTTACACTTCATATGTTTATCCCCATTGAAAACTTAACCTATATTGTCATCAATCACCAAAAGGGGAGATTGTAAGTGCATCTAGTGCCCTTAGTGATTTTGGTGTATTGAAGACTTATAGGTTAAGGGACTAATGTGTTTATGAGTGTACACAGGTCTATAAGTCTATGAGGAGCTTGATATTTACAGAGAAAGTCGACCCTAAAATGAATATCTTCGATCAAGATTTTGGTATTCTGAAGACTTTCATGAAGACTTTGAAAGTGAAGAAATTGGTGTGTCCGTGAAGACTTGATATTCATGCGAGGAATATGAAGCTTGAAGACTTTCGTTTTCATAGTTTTGTTTTCTCTTTCTTGAGTCATAGGAAACACCGTCTTCGTTAAAGGGGTCGAGGAAATACTAAGGAAAAATTTCCATGTGATGCTCAAACTCAAAATCCTACACCTACCAATCCCTTTGAGTGAAGCCATTGGAAATCTCATACGATTCATCAATTTCTTGATGGATGAGACGAAGTTCTTACGGTCGCCGAGGAATTTGTTCGACCGAGGAGTTAGGAATTCGCCAGTCGGATTGCCTACACAAAGAGGAACATGATAGCCCTGAGGAATTTGAGAGTCAAATTTCCGACCGTTGCTGTGCTACGCGCCAGCTGTCCCAAATATCTTATCCACCTAACGGTCATATCATTGAAGGGCATTTATGTATTATCATGTCGGGCTGCTCCCTGGGCTATAAATAGCCGCCCCCTACAACCACTAGCTGGTTGGCTGCTCCGAGAGAAACTGACACTTGTCATTTGAGAGCAACCCATCCTCCGAGGACTTTGAGTGAAAATCATCGAGTGAGGAAAATCCAAACCCAAACACCCATAAACCCAAAGTGATTGAGCATCACTGAAGAGATTGATCCTGCGTGGATCCGACGCTTGTTACCTTTGAAGACTGTGCTTCTTCCAGACAGTTAGGCGTCATGGTCTAGAGCATCCAAGAGGAATTGTGGATCGCCGAGTGACCAAAGTCTGTGAAGGTTTGGAAGTCGCCTGAAGACTTACCACGAGTTATTGGACGGGGTCTGTGTGACCTTAATTCAAGGAGAATACGGTGAGGACTTGGTGTCCTGAGCTGCGTGCTCAGTGACTGGGTGTCCGGGACTGTGTGTCCTCGAGTTTAAATACTTAGCCGCTCCAACCAGACGTACAACTAAGACAGCAGTTGGAACTGGTCTACCAAATCATTGTCTTCACCAACCATACTGGTTTTATTTCCTCAACTCTTTCATTTCCTCATTACTGTGTTGAGTAGTTGTTCATATCTGTGTTTGAAGACGTTGACTGAAGACTTTCTCAATTTCCCCAGTTCAATTTCTTCAGTCTGTTTGTCTTCGTCGTGTGTTATCCTGTGTTTACGCTTTTTGTACTCTGTTATTGTCTTCATTTCATCATGATGACTGTGCATGTCTTCTGTTATGCTTACTTCTGAGTACTTATTCCGCTGCAAGTAGTTCTTCGCTAAGGAATTTCCTCACCATCAAATTCCTTAGTGAAGAATTCATAAAAATCGCCTATTCACCCCCCCTCTAGTCGATATAACGCACTTTCAGAAAGGAAGCAAGACCACAGGTGGAAGCGGCCGGCAAACAATGTGGTAAAAGTTAATGTTGATGCTGCTTTCCAGGCCGATTCTCTTTCAGGAGAAACAGGAGCTGTTGCACACGACCACCGAGGGAACTTTATAGCAGCAGCTACTTGGTATCTTCCTCAGGTCTCGAGTGTTGATGCAGCTAAAACTGTGGCAATTCGTAATGGTTTTTATCTAGCCGGCAGGATTGGATGCAACAAAGTTCAAGTTGAATCGGATAGCAGTTTTGTGGTGGAATCAGTGCAGAATCAAGATTATACTGGATCAAATACAGCCACGATTCTGGAATGTAGAGAGCTTGCTCTCGACTTTGCCAATGCAGAATACTCCCACTGTTTTCGTGAAGCTAATGAGGCTGCTCATATCTTAGCTAGCCACTCTTTTAGCAATAGATCTTCCTCCTTTTGAGAAGCTAATATCCCGGACTTTATTTCTCAAGCTATTGTAAACGATCTGTCTTTGATGTGAGGAATAAAGTCTTGATGCTTCAAAAAAAAGATGGAGCGAGCAGCGAGTGGCCGGTCACTTTTGTGTGGCGTGGTGAGCGGCGGTGCTCTCCCGATGGTGCAGCTTAGTGCTTTGTGGAGGTGCGGGTCTGACCGTCGCAAGGCCGTCCTTTGGAGTTGGCGACGGTTGTTGCGGGCAGTCCTGGACCTTGCTGGAGGTGCGGGATGGCTGTGGTTCCTTGTTTAGGTTGGGAGTTTGGTGTTGTGGCCGGGTTCCGCTTTGCCGTGTAGCCGATCGTCGGTCCTCAGCTTTGCGACTACATCGGCTAAGAGTTGCGGTGGCGGTGGTGCGAGGCTAATTGGACGGTGTTGCCCAATTCTAGGAAGCGTTCGTCATGTGCGACGTGCGGATGAAAATATTGCTTGGCTTGCGTCGGGCCGGCGGTGATGGCACGCGTGGTTGTCATCCCCTCCTTGGAGTTGTCGCCTTGGCGTGTGCGCCATGCCCCTCGCTCACTTGGAGCTGGTGGTTGCCTCCGGACGAAAGCCTCGATTAGGTGTTGGATAAGCACAATGGCGGCATCCTCGACATCATATCTCTGTTGGGAGCATTATGTGTGGAGACATGGTTGGGTCCTTATTGCTCTCCTTCGGTGTTCGCCGTTGTCCTCTTTTGGTCCTCTGCGGCGCTATGTACTTTTGTTGCCGGTGTCTCCAAAACGGCATCTCCCTCGGATCGGATCGAGTCCTGTCATCCACTTGCCACTTCCTCTTAGGTACTCAGAGTGGATGGTGTGTCGACAAGCATAGTTCTGCAGAAGTTGATGGTCTTTGGAGGTGTCCGCCGTCGATCGAGACGTGGTGTTGCGTGTCAGCTAAGGATATGCTCTTTTGTGTTGTAGCTTTCTCTTAGCGGTGTTGCCCGTATGTGGACTTGATCGGGAGTGGTTTGGTCTGTGTGTTACGTTCGTGGTTCGCAGTGAGTGATAGCTTTAATTTTGTTTTCTATAAAGCTATGGCACGTCTAGGGCTCTAGGCGTACTATCAAAACAAAAAGGGGGCAATCCAATTTGGCGCGCGGGTCGCCGGATAGCAACCGCGCACGTGCCCCCCTCATGCACGCGTTTTGTATAGGCAAGCCCATTTTCGGGTTTCAAACGGTTTTTGGTTTTGTCTTTATTTTTTTTCCTTTGTCTTTTATGTTTATTTTTCCTTTTTCCTTTTCATTTTCCTTTTCTATTCTGTTTTTAGTTTTTATACTTGTTTTCCAATTTGCAAAAAATGCTTTTAAATTTGTGAACATTTTTTGAAATCATGAATATTTTATACATTCACGATTTTAACAATTTTTTGAAATCATGATATTTTTTAAAAAATTGAACATTTTTTAAAAATTCGTGACATTCTCTTAAATCTTAAAAAAATCAATTTCTCAAGGATTTTATGAAATTGTGAACATAGTTTAAATTCAGAATATTGTTATCATGAACATTTTTTTAATTCATGAATTTGTTTTTTACAAATTCTTATACATTCCCTTAAATCGTGAACATTGTTAATCATCAACATTTTTTTAATTCATGAACAATTTTTAAATTCCTGAAAAGTTTCTACATTTTTTTAATATTCTCTTAAACCGTGAACATTTATTGAGTTCATGACTTTTTTTTCAAAAAAGTTAATTTTTTGAAATTTGTAACCTTTTGATATCCCTAATTATAAAAACAAAAGAAAAATATAGAACACAGGGGGTGTCCTGGCCCGCACATGGCCCGGTCCGGAGGAGCGCGCGGGGGGGAGGGGGTGCGCGATCTTTTGTATTTGAATAACATGTTCTTTCTCATGCGAACATGTCACGTCACCATTCAACATGCATGGACAAACCCTCTCAACATATAACCATGCATAGAAACAAAATGCATCTCAACATGCAAACATGCATGATAGTTTTCATTCTATTATGCTATGTATGTTCAATAAATATTTTACAACTATAAAACACAATAAATCATATTTATTTTTAGTTTTAATTCCCATATTACTACTTCTAATATTCATGATCCATACAACCACAACCACATCTTTATTGAAATATATTGCAAAAAAATCGCAACAACATGCAAGGTAGCAACTAGTTAATTCAATGCCTAGTGTCAGTTTTTATTTTCTGTATTTTTGTATTTCAAAAAAAATATTCACATACCCCAAAAAATATGAAAAATTTCTTAGGGTGTTAGGAGGCCAAAGGAGCACTATAGCAAGAGGATAGGGACAGAGGGAGTCCCTAGCCCCTAGGCACCCTCCGGCCCAGGGCACCTAGGAGGGGCGCTTGCACACCCTCTAACCTCCATCATATTTATCGCCTTTTTTCCTCCGCCGCACTCCCTGTTCCAAGATGATATTCGTTTTCAGTGATGCCCTGTCCCGAAGCCAACCAACTCATACTCCCTCCTGTCCTTTTTACTCTGCATATAAGAATTGTCTCAAGTCAAACTTCATAAAGTTTGACCATATTTATATGAAAAAATATCAACATATACCATGCTAAAGTTATACAATATAAAAATTTAAGCCATGACACATATATTGATACTGATTTCACATTGTGAATGTTGGTATTTTGTTCTATAAAGTTGGTCAAACTTTACGAGGCTTGACTTCCGAGAGATTTTATATGCGAACTAAAAAGAACCGGAGGAAGTACATATTTTAAAGGTGCTACAGCAGGCTACCTACTGATAACTGAAGCTAGGAGATCAAATGAGAGTGGAAGAGTTAGCAAGCCAAAGACAAATCATTAAACAGTTGGGGACGAAATAATATAATATATTTTCTCCATGTAAGCCCTCCCAAAATAAATCCTCCACAAAATGGTCCAAGGCTGGGGTAGTGGTCCCCCGAACTCAAAGTAGCAAGGACATGACAAATCTGAACGAGGTCAAGATATAAATTTTTTGAACAATGTAGACAAGACATAAAAATCACCATGCCCATGCATGCAATGTATGCTTGCCGTCTTACTGCGGCAGCGAGAAACCAGACTAGCTAAATCCGCACAACGGGCACAAGTACAGCGGCGCTAAAGGCCGCCTCTCCTCCGATATAATTATTACTAGCGATGCCCGCGCGGCGGCACGCCGCGCCCCGTTGATGCAACATGACGAAATACGTTACGGCATAGTAATGCCAGTTTGCTAATTTCTTCTATTTGAACAATTTAGATTTTAGAAAAAAATATATGTGCAATTTGGGGGTTACAATAAGGCAAGCAATGTATAAAGGTGAATTGCAAAGCATGGATTCATTCATCACATGATCGATATATTTTACAAAGTAGAAAGTACACATTGCTACTCTCGTACTAAGACTTGTGTTACTGTCATTCATAGCTTATGTCATTCTAGTGTGACATAGGATGTAGAAATTGTAGGATGGATGAATATTGTGTTGTTTCTGTTGTATTGATCCCACCCTCATATGGGGTATATATAGAGTACAATATGTGAGAGAGACTTGGAGTAGGGGACAAGTTGTACATGGTTTAAACCAATCCTATCTCTAACTCCTAATCTCTAACTTAAACATAATTATACTTCTAACATTTCCCCTCAGTCGTAGCGGGAGTGAAGCGGACGATGACGACTGAATTTAAACATAATTAAATCTTGTGCTTCCGTCGCCTTCTCCGCTGCGCCATCATCAATCGCGTCTCGATGGGTTGGCACCTAGGGCGGTGATCGCGTCCCCTTCGGTGCCTTCATGCCTTCTCCTCTATTCCTCCCGCATCCACCGGGAGTGTCGTGACGCAAGTGACGAGGCGGACGCTGCTGACCGGAGTTGTTGCCGATGAGTTGTTTGAGACGTAGCCATTAATGTCGAGGTAGCCGATCATGGTGATATAGCCGTGGTCGAGGTAGTCGTGGTCGATGATGTGGTAGTCGTGGATGATGAAGCCGCACAAAGCCGGAGGCGCAAAAAAAAAGAAGCACTATGACGAAGCTGCAGACGTGGACGATGCACCTTGCGGATGTCAGAGGGTGCCGTCGGGCGATGAGTCCACCGGTTTTGCCAAGACCGGAGGAAGCCCATCGAGCACACATCGGTTTTGCCAGAACCGCGCGGCCATGTAGGGTCGTCACTGTAGTGACGCAGCGTCGATCGCATCGTGTCGCCGTGGATGACGCGGTCGATGCCGTCGTCGGGACGCGGTCATTGCCGTCGCCGAGGTCGCGTCTTGCGTAAAAGTCATCGAGAGGACGCTAGGTGTCCATCTTGTGGACGAGGCGGCGGCAGTGTGTTGACGATGATGGTGATGAAGACCATGTTGATGGAGACCTTGCCGATGAAGTGTCGGCTATGGCGTTGCAACAGCGTACGATGATGTCGCTTGAAGGCGTCCCTTGCAGCGACGGTGTGTCGACGCCGTGTCGTGCCGAAGAAGTCGATGAAGAATTGCATCTTTTTCCACACCGGCCTGGCGTGTGGACGATGCATGTTGGTGTCGCTTCTTGTAGATGTACTTGACAAAGATTTTTTTTTTTTGACGATGTAGTCGTACAGCTCGGTGTAAGTTATGCAGTTCGGCTCGGTGGAGGAGTCGATCGCTCGGTGTAGATGTTGACGTAGTTGCAGTCCGGCTCGGGGTAGATGTGTTCCGCTGGTGCATAGTCCCGTGCGCCGACGAGCCCAGACCGGCTGATGCATGACGCAGTCGCTTGGGCAGATGGCTGGAAGCTACGGGAGATAGGTACATGACTGGATACATATGCATGCCCATACCTGGACCGTGCGTGAACTGCTGCTTCTTGATGACGCGTGCGTGAGAAGCTGATGCTGGAGAGTGCGCCGGTCGATGAAGCTGGAGAGTGGAGACGCATGCAGATTGCCGCGTCAGTGTCCGCACCGCCTGTGGCCCTCTGGCCGGACGCTCGCATCCGCTGTACTCAGCAGTGCGTTCGAGGTTGATGTAGATCGGATCTAAGGCCGGCCATTGCCGCATGTTGATGGACTCGTTTGCTGCGATCGGTGCAAGATTGGAGGTGTAGCTGGCGTTGGAGATCGGATCGAACGAAGCCGCCGGTGCTGCTTGATCAAAGCCTTCTGTCGGGGCTGGCCCTCCTGGCCTGCGCCCGTGGAGTTCCAACTTGAAGCCGGCCGCATGCAGCAGCGCCTGGTTGAGCCCACCATGATCGCCGCCATGAACTTGCACTGATTTTTACTGGAATATAAGGGCTATGAGATTTATTTGGCGACTAAAAAAGTAATCTACTAGATGAAGATTGGGAATTCGAAAATTGAATCTAATCTAATGAACCGATCTATCTTTGATGATCGGATGCCGCGCCTCCGGGGAGAGAAGATTAATCTCCCGGGGGCGGCGCGCTGCGGAAGTGGTGAAGGAACTTAGGATCGGCGTCGTGAGACTAACCGCTCTAATACCATGTAGAAATTGTAGGATGGATGAATATTGTGTTGTTTCTGTTGTATTGATCCCACCCTCATATGGGGTATATATAGAGTACAATATGTGAGAGAGACTTGGAGTAGGGGACAAGTTGTACATGGTTTAAACCAATCCTATCTCTAACTCCTAATCTCTAACTTAAACATAATTATACTTCTAACAGAGGACAAAGTGGGAGTGCAAAGAGGGTCTGAACACTGAAGCCAGATCTTCTACTTTCTTTGTGGAGGGCGAGGCCTTATTGACGTGCCATCTTGCCTGGCATTTTCTTTCCATCGGAGCCAGGCTTCCTCGGAAGGTGTATGTGCACATTTACGCCTCTCCTTGTGCTCGTGGGACATCCATTGCCAATGGGGTAGCGATGGTATCATGCTTCCTGTCACACCAAATCATCACAAACACAAATGTCTAAAAAGGGTGAACTGTACTTTGCCAAAAAAGAAAGAAAGAGAGCAAGCTGTATGCTGAGATAAACAACCCCAACTCGAATGCACATTTATATACAGAAGCATGAGCGATCACCCAGTCACCCAATTTAGTTTCAGTCCTCAAAACCTACCTTCAGTACATATCATAGGGACAGTCCCAAATACAAGACCTGCTGTATGGTCTCCAGTAAATTCTCATCGACCGTCAAGCGGATTAGAGCAGCAGGGAAAGTCATGTTGAACTACTGTACTTGTACCTTTAAAGGTATCACTATGCTCTGGAAATATGGACCTCTTTACTCCCACGCACAAATAAACATGCTCCTTTTGTCATATAAATTGTGACTGAGCTCTCTCTACTCGGTTCCTGAAGCCTTGAGCATGCTAGTCTCAGTCCTGTGGTGAGTCTTGTTCTAACAACTCTGAACATTATTTCGTTGATTCTTGATGGACCACATGAAACAAAAACAAAAACTGCATGTACACGGCAAATACGAAATAACTTCAGAATTATCTCTTTTTGCAAGATTCAACGTGCTGTCCAGACCTAGAAAGTGCTATACAAGTAACTCATCTGTAGGATTATTTATGTACTACACTAAGCACATTCTGACAATCTGAGTGTCACCCATTTACTCACTACATGAATTACTTAATCGTAGCACTAAACTCTGGAGAACTACATTCTTACTGTTATAGAACAAATTAGAACTTAGAAACAAATCCAACTATGTGCAACAATTAGTAATTGAACCTATAAAATTTACTGGGCCTGTACAGAAAGAGGATACTATCATGTACTCCCTCCGCAAACTAATACTCCCTCCGTCCCAAAATAAGTGACTCAAAAGTGAGTCAATTTTGTACTAAAATTAGTATAAACTTTAGTCATTTTTGAGTCACTTATTTTGGGACGGAGGGAGTATATGAGAGCGTTTAGATCACTACTTAGCGATCTAAACACACTCATATTACTTCACAGAGGAAGTACCTATCACCAAAAATATATACCTATTACTAAAGAAACTATCGTGTAGCTTTCTTGGTGGGTAAGTGACTATGAGAATCAATGATCTCTGTGTACTATGTGTTTAGTTCCTTCTGTATGCATTTCACGGTTATCTTCAATTAAAATTGGTGGCGGTCCATACGAATTCCTGCAGTGTCCAGAGCCGCGCTCTAATCATCTTCCGTCGGTCCTGCAGCACGATTAAATTCAGAGAAGATTATTAGGTCCATCAAGATCCCAAGAGAAATACAAAGAATTTGACGCCAAACAGGACAGGGAGATAGATCTGAGAGAAGATAGCACAGTCGGAGACTTAAAAGGATGCATACTCTCCGCCTTCACTACAAGAAAAAAGTTCAGAAACAGAACATGTAGTACCAAGTGAACAGGTAATAGAAGAAGAGGTAGTAGCAAGCTGAAAAATTACTACAGAACAGGCAGTAGCAAGCTAAGAAAATATTGCAAAACAAGGCGTAGCAAGCACTACAGTGCAGACTAAGCAGTAGCCAACGAAATACTACCGGAAAATTACTACTGACATTGCTTTCATCTATAGGAGAAGTATCAAGAACTACAATACAGACCAAGTAGTAGCCAGCGAAGTACTGCTGAAAAATTACTACTGAACATTGCTTTCTTCTATAGGAAGAAGGAAGGCAAAAGAGAGATCATCTACATGATCAACAGATCGTCGTGCACGGAGGACGAACCGAAGGATGTCACACTGGAAATTCAAACTATTAAAATATCCAAGTATGATCTTCCAAACGATTGCGTAACTAAGAAAGCAAGGATTGATCTTATAGAACAGACATATGTGCTATGCAAGACCATGCAACAATATACTACATAGTAATCTAAGACAGAAATACCAAAGCAAAGAGAAGTAATCTACCTGTAGATGAAGAACAAGAATGGCACCATATAGCTTGAACATTGATTCAGAATGAAGAAATACCTAAGAACATGAGGAATGGGTCCAAATTCCTGAGCTCGTGCCTGCAGCAGCAACAGTTAAAAGAAGAACAGAGGCCTGAAGCGTACGAAGCATAAACAGGCTGATTAGTAATGGGGAAAATTAAAGGAATATCAATAGGAGAGAGTGAGGAGACGGGATCCAGTACCAACATCGTCTCGTTGTACGATCTTGTGCGGCATGAGAATTGGAGAAGGACATCGCCTGTACTACTGCTCTATTAATCATCAAAGAAGTTCAGACCGAGGCGATTGGAGGAGGCCGGTGGAGATCCCGAAACGGCATGGAGACGGACGGGTCGAGGCACCATTGGAGGAGGCCCAGCCAAACCTCGACGGGCCGCATCGGATCTCACGACGGCCGAGCTTGAGTTGAGCGAGTTTGGCCCGGGAGGACAGCGCCGCCCCTCTGCTGTTGCCCTGCCACTGTTGGCCGCTACAGAGTGCGGCGGCACGGCGAGATCTGGACGCCGATGAGAGGCGGTCGGCGGCGGCACGGCGAGATCTGGACGCCGATGAGAGGCGGTCGGCGGCGGCACGGCGAGCTCTTGACGTCGATGAGAGGCGGCCGAACCAGCAGGTAGTGGCCGCGCGCAGGATGCCAGGGGCAACGCCGTGGAGATGGGATGGACATGGGCAAAGAACCATGGAGCCAGGCCGGGGCGCGTGCCCTGCCGTGAGCGGCTGAGCGCCCAGCCGTCCCACGAGGGGTGTGGGCAGCGCACGCCGGTCGGCCTAGGCAGCGGCAGTACGGAGGACGCTGCGTCGGGGTGCGCTTGACGTCGACCGTGTCAGGGTTGGGCTAGACCTGCAGATGGCGAGGGGATGTGGGCGGCCGGAGAAGAGGAAGCGTAGGGCGGCGAGGTGGACGCGGCGGCGAGACATAGCCCCTCCCCAGTACGCCCCTGTTGGTAGCTCGGCAGGGCCGCCCCTCCGCGGTAGCGCCCAGCTGCTCTTGTGGATAAGCGAAGCCGGGGGCCTTCTTATAGAGGCGCTGGGGCGTTGGTAGAGCGGCAGGCGACGACATAGGCGGCGGGCGGTGGGAAGACGCGAGAAAAGCGGCACCGATCAGAAGGGATGGCAGGCTCCCGAAGCAACGTCGAAGGCGGCAGCATCAGCGCCATGGAGAGACCGAGAGATGTAAGGCGGCACCGCTCTGCCAGAAAGAACAACGCCACCGCGTACCAGAACAGCCGGCCAACAGGAGCACGCACTGAGACCCGATGGACAACGGAAAGCGATGCGACAACTGGGCCAACAGCGGCACGACCAGAACGACCGACAGCGACAGAAGCACAGCCCAATGCCAAATTAGAAACCATGGGAAGCATAGAAGCAGACCAACCACACCAGGGGACAGACTCGACAGTACAACCTGCCGCACAGGCAACAAAAAATGCTAAACCAACCAACACAACCGTCATGCACGTTCAAAAAATTTCAAATGAAAGCCTGAATACACAACACATTTGCACACAGCCAGGTACCAAAATAATACGCGTGTTCCATCCAAACTTCTTCATCGGTCATTTTCAGCCAAGTGGGTGAATCTTGGGGCAAAAACGTTCCCAGAAATAGAGGCTTGGGTATGTTTGAGATATTTTATACTTTCGGTGAACTTTTATAGTAGATATGCTCTTTTCCGCAAAAAAGAGGCCTCCTCTCCTCCGTCGTCCGGTCTCTACACAGGCCAGACCTGCCACCCATCCATTCACCCGGTGGAGCAGCCCATGAAGAACCTGCCCGGCATCTACCAGTTCACCAAAGGACATGCCAAGAATCATGTTTGATAGTTCCGAGAAAATCTTAAAGAAAATCAAAGAAATAGATGATAGACGGTGTTTGAGAATATCACAGGAAACCAAGTTTCAAAGAAAACTTCATGGAAACCACGTCTGAAAGTTCCGAAATAATCTTTAGAAAATTAAGGAAGCTAAGAGTGTGATGTTCTATTGCCATGCGAAATTCCAAGTTCAAACACATTACCATTTACGAGCTATGAAAAGAACAAATTCAGCAACGAATAGTGATGTTTATTGTTTGGCACTATTCCATGTTGATTTTGCTTTTTTCGTGCCCCAAAAATATATTTGAACTTGGGAATTTCACATGTTAATAGAACATCACACTCTTAACATCCGATCTTTTTTTGAGATTTTTTCAAAACTTCAAAACATCGTCTCCCCGTGGTTTTCACCGGTTTTGTTAAAACTTGGTCTCCATGTGATATTCTCTCTTCTTTTGCACTCTACTACTCACATTTTGCCTGTACAAGTTCATGTAAAGAATCAGAAACAGCAGGGGCACACTTGTACTGCTGCTGACTTATTTCAACAGTCCAACGGATAGAACAAGAATAGCTACAATAACCCAATATCACCTATCGCTCAGACATTTAATTTCCGAAACAACCGATTAGGCCTGTCTTTTGCAGGCACTACATGTATAATAAAACATAAATAATACTCGTAGGCTTTTGCAGGTACTACATCTCTCCCTAATAATAAAGCACGGATTGGGTCTCCGGGTTCACCGTCACAATACGCTTTCTTCCTGTGAATTTACGCTTTCAGTTTGAATTTAAACGTATAGGCGAGGTGGTACTAATAAAATTTGGTACGTGAGGGAAAAAACCGTTTGGATGGTACGTGAGGGAAAAAACGTTTGGATCATCGAACACCATCATGGGCCGGCCCTTTAAAGCTTTGACGCTGTGCCGCTCCGATCAACGAAAAATAATATGTGGTTTGCCTGGATCGAACCCAAGCCTCCAGTTTACAATCGTAGGGAAGAACCAGCCGGGCTGGGTTTTGCTTCCGTCAAAAAGAAAGGGTCGCGTCTAATTCAAAAAGAAAGGGTCGCATGTATTAATACCACCTCGCCAATTTAGACAACATTACACCAACTTATATATTTCAGCAAGTAGATAACGGACAAGCCTTCTTGGAAGTTGAACAAAATAGAAGATGCTGGTCCCATTTCTAGAAAGGAAAGAAGACCCAACAAATAAAGACATGCAGGGAAAGAAATAAAATAGAGGCCCAAATAAAGATGGGATGTGCCCAAATAAAGATGGGATGTGTTGCGCTAAAGAAGAAATAAAACAGGATGCATGGCAAGGAGATCCCATAAATAAATATGGGATGTAAATAAGGATAAGTCATCCTCGCGGCAAGAAAATTCGAGGAGATCCGGTAAATATATGGGATGCGCGCCATAGGAGAAATATATAAGATGGGATGTGGGCAGTATAATCACTGAAAAAAATAGCGTGGTACAGCGTCGCTAATAGCACGCTATAGCGTATTGAGAATTGTCTCGCTAAATATATCGGTGTATAATGTCTCGCTAATAGCGCGATATAGCACGCTAATAGCATATTTTGAGGTCGCCGCTATTTTGCTGTAGCGCGCTATTTTTTCCATTGAGTATAATACATGCGTGTCTACATTAAAAACTAATATTGTTTATGTATTTTAAAAAAACTCTTCATGTACGTGGAAATATATTAAAGAGTTGCAACAAAAATATTTGCAGAATCAACATATTTTTTCAGAATGGTTGTAAATAACAAGCCAAGTGACCCATTAGCAGAGGGGTGGGAATTATAAGGCAGTCAATGTTGACGAACAATACTGGACGAGCATAGAGGAGGCATGAGAAGTTCCGAATCGATATTTCACGTCAGAGTGAAGAAAGGAGGAGCCCGGGACGATGCCGCGAGGATGAGCTTGAGGTCATGGAGCTGAGCTAACAACAGGAATGTTGTTGAACATGCCATAAGTTGGTGATGCTTGAATCAAAAACCACCCATGATGCATGCATGTCTCCTCAGTGTGCTAATGTATCATCGTCTGTTCTTGTCGTTTTCCTTTACCCATAATAACACCTCATTCCGTGCATGTCATGAATAAATGGATTATTGCTAGCCCGTTTGTATGCACTTTTTAAATCTACATGCAAGCCATGTTGAAATGAAAGAGCTGGACTTCTGAAACAGATTCCTAGATTCTATGCCCCTTTTCTAGATTAAAAGAGCATGTGATATATTTTTCTCCCGTTGCAACGCACGGGCCCTTTTGCTAGTGTATAATAAAAGATAAATAATACTCGTAGATCATACAGGCCTGGCGACGCAGATTCGATTCTGTCCCTTGCCACAGAAACCATCAGCACAAGGTAACTTTGTATCTTTATAAAACAGATCAGTTGGTCTGAGGGACTGAGGGTTAGATAATCCTCTCACACAAGGTTTCGACGAGTAATTCTAGGGATGGGCCTGTCCAATACCTGGGTACCAAACGGGCCTGTGGGGAGTTCAGAGGATTTCTGCACCGGCCAGTAAAATACTCTTTGAAACATGGAAATACTTGGTGCCAAACAAGGCCTAAGAGTTTAAAATAACAGTAAAGCACAACGAACAAGTTCATGTAATGAATCAGAAATAACAAAAAAAAAGCACTTATACTGCTGACTTATTTCAACAATCCAATGAATAGAACAAATATAGCTACAATCACCGAGTATCACTCGTCTATCATCCAGACAATTAAAGTTCTAAACAGCTGACTAGCCCTGTCTATGCTGAATTACATGTAGAGATAAACCAAATCAGACAAGGCCTTGCAGAGCAGATCCGGTCCCGTCCTTTGCCACGGGAACCAGCACAAGGTGACTTTCTATCTTTTGATCTGTTCCCTCGACTGCGGATTTGGGGTAACACAACAGCTGTGATGAGAGCGAGGCGAGACCAAAACTTTTCATATAATTTACACATTTACTAATGAATCAACAGGGATGCAGTCCGCTAGCACAGCAACCAGGCAATCTTGGACATCGGCTGCCTCTTTTGGCCCCGAGGGAGTATCTGACACTGCCCTGCACTGTCCCTCTGGTTGAGTGCGGAAGGGGCCTTTTGAGGGGGGGCAATGCGGCAAACCAAGAACGATAAATTTCCTCTGGAGAATTTTCTACGCATAATACATATACAGGCTATTTGCAGCAGCGCATGCGATGGAATTCTCGGTGGGGTGCCATGCGAGGTGGAGTAACTTCGTCGAGAAGTCTAATGAGTTTCCATTGGCATCAACACCTAGATTTTCCCCACCTGTAGACAAATTGCCTCAGCAATTAAACTAGGTAAAAAAAAGAACTGCAGAAAATACTGAGTCAATGCTCAAACAAAGACACTCACCTCTTCGCACACCACGGGTCATAGAGGTCAGCGTCCCCCGAGTGGGTCTGGTCGGGTTTGCAATCTGACGTCTACATGGTAGCCAAATCCAACAATGAAACAAAAATCAGACAAATTATAAAACTGTAATTGCATGACTAGGCATGACAATGAAAAGTGAAGCAATCTGTAAGAGTTGCTTCCAAACAAAGATCATACACTGAGTATTATTAGCTCCAGAACGGAGAAGGTAAAGTTGCTCCTGCCAGGAGTTTTGTTTGATCCAATCCAGGTTCAATTCCCGATAAGGAAAAAAAGATATGATAAAAGGTTATCTCAAACTCAACGAGCATACCTCATTGGGTTCCTGCTAGCTTCCAAAGTGGTCACCTCCGTGCTACCAGGAGTAGAACCAAAAACACGGAATAGATTACTGCATTTAAAGACACAAGCATTTTAAATATATAAGCATTAACAAACAGGATTGTAACATTGTACATGTAGTCAATAACAAGAACAAGGGGTTACCCATAAGAGCCAGTTGCAACATGAAGTCCATCCCCACTAAGACAACACTCAAACTTGTCAAATATTGAGTCGTTCTCATACAGATCACAAAGCTGAAAATAGTGATATCATGTGACTAGATTATATATCGGTCATCACATCACATGGCTGCTTTGCAAATCATTCAGTTGACAAAATCTCACCCTTGGTCTTAGATGTTCATGGACCTGGAAGGTTGAAACAGGGCCTGAATCCATGTTTAGATCCCATAGCTGACAGAAAAAAAGACGAGATTAAACATGAAGCTTTAATGTTTGAAGTAAATTTACAAAATCAAGAAGTTGAAACATGATCCTGAAAGAAAGATCTAATCTTCAACTGCAAAAAAATAATGATACATCATAAATTTCAATGCATAGAAAGGACAATGACTAAAAGCAGACCCTTAGGCTTTAAAACATGTTAGCAAAAAGAAGCAGCGCCATATTTTTTACGTTGCTAAACATTCACCAGTTTTAGCGAACATTTATTTGTATATCAAGCAACCAACTAGCAGGCATCAGCAGTTAACTAACTCTCGTAATGGGGCTAGAGTGAAGGAAACAAACAGTAGTCTGAAAATCTTTTTCCTGTTAGTTACTTATTAAGATAATTTATTAGGGTAACTAATAGTTCCTACTCCATGCTGGTGCTACAGACAAGCTGGTACCACTGAACTACTTCCATAACCATTAACCACAGCTGAGTTTGTTTCATTTTTCAATACAGCATTCAATCTTGATTCTTGAATTATATTCCTAATACGAAACAACACGCATTTCGATGAGTGTACGAGAAAAAGGGAATACTGAACCATATTCTATTTTATCAAGCTACTCAGTACCATCAGTCGATCACAAAGATGCATCTGGAAAATACTATATTGGTGAGGCTAACATGTAGGGCCTAGGTCCACATGGAAGTGCACATTGCTTGTATTTCCCAACTCAGCTGATCTTTGTAATGGTATCGAACAGAAAAGTACTCTGACTTGGAACAGTGACAAAACATTAGAATGTGTCAAAACCCCTGTTCAAGAATTCATCCGATTAACCAGTTAACTTGCCGATTAATCCCTACTCGTAGGGTCACCGAGTAGCCTATAAACCGATAAATCATCCGATTAATTGATTAAATGGCCAATTAACTTGCCGATTAGCCGATTAATCCCCTACTCGCCAGCCAACCGAGCAGCTACCAGTTAACGATTTCCTCAACAATGGTCAAAACTGAACTAGCACATGGATTTGAACCAAACTGTGACTACGAAACAGCTACATAAGAACACTGAGATAAAGGTATGTGAAGAAGGCAGTAACATACTTTGAGAGTCATATAATCACGACTAAGAAGATATCTTCCGTCCCTTGAAAACTTTACATCTGAAATTGATGCTATTATCTCCGTAAAGAACGATCTTGCTCCAGGTGCTTCATGTTCCTCAAATCTGTTTACAAGTTCTTATTAACTCATAAAGTATGCTGTGAGATTTTAGCAATATAACTGAACACATTCCAATCCTCCAGTCACGTCTAGTTTTTGTCCAGCAAAGATGGACAAAATGTTGCAGGGAAAGGTATAGGAGAAATTACTAACATCTTGGAATGGTTGTCACACAATGCAGATTGTCGCAGATCGATTAGCCGGATAGAACCCTTTGAGCTACTATATGCCAGTGTATTACAATGAGTGGGGTGGAACTCCGCACAAGTAATCACCTCTGAAATTTCAACAAATTACATCATGCAGTGCATATTGATTGCCAAGACATGAAGAACAATACTTGCAGTAATTTTGAAGAAAAAAAGATCCATGAGGTTCAAATGATCTCACTAGAAAAGGAACTAAACCATTGCTAATTTCCTGTCTAATATAAACAGCAAAATATCAATTAACAGATTAACAAAAATGGTATGTGATGATATGGATAGTGTTGACTTCATTCACTTGGCTAAATTCTCTAATGAACAACTATCACTAGATTTCCCGTAGGAAAATTTCTACTGCGTAATTCCAAAATACAGCTTCCACTCTACTGGAAATTAGCCAATCAGATCAATAAAACTGATGTCCAACGAAGAATAACTTTTATCAGCTCAGCATCCATGGCACTATAAGCAAATCTAAATGAACAAAGATTGATAATATTCAAACCCTACCAACCTAAGCTACCACACTATACGGATAGATTTTGCAAACCAATGAGCTAAAAACAATGAATTACCAGATAAAATACTATTATACAATGGCCTTCATCTGCTATGGCATATGATATCCATAGCTTTTGGGTGGCAATGATATATTTCATCAGCCCACCAATTACTTTATTTAAGACTTAGTCAGGCTGGGTAACCATGACATGGCAACGAGGGACAATATTCTGATGCTAATTCTTACTCAAGTACTGAATACAGAGGCACAGGTTACTACCATGGATTCATGGTACAACAAGAAACCCACTTAATAATGAAAGAATATTCAGTTATTCACTGTAACACCTGTGTGGAGTCAGTATGTCATCGTGCGAGATCAGAAACATGGCAAGACTTCACAATAAACAAAGGTAAAGAAACTATAGAAGTCTTACGCCAAGTCAGTTGCACTACAGAAAGAAATTAGGAGACTAAGTTGATTTACCTGTTAGATCTTCCATGTTTGTAGGCTTCACATCAACAATGTTAAAGCTCTGGCTGTTTATTTCCAAATTCCATAGATTTATTCGCAGATCATCTGCTGATATAAAAGTTTCACCATCACTGGAATTAAAAGACAGAAAATGTATGAGCACAATATCCACAGATGACAGATCACAGCACTGGCAGAGCAGTTAAAAGTTACGAGGACACAAGCTTCAGAAAATTATGTTATAACACTGTAGCAATACGAAAATCATAAAGAATGCTAGCGTATACTTCTCCGGTTCACAAATCAGAATTGAGTTTGCCTACTCTAGCACATGTCATGTTATATAGCTACACAAGAGACCTCCGAGTTCCGTACAAAGCAGATCCTTGCATAACATGTAAAAAGGAAAAGGAAGAACAAGACCAGACTGGGTGGTCTCCATCGAGCCCACTGGGACCACTTCCAAGTGAGCCCTACCCTGAATTGGGAGCAAACCCGGACAGTTCCAAACCACGATGTAAATTGGTATTCAAAGAGGTTTTGAGCAAATCCGGTAATTATGTGTAAGATATGCATACATGTTGAGTGGTCCAGATTGGGTAACGTCTCTCCCATGATTCTTATTAGGTAAGGTATGAATACTACTGTGCTGATGCATGATACATTACAAAGGCACTACATGAGTGACACAAACAGTTCTTTTCTTAAAAGCACAAAACTTATCTGATTTGCCTATCTACATGTTCATTTGGTAGAAGATGCAAATGATTGCACAGTACCTGCTGAGACCTACAAACTTGGAAGTGGTACTGTGGTAGCAACACCAACAAATGAATTAATCCACTTTAATCAATAAATAATACTTGCTTAGAAACTCATTTAAATTTTACAAGAATTGGTTAGTAAGATATTAAGTTTTGAGAAGACAAATGCTCCCTCCGTTCCAAAATAGATGACCCAACTATGTACTAAAGTTAGTACAAAATTGGGTCATCTATTTTGGAACGGAGGGAGTACTAGCCATGGTGTATTCTTATCTTGTTTCTGCAAGAATAAGACCAACATAAACGAGAGAAATATGAAAACTCATAAAAAAATAATGCAGAAGGGATTAATTGACAAGACTAAAACTCAATGCCATGGCAAGACTAACCTATTATTTGAAATAGAATTAATATGGTAATCATGAGCATGGGCATATACACGTCGACATCTAGCAACAAGGTTCACATCTTGACTAGTAACCTGCATGTGGTTGGAAGCGAAGTCAGTTGTACTCGATAAAAGCTTGATAAACAATTATATAGTGTCAGCTTCATGCACTAGAGCTGATAAGACTTTTGGTACAATTACCACAGGTAAACGCAGCGATGGGTAACCTCCAGGTGGAAATAGGAGGTCACTGTTGAGGCTATCAGACTTTTTTGAACATCCACCATTTGGAAGAGGAGGCTCGGAAGTACTGGTACTTGCACGACTAGTGGTACCATCCCCTACAGTTCGGGAAGTGTCCAAAGCCATAACTGAAACTTGTTTTACTTTTTTCTCTTGCACCTGCAAGGACAGTAAAGCAATAGGTCAATACAGATGAAACTTGATAACAGACCACAATATAAAAATGCAAATTCAAGGTTCTCATTAGTTAACCGGATAGAAGAATGTCAGAATGTCTACTTCATTTGTGGCTGCAAAGGCCCAGCGATAATAGTAAAACGGAAGGCCTGAACATATGGGCCTACCAGTATCAATAATTTCATGAATTTCAGCCAGTGTTGATGTAAATGTTATGTTTTCTCGTCTCCACAAATGAAAAATTACAGATCAACACAAACACATATAAGCCTACAAGGAGAAAAAAAATCATTGACATTACTGCAACAAATATACAGTTCATCTACGGTAGGGCTAGACTGCCAGCATATCTATACCACTATATAGTGTCACAATAAATTTGAATATCAGCCATTGGATATGCTCCATCCAACGGTTGAGAGACAGCAAATCCGAACAATATCACCCGTTGGATAAAGTTTTCATCTCACAAGATTCTACCATGTGGCCTTTAAATTGAATCCCCACTATTGTCTCATGTTATTCTAGAAGTATCTTTTTCCCATGCCAAGAATCTGATTAAAAAAAAGCAATAGAACAATATAGATTCTATAGAGTTGGGCCCTATCTAATATGATTCGTATGGAAGGAAATAAAATGTCGAGAATGCATTTCCCCCTGCTATTATATAAATCCTGACGTGCAAAGCACGTATAATTTAATAGTATGAAACAGTAAGGAAAAGATTGACATGCGCAAGAGATCTTAAAAGGCACCCTGGCATACCTTCCAGTATTTGATCGTCTTATCATTTGTGGACAGTAGAAAGAGTGCATTGTTGGCTGTCTGGCACCACTTGATCTTGTTGATCTTCTCCTCTATTTCCAAACTTTTGAGGTAGTCAAACTACAATAATTTCATACAAATGAAACAGCACGGATATTAGCTTCCATCTTCACCAGCTTTCTAAATGGCGATAGAAAACTATGGACTACAAAAACCAGTCCAGATTGATATATACCTCAGGTTCATGACTCTGAAACTCAGTTTTATAGCGGAACTCGGGATGTCTAGTAATTGGAACATCCTGTCTCTCCAGTTCTCTCCGATTAGCATCCTCCTGTTAGATTAACTTCATGAGGGCAAAATATTTAAACTGAAAGCATTATAAGTTCAACTACATGGTGCTTACATCCCGAGCATCTGTTCTCTCAAATAAAACAACACGTCCTCCTCTGTCTCCGGTGGCAAGATGATCGCCAGATTTATCGAACTCGATTGCAGAGATGATGTCAACTGAGACAGAACAGCATACCCAATCAACACGCAAGCAAGTATTCAATTGAAATGCAAATGGATAAACCAAGAAAGTAGCCTTAGATTGTAATACAAGACTATGAGTGTTTAGCATGTATCCTACGAATCCCAAATAAGATAAGCTAATAATCAAATGAACAAGCTTTCTGATTCAGAAAATTAAATCAAAGGTTCCCATCATAAGGATTAAAATCTTTAATTGCGTCAAAGTGGATGATCAAATCAAGACAGACAGACCAATGCAGCATCTCCATCTCTATCTCTACATCTACAACTCATAAAAGTAGCGAGTTCCAATTCTTCTAAATCTAAAGCCACCAAAATTAGTGTACCCAGAACAACCCACACCCTACGATCTAATCCATCTAATTGAATCTAAGAGTTTATATTGCTTCAGTGGTCTGCCATCCAATCCAAGGGCTCATATTCCATGTTCCGCCACAGTCCCACACACGTCCTGCCCAGTCACGTAGCCACGACCTCCCTCACATAATCCTCCCTAATTAATAGCATACCCAATATCCACGCTAGCACTAACCAATTAATTATATCCTGCCTAATATTAACATGCAATTAAATCTTGTCAAATATTATTGTGCAATGCAATTAATACATGGCCTAATATTAACGTGCATTACACGTACATGATTACTAGTGGACATAAAATATTAACAGTGGACAGTTTCTCCCATGCACAGATGGAAAGCATGTATGTCCTGTCAAATACTACATCCAAATCCGACAAAAGATCGAAGGCACTGTGAGCCAATGCAAAAGCATGCTAGAATCATCCTAAATAATCATAAGCCTCCACCCCTTACGTGATCAACACACTAACGTAATTCAGTTCAGGTTGCCGCCAAATCATCATATAACCCTCAAAAAGCACTAACCAACACATCTCCTACAAATGTGAATCTAGTACAAGAGCTCACGAGCTCCGCACCCTCTTGGACCTTCCTACATTCCTCAAATCACACGATCAAAAACCTGTCTTTATGACCGAATTCTTCAAAGTCCAGCTGAAGCCTTGTGTGACAAGGCCCTAACCTAAGACCGACAAAAGATTTGCCTTTTAACAAATGAAAAAAGAAGTGTTCCCAGCAGGAAGCATATTAACGAGCAATACTGACTGCGGCTCCAAAACCTTCCGGCAAGGCGGAACCTGCTAGTACAGAAGCACACTAGCCACCATATCCATCCATCGACTCTACAAATACTGCAGAACATATCTAGTGCGCGCATTTCCCTACGAGCCAACGGACCAAACGCTCCGGTCCCCTATAGTAGGCACAAATAACACCAATCCCACGGCCACCGATCCTTGACCTATCCTCCCGATCCCCACAGTCCAACAGCACAGCTCTACGGCGCGACCCGGCCTCAGAGGCCCCACGAATCGAGCGGATCTCGGGGGCGGGAAGCGCGAGCACGTTGTTGCGCGCACGCAGACGTACCTTCCTGCACGTCCTCGCCCGCCGCGCGCTCGCCGAAGACCTGCGCGAACCTCCACTCCAGCGATTGCTGCTGCTGCTGCTGCTCCGGGGCCGCCGAAGACGAACCCGCCGCCGCCCCGGGGCGGTCGTCGTCGGAATCTCTGGGATTCATTGTGCCGTGCTCACGCGATCACGCCGCGAGGGCATCGCATCGGGGATCGGGATGGGGGTGAGGAGGTCCTCCCCGGGGAGGAGGGCGGCTGGGCGGGCGGTGATGCCGCGGCGGTCGACGGAGATCGAGTCGGGGAGGGGCGGGGTGGGCTCTGCGAGGAGGGAGAGGGGGAAGTGATGTGGGGGAGGGGGAGGTCGAGGTCTCTCTCTTCTCTGTCTCTGTCTCTGGCCCTCGCGTCCCTCGCGTTCGTGTGTGAGCTTAGCTCTTTTTTTCCTTATTATTATATTTCTCTATCTGACATGGTAAAAGGCGAAATTGTTTCATGGTAGGAAATTTAGCAAGAGTGGCGCTCACATAGTGTAATTATTGACAGAGTTGTTTATGTTAGAAGCTCATTAAAACTTTCTCTGAAAATGAGATTAGGGAGTCTGGATAGATCCTAATGTTACGGGGGGCACTCGGAGTAATGCTACACCTACGAAAGAAGCTAACGTAATGTTACGTAATTAGGCAGTTGGCAGATTTTGATTGGTGTTAGGGGGAGGCGGGGCCCACCTCCATTGAAATTCAGGGGGGCAGAGAATTAGGGAAGGAAGGTTTACGTAGCTTTTCGTAGTCGTTCGTAGGTGTAGGATTATCGGGGGCACTCGACCCAATGGTTATGCTTTCTTGTTTATTAGAAGTTATAGGATCTTGTAAAACATGGTTTTATAGCTTTGTTCAGAGATTTTGAAAATGAAACTCTTTAGACTCTTTTATTATTTTTTTGTCGGATGACTCTTTTTTTTCCTTATTATTTCTCTATCTGACATTGTAAAAACCAAACTTGTTTCATGGTATGAAAATTAGCAAAAGTGGCGCTCACATGGTGTAATTCTCGTAGGTGCTTATGTTAGAGGTGTCCGTGGAAGAAAATGTGAAGCTCATTTGGCCTTTATCTGATGATGAGATTAGCGAGTCAGTGTTTGGATAGATCGTACTGCTGAAGGAGCCACTCGACCTAACAACTTTTACTTTCCCTGTTTATCAAAAGTTAATCTTGCAAAACATGATTTTATAGCCTTATTTGAATAATTTAAAAATGGAGCTCCTTAGTGTCTTTTATTACTCCATCTATTAACAATGTAAGACGTCTTACATTTGTTTAGGGAGTATTATTTTGCCGGGAGGACTATTTAGACTTAATTTTGCCATGTTGACTTTAATTCCCAAAGAGCCCAATGCCTCTTAATAAGTACACGGTAATTATCTTGAGTGGACACTCTTTTAAGATTTTTGCTGAAGTTTGTATACTAACAGGTTGAGTTGATGCATTGGTAGCCTTGTTTGATCTATCTGTACTAGATTTATTAATGGAAGGTTCGTTTTAAAGAGTGTGGTCGGTGTTCTGTTCATATGGTGCGACAGAAATAAGAGGAGAACACGTGTGAAAAGCCTGGGGCAAAGTGTATTGATCCTTTTTAGAGAAAATGCTTCGGCTAAGAGGTTTTAGTCATATGTGAAGGAAGAGGGTGAGAGTGTTGATTCATAAGGGATTTGTTGGTATCAATCTGTGCAAGATAGTAGCTATTTTGAAACTGGCGAGGGGCTTAGGCTTAGGAATCAATGACCCTTTCAACTTTAATTCAGTTATTGATTTTCTTTTCCTAAAAATACTCAATTGATACTAGGCAAGGTATGACACTGGTCTTTTGTGGGGCTTTTAGCCCTTGGGCTTCAGTTTGAAGTGTGCAGATGATACACTCCTATTCAGCACAAATATATACGCACTCCGTCCCAAATTACATGTTTTCAATTTTTCTCGAAAGTTTTTTTAGAAAAACCTAAGACAAGTAATTTGGCACGAAGGTAATAGAAAACTAGATAATATCCCGCACGTGCTACGGGACAGCATATGCATAACATATACTTAAGAGAGACGTGCATATTCAATAGGAAAGGGAAGAGAAGAACGGACTCAAATTCTTTGTAGTTTCATGAGAAAAAAGCTTGTGTAAATACAGATTTATAGAAAGGAAGCAACCAAGATTAAATGATCAATTCATACAACTAAAAGAGGAAGTTTCATTGTTACTTCTAGGTGCATACCTAATTGGTTCTGTTGAAGCCCTCATGGATACCTTTTCATCCTAAGTAGCTCATATGTTTTGCGAGAAAAAATAGAAAGAGGGCATTAGTGTTGTTGTGACCAGTCCATTTTTCTTGAATTGCAATTTACAACATGCAGAAAGCACATATATCACATGATGTGGATCCGAAACATGGAACATATATACTCAGAGCCCTATCACCGATAGGATCTCATTCCTCTCCACTGGCATAAGTTTGCACAGTTGGAACATATACAAGTCTTAACAACGATCATTCCAAAGGAAACAAATAGATAGGGGCTCGGGATCAGAGTCAAACATTGCTCTTGCCTCCAGTCGGTGGCCTCGGTGCCCTTTTGCCCTTCTTCTTCCTTCGTATTGTAGCCTACACTTGTTTTCTTGGGTGATTTTTGTGGATGATCAAATTAGGTGTCCAAAGGAGCAACGAAAGGTGGATTTTTAGTGGCCTTTCTTTGTTGTCATTGCCAAGGAGGAGATAGCCAGGAGGGGAGAAGACATGTGTGAGTTTGTGGCACACAGATGTGATGGCGATGTAAAATATGTAGATGACTCATCTCATTACTCCATCGGTTTCATTTGTATTATTGACTCCACACTTAATCTTTTGTGTGTTCGTGGTGGAGGACATGAACAGTGGCAAAAAATGCAGAAGGTGAATAGGTAAACACTGACATCAATACATTCTTGTATGGTAAGCTTTTTGGTAGTGACATAGGTACATGACCTAGCAGTGAAGGTCACGAGATGCCAGTCCATTTGTTTGGCCCAGGTTAACACAAGAAATCGAAGGGGGTAAACAAACTGTGATGGAAATTAGTGGGTTTTTAACTGCAGGCAGATATCACTGGGTAAGGATTCATGTGGCACATGTGAAAGAAATCATGTAGATGGGGAAGGCAACGAGTTCTCCTTCTCCAACACACAGGCAACTGCAGCAAGAAATCACAATGTTAGGATAAAAGGAAGACATGGTGCGCGATTAGTTTCCCTTTGTTGAGTTGGCAACTTGCTGATGTGTATTGGCTGCATGTCAAGAGAAATCAGGTACTGGGAGTCTCCTATTTAGATATAGTAGATTCTATTAATATTGAAGTATGTGTAGTTTTTTTACTGGCTCCTCAGGGAGCGCATTAATTTTAGTAAGTGTGACAACTCCTATTATTGTGGATCTCAATGGGATGTTGGGAATTTCCGAAATTAGCAGGTGTGGGTTGGGAGATTTTCCTATTAAGCATTTTGGCATTCCCCTTCATTATAACAAGCTGAGAAAAGAGCATATTGTCGGTGTTAAAACCGGTGGATCTTTGGTAGGGGGTCCCGAGCTGTGGATCTTGGGTCGATGGGTAATATTGAACGCAGAGACGATATTTACCCAGGTTCAGGCCCTCTTGAAGAGGTAAAACCCTACATCCTGCTTGATTATATTGATGTGTGCATACGATGGTTACCGAGTTGATATACCTCGAGATTGGATGAACTAAACCCTAGATGAGTAGGATGATGATTCTAGCCTCTATATACTAAACCCTCTGGTTTATATAGACACCAGGGGTACCTAGGGTTACACGTGATCAAGTGACGTCAGGGGATAAACATGCCATCTTCATTATCTTGACTTGGAGGATACACCAAGGCTTCGAAGGTTTCCTTCCTGAACATGGACTCGCTTATAGTTCGGCCCTCCAATAACGGATCCAGAGCGGCCCACCTGTCCGGCCCATGAGAGATAGACCGGTAGCCCGAGGACCCCTTAGTCCAGGACACCCTCAGTAGTCCCCGAACTAGTCTTCTAAGCCGAGCTATGCACGGGAATCGTCGGCTTTGTGGACCAGTTCCTTCTTCCCATAGTGCTTGCACCAGGTCTAATGTTACCTTTAGTCAAACCTCCAAAGGATGTTTGGCCATGTCCAGTCATGCATTGTCCGGATTATGCCCTGATTTCCGAATTTTATATATTACTTAGCCTCGAAGGCCAGCCGCTCGAGTGTGAACAATGCCTTCCCCTGACAACTTTTGTTGAAAGGTCACAGTCGGCCACAACCATTGACCAGCTATGAAAACTCAATTCATGGTTCGAGGTTGTTTCTCCATTGGCACGTCCCATCAATATGGAGATCATGCCTCGTTTTTAAGGGATATGCTTGATGACCCATAAGTATAGGGTATCAATCGTAGTCCTTTCGATAAGTAAGAGTGTCGAACCCAACGAGGAGTAGAAGGAAATGACAAGCGGTTTTCAGCAAGGTAATGTCTGCAAGCACTGATTGTCGGTAACAAGTAGTTTTATAGCAAGATAATTTGTAATGAGCAAGTAACGGTAACGGTAAATAAAGTGCAACAAGGTAGCCCCTCCTTTTGTGGCAAAGGACGAGCCAAAACAGTCTCTTATAATAAGCAAAGCGTTCTTGAGAGCACATGGGAATTTCATCTAGTCACTTTCATCATGTTGGTTTGATTCGTGTTCGCTACTTTGATAATTTGATATGTGGGTGGATCGGTGCTTGGGTGATGTTCTTACTTGAACAAACCTCCCACTTATGATTAACTCCCTTGAAAGCATCCACAACTACAAGAAAAGTATTAAGATAAAATCTAACCATAGCATTAAACATATGGATCCAAATCAGTCCCTTACGAAGTAGCGCATAAACTAGGGTTTAAGCTTCTGTCACTCTAGCAACCCATCATCTAATAACTACTCCACAATGCATTCCCTTAGGCCCAAATATGGTGAAGTGCCATGTAGTCGACGTTCACATGACACCACTAAGGGAATCACAACATACACATCATCAAAATATCGAACACATATCAAGTTCACATGATTACTTGCAACATGACATCTCCCGTGACCTCAAGAACAAAAGTAACTACTCACAAATGATACTCTTGCTCAAGATCATAGGGGTATTAAAATAACGTAATGGATCTGAACATATAATCTTCCACCAAATAAACCATAAAGTAATCAACTATAAGATGTAATCAACACTACTAGTCACCCACATGTACCAATTTGAGGTTCCGGTACAAAGATTGAACACAAGAGATGAACTAGGGTTTGAGAGGAGATGATGTTGTTGAAGGTGTTGATGAAGATTGGCCTCCCAAAGATGAGAGGGTTTTTGGTGATGACGATGGCTTTGATTTTCCTCTTCGGGATGGAAGTTCCCCCGGCGGAATCGCTCCGCCAGAGGGCAAAAGTGCTCCTGCCCAAGTTTCGCCTCGAGACGGCGGCGCTCCATCCCGAAAGTCATCTCCTTATTTTTCTAGGTCAAAAGACCTTAAGTACTAGAAGATGGGCACCAGAGGTAGGTTGGGCTGGCCACAACCCACCAGGGCGCGCCTGGGGGCCTGGCGCGCGCTGGTGTCTTGTGGTCATGATAACCCACAAGTATAGGTGATCAATTGTAGCTTCTTTCGGTAAGTAAGAGTGTCGAACCCAACGAGGAGCTAAAGGTAGAACAAATATTCCCTCAAGTTCTATCAATCACCGATACAACGCTATGCACACTTCACGTTCGCTTTACCTAGAACAAGTATGAAACTAGAAGTACTTTGTAAGTGTTGTGGGATAGGTTTGCAAGATAATAAAGAGCACGTAAATAAAAACTAGGGGGTGCTTAGATAAAGAAACAACTAAGTTAGTTTTAGTAGAGAGCTTTTCGTCACAAGAAAGTTATTTGTCCCTAGGCAATCAATAACTAGACCGGTAATCATTATTGCAATTTTATATGAGGGAGAGGCATAAGCTAACATACTTTCTCTACTTGGATCATATGCACTTATGGTTGGAACTCTAGCAAGCATATGCAACTACTAAAGATCATTAAGGTAAACCCCAACCATAGCATTAAAGTATCAAGTCCTCTTTACTCCCATACGCAAACAACCTACTTACTCGGGTGTGTGCTTCTGTTAGTCACGCCGCCCACCATAAGCAAATCATGAACATATTGCAAACCCTACAGCGGGGATCCCTCACACTTGCGCGACACGGAGAGAACCATAGGACAACACCAATAATAAAACATACAACTCAAACCAAACATACAAAAGAAAAAGATAGGCCCTTTGCAAAGGGAAGCAGAGGTTGTCATGTGCTTTTATAGTTGGATGCACGAAATCTTAATGCAAAAGAACGTCACTTTATATTGCCACTTGTGATATTGACCTTTATTATGCAGTCTGTCGCTTTTATTGCTTCCACATCACAAAATCGTATAAAGCTTATTTTCTCCACACTAATAAATCATACATATTTAGAGAGCAATTTTTATTGCATACAACAATGACAACTTACTTGAAGGATCTTACTCAATCCATAGGTAGGTATGGTGGACTCTCATGGCAAAACTGGATTTAAGGATATTTGGAAGCACATGTAGTATCTCTACTTGGTGCAAAGAATTTGGCTAGTGAAAGTGCAACTAATCCTCGGGTGGTTTTGGTAATTAATAACAACATATATATCATTGAACTAATAGTTACTTGAGAATTATTTCAGAAAGTTCAGTGATATGGGTATGGCAAGGACTGAAGAAGTGGACCCCTCAAAATGCTAAGGCAAGCATTGGCAAAAGCTCAAGACTCCATTTTTGGTTTAGTGATCCAAGATCACATTGAGTCCATAGGAAAGGCCAATACTATTAAAAGGGATGGGGTTATGATGATGATCCGTTGCTCAAGTGCTTAGTGATACATCTCCTAAACTATCAAGCAACTTTCACCGCCATATACACTCATAAGTAGTCTCGGTCCCACCGATATTCCAAACTCAGTCCACACCGAGATGAACCACCTCACCATAAGCCAAACCCTAGCAAACTCGGATTTTCCGATTCGAACTCGGTCTCACCGAAATATGAGTTGCCAAGCTTCAGAATCCTTCATCATCAAATCGGTGTCACCGAGATGATGAAGTCGGTCCCACCGAAATTGGCATGCTCTTGTCATTGCACGAATCGGACTAACCGAGATTGTATTTTCAGTCCACGAAAATCCCAACGTTCACATTATTTAAACTATCGGTCTCACCGAGTTGTCAACTTCGGTCCCACCGAGATTGGTCAAATGTGTGTAACGGTTGGATTTTGTGTGGAGGCTATAAATACCCTCCACCCCTCTTCATTCGTGGAGAGAGCCATCGAAAGAACTACCACTCCTACCTTACATTTCGAGAAGAGAACTACCTACCCTTGTGTTGAGATCAAGTTGCTCCACTCCCACCATATGAAGCTTGATCTCTAGCCTTCCCAAGTTGCTTTCCACTCAATCCTTTCTTCCACCACAGCCAAATCGGTGAGGAGAGTTGAGTGTTGGGGAGATTATCATTTGAAGCACAAGAGCAAGGAGTTCATCATCATCAACAACATCTATTACCTTTTGGAGGGTGGTGCCTCCTAGATTGGTTAGGTGTCGCTTGGGAGCCTCCGTCGAGATGTGGAGTTGAACCAAGAAGTTTGTAAGGGCAAGGAGATCGCCTACTGTGAAGATCTACCCAGTAAGGCTAGCCCTCCGTGGGCGTAGGCCATGATGGAATAGACAAGGTTGCTTCTTCGTGGACCCTTCGTGGGTGGAGCCCTCCATGGACTCTCGCAGCCGTTACCCTCCGTGGGTTGAAGTCTCCATCAACATGGAAGTACGATAGCACCACCTATCGGAACCACGAGAAAAATCACCGCGTCTCCAAAATTGCGTTTGCTCTTCTCCACCTCTCTTTACTACATGTGCAATTTACTTTCCGCTTCCTATACTCTAGAATTGCATGTGTAAGGTGATGCTTGACTTGATCATAATTGTGAATCTGCCAAAAACTGTTCTTTGTCAAAAGGCAGAATTTCTATATTGTCAAGTAGTCTAATCACCCCCCTCTGGACATACTTTCGATCCTACAAGTGGTATCAGAGCTTTGGTCTCCATTGTATTGGTTTCCATTGCATTGGACTCCATAAGCTTGGTTTCACAACCTGGGAGAGTATGGCGTCTAGTGAGGGTAATTTTCGTAGAGGTCCTTACTTTGATGGTACAAATTTTGCTAGTTGGAAGCATAAAATGAAAATGCATATTCTTGGTCATAACCCAGCCGCATGGGGCATTATTTGTGTTGGTATGCAAGGTGAATTCTTGAGGAAGGAAAAGTTCGGATCGCGGCTACAACGGAAGAATTGCGGATGTTGCAAAACAATGCTCAAGCTTGTGACATTCTCTTCAATGCCTTGTGTCCCGAGGAGTTCAACAAAATCAGCCGTCTTGAGAATGCAAAAGAGATTTGGGATACTTTGGTTGAAATGCACGAAGGTACCGAGTCCGTGAAGGAATCAAAGCTAGATGTTCTTCAAGGTCAACTTGACAAGTTCAAGATGAAGGAAGGTGAAGGAGTCGCTGAAATGTACTCTAGGCTTGCTCTCATCACAAATGAGATTGCCGGCTTAGGAAGCGAAGAAATGACCGACCGATTCATCATCAAGAAGATTCTCGAGCTTTGGATGGAAAGTATGACACCGTGTGCACTTTGATCCAAATGATGCCAAACTACACGAATCTCAAGCCAACCAAGTCATTGGAAGAATTGTTGCTCATGAGATGACACTTAAGGATAAGGAAGAGCTTCACAACAAGTCAAGTGGTGCTTACAAAGCTACAAGTGATGCTCCCACAACCTCAAGTGACAAGTTAGTTTCAATGAAGAGATAAGCCTAATGGTCAAGAACTTCAACAAATTCTACAAGAATAGAGGCAAAGAGAGAAGCTCAAAGTCTAGATCATATGATGAAAAGAGATCTTCTAGTCGTGATCGAATCTGCTACAATTGTGGAAGACCCGACACTACTCAAATGAGTGTACGGCTCCCCACAAGAGAAGAGAAGAATCTCCAAGAAGAAGAAGCTCAAGAGATGAGTCACCTCGGAAAGAGAGAAGGAGTAGAGATGATCGTTATGAACGAAGACCCTCTCGGAGAAGCAAGGATTCGGAGAGGAAAGACAAGTCATCAAGGAGCTACACAAGAAGAAAACATCAAGCTCATATAGGTGAATGGGTCTCCGGCTCCGACTCGGACAATCAATCCAAGGAAGCTATCACTCCAACTCCGACTACAATCAACATGAAGGTGTTGCGGTCTTGCTCTCGTATCCTCCAACTCCAACTCCTACGACTTATTTGATTCACCAAATGAGGGAATTGGAAGATGCTTCATGGCTAAAGGCCCCAAGGTATCACACCCTGAATTCATTGACTTGATAGTGATGAGGATGACTTGCTTGGTGAAGATGAGCTCTTACATGGTAAATCCAATGAACCTAGTAACGATGAACATGCTAGTAGTCTTTATAGTCGAGAAGAGTCGAATGACAATGCTATGAAGGAGATTGAGCGTCTAACTAAAGAACTAAACACTCTTAAGTTAGCTCATGAAACAACTCAAGAAGATCATAGAGAGCTCCTAAGATCTCATGAGGAGCTACGCTCGAGAAGCTCACTCTAGAGCAAGAACATGAGTTTCTAAAAGCAATCAATGACGATCTTCGAAAGAAGAGTTCTTCATATCTTGCCAAACGACTTCTCTTGTCTAATTTCTTGCCACCCATTAAGTCTAAGCATGACAAGCATAAGAAAAATTCTTCCTCTAGTAGTAACAATAACCATGCTAAATCCAATGTTGTTGCTTCTAGTAGTTCTCTTGATTCCACTAACAATGTTTCAAGCCAAGTTACACTTGAGCAAGAAAATAGTTTATTGAAAGGTATCATAGAAAAGGTGTCTACAAGAGTCTTGCCGGAAGCAAGAACTTTGAGGAAATTGTTCGCAAGCAAGGAAGGCACCGGAAGAATCAAGGAATTGGTTTTGAGCGAAAGTTCAACGCCGAAGGTGTTGAATGGGAAGAAGGTCAATATCCTACTCCACAGTTTGTTCCTCAAAAGGAGAAGTATGATCCTACTTCTTCCAATGTGGAACAAGCTCAAGATGACCTTCCACCACAAGACCACAAGCTAAAAGGCAAGGACAAGCTTCAAGAGGAGATTGATGCATTTGTTGAAGCACCTCAAGCCATGGTCAAGTGGGTTCCCAAGGAAACGTCAAGTTCTACTTCGTCAAGCTCAACTACAACCCCAAGGATTCCCATCAAGATGATGTGGATCCCGAAGAAGAAGAACTAGAAAGTTCTTGAGGGTGACTCCGCCAACATACTTCACTCACATTCATTTTGGCAAAAACTTGTGCAATCAACGTCCACATCGTGCACTAGTTCATGGAGTCACAAACCCTCTTGTTGGTAAGTCAAGGGACAAGGTAATCATTGCTTTCATGGACATCATCTATTGTGAACTTCAATCTATGTCCATGGATATCCTTGCTTGTTCCTTGTGGGACTAACCCATGTATGTATTGAAAGTGCCCGAATCCAAAGGATTGCTCCCAACTCTGGATGATCTTCATCAACATTGAGCATCCACATCTTCAACATCTACATGAAGTCTTCTACGACAACCCAAGGTTAGTTTGACCCTTTAAAAGGGTTCTCACATCTAGGGGAGCTTTGCTCTAAAAAATTGAGCTAAAGCATCTTCAAATGATGTGAACACATCAATGCTTTATGTAAAAGTGGTAACCCCACTTGTGCTTAAGCGATGAGTATGACCTATGATCAAATGTTCTCATTTGGCTCCTAAGTCAATATACTCATATAAAGATGACCTAGTCATCGACAAATTGTGTGTTAGTAGCTAGAGTTTTGATTGTGCATGTTTGACACATATTTCATTTGCTATCTTATTGTGTGAGCATGTTGGATGCATGATTTTATCCATTCGAGGACATCCATTTGTTGTTTTGGTCGTTTTGAGTTTTCGACCAAATGGATGGACAAGAATGCCTAAGTACCTCCCTAGCTATCTATGCTTTCTTGTCTCAAATTCTATTCATGCTTACATCACAAATTTTGAACAAGTCATTTTCGGACCCTCCGAGTGAGGAGCACTCGGAGCCACCGATCCGTCAAAGGCTAATTTCCAAAACCTTCTAATTGATTTGGTCGGACCAACTCACTCAAACTCGGTCGAACCGAAAGCATTTAGATCGATCTAGGTTTTCACCTCGGTGAAACCGAGTTGTGATTTTCGGCGTGATCGAAGTGCATAACTGCCTAGCAGTTATCCATCTCGGTGCCACCGAAGTTTTACAACTCGGTCCCACCGACAATGAAGGGTATATATACTCGAGGGCCGCACGCGTTGATTCCTTCTTCAAACGTTTAGCCCCACACCCTTTGCCCGTCGCCTTGGTCTCCGAATCGTCGCCGTAAATGCGCCAGGCGCCCTCGCCGCAGTCTCCGTCGCCGTCAGCGGACATCTCCTCCGCGCCGTTGCGCCGTGAAAAACTCCACCAAGTTAGGGTGAGTTTTGATCCCACTCGTGCTCCCATCTCCGATTCAATGCACGTTTGGATTGCCTAGAATCTTGCCACGATTGAAATCCTCCTGACACCGATTAGTTCGTTTGAACTAGATTCGAGTAAAAGTTTTAGGGTTAGGTTTCCGCCGAACACATCTCGGTGAGACCGATTTTATAGTTTCGGTATGACCGATTTGGCCTATGGCCATTGCACTGCACCCTTCGGTCCAACCGAGTTGTGCAAATCGGTGTGACCGAAATGAAAATTCTGTGAAACCCTAGTGTTTTCGGCGGATCAAACCCACTTCGGTCAAACCGAAAGTGGTGTGAAAGCTCTGTTTAAACACTTGGATTCACCGATTCTTAAACTTCGATCGACCAAATGTCTTCGTGAAAACCTAATACTAGAATTTGAACTCATTTTTTGCAAAACTTCGCATTTTGTGATGACTCTTCTTCTCTGCCTACACCTTATCTATTCACGGGTTGTCACCCATGTCGATGCCGGTGAGAGTCGAACAGTCGAGACACCCATTGCAGATATTCCAGGCGGCAGCACTAGTCCCGATCCTAGCAGCTCGTCGATGATGGTGAGAGGAGTACACCAAGTGGCTTGCCTCCTGCAGCCACCAGAGCTAGAAAGAAGAGGAACTCGATGATGAGGACTCAGATTTTGTTGTTGAGGAAGAGGTGACCTCAAAGCCTAAGAGGAAGGTTGTTGCCAAAGAGCAACAAGGTCAACAAACTAAGAAGGGCACCAAGAAAGTCAAGCGATCAACTGTTGCTAAGAAGCTGAATTTGGGAGAGGCAACTGCAAGCAAAGTGAAGAAAACCTCCAAGAGAAAGAGATTAGTGCATGATGATGCAGCAGAGAGGATGAGGATGAGGAAGCACCCCAGCCTACTCCTCGAAGCGAAGCTCATGGGTGATGCCATTAAGGCCGGAGCCACATCAAAGCCCAAGAAATCTGCTCCACTAAGGCAGCTCCAAAGAAAGCCTCTTTGCCAAGCCCAAGAAGACCGTCGAAACATTCCAGTGTCGAAAAGAACAAGGATGATGTGCCACCAAATGAGTCAGACGATGAAGGACCAGTTTCTTTGAAACTTTGTCAAAACGCCACTACATAATGATGCTCATCCTCAAGCCGAGGATATGAAGGCAAGGAAAGATAGAGGTCTCGGGCTATGGAGACAAAGCGACCCATATGCCGTGAGGAGAAGAACTGCTTGTAGATCCCAGATTTCACACTAGAGAACAAAGCAGGACTTCTATGAGACCGTCTTGATGGACAAGAAGCCCATAGTCGCAGACACAAGATATGTTGACCGGAAGTACATTGACAATGAAGAACACGAGATTTCTTTCCACATGTGCATGAAAGTTTCACCGCATGTGGTGTTGCAGATTTTGTAGGTCGAAATTGACCAGTTGGAACGATGAGATGATAATGCAATTTTATGCCACAGCTCACTTCTACCCTGATGGAAAGATTGTATGGATGACGGAAGGTCAAAGATTTTCTTCTTCTGTTGAAGAATGGGCAGAAATTCTGAATGCTCCAGTGCAATGAGAAGATGATATTGATGTATATGGGATTCCAAAGAAGAATCATGAATCCATGAAGAACATGTACAAAGAGGTTCCAGCAAAGGATTTGGGAATCGGAAGCTCGGCTCGATCTACTATCTCGAGCAGGCTTACCTACCACTAATACCATTACGAGGCATACCTTGATGCCCAAATCTGGAGATCATCGCATGATCGAGGATACTCTATCAACATGCTGCACATACTTGATGAGAAAGCACCTTTCAAGGTGATGGACTTGATGGTAGAGACCATTAAGAGGACTGCGGTGACGAGAAAAGGTCATGTGGATTTGCCCAGATTCAGATGCTTATCAATGCCAAGTTTGGCACGGGCACATTCTTGTTGGATAGAGAACATTTACCGTTGCAGCGAGCATGAAGACAATGTTGTTGTGATGAATGAGGAGGATCCAACATCTGTTGAAGGTCAAGCCAAGATCGAAGTCGCTAAGAAAGCCAAAGCTAACAAGGAAGCAAAGAAGCAGCAGCAGCTAAACCAAAGAGTTTGGAGAGCAGATGCTTGAAGCTACTCAAAGGATTGAACAACACACGCCAAGATTATACAGCCTCGGGAGAGCTTAGAGAGGATTGTTGAAGACAAGATCCACGCTCTAGACGTGAAGTGGATCAAGTGCAAGTGACCGTCCAACAAGCTCGAGGCGGACATTGAGGAAGCAAAGCGGAGAAGGAAGAGCTTATCGTGAGATGCGGGATGACTTAGTCCAGATTCTCATCAACAGATCGCTCCGGTTCCCAAAGGACCCGATCATTGCCATTCCATGGATCGACACCAGACTACTGACAAAGACCTCCCATAGTTCCAAAGAGCTGCTCCTACTCCAGCTCCAGCTCGGTGACCACTCCTCCAAAGACAGACATCACCAAGTCTTCGCCGATCTTGTCATATCCACTCCGACATCAACCTGACGGAGCCGCCAGTGAGAGTCCCCAGTGGCGCTTTGCTCTATGCTTTTTCAACTTTTGGTAACTTGTTGCCAAAGGGGAGAAATTGTATAGATCATAGGACTTCGAGAGAGAGTCTTTGTTGTCGCTTTTGCTCTTTCGTTCTTTTGCGGTTTCTTTGAGATACTTTTGGTTTTCGAGACATTTAGTGTGTTTGATACTCCGTTTGATTCTACCTTAATGAGTGCTTGGTCGTACTATGCTTTAATGTGAGCTTAATGCTTATCATATGCCATTCCCATCTTGTATGACCATTTACTCATGTCTTGGTGATTGGGTGCATGCTGTTCATTCTTATCATTTTGTGCGCTCCACCAAGATGTATGTGACATGGAAGAGTGACCCATGATCCTAATCGATTGTGCATTTGCATTCAAACGCAAATCTTAAATAATGCACAAATTTAGGGGAGCTCTTGCTTATCACATACTTCTCAAAGCGATTTATATTATTCATTGCTTATATCCTTTGTCGAAGCTTTGATCTATATGTTGTCATCAATTACCAAAAGGGGAGATTGAAAGTGCAACTAATCCCGGGTGGTTTTGATAATTAATAACAACATATATATCATTGAACTAATAGTTACTTGAGAATTATTTCGTAAAGTTCATGATATGGGTATGGCAAGGACTGAAGAAGTGGACCCCTCAAAATGCTAAGGCAAGCATTGGCAAAAGCTCAAGACTCCATTTTTGGTTTAGTGATCCAAGATCACATTGAGTCCATAGGAAAAGCCAATACTATTAAAGGGGATGAGGTTATGATGATGATCTGGTTGCTCAAGTGCTTAGTGATACATCTCCTAAACTATCAAGAACTTTCACCGCCATATACACTCATAAGTAGTCTCGGTCCCACCGATATTCCAAACTCACCACACCGAGATGAACCACCTCACCATAAGCCAAACCCTAGCAAACTCGGATTTTCCGATTCGAACTCGGTCTCACCGAAATATGAGTTGCCAAGCTTCAGAACCTTCATCATCAAATTGGTGTCACCGAGATGATGAAGTCGGTCCCACCGAAATTGGCATGCTCTTGTCATTACTAATCGGACTAACCGAGATTGTATTTTCGGTCCCACTGAAAATCCCAACGCTCACATTATTTGAACTATCGGTCTCACCGAGTTGTCAACTTCGGTCCCACCAAGATTGGTCAAATGTGTGTAACGGTTGATTTTGTGTGGAGGCTATAAATACCCTCCACCCCTCTTCATTCGTGGAGAGAGCCATCGAAAGAACTACCACTCCTACCTTACATTTACGAGAAGAGAACTACCTACCCTTGTGTTGAGATCAAGTTGCTCCACTCCCACCATATGAAGCTTGATCTCTAGCCTTCCCAAGTTGCTTTCCACTCAATCCTTTCTTCCACCACAGCCAAATCGGTGAGGAGAGTTGAGTGTTGGGGAGATTATCATTTGAAGCACAAGAGCAAGGAGTTCATCATCTTCAACAACATCTATTACCTTTTGGAGGGTGGTGCCTCCTAGATTGGTTAGGTGTCGCTTGGGAGCCTCCGTCGAGATGTGGAGTTGAACCAAGAAGTTTGTAAGGGCAAGGAGATCGCCTACTTCGTGAAGATCTACCCCGAGTAAGGCTAGCCCTCCGTGGGCGTAAGCCATGATGGAATAGACAAGGTTGCTTCTTCGTGGACCCTTCGTGGGTGGAGCCCTCCGTGGACTCTCGCAGCCGTTACCCTCCGTGGGTTGAAGTCTCCATCAACGTGGAAGTACGATAGCACCACCTATCGGAACCACGAGAAAAATCACCGCGTCTCCAAAATTGCGTTTGCTCTTCTCCACCTCTCTTTACTACATGTGCAATTTACTTTCCGCTGCCTATACTCTAGAATTGCATGTGTAGGGTGATGCTTGACTTGATCATAATTGTGAATCTGCCAAAAACTGTTCTTTGTCAAAAGGCAGAATTTTTATATTGTCAAGTAGTCTAATCACCCCCCTCTAGACATACTTTCGATCCTACAGCTAGCATGAGGGGGAAAGGCAAGCTCAACATATTGGATGATCCATGACAATATACTTTATTTCGGATATAAGAAAACATAACCCATTACGTTGTCTTCCTTGTCCAACCTCAACTCTTTAGCATGTCATATTTTAATGAGTGCTCACAATCATAAAAGATGTCCAAGATAGTATATTTATATGTGAGAACCTCTCTTTCTTTATTACTTCCTATTAATTGCAACGATGACCAAAACTATGTTTGCCAACTCTCAACAACTGTTATTCATCATACTCTTAATATGTGAAGTCATTACTCTCCATAAGATCCATATGATCTCTTTATTTCTTTTTTTTCTTTCTTTTTCTTTTATTCCCTCAAGAGCATAGCAAGATAGCAAAGCCCTTGACTCAACACTAATCTTTATTATATATAGCTCACGGACTTGATTACATAGAAGGATCATAAGACAAAACTCAAAACTAAATCATACCAAAACTTTATTCTACTAGATCAAGATATTACCAAAAGGATCAAACTAAGAAAAACGATAAAGATAGGAGTGTGATGGTGATACGATACCGGGGCACCTCCCCCGAGCTTAGCAGTTGCCAAGGGGAGTGCACATACCCATGTGTTTATGTCTCCTTCTTCGGAGGTGGTGATGATGGAGTTGTTGATGACGTAGGCTTGTCATCCATCTTCCAAGGCATAGGCTCACCATCATAGAAGGATGATCGAGTCTCCGAGATCCTCAAATCTGCACCCAAACGCATCCTCTTGAATCTATATTCATACTCACAGTTTTGGTTTGCAGGTCATAGATCTGGGCTTGGAGGTGCTTGATTTTCTTATGAAGCTTGAAGATGGTTTCCCCACTGTTCTTGGCATCCAGCTTGTGGTTGTTGGTGAACTCTGCGATCATCATGTGGTTGGCATTGAGTCCGCGTTCCACCATCCCTTGGCACTTGAGAACTTGTTGTTCCATTGCTTCGAGTCTTGTCTCCACGCTTCCGGTCCTCCTTGATCCCTCAACATCGCGGATGTGCAGCACCCCCTCACGCATCTCAATGGTTTGAGGGTGTTGCAGCACCTCCGCGAGGTAGGGGTTGATGACCTTCTCGAAAAACTTGTCCTTGGGGGCGCTTGAAGACGTCATGGTGATCTAGATCTGTCAGAAAAAACATCTCGAAACAAAAGCAGAGGATTTTGTCGTGGTACGGTGGTCAAAACCTTCGGGAGATTATATAATGAATTTTTACCGGCCAAAAGAAGTATCGTGCAAGACAACGGAGTCCGGAGAGCACAAGAGGTGCCCACGAGGCAGGGGGCGCGCCCAGGGGGGTTGGGCACGCGCTCCACCCTCATGGACACCTCGTGTCCTTCCCGGACTACCTCTTATTTTCCTACTTTCATAAATATTCCAAAACGGAGAAAAAATGCTATTAGAACTGTTTTGGAGTCGGTTTACTTACCGTACCACGTACCTATTCCTTTTCGAAGTCTGAAACATTCTGGAAAGTGTCCCTTATGTATTCCTCCGGGGTTACTGTCACATCCCTGGATCTGGTATGCACTGAGCTAGCTAGTCATGTGTTGCATCATGGTTAAATTTTATGAAACTTGAAATGGGGATTGCCTAAACCCTAGCATCAAAGGAATTCACTAGGTTCAACTAAAATATTTTCAGTGATTTCCAAATGGCTTTAAAAAAATGTTCATCATTTCTGGAAAAAATGCTAGAACCATAACCAGAGGTGTTGCACATTTTTCCATGACTTATTTGGGCTCTGAATTAAATCATATGGTATTTTCATTTGGGCATTTTGAATACTATAAAATATTTGAAATGCTCAAATAATCATAAACTAAAATGTTTACTATTGGATATATTCTAAACAGTAGCCATGATTAGTTTCATGATTTTTGAAACTGCCTGAGTATTTTTTAATAAAGCCCTAAAATTTACAGAATAAATAGAAAACAGAAATAAAAGAGAGAGAAAGGAACCTACCTAACTTACCTGTGAAGCCCACCTGGCGGCCCAGCAGAGGCCCAGCCCACAGGCCCCTGCCAGTCACCACCTACCTCCCGCCAGGAGGACAGCGCGCGCGTGGCCGCCGCGCGCGAGCACGTGCCCCGCCACCTCCTGCTTTCCGCCGCTGCCCCGACGCGTCTGGACGACGCCACACATCACCCCGGACCCTCTCGCCCACCCCCTTGTCCTCATCCCCTCATCTCTCTCGCACGACACCTTCGCCTCGGCGAAGCTCACGACGCCGATCGCCGTGCCGTCAGAGCTGAGCCACCCCTCGCCTCTCCGACCCGTCCTCGAGCTCCGCATCGTCCTCTTCTTCATCCACGCCGAGCCAAGCAACCGGGGAAGCACCACAACGCCGTCCCCGACGCCCTCTTCAACCTCGGTGCCCAGAGATCCTCGGCATCGATTCGCTGCCCACCGGCCGTCCCCGCGCCCGCCGACCACTCCGTTAGCCTCTCTGTGAGCTTCCGCGTCGAACCCGCCCCCTCCCTCTCTCGTTTACGCTCGCTAGCTCTGATCCCCACCATGCCGTGAGCTCACCACCGGCGTCCTCTTCGCCGCCGTCACTTTAGCTCGCGGTAGTCGCACCTGAGCGCACGGTCGTGCTCCTGGTTACGCCAGGAAGCCGTAGACAACCCCATTCGGGCTCCCCGTGCTCCGTAGCCCATGCCTGTGCACCACCGAACTCCGGCCGCCGCCTCCATGGTCGTGGCCGTCGTTTCCGGCGACCCCGCGGCCTCCCGAGCAGCCAGCTAGATGCGGGCGTGTGCGGGCTATCTTCTGGTGGCCTTCGCATGTCCACCCGCCGCCTGTAGCGCAGCCCCGGCGAGCTTCCGCCGTAGCTTTGGTCGCCGCCGGCCACATTCCGGCGTGATGACGTGGCAGCGCGATTAGTGCTAATCACTGCCACTAACTAAGCCCTATGCCACTGACAGTCGGGCCCCACCGGCCTAGTTAAACCACTAAGCAAATTAGTTAGATTTAACTTAATCCCGATGGACCCACGTCGATTGACCTGGCCGACGTGGTCATTGACCGAGCCCACATCGTGACACTAACCAGCCCCACTCACTGACCAGTGGACCCCACTGGTCAGGTTTGACCCGGAACAGCCCCAGTTGACTTGATGACGTCATGCTGACGCAATATTCATTTACTGGAATTATTCTTATACAGGAAATTCCAGAAAATAACCAAAACTTCTAAAATTCATATAAATTCAACCGTAGCTCCAAATGAAACAATTTATATATGAAAAATTATCAGAAAAATTCAAGGAATCCATCTGTACCATTTTCATGCATGTTTGAACAATGTTTGTCCTCTGTTTTGGACAAAACAAATAAAAGGCATTTAAATAATCATATATGGAGTTTGAATTTGGATCATGTATTCAAACCAACTTCATTTAAATCATAGCTAGATGCATTAGCTCAAAACACCAGCATGTTGCCATGTCATAGCATGCATCATATTGTGCATTGCATTGATCGTGTTTCCTCTGTGTTTTGCCGGTGTTTGTCCCCTCTCGATAGACGTGGTTCCGACGACGAGTTCGATGACACCGATGAAGAAGTATAATATCTTCAGAAGTGCCAGGCAAGCAAAACCCCCTTGTTCATTCCGATAAAATCCCACTCTCTCACTCCTGCTCTCTTTTACTGCATTAGGACAACAACGAATCATTTGTTACCTGCTGCGGTAGCTGAACCCCTTATCCATTGCATGACCTGTCATTCCACAGTAAATAGATGAAACCCACTAGCATGAGTAGGAGTTGTTTGAGCCCTGTTGTGCCTACTCATACATGCTTGTTTGTCATGCCCTCTCTTGCTTAGAGTTGAGTCGGTCCGATTCATCGAGGATGAATCGGAGGTGTGTGAACATGTCCTCACTGTGTGAGCTAAGTGTGTGAACACGATTTGGTAAAGGTAGCGGTGAGAGGCCATGTAGGAGTACATGGTGGGTTGTCTCATTGCAGCCGTCCTCGTGAACTGAGTTACGTGTTTGTGATCCATGATTCAGCTACTACCATGCATTGGGCCTGAAATATGACCCCGCCGACTTCTTATTCACCCTTGTCCTCTGTCCAGAGTTGCAAGTAGTTTCGGTGTTTGTAGTATCTTTGGAGGCCGTGTGCGATCTTGACCGTAGGGGTGGGCTGTGATCACGGTAGGCACGTGGCGGGTAAACCGGCGCCTGCTTGGTGTCACGGAACCTGCTCACATCGTTTGGGGCTGTGAGCGAAACTTGGCCGAACTCCTCATAGATGGAACCCAAATAGGCGATAAACCCGGACTAGAGACTTGAGTGTTTAGGTAGGTCGTGGTCTACACCCACGTCGGCTTTAAGCTGAAGTCTGCCGAGCACATGTCGTGTCGCGCACGCTAAGTGGTGGAAACATGTATGAAGAAGTACACCCTGCAGGTTAACATCATCTATTCAATAGCCGTGTCCGCATGTAAAGGACTTCGGTTGCCTATAACAGTTCATAGACAAGTGAAAGTGGATACTCTAAAATACGCAAGATAAGCGTGAGTGCTATGGATGGCGTTCTCGTAGGGAGACGGAGCGGATCCATAGTGGTGTATTGATATGGTGAATATGTGGACTCGTGTGCGCCACCTCAAAAGAGTTACTTGCGATCGTAGTTTAGGATAGCCACCGAGTCAAAGCTGGCTTGTCATTGTTAAACTCCACCATTCCTTGTTGATAATGATGCATATGTAGTTAGTTCTCGATGTAAGTCTTCTTTGGTACATTTGTACTCACGTTTGCCTATTTTATGTTTTTGCAGAGAGACTTGGTCTCGCTAGTAGTTCCACGTGGACTTGACGTTTAGCTTGTTACCTCACCACGATCTTGTGCCCTCGGCGGAGATCTCGTAGATAGTCGGGCTTCTAAGCCTTTTTCATTTGTAGATGTCGTACTCGGACATGTTAGCTTCCGCTTGTGTTTGACTTGTATGCTTCAATGTTGGGTCATGAGACCCATGTTTGTAATATCTCGCTCCTCGAGCCTAATAAATACTCGAGTCGAGAGTCATGTTGTGATGCCATGTTGTATTTGCACATATCGAGCATATTGTGTGTATGTTATTGAAATGCTTGGTATGTGTGGGATCGACTATCTAGTTGTTTATCCTTAGTAGCCTCTCTTATCGGAAATGTCTCCTAGTGTTTCCATTTGAGCCATGGTAGCTTGCTACCGCTCCGAACACTTAGGCTGGCCGGCATGTGTCCTTCTTCGTTCTGTATCTGTCCCTTCGGGAAATGTCACGCGTTGAGTACCGGAGTCCTCGTTAGCCCGCTTCTGCCGGTTTATCGAGTCTGCTAGCCAGTGCTACAGCCGGAACTTACTCGTGATGACCGACACGTTCGATCTTTGGGTCATGGATGCTCGTCCTCGTAAGTCTGTGCCACTTTGGGTTTACGACTAGCCATGTCACCGGCTCCTTTTCATATGGATGCTAGCGACACTATCATATCGTGTGCCAAAAGGCGCAAACGGTCCCGGGCAAAGGTAAGGCGACACCCGTGGGGATACCGTGCGTGAGGCCGCAAAGTGATATGAGGTGTTACAGGCTAGATCGATGTGACATTGAGTCAGGGTCCTGACAGCGTTGGTATCAGAGCTTGACTGCCTGTAGGATTACCAAGCCAAACTAGTCGAAGTTGTGTCTAGAAATGCTTTAGTTATGTAAGGGAATTGATTGTGGGATGGAACGTAAGGCTCTTTTTACTTCTTATACCTCATGGCCTTCTGATCTGAGTCATCCTCTTCTCTTCTACGGGGATTAAGAACTAGGCCTTCTCATCTATCTATCAGGATGACGTGTTACTAAACCATAGACTTATAGAATTGTTAGTTTCAAATCTCAGTTCAGTTTTACTACTTCTGTATGTCCATAACCGTTGATCTCGAAACCTTGATATTGTGCTTCAGAGTGGCTATGCCACCCTTTTTTGTAGTATGTCTCCAATCTTTTGAGCATTTACACCGTTATCTTTGTCAAGAGTCATCCTGTGTTTCTAAACAATCGATGCACTTGCAAATCCTTTCCCTCTGGTTTTGATGTTCCTTTGGGCCAGGTTAATCACACTAATTGCTGAGTTGAGGTATTCTATTGCCTCGACATATATGTTGGAATTATTATTATGACCCTAGGTGTTTTAGGGAGTCATCTAGTAATTTAGCCATGATTTGTATCCCAGTGTGATGACTCTCGCCTTCATTCTCGAAAGCATCCCGTGATGCCATTTAGTAGTAGGTATTCTACTCGTGGGTTTTGAACCCGATATTCACCCTACTTACCTCGTGTTGATAGTGTTGCTAGTTCCTTTATGATATTAGTAACCTTTGCATTAGTCCTCGAGGTCCGTGGTATTTCCTTCCTCTAAATACTATGAACCACTTATGGCAGAAGTTTGTTGAACCAAAAGATCACAACAAGAGTACTCCTGAGGAGTTCTCCAATGTATATTGTGACTCTGCCAGTTCTACCTTTCCGCATGGATTATCCGGAAGAAATTTGTTGAACTTGGTTCGACATACTAATCTATGCATCCATAACTCAGAAAATCATATGTTCCTTTGAGTTGTTCCCCCCCTTTAGTTGTATTCCGACCCCGTCTATCATTTGATAGCCAAGATTATGCGTACGATCGTTCATCGATACCTATTACTCTTGTGGTCCGTCAAGCCATTCTATTCCAGAATGACTAGGAGAAACGAACTCCAGTACCTTGTCCATTTCCAGGATTGGGTCAAAGCAGTCGCACTCCACAGATCAATTACTAATCCAGCTTTTGTTCTGTTCTACCTTGGAGTAATACCATCTTCATATTAAGAATATCATGAGAATTGCACTACCTCTTATGAATTCTTGACGTAGTGATACTTCTCGCCATCATTATTCATTCCTCGGTTCCGTGTTGTTGCAGCCGGAATGCCGACAAGTGAATCATGGTGTGTGAAATCAATACTGCTAGCAACTCAGTTGCTCGGTAGTTAAATGGACGATAACCTCATTCTTAGTGTGTTGATTATTGAATCGTCACCCTAAGACTGATTGTGCTACCTAGTCTCTATTTCTGGTGCACATTTCGATTAATGAGTTAGGATTGTGCCAATCCCTCGCTCTTCTGGTCATACCATCTGGCCCTGAAAAGCAAGATTGTTCTCGAGCTTAGTAACATATCGGTGGTTCGTGATTCTTCGAATGTCTTCTCGGAGGTATCACCAGGATGTCACCTGACCGCTATGTTGAGCTCGTGATCAAGTTGGTTTTGAAACCACCCTTTCTCCAAGAATCCGTGTTGGATACCCCTGAGCTGTTGGGTCAAGCTAAACAACAACTTGGAGAGTTGGAAGATAAAAGCTTGTCCGACTTAGCTCATGTTAAGGGATATCTCTTTGTGTGTGTTTAATGAAGAAAGGTAATATCTTCATTGATTGGTCCTCGTGATCAGTTGTTGGACTTATTATCTTGCCAAAATTTTGATTTGAGTATGGGCTATCCTCAAATCAAGTCAGAACCAACGATGTTCGTAATGTTGTCTTACTCGTGGATTTTCCTCGAGCATACACCATTACATCTTTTGGGTCTGACCAATGCTATCACTTGTTCCCATAACCATGGAATTCCATCTACATGGGAATCTGGATGAATTGTTGTTGAACCCATCGACAACATCCTTGTCTTCTCCATAGTTTTGTTGAACATTAAGCTAGTGTTGGAAACTTTTAAAAAGCATTGGTTCATGCTAGCTCATGAAGCATATGTTCGGATGTAAGAAGTGACTTCCTCTAGTTCATGTGTATTTGATGCAAGTTGCCGTCGTGGATTCGAGAAAGTCAATGTTGCTTCCTTTGGAATCATCCCAAGTCAGTCATGCATGCGTGCGAAGTATTCTGTGGTTCGAAGACTTGCAACCTTCATTCTATATGTATTCCTAGCACACCAAGCCACTGATTGATTTGTTCAAGGAGAAGAAGCTCCTTCTTATGAGTATACCCTATGCAAGGACTTCGATATCCTCGTTGATATTTCCCCTCCTGAACTCGGTAGTGTTTTATTATAAGACTACTACTTGGTCATGCTTGCCTGAGGCAGCGTGTCCACATGTTTGTAGCAGAACCAGCTCATGCTTTGGAGCTTGCTATCGTAGTTCATTTCCTGAGAATTACGCAACGTCTTCTCGTCGGTTTGTGTTGCAAACTTTCACTTTTCTTTCTAGACTCGGTGAGTCTAGATTATTCTGACACCAACCAGATCTGAATCTCAGGCAGATATGATGGTTGGAACATTTCCCAAGAATTATAATACTGGTCTCTCTGTAACCCGGTAGGTGGATGTCGTGGCCAACACACCCAGTCGGAAGACCTGTTATTGTAATATCTTGATTGAAGAAGTTGGCCACCTCCCCATAAGGACTTCGTAGGATTTACTCCCTAGCTGTCCCTTATGGACTTTTGTGTTGCCGGAGTCTGACCTTTACTTGATGTTCTAGATATCAAACCATATCAATGAATGGGATATGCTAGCACATCAAGAAGAACATTAGAAGCGGAGTGCTAAATGTCTCTCGGTCAATCCTCCAGGTTTTGTCCCCTTGGCCTCGCCAAGGTGAAATCTGAGAAAGTGTTATCTTCCTTTGCATCTGCATTGTCCATCGCTATTCATCATGGTAGTATGTTGTGTTGTCAGCACCCTTGACCGGATGTTGGTAAAACCTTGATGAATATGGAAATGCTCAAGTTCTTGAGAGCACGCACGAGCGCTAGGTGTTATCATCGGCATTAACTGGGATTGCTCTTAGTTTCCTCGGCAATGCTATGACCTTTCAAACAGTGAATTCACTCTCTATTGTTGGGTTTTTCCCCAGTTACCAGAATTATTCCCAGCATTTGCATTTTGTTCCCAGCTTGCACCGCCAATGTGCCATTCTACCATGGGTCTCTTCCATTTCCGATGATAAGCAAAATCATCCCTTGTGTTGTTTTCAACAAGGTAATCCACATCATCCATTCTGGCCCGAGAATGTCATTCTTGGGACTCCTTCAAATGTTTGACTGTGTTTTGCCTTAGGCTGGTATAAAGGGTTTCAATGATCTCTGAATCAAATGTAATTCTTTTTGCCACTTAAGGGGATATTTCTACAAGTCACCTCTCCCAAGGTGCCCTGTTATGGGATCATAGTAATTGTTCCCTCGCTACTCTGAAACCTCGTCAAATTATGTCTTCTGTCCTTCCTGAAGCATGTCTTGCCTCTCAGCTCCAGAGATGTTTCTACGTCTCATTCTGTGAGTTGATTTTGTGATCCTTGAGATGATCCTAAGTTGCTCGAACCTCAAGAAGATCGATTCCTCCAAGATCCTTCCCTTCTTCTCATCGTCATGTTGGATGTAGTTCTTAAAGCAAGACGTCAAGATCAATTCGAAGCAATGAATCAACATCTTCGAAGAATGCAATGGGTCATGAAGACTGTGTCAGTTCCGTGTTCCCTTTGTCTTCCTACCTCACGTCTTGAATCTCGGGTCGAGATTCTTGTTTAGTGGGGGTGAGTTGTCACATCCCTGGATCTGGTATGCACTGAGCTAGCTAGTCATGTGTTGCATCATGGTTAAATTTTATGAAACTTGAAATGGGGATTGCCTAAACCCTAGCATCAAAGGAATTCACTAGGTTCAACTAAAATATTTTCAGTGATTTCCAAATGGCTTTAAAAAAATGTTCATCATTTCTGGAAAAAATGCTAGAACCATAACCAGAGGTGTTGCACATTTTTCCATGACTTATTTGGGCTCTGAATTAAATCATATGGTATTTTCATTTGGGCATTTTGAATACTATAAAATATTTGAAATGCTCAAATAATCATAAACTAAAATGTTTACTGTTGGATATATTCTAAACAGTAGCCATGATTAGTTTCATGATTTTTGAAACTGCCTGAGTATTTTTAATAAAGCCCTAAAATTTATGAGAATAAATAGAAAAAAAATAAAAGAGAGAGAAAGGAACCTACCTAACTTACCTGGAAGCCCACTGGCGGCCCAAAGAGAGGCCCAGCCCACGTGCCCTCGCCAGTCACCACCTACCTCCCTTGAGGAGGATAGCAGTAGCGTGGCAGCACATGAAACACGTGCCCGCCACCTCCTCGCTTCGCCGCTGCCCAGCGCGTCTGGACGACGCCACGCATCACCCGGACCCTCTCGCCCACCCCTTGTCCTCATCCCTCATCTCTCTCGACGACACCTTCGCTCGAAGCGAGCTCACGCCGATCGCTGCATACCAGTAGCCGTGAGCCACCCCTCGCCTCTCCGGCCGTCCCGAAGCCAGATCGTCCTCTTCTTCATCCACGCCGAGCCAAGCAACCGGGGAAGCACCACAACGCCGTCCCCGACGCCCTCTTCAACCTCGGTGCCCGGAGATCCTCGGCGTCGATTCGCTGCCCACCGGCCGTCCCTGCGCCCGCCGACCACTCCGTTAGCCTCTCTGTGAGCTTCGCGTCGAACCCGCCCCCTCCTCTCTCGTTTCGCTCGCTAGCTCCGATCCCCACCATGCCGTGAGCTCACCGCGGCGTCCTCTTCGCCGCCGTCACTTTAGCTTCATGATAATCGCACTGGCGCGCGGTCGTGCTCTGATTACGCCAGAAGCCGTAAACAACCCCATTCGGGCTCCCGTGCTCCGTAGCCCATGCACATGCACCACGAACTCCGGCCGCCGCCCATGGTCGTGGCCGTCGTTCCGATGACCCGCTGCCTCCCGAGCAGCCAGCTAGATGCGGGCGTGTGCGGGCTATCTTCTGTGGCCTTCGCATGTCCACCCGCCGCTTTGAAGCGCAGCCCCGCGAAGCTTCGCCAGTAACTTTGGTGCGCCGCCCACATTCCGGCGTGATGACGTGGCAGCGCGATTAGTGCTAATCACTGCCACTAACTAAGCCCTATGCCACTGACAGTCGGGCCCCACCGGCCTAGTTAAACCACTAAGCAAATTAGTTAGATTTAACTTAATCCCGATGGACCCACGCGTCAGATTGACCTGCCGGCGTGGTCATTGACCGAGCCCACTGTCGTGACACTAACCAGCCCCACTCACCGACCAGTGGACCCCACTGGTCAGGTTTGACCCGGAACAGCCCCAGTTGACTTGATGATGTCACACAGACGTCATGCTGACGCAATATTCATTTACTGGAATTATTCTTATACAGGAAATTCCAGAAAATAACCAAAACTTCTAAAATTCATATAAATTCAACCGTAGCTCCAAATGAAACAATTTATATATGAAAAATTATCAGAAAAATTCAAGGAATCCATCTGTACCATTTTCATGCATGTTTGAACAATGTTTGTCCTCTGTTTTGGACAAAACAAATAAAGGGCATTTAAATAATCATATATGGAGTTTGAATTTGGATCATGTATTCAAACCAACTTCATTTAAATCATAGCTAGATGCATTAGCTCAAAACACCAGCATGTTGCCATGTCATAGCATGCATCATATTGTGCATTGCATTGATCGTGTTTCCTCTGTGTTTTGCCGGTGTTTGTCCCCTCTCGATAGACGTGGTTCCGACGACGAGTTCGATGACACCGATGAAGAAGTATAATATCTTCGAAGTGCTGTGCAAGCAAAACCCCTTGTTCATTCCGATAAAATCCCACTCTCTCACTCCTGCTCTCTTTTCTGCATTAGGACAACAACGAATCATTTGTTACCTGCTGCGTAGCTGAACCCTTATCCATTGCATGACTGTCATTCCACAAGAAATAGATGAAACCCACTAGCATGAGTAGGAGTTGTTTGAGCCTGTTGTGCCTACTCATACATGCTTGTTTGTCATGCCTGCTCTCGCTTAGAGTTGAGTCGGTCTCGATTCATCGAGGATGAATCGGAGGTGTGTGAACATGTCCCATGTGTGTGAGCTAAGTGTGTGAACACGATTTGGTAAAGGTAGCGGTGAGAGGCCATGTAGGAGTACATGGTGGGTTGTCTCATTGCAGCCGTCCTCGAGAACTGAGTTACGTGTTTGTGATCCATGATTCAGCTACTACCATGCATTGGGCCTGAAATATGACCCCGCTCGACTTCTTATTCACCCTTGTCCTCTGTCCGGGAGTTGCAAGTAGTTTCGTGTTTGTAGTATCTTTGGAGGCCGTCTTGCGCTTGACCGTAGGGGTGGGCTGTGATGCGGTAGGCACGTGGCCGGATAAACCGGCGCCTGTTTGGTGTCACGGAACCCTGTTCACATCGTTTGGGGCTGTGAGCGAAACTTGGCCGAACTCCTCATAGATGGAACCCAAATAGGCGATAAACCCGGACTAGAGACTTGAGTGTTTAGGTAGGTCGTGGTCTACACCCACGTCGGCTTTAAGCTGAAGTCTGCCGAGCACATGTCGTGTCTGACGCTAAGTGGTGGAAACATGTATGAAGAAGTACACCCTGCAGGTTAACATCATCTATTGAATAGCCGTGTCATGGTAAAGGACTTCGGGTTGCCTATAACAGTTCATAGACAAGTGAAAGTGGATACTCTAAAATACGCAAGATAGCGTGAGTGCTATGGATGGCGTTCTCGTGAGGGAGGCGGGAGCGGATCCATAGTGGTGTATTGATATGGTGAATATGTGGACTCGTGTGCGCCACCTCAAAAGAGTTACTTGCGATCGTAGTTTAGGATAGCCACCGAGTCAAAGCTGGCTTGTCGCTGTTAAACTCCACCATTCCCTTGTTGATAATGATGCATATGTAGTTAGTTACGATGTAAGTCTTCTTTGGGTACATTTGTACTCACGTTTGCCTATTTTATGTTTTTGCAGAGAGACTTGGTCTCGCTAGTAGTTCCACGTGGACTTGACGTTTAGCTTGTTACCTCACCTACGATCTTGTGCCCTCGGCAGATCTCGTAGATAGTCGGGCTTCTAAGCCTTTTTCATTTGTAGATGTCGTACTCGGACATGTTAGCTTCGCTTGTGTTTGACTTGTATGCTCTCAATGTTGGGTCATGAGACCCATGTTTGTAATATCTCGCTCCTCGGGCCTAATAAATACTCGAGTCGTAGAGTCATGTTGTGATGCCATGTTGTATTTGCACATATCGAGCATATTGTGTGTATGTTATTGAAATGCTTGGTATGTGTGGGATCGACTATCTAGTTGTTTATCCTTAGTAGCCTCTCTTATCGAAATTTCTCCTAGTGTTTCCACCGAGCCATGGTAGCTTGCTCTTGCTCCGAACACTTAGGCTGGCCGGCATGTGTCCTTCTTCGTTCTCGTGTTCGTCCCTTGGGAAATGTCACGCGTTGAGTACGGAGTCTGTTAGCCCGCCATCTGCCCGGTTTGCGAGTCCTGCTAGCCAGTGCTACAGCCCGGAACTTACTCACGATGACCGACACACGTTCGATCTTTGGGTCATGGATGCTGTCCTGTAAGTCTATGCCACTTTGGGTTTCGACTAGCCATGTCACCCGGGCTCCTTTTCATATGGATGCTAGCGACACTATCATATCGTGTGCCAAAAGGCGTAAACGGTCCCGGCAAAGGTAAGGCGACACCCGTGGGGATACCGTGCGTGAGGCCGCAAAGTGATATGAGGTGTTACAGGCTAGATCGATGTGACATTGAGTCGGGGTCCTGACAGTTACGGTTTCAATAACATTAGTTTCAGCATTTATAGGATTACCTGAGATATAATGATTGATTCTTTGACTATTCACCACCTTCGGATTTGTGCCTTCAAAATTGTTGATTTTTATGGCACCGGAATGATAGACCTCCTCGATAACGTAAGGCCCTTCCCATTTAGAGAGAAGTTTTCCTGCGAAAAATCTTAAACGAGAGTTGAATAGCAACACATAATCACCTACATTAAACTCACGCTTTTGTATCCTTTTGTCATGCCATCTTTTAAATTTTTCTTTAAACAGTTTGGCATTCTCATAGGCTTGGGTTCTCCATTCATCAAGTGAGCTAATGTCAAATAACTTCTTCTCACCGGCAAGTTTGAAATCATAATTGAGCTCTTTAATGGCCCAATATGCATTATGTTCTAGTTTGAGAGGTAAGTGACATGCTTTTCCATAAACCATTTTATATGGAGACATACCCATAGGATTTTTACATGCAGTTCTATAGGCCCATAATGCATCATCAAGTTTCTTGGACCAATTCTTTCTAGATCTATTAACAGTCTTTTGCAAAATCAATTTAAGCTCTCTGTTACTCAGTTCTACTTGGCCACTAGACTGTGGGTGATATGGAGATGTAATTCTATGATTAACATCATACTTAGCAAGCATTTTACGAAAAGCACCATGAATAAAATGTGAACCACCATCAGTCATTAGGTATCTAGGGACTCCAAACCTCGGGAAAATAACTTCTTTAAGCATCTTAATAGAGGTGTTATGATCAGCGCTACTAGTTGGAATAGCTTCTACCCACTTAGTAACATAATCAACAGCAACTAAAATATGTGTATACCCATTAGAGGAAGGAACGGTCCCATTGATACGTCCATTTTGCATCATGCTTTTATATCAATAGTTATTGCATTATGGGCTGTTATTACACATTATGTCTCAATACTTATGGCTATTCTCTCTTATTTTACAAGGTTTATCATGAAGAGGAGAATGCTTAAACCGGAATTCTGGCCGAAATGGAGCAAATATTGAAACCTATTCTCGCACAAACTCAAAAATCCTGAAACTCCACGGAACTCACTTTTGGAATTAATAAGAATTATTGAGCGAAGAAAATACCAGAGGGGGTGTCGGTGTCAAAACCGGCGGATCTCGGGTAGGGGGTCCCGAACTGTGCGTCTAGGCGGATGGTAAGAGGAGACAAGGGACACGATGTTTTTACCTGTGTTCGGCCCTCTCGATGGAGGTAAAACTCTACTCTTGCTTGATTGATATTGATGATATGGGTAGTACAAGAGTGGATCTACCACGAGATCAAGGAGGCTAAACCCTAGAAGCTAGCCTATGGTATGATTGTTGTTACATCCTATGGATGAAAACCCTCCGGTTTATATAGACACCGAGAGGGCTAGGGTTACACATCGGTTACAATGGTAGGAGATCTACATATCCGTATCGCCAAGCTTGCTTTCCACGCCAAGGAAAGTCCCATCCGGACACGGGGCGAAGTCTTCAATCTTGTATCTTCATAGTCTTGGAGTCCGCCGATGATGATAGTTCGACTATCCGGACACCCCTAGTCCAGACTCCTCGGTAGCCCTAACCAAAGCTTCAATGACGACGAGCCCGGCGCACATATTGTCTTCGGCATTGCAAGGCGGGTTCCTCCTCCAATAATTCATAGAAGATTGTGAACACCAGATAGTGTCCGCTCAGAAAATAAATTCCACATACCACCGTAGAGAGAGTAATATTTACACAAGTTCAATCTGCTGACGTATTCTATGGCATGACGTCACACCACAACCAAGCCTTTACTCGAATCGTTTTTATTATACCACCTCAGCGCGTTTAGCGAAGCGGTTTCCTTGGCACATCTTGTCGAAGCAGAGATCATGTTCCCCTTATTCCGGGATTCCCATCAATACGGGCGTGGGTAACCCAACCGCGCCGTTGCCATGCCCTCCATCGGCGAGTTCCAAGCGGTCACGGGGGCTGGCTCTTGGTATTCTCCTCTTTATAATGAGACCAAGGCCCGTTCCTTTTCTTCAATCCTCAATCAAATTCGCCCCTCGCCGAGTTCCCACACCTGGGGCTCCAGTTGGGCGCTTGGACCTTCGGCAATGTCCGGCTCCGACCTCTGAGGGCGGTGGATGCCCTCCTCCGTCACTGAAGAGGACGTGCTAAAGCCGAAAACGCCAGTACTTAACCTCGAGATTTCACATAGGTTGCCTGCCCAAGGGCAAGTCATTCCTACTCCCGAGCCTGGCGAGAGTGTCGTGTTCGTGTCTCACCTCCGTCGGGGGTTAGGCTTCCCGATGGATCCCTTCGTGAGGGGGCTCATGTTTTACTATGGGCTGGAATTCCACGACTTGGCTCCGGAGTCCATCCTCCACATCTCATCATTTATTGTCGTATGCGAAGCCTTCCTCCGCACTACCCCTCACTTCGGTTTGTGGCTCAAAACCTTCAACGTGGAGCCGAAGATGATTGAGGGGCGTCAGGTAGAGTGCGGCGGGCGGTTATAAGCAAGAGGGCCGATGCTCCATGGCCCGAGGGCTCTTTTCAGGAGGAGCTCGGCATGTGGCAACAGGAGTGGTTCTATATCACCGCTCCCAGGGGCAGTAGGCAGAGGCCGCCGCCCGCCTTTCGCTCGGGCCCTCCACAACGGTTGACGTCATGGGTCAACAAAGGGCTTGACTAGGGGCCGTCCAAGGACGTACCCCTATTGCAGGGCCGGATTCGAGACCTCCAAGAGAGGGAGATCAATCTGGTCGTGGTGATGCAGGTTATGCTGATTCGGCGTCTTATGCCCTGCAAACGTCGCCCCCTCTGCCTGTGGGAATTCAATCCGGAGGGACCACGAGCTCTCCAACACTTCATGGGTATGACACCTGTGGAGATGTACAAACTGTTCTTCGGATCACAAGAGATGTGTCCGGACTTGACCGAGGGCGCTGGCTTAAGCTGTAATCGCCCAGATACTCAAGTAAGTAGCCCTGTGTATGGACATACCGTCCATTTATTTATCATGGATTTGCCTTTTAACTAGCTATCCCTTGGACAGGAGTGGATAACGCAAGCAAAACTGATACGGTGTCCGGCCCCCCTCTCTGAGACCACGCCGGATCCCGTGTTAATCAAAATGTTGGAGGTTGCGCCTTCGGAGGAGGGCGAAGGGGAACAGGAAACTACCCTCTGCTAAGGAGGTTGTCGACAAGGGAATCAAGAATCCTCCTCCAGGGGCGTAAGAGGATCGCTTGAAGACCCGGAGGCCAAGGCCTCAAAGCGAAACAAATCTGCACCGAAGGTCTGTGCCGAGAGGAGTCCCGGCCGCACAGCCTCCCAAAGGAATCAGCCCTCCAAATGAGCCGTAAGTAGAAAAAGGGAGTTTTGTAATAAGGTACATCCTATTTTATTTCTAAGGATAACCGTTTTTTACCTTGTAGTTTGGATCTCAGCCCTTCTCGTGAGCTCATCCTCGGGGACCTTCGTCCGAGATGATGGAGAGCGAACGCCTCCATCTGCCGCCCGTCAAGCGGGCGGATGACCTGAGGTGTCGCCACGGAGGTCTCCCGAGTCCGGCGGGCCGGGAGTTCGCACCAACCGGAGTATGGCGGTGGAGCTGCAGGATCTGCCGAGAGGCGTCTATCTCGAAGATCACCGCACATTAATGAGTACGGTGATTGAAAGGATCTCATCCGCCGAGAGCGGGTTGCATGAGGCCATCGGAAGTTTACTGACGGGGTTCGAGGTACGCAAAAAATGACATACCTTTTGACAGTTTTGCACATAGAGTGCGCCCTGTATAGATAGTAGCCCCTGAAACTCGGTATGTTGTCGAAAGCGACAGCGTGCAAGGATCATAATCTCGCTTATAAAATGTCGCCTTTCCTATACAGTGGCGGAACGTTCGTGGCCAGCCGGATGATAGAGTTGCCGAGCTGAAGCGAAACTTCGGCGTTATGGATGCGGACATCGCACCGGTCAATAAACGACTTGACGAGTCACAAAGTAGGTGGTTTCTCCGCGGTCACCGGTAAGGGAGCTGATGCCCACACCTTACAACATGTATGCTTGATGCAGATGGTGCCGCTGCTGTGGAGGACCTTCGGGCAGAGCTTGCTCGAGCCAAGGAGCAAGCCAGAAAAAGTGATGCGGCTGCCTCGAGGGCAACGAAGGAGCTAAAAGCCAAAAAGGCTGCTCACTGCCGAAGCAGGGAGGAGATGGCCGGAATGGCCATGAAACTAAAAGATGCTACCAACCGCTATGAGGTTCTTGAAAGAGAACGCCAAGCGGAGCAAGAGGACCTGTAGAAGGCCACCGCCGAAGCCAAGGATGCCCGTTCTGCAATGCGGGCTATAAAGGAGGAACTGCGTTAGGCCGGAGACATTGCGGCTGGAAAGCCCTTTCTGCTGCGTAGGAAGTTCACGGATCCGGCGTATGCTCGGTTGGGCGGTTGTGGGTGCGGAGGATCCATATCTGAATTTGGCGGCGAGTGCGGCGGTCGCAGTCGTGCACTTCCAAAGCCAGAAGGATCACGAAATGGAAGAGCTTTTTTGGTCTCAATTCCATAGTCCGGAGCGTCCACTTCCGTTGACCGATCGGTTGGCTGAGTGGGCTGAGCTGAATAGATTGTCCGGATTTGCCATGACGGATGTGGTGGCTCATCTGTGGCCGGAAAGGCCCAAGCCGAAGAGTTATTTTGGCTTATTGCAGCAATTCCTTGGGGCGGTGCCGCATATCAAGGCAATGAAGCGGTCGGCATGCATAGAGGGTGCACGGATGGCTCTCGCCCGTGTTAAGACATACTGGGCAGAGATGGATGCCACCGATGTTGCATCCCGGGGTTCGGACAAAAGTCGGTTACCCGCCGAGCACTATTTTGAGGAAGTCCTGCAGGGCACTCGTTTAATAGAGTCGTAGTGCTCGAAAAATGTTATGTTCAAATGACATGTATGATTTGTGAAACCATATTTATAATGTAACGGCTTTTTATACTTGTGCGTTCAAGTATTGAAATATCTCCTGTGCGGCCGTTAATGTATATGTATGTATAACTTTGAAAGATGGCGTCTTTGGCTTATTTCACGCACATGGTGCGGGGTGTTTGCTAAAAAAAGCGTGTTTTCACACTTAATCCAACGTCTTGGTCCTGTGAAGGAGGTGTTAGCGTACCAAACTAGGCAACCGGACTATAATGCTTTATCACTTTCACTTAGCCATAGGAGCTCGATGGTGGGGCTACTATATAGCCCCTAGAGGCACCGCGCTCTCCGAACTCGGGGCGCGTGTGTGCCTGACCGAGAAGCGGTCCTTCGTCAAAGTGAAGGAATTCTAAACATTCCAGTAGTCGATCGAGTGGTTGACGGTCTCGCTATATCATGACGATCGATTTTCGGCTTTCTCTCGAGGTGCTCGCCCGGCGAACCGGGCACAATCGCATAGTTCTCCGGTGCCGCGTTAGCCGATGGAGCGGAACGTAAGGCAGCAAAACACGAGGCAGGCAAACCCAACATTTGACCAAAGACATGATTCGAGCTGATGCATATAAGGCCTAACTCGAGACACGAACACTCCACGAGGTATTCGGTCTTTATGATAACGGGCGAGAACAATGCCCTAAGCCCCTAGTGTCCGTGTGCGGGTGAGAACTTACGACGCGGCCGATGCCAAAACGCCACCTCCTCCTCGGTTATGGTAGGAAACCGGGGATGTGTATCAACAAGAGACAAGAAGAAAGGTTTACGCAGGTCTTAATCAAAAGAATCCTTGCAACGGGTCCTCTTTGCGTCTGCGCTGTGTCTCCGTTGTCTTTGTCCTCGACGGGTGTAGCACGCTGTTCATCTTTTAATGAGATGATGCCGCGTGGACCGGCATTTAAGTGTAAGAGACGCGTAATGCGGTATTGCGTTAAAGCGGTAAAGCTTCAGCGTCCCAATAGTGCTTGATGGCTACTTTTAAATGGGGCGATATGGAAGATTAGCTTTTGTGACGGAAGTTGTCGGATGAACCGAACACGACTTCTAGTAGTAAGGAGCCCGTGCAATTGGCGTAAGGCCTGGCGTCCACTCCTTTAAAGGAAGTGCTGCTATGGCGAATTTTGGTAGGGTCTATCCCCATTCTGCGGATTGTGTCCGGATATAGCGAGTTTAAATCGCCGCGCCATCCATTAGGACTTGTGTAAATTGTAGTCCGTCGATTATGGGCTTCAATATCGAGTAGTCCTTCCCGCGTTTTGAATACTTCGAGTAATCACGATGGTCGAAAGTAATTGGTTTTGACATCCAATTTGAGACTCATTGGGGTGGACCGTCTGGCGATATTTTAGTAGGTGCCGCACTATTTTTCCTTGCTATCACTTGAAGTGAGTTCACTGTTTTGACTTCTTGTGGGAAAGTCTTCTGTTTTCCGGCACTCTGCTTGTGGGCTTCGTCATCGTCTTTGCTTGGTGTGTCGAGCCCCTTGTGTTCGGCATTAAGTCGCTGCTTGAAGACCTAACAATCTCTGTGGGTATGGTTTGCAGGTTTCCCGGGGGTACTGTGGATTTGACATATCCTATCCAAGATTTTGTTTAGGTTGGATAGCTCATCACTGTTGTCCTTAAGAGACAGTGTTTTGTTATTCGGCCGAGAGCTTTTGAACCCGGCGTTGACCGCCGTGCTATTTGGGCCATTTTCCTTATTCCGGCGCTGATCTTTTCTACGTCGTGATTTCCCATTTCCATCCCTAACCTCGGATGTACTCCGGTCATTTGGTCTGCATCTTGCCAGCCAGCTATCTTCCCCGCATAAAAGCGGTCATGAGGCTTCGTTAAGCGCGCCATTGTTCTTGGTTTTCCTGGCGAGGTGTCAAGCGAGCCATTCATCTCAGACGTTATGTTTAAAGGCTGCCAAGGCTTGGCGTCCTGGACGATCGACTATTTGGTTCTTTTGGTGAGGAACCTGTTTGAAATTTGCGTCTTGACTCTACGGGCTGTTGAGTTATGTGATTTAAATCGCTCAGATCCGGAGGGCGGACATAAGTCCCCTGAAAATTTGCTCAAACGCGTCCTCGAGCTCTTCCCAACTTCAATGGTATTTTCTCGGGAGGCTTTTGAGCCAATGCCGAGCTGGCCCTTTGAGCTTGAGGGTAGGTATTTTATGGCATGGAGATCGTCTCCTCTAGCCATATGTATGTGTAGGATGTAATCCTCAATCCGACTCAAAGTCTGTTGTTCCGTCGTATGCCTCTATGTTTACGGGCTTGAATCGCTGAAATTCATGATCCATTACCTCATCGGTGAAACATAGTGGGTGTCTGGCGCCCTATTTAGGTGTGCCATTATCTTGAACACTCGGTGTGTTGTGTTGCTTCTGGAGCCTTCTTTTTGGCCCATAGATGGACTGACGGGCCATCCTTTTTGCGAGGATCCTTATGTGGATCATGTGCGGCTTGTGTGCGGCGCCGCTTGCCGCTCTTAGCCCGTCATCCGTCGTCTATCCGCCAGCGGCCTCTTCTTTTTGACTGTGGGGCTCTCGGCCTCCTCGTCGATTCGAGCAACAGCTTGCGCTCGGTAGCTCTTTGCTTGGTGACTATTGCCGTGTTGCTCTGCGGTCTTGAGTACTTTGCTCCATCTCATTACGAGTCGTCTTCCGCTGTTTTGAGCTTCCGCTTCCGCTTCTTCAAACTTCTTGCAGTGGCGACGAGCCTTTTGTAAAGGTTCTTATGCTCCGGTGGTGTGTCCGGCGTGAGATCGTCTGGACTATTGTTTTCGCCGGGGATGGGTTGCTCGTCCAATTCATCCTGTTCGGATGGTTGCTTGGTGGCATGTTAAGTCGTCCACGGTTCACCTGCTCTGGCTGGTCGATAAGATGGGTGTCTTTGTTGTTATCGGCGGGACTTTGGGCGGGGCTTGCGTCGCCATTTTGGTTGTTTTTCGGGGGAATTATCCTTCGCCGCGTCCCGTTGTTCCTCGTTATCGCTTCCTTTTGGTGTATCCACCATGTATACGTCGTGAGTTGAGGTGGCTTTCCAGTGCCTAGTAGGCGCTGGTTCTTGGTCATCTCCGGCATTGTCGTCCATACCGTTGATGTCTTCGGAGTCGAAGTCTAGCATGTCGGTTAGGTCGTCGACAGTGGCTACGAAGTGGGTGGTGGGTGGGCTTTAAATTTCTTCGTCGTCCGCATCCCAACCATCCTGACCGCAGTTCGGCCAGGGCTCTCCTGATAACGAGAGATACTTTAGCGAATTCAGGATGTCGCCGAAAGGTGAGTGTTGAAAGATGTCCGCAGCGGTGAACTCCATGGTCGGCGCCCAACCGGATTCGATTGATAGGGGCGCGAGGGGTTCGGAGTCCGACGAGGAGTCCGGCACCTCGGAGTCACGAGCTTCACAAGGGACAAGGTCAGTATTCGGCTCCATCGCCGTAGAGGTTGCAGCCCCCGAGGCGGTGTCTAGCCACCCGTCCTCGATCTGCGCAGCCAGCTCCGAATTAAGGGTCGGAGCAGATTCATGCGCGGCCTCCAGGGCACTGTCCAACAACAGAGCTAAATCATGCCCATCGTGACAGTGCGGCATGCTCGGCTATGGCTCGAATCCATCGAAGATCAAGTCTCCGCGGATGTCAGCCGTGAAGTTCAGACTTCCAAATCTGACCTGACATCCAGGGGCGTAGCTTTCGATCTGCTCCAGATGGCTGCGAAATGGCCCGCAGCAAAGCCGCCAAATCGAAGATCATGCGGGGAGAAAAGTCTCACCGGACTGCGTTGTTGTTGTTGACGATCGAAGGAGCCATCGAGCCTATCGGTGGCGACACGAGGAACTCTCAATGAAAGCACCAATGTCGGTGTCAAAACCGGCGGATCTCGGTAGGGGGTCCCGAATCAGCGTCTAGGCGGATGGTAACAGGAGACAAGGGACACGATGTTTTTACCTGTTCGGGCCCTCTCGATGGAGGTAAAACCCTACTCTGCTTGATTTATATTGATGATATGGGTAGTACAAGAGTGGATCTACCACGAGATCAAGGAGGCTAAACCCTAGAAGCTAGCCTATGGTATGATTGTTGTTACTCCTCTCGATTTAAACCCTCCGGTTTATATAGACACCGGAGAGGGCTAGGGTTACACAGTAGTCGGTTATAATGGTAGGATATCTACATATCCGTATCACCAAGCTTGCCTTCCACGCCAAGGAAAGTCCCATCCGGACACGGGATGAAGTCTTCAATCTTGTATCTTCATAGTCTTGGAGTCCGCCGATGATGATAGTTCGCTATCCCGGACACCCCTAGTCCAGACTCCCTCGGGGGCCCACACTGCCAGAGGGTGGGCGCCCCTTTGTCGGTGTCAAAACCGCGGATCTCGTAGGGGTCTCAATCATGCGTCTAAGGCTAATGGTAACAGGAGGCAAGGGACACGATGTTTTACCTGTTGGGCCCTCTCGATGGAGGTAAAACCCTACTTCCTGCTTGATTGATCTTGATGATATGAGTATTACAAGAGTTGATCTACCACGAGATCGTAGAGGCTAAACCCTAGAAGCTAGCCTATGATGATTATGATTGTGTCTCTAAGGACTAAACCCTCCGGTTTATATAGACACCGGAGGGGGCTAGGGTTTACACAGAGTCGGTTACAAAGAAGGAGATCTAATATCCGGATTTCCAAGCTTGTCTTCCACGCAAAGGAGAGTCCCATCCGGACACGGGACGAAGTCTTGGGTCTTGTATCTTCACGGTCCAATAGTCCGGCCAAAGTATATAGTCCGGCTGTCCGGATACCCCCTAATCCAGGACTCCCTCAGTAGCCGCCGAACCAGGCTGCAATGACGATGAGTCCAGCGCGTAGATTGTCTTCGGCATTGCAAGGCGGGTTCCATCTCCAAATACTCCGACGCAGATTGAGGATTGTGTCCAACTTTGCGAGATAATTTCCGCACACCACCGTAGAGAGCATAGCACTTCATAAATCTGATCTGCTGACAATTTTTTGTACGGTGTGCTCTTACGCCGTGGCCTGGCCCAATACGAACCGGTTTTTCTTGGCCTGTCTGGATACACATTGCGAGGCGGTTTTATTGGCACACCTTGCCAAAGCAGAGATCGTGTTCCCCTTATCGCGGGATCTTCCATCAATACGGGCGTGTGCAATCCCACGACGCCTGTTGGTATGACTCCGTGTTTTTAGGTAAGTCCCAAGCGGTTACGCTGAGGACGCTTGATATTCACCCCCTTTATAGAGGGGCCGAGGCCTATCCCTCTTTTCTACCATGCTTGCGCCTTTTCACATCTCGAGTCCCAACACCCGAAGCCCAAGCTTAAGAACTTCGAATCTTCAATCATGTCCGGATCCAACCTTCAAGGCCGGTGGATGGCCTCCTCTGTCACAGAGGAGGACATTCTGGCTTCGAGGAGGTCGATATCGACCGCCGACATCAAGCACAGGCTTCCTGCTCCAGGGCAGGTCATCCCTACTCCCGAGCCCAACGAGAGCGTCATATTTGTTTCTCACTTCCTCCGTGGATTAGGCTTCACCCTTGATCCCTTTGTGAGAGGGCTCATGTTCTATTACGGGCTAGATTTTCATGATCTAGCTCCGGACGCCATCCTTCACATCTCGTCATTCATCGTCGTGTGCGAAGCTTTTCTCCATGTCACCCCGCACTTCGGCTTATGGCTCAAGATCTTCAATGTATAAGCAGGAACGCCGACGCCCCATGGCCAGAGGGCTCCTTCCCGGAGGTGTCCGATCTATGGTAGAGGAGGTGGTTTTACATCACGGCTCCCAGAGGCACAAAGTGGGTGGCTGCCCCCGACTTCCGTTCGGGCCCTCCACCTCAACTGGAGTCATGGGCCAATGTGGGATCAGATTGGGGGCCTGCTAATGATGTACCAACATTGCAGAGCCGCATTCGGGAGCTTCTTGAGAGGGACATTAGACTTGTCAGCATGATTCAGGTAATGCTAGTCCGGCGGATCTTGCCATGCAAACGCCAGCCTCTCCGGATGTGCGAATTCAATCCGGAAGGTCCGCGGACTATTCTGCACTTCTTCGGCATGACGCTCGAAGGGATGTGTAAGTTATTCTTCGGACCACAAGTAAAGTGTCCGGACACCATCAAGGATGCGGGCCTGAGCTGCAACCGCCCAGATACCCGAGTAAGTAACCCAGAAACCGAGCACTTCGTTTATATTTATCATAACATTATTACGAAAACCATCCGCGGCCAGGAATGGCTCAGCAAGGCGGAGAGAATCAGGTGTCCGGCGCCACTTCCCGAAGGCTCACCTAGTCCTGCCATAGCCAAGATGCTTAGTTGTGTGCTAAGTCAAGTGCCTTCGGGGAAAGACGAAGGGGAGAACAGAGAAGCAGAACCTCACACATTGCACATCCAAACCGGGGGAATTGCTACCTCCGCAAAGGAGGATAGTCGGGGAGGGGAATCTAAGGTCTCCTCCCCTCGCGGGAAGAAAAGGGCCGCCTCCGAAGACTTGGAGACGGAGGTGCCCAAACAAGGGAAGAAAACTTAACCCGGGGGCCCTGCCCCGAAGGGCGTCCTCACCGCGCCATGCCCGCAAACGGGCCAGCCCTCAGCCGAGTTGTAAGTTAATCGCAAATACAAAGCTACTGCTCCCTCCTCCAGGAACAATAACCAGGATCCCTCTTTTGCAGTTCGGCTAGCAGCTCTTCTCGACAGAGCTCGTCTTCGGGGGATCTCCTTCCGAAGATGATGGAGAGTGAAACCCCACCAGCCTCTCCGCCTCATGGGGCGGGCGACCCCGAGGTGTCATCACGGAGGAGTCCAGATTTGCCGAGGCTAGAAGCTAGTACTTCGGTCGCCCTAAGCTTGGAGTGTTCGGCTCCCACGGGGGGTGATAAGAAGGGTCCGGCATAGTTCGGTGACCGGCCGGATACGGTGACAGGCCTTCTGGAGCAAGCTGCTCTCTTGGAGGATCACCGTTCATTAATGAGCATGGTGCTTGAGAAGATTTCATCCGCCACAAGCGGGTTGAATGAAGCTTTTACGAGCTTGCTCAGAGGCTTTGAGGTATGTAATGAAATACGTAATTTTTTGATTGTGGTGCACGCGCTAGGTGTGCTCCATATGGATAGTAGCCCCTGAGACTCTGGTTGGCAGCCCTAGGTGGCAAACGGAGGATCACATTGTTGAGTAATGATCGCACTGTATTTATGCGCAGGTGGCTAAGGATCCGGCAGTCGACCGGTCCGTTGAAGTCGCCGAACTGAGGAGACAAATTGGAGTTGTAGATGCCGATATCACACTTGTGAACGAGCGGCTTAACGAGTCACAAAGTATGTGCTCTGCTTTCCTTATTTCTTATAGGAAATATTAAGAGGAGTATAATGTTAATGTAATATGCTTGGGCTGTAGGCGGAGCTGCTGCCGTGGAGGCCCTGAGGGCGGAACTTGCCCTGGTCAAGGAACAAGCCTGGGCTAGCAATGTGGCTGCCCTAAAGGCGGCCAAAGAGTTGAGAGCCGAACAGGCTGCTCATCGCCGTAGCGAAGATAAAATAGCCGAAATGGCTGTGGAGCTAAAAAACGCCGCCAACCGGTATGAGCTCCTTGAAAAAGAGAATCAAGCTAATTTGGCTGACCTGAAGAAGGCCCTAGATGCGGCCAAGGAGACGCGTTCCGAAATTAGGGATGCACGGGAGGAGCTTCGACAGGCCGGAGAAATCACGGCTGGAAACCCCTATTTGTTGTGGATGAAGTTCTTAGATCCCAAGTACGCTCCTCTGGATTGACGCTGGAGTCTTGTAGACGCGTATGCGGATCTGACAAAGAGTACGACTGATGTGGCCAAGTTTTTTGAGGATCAAAAAGATAATGAAGTGGAAAAGTTGTTCTGGTCGCAATTCAGTGCTCCAACGCGCCCGTTGCCATTGAGTGAGAGGATGGCTGCTGTGGCCGAGCTCCATAGGTTATCCGGTCTTGCAATGAGGTCTGTAATAGACCATCTATGGCCAAAGGGGCCGAAGCCGGATAGTTATTTTGGTTTAGTGCAACAATTCCTTGGTGCCGTGTCGCGAATCGATGCCATGAAAAGGTCGGTGTGCATAGAGGGTGCACAAATGGCTCTTGCCCGTGTTAAAGAATATTGGACAGATATGGAGGCCACCATCATTGCAACCTAGAATCCGGCGGGAAGCCAGGATCCGGCCGAGCACTACTTGGAGCAGGTAACAGAAGGTGCTCATTTAATAGAGGCTCAGTGCTCGAAGAATGTCATGTTCGAGTGACACTCGTTTCATTGTAAAAACAATGATATTTTAATTATGAAGGCTATGTTTATACTTTTTGCCCGGAAGTGTTATTGTGCCTCCTGTGCGGCCGTTTGATGTATGTATGTAATCTGAAAGTTAGCAGTCGTTGGCTTCAGCCCCCACGCATACAATGCGGGGGTGTTCGCGAAAATATGCATAATCACACTTGATCCAACGTCTTGGTCCATTAAGGAGGTGATTGCATGTCAAACCAGGCAACCGGACTATATAGCTCTAACACTTTCACTTAGCCATAGGAGTTTGACGATGGGGCTACTATGTAGCCCGTGGTACCTTTGCGTGCATCCGAATACGGGCGCGTGTGTACATGACCGAGAAACGGTCCTTCGTTAATAAGGAGGAATCCTAAAAATTCCGATAAGTCTTCGAGTGGTTGAACAGTCTCTCGCTATATCATGACAGTCAGTTTTCGGCTTTCTCTACTGAGGTGCTCATCCGGAATAACCAGGGCACAATCGCATTAGTTCTCCTTTGGCCGCCTTAGCCGATAAGAACGGAACATAAGGCGGCAAACCCAGGAGCCGGGCAAACCCAACATTTGACCAAAGACATGATTCGGAGCTGATGCATATAAGGCCAAACTTGCGACGCCGAACACTCCCGAAGGTATTCGGACTTTATAACATATACTGGGTTGAGTAACACCCTTTATTATGAACCCTGTATTTCCAGGTACGTGCATTAGTCTGTCGTGGCGAAATGCCAATAACGGCAGTATCCTCTGTGGGTGTAGTACCCATGGGATGTGTAAGCAACAAGAGGCAATAAAGAAGGTTTACACAGGGGCTTAATCTAAAGAGAAACCTTTGAGCGGGGCCCTGCTGCACGTATGCGCCTTTGTCTCCGTTGTGCCGTGTCCTGGGGGGGTATCGCACGAATGGTGTCTGTAAAAAGGAAAACTCATGTAGAAGAGTATGACGTAAGCGTGCGAAGAGTTGGCTATCATCAATGAATAGTAAAAGTGTAAGACATTGGCCTATTAATAAGGCCAAGCCAAGAGTTGGGCTTTATTAAATATCTATAGCCCCTGGTGTCCTCTATGGGATTACATGTATGGCGCCCAACCTAGGTTTATCTGGGCTGCCGGACTCGTCTAACCGTGTTCGTGGTCTTAACGACCAATCATGTGTTCTGATATTAGAGGCCGCTTAGAGTCCGGCTGCTAGAGCCGTCGCATACTCTTCCGTGCGTAAGGAACGCTCTGTATTTCTGCTAATGGTGATGACGCCACGTGGACCGGGCATCTTGAGTTTAAGGTAGGCATAGTGCGGTACTGCATTGAAGCGAGCGAAGGCCATTCTCCCGAGCAATGCATGATAACCACTTTGGAGGGGGGCGATGGGGAAGAGTAGTTCTTCACTTCTGAAGTTGCCTGGGGAACCGAATGTCACCTCTAGTACGAGGGAGCCCTTGCTGCGGGCTTCAATGCCTGGTATCACCCCTTCAAAGGTGGTGTTACTTTGGCTGATTTTGGATGGGTCTATCCCCATCCTGCGGATAGTGTCCTGGTATATTAGATTAAGACTACTGCCGCCGTCCATGAGGACGTGAGTGAGATGGTATCCGTCAATTATTAGGTCGAGCACCAAGGCAGCTGATCCTCTGTGCCGCTGATACGTCTCCAACGTATCTATAATTTTTGATTGCTCCATGCTACTTTATATACTGTTTTGGACTATATTGGGCTTTATTTTTCACTTTTATATTACTTTTGGGACTAACCTATTAACTGGAGGCCCAGCCCAGAATTGCTGTTTTTTGCCTTTTTCAGTATTTCAAAGAAACAGAATATCAAACGGAGTCCAAACGGAATGAAACCTTCGGGATCGTGATTTTCCAACCGAACGTGATCCAGGAGACTTGGACCCTACTCCAAGAAGCTTACGAGGAGGTCACAAGTGTTGGGGAACGTAGCAGAAATTCAAAATTTTCTACGCATCACCAAGATCAATCTAGGGAGATACTAGCAACGAGAGAGAGGGGAGTGCATCTTCATACCCTTGAAGATCGCTAAGCGGAAGCGTTACAAGAATGTGGTTGATGGAGTCGTACTCGCGGCGATTCAAATCGCGAAAGATCTGATCTAGCGCCGAACGGACGGCGCCTCCGCGTTCAACACACGTACAGCCTGGGGACGTCTCCTCCTTCTTGATCCAGCAAGGGGAGAGGAGAAGTTGAGGGAGAGCTCCGCAAGACGACGGCGTGGTGGTGGAGCTTGCGCTTCTTCAGCGAGCTTCGCCAAGCACTACGGAGGAGGAGGAGGTGTTGGGGATGGAGAGGGCTGCGCCAGGCAAGGGTGAAGCTCCCATGCGCCTCCCCACTATATATAGGGGTGGAGGGCTGGTTTCTTACCCTCCAAGTCCATTGGGGCGTTAGCAAAGGTGGGAGGAAAGAAATCCCATCATTTCCTTCCCCACCGATTGTTATCCCCTCTTTTAGGGATCTTGATCTTATCCTTGGGATATGATCTTATTCCTTCTAAGGGGGATCTTGGTGCACCTTGACCAGGGGTGTGGGGCCTTGCCCCCACTACCCACGTTCATGTGGGTCCCCCCATGAAGGTGGGCCCCACTCCGGAACCTTCTAGAACCTTCCCGGTACAATACCGAAAAATCCCAAACATTTTCTGGTGGCCAAAATAGGACTTCCCATATATAAATCTTTACCTCCGGACCATTCCGGAACTCCTCGTGACGTCCGGGATCTCATCCGGGACTCCGAACAACATTCGGTAACTGCACTAATTCCCATAACAACTCTAGCGTCACCGAACCTTAAGTGTGTAGACCCTACGGGTTCGGGAATCATGCAGACATGACCGAGACAGCTCTCTGGCCAATAACCAACAGCGGGATCTGGATACCCATGTTGGCTCCCACATGTTCCACGATGATCTCATCGGATGAACCACGATGTCAAGGATTCAAGCAATCCCGTATACAATTCCCTTTGTCTACCGGTATAGTACTTGCCCGAGATTCGATCGTCGGTATCCTGATACCTTGTTCAATCTCGTTACCGGAAAGTCTCTTTACTCGTTCCGTAACACATCATCCCGTGATCAACCCCTTGGTCACATTGTGCACATTATGATGATGTCCTATCGAGTGGGCCCAGAGATACCTCTCCGTCACACTGAGTGACAAATCCTAGTCTCGATTCGTGCCAGCCCAATAGACACTTTCGGAGATACCCGTAGTGTACCTTTATAGCCACCTAGTTACGTTGTGATGTTTGGTACACCCAAAGCATTCCTACGGCATCCGGGAGTTGCACAATCTCATGGTCTAAGGAAATGATACTTGACATTAGAAAAGCTTTAGCATACGAACTACACAATCTTTGTGCTAGGCTTAGGATTGGGTCTTGTCCATCACATCATTCTCCTAATGATATGATCCCGTTATCAACGACATCCAATGTCCATGGTCAGGAAACCGTAACCATCTATTGATCAACGAGCTAGTCAACTAGAGGCTTACTAGGGACATGGTGTTGTCTATGTATCCACACATGTATCTGAGTTTCCTATCAATACAATTATAGCATGGATAATAAACGATTATCATGAACAAGGAAATATAATAATAATAACCAATTTATTATTGCCTCTAGGGCATATTTCCAACAACAAGGGTGGAGGGCGCGCCCCCCCTGGGCGTGCCCCCTACCTCGTGGGCCCCTTGGAGCTCCACCGACGTACTCCTTCCTCCTATATAAACCTACATATCCCCAAACGATTAGAGGGGAGCCAAAAACCTAATTGCACTGCCGCAACCTTCTGTATCCACGAGATCCCATCTTGGGGCCTGTTCCGGAGCTGCGCCGGAGGGGGCATCCACCACAGAGGGCTTCTATATCATCACCATAGCCCCTCCGATGAAGTATGAGTAGTTTACTTCAGACCTTCGGGTCCATAGCTAGTATCTAGATGGCTTCTTCTCTCTTTTTGGATCTCAATACAATGTTCTCCCCCTCTCTTGTGGAGATCTATTCGATGTAATCTTCTTTTTGCGGTGTGTTTGTTGAGACCGATGAATTGTGGGTTTATGATCCAACTTATCTATGGAAAATATTTGATTCTTCTCTGAATTCTTTTATGTATGATTGAGTTATCTTTGCAAGTCTCTGCGAATTATCCGTTTGGTTTGGCCAACTAGATTGGTAGTTCTTGCAATGGGAGAAGTGCATGGCTTTGGGTTTAATCTTGCGGTGTCCTTACTCAGTGACAGAAAGAGTTGCAAGGCACGTATTGTATTGTTGCCATCGAGGATAACAAGATGGTTTTTTTTATCATATTGCATGAATTTATCCCTCTACATCATGTCATCTTGCTTAAAGCATTACTCTGTTTTTAACTTAATACTCTAGATGCATGCTTTGGATAGCGGTCGATAAGTGGAGTAATAGTAGTAGATGCGAATCGTTTGATCTACTTGTCACGGACGTGATGTCTATATACATGATCATTGCCTAGATATACTCATAACTATGCTCAATTACATCAATTGCTCAACAATAATTTGTTCACCCACCGTAGAATACTTATGCTCTTGAGAGAAGCCACTAGTGAAACCTATGGCCCCGGTCTATTCTCATCATATCAATCTATATCACTTTATTTACTTGCTTTGTTTTTACTTTGCCTTTACTTTTTACTTTGGATCTATCTATCAAAAATACCAAAATATTATCTCTATCGATCTCACTCTAAGTAAGTGACCGTGAAGGATTGACAAACCCTAAGCGTTGATTGCGAGTTGCTATCGTGTTGTGCGGTACGAGGGACTTGCGTGACCTCCTCTTGGATTGATACCGTGGTTCTCAAAACCGAGGGAAATACTTATGCTACTATGTCTGCATCATCCTCTCCTCTTGAGGAAAACCAACATAAGCTTGAGGCGTAGCAAGAAGAATTTACGCGCGATTCTTAGGGAGGCTTACGCAAAAGTCAACATACCAAGTACCCATCACAATCCCTATCGCTCGCATTACATTATTTGCCATTTGCCTCTCGTTTTCCTCTCCCCCACTTCACCCTTGCCGTTTTATTCGCCCTCTCTTTATCAATCTCCTCCTCTCTTTTGCTTGCCCTTTCGTTTCTCGTTTGGTTGGATTAGATGCTTATTTATTCCTAAACAAAGAAGCCAATATCTATGGATCTTGATCCGCTTGCCAATCTTTTTAAGAGATCAAATTATGATGAACCAATTCCTAGTGATTTGGATGCACTAGATTATCTTTATAAGGTTTTGCCTAAAATCTGTGAAGCGACTCACGATAGATCTTTGAATAAAAAGCATGATTGCAATGATTTTATTATAAATTCTTTTGATGTCAATTGTGCTAATAATATGCAAAACCCTAAGCTTGGGGATGCTAGTTTTGCTATGTCCTCTACTTGTTGCAATGATCATGATTGGGGTGATTCTTCTTATGATCTTGAAAATTTATTTAAGCCCCATGATGAATATGAGATTGATAATATTGTTTGCAATAATATTAAAAGTGGGTTCGGAAGAGTGTCAACTTTAGATCCCACATATTTGGAGAATATTCAATCATATGAAATTTTTGATAAAAGTGGGCTTGGAGAAATCATGACTTTAGTTAATGATAATCCCACTAGTTTGGAAGAGTGTCAACTTCGCATGCATATGGATCGTGTTGAGAATATGTTATTGTTGGGGAACGTTGCAGAAAATAAAAAATTTCCTACGGTTTCACCAAGATCCATCTATGAGTTCATCTAGCAACGAGTGATAGGAGTGCATCTACATACCTTTGTAGATCGCGAGCGGAAGCGTTCAAGAGAACGGGGTTGAGGGAGTCGTACTCGTCGTGATCCAAATCATCGATGACCAAGTGCCGAACGGACAGCACCTCCGCGTTCAACACACGTACGGAGCGGATGACGTCTCCTCCTTCTTGATCCAGCAAGGGGAAGGAGAGGTTGATGAAGATCCAAAGCTGACGACGGGCGTGGTGGTGGATGCAAGAGAGTTCCCAGAGCTTGACGAGCTTCGCAGAGGGAGAGGTGTAGCGAGGGAGAGGGCGCCAAGACTTTGGGGTGCGGCTGCCCTCCTCCCCCTCCTTTATATAGGCCCCGGCGCCGCCCCAGAGATGGGATCTCTAGGGGCGGTGGCAAGGGGTGGAGTGCCCCCAAGGCAAGTGGGCGCCCCCCCTAGGGTTCCCAACCCTAGGCGCAGAGGGGGCCGGGGGCGCACCAGCCCACCAGGGCTGGTCCCTCCCACTTCAGCCCACGGGCCCTCTGGATAGGTCGCCCCACCGGTGGACCCGAGACCCTTCCGTGGTCCCGCTACAATACCGTGACCCCAAACTCTCCGATGGCGAAACGCACTTCCTATATATTATTCTTTACCTCCGGACCATTCTGGAACTCCTCGTGACGTCCAGGATCTCATCCGGGGCTCCGAACAACTTTCGGTTTGCTGCATACTCATATCTCTACGACCCTAGCGTCACCGAACCTTAAGTGTGTAGACCCTACGGGTTCGGGAGACACGTAGACATGACCGAGATGGCTCTCCGATCAATAACCAACATCAGGATCTGGATACCCATGTTGGCTCCCACATGCTCCTCGATGATCTCATCGGATGAACCACGATGTCGAGGATTCAATCAACCCCGTATACAATTCCCTTTGTCAATCGGTACGTTACTTGCGAGACTCGATCGTCGGTATCCCAATACCTCGTTCGGTTTAATTTACCGCAAGTCACTTTACTCGCACCGTAATGCATAATCCGTGACCGGACACTTGGTCACTTTGAGCTCATTATGATGATGCATTACCGAGTGGGCCCAGATACCTCTCCGTCATACGGAGTGACAAATCCATCTCGATCCGTGTCAACCCAAGACACTTTCGGAGATGCCCGTAGTGCACCTTTATAGTCACCCGATTCGTTGTGGCGTTTGGTACACCAAAGCACTCCTACGGTATCCGGGAGTTACGATCTCATGGTCTAAGGAAAAGATACTTGACATTGGAAAAGCTCTAGCAAAGCGAACTACACGATCTTGTGCTATGCTTAGGATTGGGTCTTGTCCATCACATCATTCTCCTAATGATGTGATCCCGCTTATCAACGACATCTAATGTCCATAGTCAGAAACCATGACTATCTGTTGATCAACGAGCTAGTCAACTAGAGGCTTACTAGGGACATATTATGGTCTATGTATTCACACGTGTATTACAATTTCTGGATAATACAATTATAGCATGAATAAAGACAATTATCATGAACAAGGAAATATAATAATAATCCTTTTATTATTGCCTCTAGGGCATATTTCCAACAGTCTCCCACTTGCACTAGAGTCAATAATCTAGTTACATTGTGATGAATCGAACACCCATAGAGTTACGGTGTTGATCATGTTTTGCTTTCATGAAAGAGGTTTGGTCAGCGGATCTGCGACATTGAGATCCGTATGTACTTTGCAAATATCTATGTCTCCATCTTGAACATTTTCACGGATGGAGTTGAAGCGATGCTTGATGTGCTGGTCTTCTTGTGAAACACAGGCTCCTTGGCAAGGGCAATAGCTCGGTGTTGTCACGAAGAGTTTGATCGGCCCCGACGCATTGGGTATGACTCCTAGGTCGGTGATGAACTCCTTCACCCAAATTGCTTTATCGCGCTACCTCCGAGGCTGCCATGTACTCCGCTTCACATGTAGATCCCGCCACGGCGCTTTGCTTGCAAATGCACCAGCTTCTTGCTCCACCATTCAACATATACACGTATCCGGTTTGTGACTTAGAGTCATCGGATCGTGTCGAAGCTAAGCGTCGATGTAACCCTTTACGATGAGCTCTTTGTCACCTCCATAAGCGAAAACATGTCCTTTGTCCTTTTCGGTGCTTCAGATATTCTTGACCGCTGTCCGGTGTTCCTTGCGGGATTACTTTGGTACCTTCCTACCAAACTTACGGCAAGGTTTACATCAGGTCTGGTACACAGCATGACATACATAATAGATCCTATGGCTGAAGCATAGGGGATGACACTCATCTCTTCGTTATCTTTTGTCGTGGTCGGGCACTGAGCCAAGCTCAATCTCACACCTTGCAATACATGCAAGAACCCTTTCTTGGACTGATCCATTTTGAACTTCTTCAAAATCTTATCAAGGTATGTGCTTTGTGAAAGACCTATGAGGCGTCTCGATCTATCCCTATAGATCTTGATGCCTAATATGTAAGCAGCTTCTCCAAGGTCCTTCATTGAAAAACACTTATTCAAGTAGGCCTTAATGCTGTCCAAAAGTTCTATATCATTTCCCATCAAGAGTATGTCATCTACATATAATATGAGAAATGCTCTGAGCTCCCACTCACTTTCTTGTAAACGCAGCTTCTCCATAAGTGCAAGATAAACTAAACGCTTTGATCATCTCATCAAAGCGAATGTTCTAACTCCGAGACGCTTGCACCAGCCCATAAATGGATCGCTGGAGCTTGCATACTTTGTTACCATTCTTAGGATCAACAAGACCCTCCGGCTGCATCATATACAGTTCTTCCTTAAGATAGCTGTTAAGGAATGACGTTTTGACGTCCATCTGCCATATCTCATAATCATAGTATGCGGCAATTGCTAACATGATTCAGACGGACTTCAGCTTCGCTACGGGAGAGAAAGTCTCATCGTAGTCAACCCCTTGAACTTGCCGATAACCCTTAGCGACAAGTCGAGCTTTATAGATGGTAACATTACCATCCGCGTCCATCTTCTTCTTAAAGATCCATTTGTTTTCTATCGCTCGCTGATCATCGGGCAAGTCTGTCAAAGTCCATACTTTGTTTTCATACATGGATTCTATCTCGGATTGCGTGGCTTCAAGCCATTTGTTGGAATCTGGGCCCGCCATCGCTTCTTCATAGTTCAAAGGTTCACCATTGTCTAACAACATTATTTCCAGGACAGGGTTGCCATACCACTCTGGTGTGGAACGTGTCCTTGTGGACCTAAGAATTTCAGTAGTAACTTGATCCGAAGTATCTTGATCATTAATTTCCTCTCCAGTTGGTGTAGGCACCACAGGAACATTTTCCTGAGCTGCACTACTTTCCAGTTCAAGAGGTAGTACTTCATCGAGTTCTACTTTCCTCCCACTTATTTCTTTCGAGAGAAACTCTTTTTCCAGAAAGGATCCGTTCTTGGCAAAAAAGATCTTGCCCTCGGATCTTGAGTAGAAGGTATACCCAATGGTTTCCTTAGGGTATCCTATGAAGACGCATTTTTCCGACTTGGGTTCGAGCTTTTCAGGTTGAAGTTTCTTGACATAAGCATCGCATCCCCAAACTTTTAGAAACGACGACTTAGGTTTCTTCCCAAACCATAATTCATACGGTGTCATCTCAGCGGTTTAGGCGGAGCCCTATTTAAAGTGAATGTAGCTGTCTCGAGCGTATCCCCAAAATGATAGCGGTAAATCGGTAAGAGACATCATAGATCGCACCATATCCAATAGAGTGCGATTCGACGTTCGGACACCCGTTCTACCGAGGTGTTCGAGCGGCATGAATTGTGAAACGATTCCACATTTTCTTAAGTGTGTACCAAATTCGTGACTTAAATATTCTCCTCCACGATCTGATCGTAAGAATTTTATCTTTCGGTCACGTTGATTCTCTACCTCATTCTGAAATTCCTTGAACTTTTCAAAGGTCTTAGACTTGTGTTTCATTAAGTAGACATACCCATATCTACTCAAGTCGTCAGTGAGAGTGAGAACATAATGATATCCTCCGCAAGCCTCAACGCTCATTGGACCGCACACATCGGTATGTATGATTTCCAATAAGTTGGTTGCTCGCTCCATTGTTCCGGAGAACGGAGTCTTGGTCATTTTTCCCATGAGGCATGGTTCGCATGTGTCAAATGATTCATAATCGAGAGACTCTAAAAGTCCATCAGCATGGAGCTTCTTCATGCGCTTGACACCAATGTGACCAAGGCGGCAGTGCCACAAGTATGTGGGACTATCGTTATCAACTTTACATCTTTTAGTATTCACACTATGAATATGTGTAACATTACGTTCGAGATTCATTAAGAATAAACCATTGACCATCGGGGCATGACCATAAAACATATCTCTCATATAAATAGAACAACCATTATTCTCGGATTTAAATGAGTAGCCATCTCGTATCAAACGAGATCCAGATACAATGTTCATGCTCAAACTTGGCACTAAATAACAATTATTGAGGTTTAAAACTAATCCCATAGGTAAATGTAGAGGTAGCGTGACGACGGCGATCACATCGACCTTGGAACCATTCCCGACGCGCATCGTCACCTCGTCCTTCCCGATCTCCGCTTATTCCGCAGCTCCTGCTGTGAGTTACAAATATGAGCAGCGGCACGGTATCAAATACCGGGAGTTACTACGAGTCTTGGTAAGGTACACATCAATTACATGTATATCACATATACCTTTAGTGTTGCGGCCTTCTTATGCGCTAAGTATTTGGGGCGAGTTCCGCTTCGATGACCCTTCCTTTGCAATAAAAGCACTCGGTCTCGGGCTTGGGTCCATTCTTTGACTTCTTCCCGGCAACTGGCTTACCGGGCGTGGCAACATCCTTGCTGTCCTTCTTGAAGTTCTTCTTACCCTTGCCCTTCTTGAACGTGGTGGTTTTATTGACCATCAACACTTGATGTTCTTTCTTGATTTCTACATCTGCCGACTTCAGCATTGAAAATACTTCAGGAATAGTTTTCACCATCCCTTGCATATTGTAGTTCATCACAAAGCTCTTGTAGCTCGGTGGGAGCGATCAAGGATTCTGTCAATGACCGCCTCGTCAGGGAGGTTAATGTCCAATCGACAAAGGCGGTTGTGCAACCTGACATTTTGAGTATGTGCTCACCGATAGAACTATTTTCCTCCATCTTACAACTATAGAACTTGTCGGAGACTTCATCTCTCGACCCGGGCATGAGCTTGGAAAACCATTTTCAGCTCCTCGAACATCTCATATGCTCCGTGTTGCTCAAAACGCTTTTGGAGCCCCGGTTCTAAGCTGTAAAGCGTGCCACACTGAACGAGGGAGTAATCATCAGCACGTGACTGCCAAGCGTTCATAACGTCTTGGTTCTCTGGGATGGGTGCTTCACCTAGCGGTCCTTCTAAAACATATGCTTTCTTGGCAGCTATGAGGATGATCCTCAGGTTCCGTACCCAGTCCGTATAGTTGCTGCCATCATCTTTCAGCTTAGTTTTCTCTAGGAACGCATTGAAGTTCATGTTGACATGAGCGTTGGCCATTTGATCTACAAGACATATTTGCAAAGGTTTTAGACTAAGTTCATGATAATTAAGTTCATCTAATCAAATTATTTTAATGAACTCCCACTCAGATTAGACATCCCTCTAGTCATCTAAGTGTTACACGATCCGAGTCGACTAGGCCATGTCCGATCATCACGTGAGACGGACTAGTCATCATCGGTGAACATCTCCATGTTGATCGTATCTTCCATACGACTCATGTTCGACCTTTCGGTCTCTGTGTTCCGAGGCCATGTCTGTACATGCTAGGCTCGTCAAGTTAACCCTAAGTGTTTTTGCATGTGTAAAACTGTCTTTCACCCGTTGTATGTGAACGTAAGAATCTATCACACCGATCATCACGTGGTGCTTGAAGCATTTAACTTTAGCAGCGCGCACGCTTAGGGGAACACTTTCTTGAAATCATTATAAGGGATCATCTTATTTACTACCGTCATTCTAAGTAAACAAGATGCATAAACATAATAAACATCACATGCAATTATATAGTAGTGACATGATATGGCCAATATCATATAGCTCCTTTGATCTCCATCTTCGGGGCTCCATGATCATCATCGTCGCCGGCATGACACCATGATCTCCATCATCATGATCTCCATCATCATGATCTCCATCATCGTGTCTCCATGAAGTTGCTCGCCAACTATTACTTCTACTACTATGGCTAACGGTTTAGCAATAAAGTAAAGTAATTACATGGCGTTAAATCATTAACACGTAGGTCTTACAATAATTAAGACAACTCCTATGGCTCCTGCCGGTTGTCATACTCATCGACATGCAAGTCATGATTCCTATTACAAGAACATGATCTCATACATCACAATATATCATTCATCATTCATCACAACTTTTGGCCATATCACATCACAAAGCAATTGCTGCAAAAACAAGTTAGACGTCCTCTAATTGTTGTTGCATCTTTTACGTGGCTGCAATAGGGTTCTAGCAAGAACGTTTTCTTACCTACGAAAAAGCCACAACATGATCTGTCAACTTCTATTTACCCTTCATAAGGACCCTTTTCATCGAATCCGCTCCAACTAAAGTGGGAGAGACAGACACCCGCTAGCCACCTTATGCAACTAGTGCATGTCAGTCGGTGGAACCTGTCTCACGTAAGCGTACGTGTAAGGTTAGTCCGGGCCGCTTCATCCCACAATATCGCTGAAGCAAAATAAGACTAGTAGCGGCAAGAAAGTTGACAACATCTACGCCCACAACAAATTTGTGTTCTACTCGTGCAATACAGAACTACGCATAGACCTAGCTCATGATGCCACTGTTGGGGAACATTGCGGAAAATAAAAATTTTCCTACTGTTTCACCAAGATCCATCTATGAGTTCATCTAGCAACGAGTGATAGGAGTGCATCTACATACATTTGTAGATCGCGAGCGGAAGCGTTCAAGAGAACGGGGTTGAGGGAGTCGTACTCGTCGTGATCCAAATCACCGATGACCAAGTGCCGAACGGACAGCACCTCCGCGTTCAACACACGTATGGAGCAGATGATGTCTCCCCCTTCTTGATCCAGCAAGGGGGAAGGAGAGGTTGATGAAGATCGAGTAGCACGACGGCGTGGTGGTGGATGCAGTGAGTTCGGCGAGCTTCACGAGCCTGCGAGAGGAGAGGTGTGGCAGGGGAGAGGAGGCGCCAAGACTTTGGGGTGCGGCTGCCTCCCTCCCCTCCTTATATAGGCCCCAGGCGCCGCCCCTAGAGATGGGATCTCTAGGGGGCGGCGGCCAGGGGTGGAGTGCCCCCAAGGCAAGTGGGCGCCCCTCCCCAGGGTTCCCAACCCTAGGCGCAGAGGGGGCCCAGGCGCACCAGCCCACCGAGGCTGGTCCCTCCTACTTCAGCCCACGGGCCCTCCGGGATAGGTGGCCCCACCGGTGGACCCAGGACCCTTCCGGTGGTCCCAGTACAATACCGTGACCCCAAACTCTCTCGATGGCGAAACTACACTTCCTATATATTATTCTTTACCTCCGAACCATTCCGAACTCCTCGTGGCGTCAGGGATCTCATCAGGACTCAACAACTTTCGGTTTGCTGCATACTCATATCTCTACAACCCTAGCGTCACCGAACCTTAAGTGTGTAGACCCTACGGGCTCGGGAGACACGTAGACATGACCGAGACGGCTCTCCGGTCAATAACCAACAGTGGGATCTGGATACCCATGTTGGCTCCCACATGCTCCTCGATGATCTCATCAGATGAACCACGATGTCGAGGATTCAATCAACCCCGTATACAATTCCCTTTGTCAATCGGTACGTTACTTGCCCGAGACTCGACCGTCGGTATCCCAATACCTCGTTCAATTTCATTACCGGCAAGTCACTTTACTCGTACTGTAATGCATGATCCTGTGACCAGACACTTGGTCACTTTGAGCTCATTATCATGATGCATTACCGAGTGGGCCCAGAGATACCTCTCCGTCATACGGAGTGACAAATCCCAGTCTTGATCCGTGTTAACCCAACAGACACTTTCGGAGATGCCTGTAGTGCACCTTTATAGTCACCCGATTCGTTGTGGCGTTTGGTACACCAAAGCACTCCTACGGTATCCGGAGTTACGATCTCATGGTCTAAGGAAAAGATACTTGACATTGGAAAAACTCTAGCAAAACGAACTACACGATCTTGTGCTATGCTTAGGATCGGGTCTTATCCATCATATCATTCTCCTAATGATGTGATCCCGTTATCAACGACATCTAATGTCCATAGTCAGGAAACCACGACTATCTGTTGATCAACGAGCTAGTCAACTAGAGGCTTACTAGGGACATATTATGGTCTATGTATTCACACGTGTATTACGATTTCCGGATAATACAGTTATAGCATGAATAAAGACATGAACAAGGAAATAATAATAATCCTTTTATTATTGCCTCTAGGGCATATTTCCAACAGTTATGTGATAGCTATTATGTTGAATTTTCTTATGATCCTACATGTAATTATTATGAGAGAGGAAAATATGGTTATAGAAATTTTCATATTACTAAATTACCTCTCGTTATGTTGAGATTGCTATCGTTCCTTTCCGCTTCCTTGCATATGCTAGTTTTTGCTTGCTATGATAATTTGTTTTTCTATAAGATGCCTATGCATAGGAAATATGTTAGACTTAAGTGTGTTTGTCACATGTTTTATGATTCTCTCTTTGTGCATCAATTCTTGTCTTTCTTGTGAGCATCATTGAAATATCATTGCCTAGCTAAAAAGGCTTTAAAGAAAAGCGCTTGTTGGGAGATAACCCAATATTTTTCCTTGCTGCTTAGTAATAAATAATCCATCTACCTTATATTTGGATGTGGTTTTATGTTTTAATTAGTGTTTGTGCCAAGTAGGACCTATAGGATAACCTACGATGATAGTTGATTTGATTCTGCTGAAAAACAGAAACTTTGCGCGCACGAATATAATTATGATAAATTACAGGAACGTGATGTTGTGTTGATTCTTTTTGATGCTGATCAATAAACAAATTTTCCAGAACTTCCTATTTTGGTAGAATTTTTAGAGTTCCAGAAGTTTGCATTAGTTACAGATTACTACAGACTGCTCTGTTTTTGACAGATTCTGTTTTTCGTGTGTTGTTTGCTTATTTTGATGAATCTATGGCTAGTAAATTAGTTTATAAACCATAGAGAAGTTGGAATACATTAGGTTTAACACCAATATAAATAAAGAATGAGTTCATTAAAGTACCTTGAAGTAGTCTTTTGTTTTCTTTCTCTAACGGAGCTCAGAAGATTTCTGTTGAGTTTTGTGTTGTGAAGTTTTCAAGTTTTGGGTGAATTCTTTTGATGGATTATGGAACAAGGAGTGGCAAGAGCCTAAGCTTGGGGATGCCATGGCACCCCCAAGATAATCCAAGGACACCAAAAAGTCAAAACTTGGGGATGCCCCGGAAGGCATCCCTCTTTCGTCCACTTCCATCGGTAATTTACTTGGAGCTATATTTTTATTCACCAACATGATATGTGTTTTGCTTGGAGCGTCTTGTATTATTTGTGTCTTTGCTTGTTAGTTTAACACAATCATCCTTGCTGTACACACCTTTTGAGAGAGCCATACATGAGTTGAAATTTGTTAGAATACTCTATGTGCTTCACTTATATCTTTTGAGCTTGATAGTTTTGCTCATAATGCTTCACTTATATCCTTTTGAGCTTGATAATTTTTGCTCTAGTGCTTCACGTAGATCTTTTAGAGCACGGTGGTGGATTTGTTTTAAAGAAACTTGATCTCTCATGCTTCACTTAGATTATTTTGAGAGTCTTTAATAGCATGGTAATTTGCTTAATGTTAATATACTTGGTGTTCAAGATATGTGAAACTTTCTTTTGAGTGAATTGAATACTAAGATAAGTTTGATGCTTGATAATTGTTTTGAGATATGGAGGTGATAATATCAAAGTCGTGCTAGTTGGGTGATTATGAATTCAAAGAATACTTGTGTCTGTCGGATTTCGGGTTCCGGCAGACCCTTGAGGTTCGAACACTGGGGTGCGCGCGGAGATTCAACCCTCTACCGGCTCGCTCCTCGCCGAAGCGCTGGGACCTAAACTACTAAATAGAACAACACAAGAGACACAAGATTTATACTGGTTCAGGCCACCATTGTGGTGTAATACCCTACTCCAGTGTGTGGTGTGGTGGATTGCCTCTTGGGCTCATGATGAACAATACAAGGAAGAACAGCCTCGCGAGGGTCAGTTCTTGGCTGGTGCCACTTGGTTCTGGCTCTTGGATTCTTGATCCGGTCTCTAGCTGTCTCTACCCCGGGGGCGGCTAGTCCTATTTATAGGCAAAGGCCCTGGGCCTCTTCCCAAATATTGGCGGGAAGGGCGCCAACAATTAGCCATTTGAAGGGAACAGCGGTACACTTATCTGACTAAAGTTGGTCCTCGCTTTGTCAAAGGCTCTGGTGACGGCCTGCTTGGGCTCCTGAATGACTTCCTTCCGGCCGTTGGGCTGGTCTTGGTCTTGTTGCACGAAATGGGCGCCTCTGCTTGATGCCCTCGCCTGCGCTTGCCCCCTTTGCACCAAAGAGGAAAGGAGGACACTACGCGGGCTGGCGCCCGACTGGCACCCTTGGTCGTCATGGCTTGCGTCATGGGCACCTCGCGAGGCACCCCGCCTTGAACTCTCCGTCTCCTCATGAGCCAGCCTGACGAGGCCGTGCCTGAGGGAGATCCTTGTCGTCCGCCCCGCGAGGCTTGGCCCCTCGCGAGGGTCTTGAGCTTGTGTTGATGAAGATGGGCTGTGCTGGGCCTCCTTTGAGCCACGCCACAGGCCGCAGGCAGGCAAGTCTGGGGACCCCCGTTCCCAGAACGCCGACAGTAGCCCCCGGGCCCATGGCGCGCCCGCACTTGGCCGAGCAGAGAGGCGAAAGGGCAAGTCTTGGCGTCGCCAGAGCCCTAACAGCTCATGACCTTAGGCGCCGTGTGGCGATCGATTGGTCGGGCGCGACTCCGCTTCCCCATGATGCCTTGGTAACCGCATGGATTCGACAAGTCCCTGCATGCAAAGCGGGTCATGATTACCTGCGATCGTGGAGGTCGACGGTTGGCCTTCGCCGGCTATAAGTATGGAATGGCATGTGGCCTTCCAGCCTATCCCCTCTTGCTTCTCCTTCTTCTCCATGGCTCCACCAAGGAAGTTTTATTTCTGAGAGAAAGGAAGGCCCGCTAGGTCGAGTCTTCCTCTCCCATAAGCCTGCGCAGTCGAGTCGCCTCGCAAGCATCCTGTGGCCTCCACGGCGGTCCCCCGTGGTCGCGGAGGTGGCTCTCAGCGCGGCGATGAGCGGCTGGCCATGGTCGGCGGGCGTGCTCCGGCCGTGCGACCCCCGAGGCCGCGCCTCCACGCTGCGGAGGTGCTGCCGGAGTTCATGGTGTGGGAGGTAGAGCCGTCCGGCGCCCGGCTTCAGCTCCCTCGTTTCCTCCTGGGTGAGCTCCCAGCTGGCGCCTTGGGTGGCCTCTGGCTCTAGGCGGATGGCTGCTACAGCCGGGCTTCGTGGGCTTCGCTGGAGGTCTCCGCTGCAGGGAACCTGGCCCTGACCCGCGGCTAGCAGACGTTTGCTCGCGCGCGTGGTCTCCGCCGCCGGTGCTCTCTGCACTTCAAGTTCGACGGCGACACCACCCTCTATGTGAGGGTGTTTGGGGAAGATGGTCGCCGTGCGGGGTGCTGCCCTGAAGACGACGACCGCGGCCGGGGACCCAGCCCCGGCGAGGACGGAGAGGGCAGCGCGCGGGCGGTTGGCGACGCCCGTGACTCCTCAAGCTTCACCAGCTCTTCTTTGGTCGTGACGCGCCAGCCTCCATGCCGCCGCGCCTGCTTAGAGGGTGGCAGCGGGTCTGCTCGCCGTCGCGCCCCGGTGAAGCGCGAGAGGGAGTCCGCCTGAGCTCCGGAGGCGACTCGAGTCTTCCAAGAGGGCCGGCGCGGGACGTGCTTCGCCTGCTTTTGTTCCTTCCTTTCTTTTCTCCTGCGCAAAAAAGACAGCAATGTGTGGCCCCGTGGGGGCGCGTTTGGGTTAATGTCGTTAATCATCGTACTATTTTTGTTATCCCGATGTTGTTCCTTTCTTTTGTGTGCCCATTTGCAAGTAATCCCTAGCTTCGGCCGCGGGGGCGACCGACCCAGGCCCTGTGTTTGCGTCGTGGTGCCCGTGAGGCATTGTCCGGAGGGGTGCTCCGGCTATGGACCCGGGTCGTGAAAACTTGAGCGGTAGGGGCAGGAACGCTCGTGAGGGCCCCCGGGGCTTTTGCCTCGCGAGCCCCCACGCAAGAGAAATCGAGGCAGGATAGCGAAAAAAGTCGAAGAACCACGGATCAAAAGGCGGCGACAGTTTCGATAAAAACTCCAAATGGGAATGAACTAGCCAACTGCAGAAAGCAAATGAAAAAGCCGCGTCCAGCACCTAGTCTAGTCTTCGATGTCTTCTCACCAGCGCGGAGCTAAGTGCTGCCACTGGGCGTGGGAGGGAGCCCCAGGGCCTGAGGCCGGCACCCCTGAGACTCTGGGCGTGTACAGCCCCAACTCATTATTACGTGAGAGTGTCACGGGCGGCGAGCTTCACAGGCATTGGCCTTCTTCACAGACTCCGGGCCTTTCTTTGGGGAAGCAAGCTTCACGGGCGTTGGCCCTCTTCACAGGCACCGGGCCCTTTCCAAAACGCGACAGCTTCACAGGCATTCGCCTTCTTCACAGGCTCCGGGCCTTTTCCCAAAAAGATGAGCTTCACAGGCACTTGCCTTCTTCACAGGCTCGGGGCCTTTTCCAAAAAGATGAGCTTCACATGCATTTGCCTTCTTCACAGGCTCTGGGCCTTTTCAGGGATAAAACCTCCGGAGGTGCTGGATGTTCCACGCGTTTTGTACAGGTACTCCCTCCTGAGTCTCCAAGTGCACGGAGCCGGGCCTGGAGACATGAACAACCTTGAACGGGCCCTCCCACATAGGAGAGAGCTTATGTAGTCCCTCCCTGGAGAGGACCCGCCGGAGCACGAGGTCCCCTACCTCGAGAGTTCTGGGGCGGATGTTGCGGCGATGGTATCGCTGGAGTGCTGCTTTGGTACTGCCGCTCGCGGTCAGACTTCTCGACGCTCCTCCCCAAAGACGAGTCCGTCCCCGCATGGCGTCTGCGGCGTCTCGCCGAGCGCCAGGACCAGCGCGATCGATGCTGACCTCGTGAGGAGGATCGCTTCGGCTCCGTAGACCAGGAAGAAGGGGGTCTCCCGAGTTGGCTTGGTCGCGGTTGTGCGGATGGACCACAGCACGGACTGAAGCTCGTCATACCAGCCTCTACCGCAGGCCTCCAGTTTCTTCTTGAATGTCCTGGTCTTGAGGCCCCTCAGGACCTCTCGTTAGCCCGCTTCGGCTGGCCGTTGCCGAAGTGCGCCACGGCGTAGCATATCTGCGTCCCCAGGTTAGCACAATATGTTTTGAAAAGGTTACTGGTGAACTGCGAACCGTTGTTAGTGATGATGCGGTTTGGCACTCCGAACCGGCTCACGATGCCCTTGATGAACTTGACCGCAGAACCAGCTGGGATGGTGCGGACGGCCTCGACTTTGGCCCACTTGGTGAACTTGTCCACGGCGACGTAGAGGTAGCGATAGCCCCCTGGCGCCTGAGGAAAAGGGCCCAGGATATCCAGCCCCGACCGCGATTGGCCATGTGAGGGGTATGGTTTGCAGACTTCCTGCCGGCTGATGGATCTGCTTGGCATGGAATTGGCGAGCCTCGCAAGCCTTCACAAGTTCGACAAATCATTGAGTGTAGTGGGCCAATAGAAACCGCTGTGGAATGCCTTGCCGACGAGGGTCCATACGACGAATGATGCCCGCAGTATCCACCGTGTATATCTGCCAAAAGTTCCTTCCCTTGTTCCCTGGTGATGCAACGCCGGGACACATCGTTCGGTCGTTTCTGGTAGGGCTCTCCATCCATGATGCAGTACGCCGTGGCTTGCCGCACCACACGCTCTGCCTCCTCTTCCTTCTCCGGCAAGGTCCCTTGCGTTAAGTAGCTCCTGAGCTCTGTGATCCAGCACCCCTCCTGAGGCTCCATCGTCAGGAGCAGGCGTGCTCCTGAGGCCGAGCCACAGGCTCGGGCTCCCGAGGCAGGTGGCTGAGGAAGCTCCACCCGAGGTTGTGCCGTGCTCGACAATGGTGGCAGGGCCGAAGGCTTGAAGAGCCGTTCCTCAAAGACGCCCGGCTCCTGGGGAAACCACCTGGAGGCTCGTTTTGCGATGTCGTCGGCCTCTTGATTAGTGCCGCGGGGCGCGTCTGCAGCTCAACCCCAGGCTGCTTCTCCATCCTGCGGACCTCCATAAGGTAGGCCTCCATGTGCTCATCTCTTGGCTCGTATACCTTGTTGGAGAAATTGACAAGGAGCTGCGAATCGCCCTTGATAGTAGGCGCTTCACTCCCGAGGGCAGCGGCGGCCTTGAACCCTTCTCGATCCCTCGTACTCTGCTATATTGTTGAAACCTTCTCGCCTTCTTTGGAAATAGAGCTGCACGGCGTAGTAGAGCTTGTCTGAGTGGGAGATATGAGCACCGCCCCAGCCCCAGCGCCCTGCCTGGAGAACGCTCCGTCGAAGTACATGACCCAGCCTTCTGGCGCCTCACTTCCTGGGGAAAGGGATCGATCCTCGCCGGCCCTAAGGCCTGGTGCCTCTGTCCATTCGGCCACGAAATCTGCCAGCGCGGCCCCCTTGATGACTCTGGTCGTGCTGAATTCGAGCTGGAATGCTTGCAGTTCAATGTTCCACTCGGCGACCCTTCCGGCCGAGTTAGGGCTCCTGAGCACCCTTTCCAAGGGGTATGCCGAGACAACCTTGATCGGATGACCCTAGAAGTAGTGCCGCAGCTTGCGTGAAGCCACCAACAGCGCGAGGAGAAGCTTCTGCGGCATGGGGTACCGTGCCCTCGCATCCCGTAACACCGTGCTGACGAAGTACTCCGGGTGCTCGACGAGGCATGGGGCGTCGGTGCTGGTGGCATCCTCGGGAGGCCGTGGTGCCTCCCGAGGTGGTGGAGCCTCCAGAAGCTGGTTGCCTGGAGGAAGGGCCTCTCCCGCCCCTGGTGCGCTCCGTTGCGACGGATGATCTTCCTCAGTCATGGTGGTGACTTCAGCGAGTTCCTTTTGATCCAGCTTTGCCTTGGCACGGGTGGCTGCCGTGGTCTTGGCCCGACGCTCCTCTCTAACTGCCACCAGGGCTGCGCTAGCGGAGTAGGGAGTGGCGGCAAGGTAGAGTACCAAGGGCTCTTGAGGGCGCGGGGCCACCATCACTGGAGGGCTGGTTAGGTATCTCTTGAGATCTTGGAGCATTTGTCGGCCTCTTGATCCATTCAAAGGGCCCTTTTTCTTCATCATCTGGAAGAAAGCGCGCCCGCTCCCCAATCGGGAGATGAAGCGCCCCAGCGCCGTCACACGCCCCGTGAGCTTCTGCATTTCCCTGAGGGTATTTGGTGGGCTCATATCCTCAACTGCCTTGACTTTTTCTGGGTTGGCCTCGATGCCTCGGTGGGACACGAGGAAACCCAAAAGCTTGCCCGAGGGGACTCCAAACACACACTTCTCCGGGTTGAGTCGCAGGCTTACTGCGTCAAGGCTCGCGAAGGTTTCCTCCAGGTCTTGTATCAGGGTCTTGGCCTCGCGAGACTTCACTACGATGTCGTCGACGTAAGCCTCCACATTCTTCCCGAGCTGCGGGCCCAAGGTGATGTGCATGAGCCGCTGAAAGGTTGCCCCCATGTTGCGCAGTCCGAATGGCATGCATGTATAGCAGTACACCCCACACGGGGTTAGGAAAGCCGTCTTCTCCACATCTTCCACCGTCATCTTGATCTGGTGATACCCGGAGAAGGCATCCAAGAAGCATAACAGGTCACACTCAGCGGTGGAATTGACGATCTGGTCGATGCGAGGGAGCGGGAACGGATCTTGCGGGCATGCTTTGTTGAGGTTGGTGAAGTCGACACACATGCGTTCCTTTCCTCCCTTCTTTGGCACAACCACGGGGTTGGCCAACCAATCCGGGTATCGGACCTCGCGAATAACCCCCGCGGATTCTAGCTTGCGGGTCTCTTGGATGATGAAGGCCTGCTTTTCAGTGGATTGCCTCCTCGCCTTCTGCTTCACGGGACGCATGTTGGGGCACACGTTGAGGTGGTGCTCGATTATGCCCCGTGGGATCCCTGCCAGCTGATCGGGTTCCCAGGCGAACACCTTCTTGTTTGCACGCAGGAACTTGACCAGGGTTTCTTCCTGCTCAGGCTCGAGGTTGGCGCCTATGGTGAAAGTGGCGTTAGTGGACCCGTCCTCGTCGACAGGTACCTGCTTGGTTTCCGCCTTGTCTTGGGTGAACAACTGCTTCTTCTTGGTCGGCGCAGCCCCCTTGGGCTTGGGGGTTTCTGCGTCGGCGGGCCGTGCCGCCGCCGCCGTCTTGAGGGCGAGCTTGAGTACTCGTAGCGCACCTTCGGTGTCCCCGGGCACGGTGAGGACGCCGTTGCTCCCGGGCATCTTCATGAGGTTGTATCCCGGGTGAGTCGCGGCCATGAATTTGGCCAATGCTGGATAGCCGAGGATGGCATTGTAGGGGAGGCCAATGGGGGCGATGTCGAAATCGACCAACTCCGTGTGGAAGTTGTCGTAGGTGCCAAAAGTCACCGGAAGCCGGATCTGCCCCAAGGAGCTGGACGACCCGCCTCCGACGCCCGAGAAAGGCCGGCTGGGTTGCAGCCGCTCCCGGGGTATGCAAAGGAGGTTGAAGGCCTCAACTGAGAGCACGTTGAGGCCCGCGACACCGTCGATGAGGGTCCTGGTGACGGCCACCTGACAGATGGTGGGTGTGCAGAGCATGGGGAGCGCACCCGAGCAGGCCGAGTTGGTGGGGTGGTCCTCAGAGTCGAAGGTCAGCCCGGCCGACGGCTCCGTCCGGCCCGAGGGAGCCCCCTGCCGCGTGAAGGCGGTGCCGACCCGGCGGACGAATGGCTTGACGTGGTGGCTGGAGGGCGGCGCTTGCGAGCCGCCCAGGAGGGCCGCAACGACCGAAGGAGCCGACGCGACGGGGTGGGTGAGGAAGAAGCTGCGCGGCTCCTCCCTAGAGTCCACCGGGAATCAGGGGCGATGCTTGCTACCGTTCCCCACCGGGCGGTGATGTTGTTGACGGCGGCGATGGGGAACGACGAGGACGCCCGCCGACGGGAGCCAACTGGACGACATGGGAAGCGAGGCGCTCGGTGCTCGGCGCGAGCCCGGCAGCGTCGAACATGGATGCGATGGTCGGAGAAGAATGAGACGACGGAAGGCAAATTCAGCGCACCTACAGCGCGCCAAATGTCGGATTCGGGTTCCGCAGACCCTTGAGGTTTGAACACTGGGGTGCGCGCAGAGATTCAACCCTCTACCGGCTCGCTCCTCGCCGAAGCGATGGGACCTAAACTACTAAACAGAACAACACAAGAGACACAAGATTTATACTGGTTCAGGCCACCATTGTGGTGTAATACCCTACTCCAGTGTGTGGTGTGGTGGATTGCCTCTTGGGCTCATGATGAACAATACAAGGAAGAACAGCCTCGCGAGGGTCAGTTCTTGGCTGGTGCCACTTGGTTCTGGCTCTTGGATTCTTGATCCGGTCTCTAGCTGTCTCTACCCCGGGGGCGGCTAGTCCTATTTATAGGCAAAGGCCCTGGGCCTCTTCCCAAATATTGAGCGGGAAGGGCGCCAACAATTGGCCATTTTGAAGGGGAACAGCGGGTACACTTATCCTGACTAAAGTTGGTCCTCGCCTGTCAAAGGCTCTGGTGGTGACGCCGGCTTGGGCTCCTAATGACTTCCTTCCGGCCGTTGGGCTGGTCTTGGTCTTGTTGCACGAAATGGGCGCCTCGCTTGATGCCCTCGCTGCGCTTGCCCCTTTGCACCAAAGAGGAAAGGAGGACACTCTGCGGGTGGCGCCCGATCGCACCCTTGGTCGTCATGGCTTGCGTCATGGGCACCTCGCGAGGCACCCCGCCTTGAACTCTCCGTCTCCTCATGAGCCAGCTGACGAGGCCGTGCACGAGGAGATCCTTGTCGTCCGCCCATGAGGCTCAGGCCCCTCGCGAGGTCTTGAGCTTGTGTTGATGAAGATGGGCTGTCTTGGGCCTCCTTTGAGCCACGCCACAGCCGCAGCAGCAAGTCACAGGGACCCCGTTCCCGAACGCCGACAGTAGCCCCCGGCCCATGGCGCGCCCGCGCTTGGCCGAGCAGAGGCGAAAGGGCAAGTCTGAGCGTCATGGGCCCTAACACCTCTTGACCTTAGGCGCCGTGTGGCGATCGATTGGTCGGTAGCGACTCCGCTTCCCCATGATGCCTTGGTAACCGCATGGATTCGACAAGTCCCTGCATGCAAAGCGGGTCATGATTACCTGCGATCGTGGAGGTCGACGGTTGGCCTTCGCCGGCTATAAGTATGGAATGGCATGTGGCCTTCCAGCCTATCCCCTCTTGCTTCTCCTTCTTCTCCATGGCTCCACCAAGGAAGTTTTCGGCTGCAGAGAAAGGGAAGGCCCGCTAGGTCGAGTCTTCCTCTCCCCCGCCCAAGCGCGGTCGAGGTCGCCCTCGCAAGCATCCTGTGGCCTCCACGGCGGTCCCCCGTGGTCGCGGAGGTGGCTCTCAGCGCGGCGATGAGCGGCTGGCCATGGTCGGCGGGCGTGCTCCGGCCGTGCGACCCCCGAGGCCGCGCCTCCACGCTGCGGAGGTGCTGCCGGAGTTCATGGTGTGGGAGGTAGAGCCGTCCGGCGCCCGGCTTCAGCTCCCTCGTTTCCTCCTGGGTGAGCTCCCAGCTGGCGCCTTGGGTGGCCTCTGGCTCTAGGCGGATGGCTGCTACAGCCGGGCTTCGTGGGCTTCGCTGGAGGTCTCCGCTGCAGGGAACCTGGCCCTGACCCGCGGCTAGCAGACGTTTGCTCGCGCGCGTGGTCTCCGCCGCCGGTGCTCTCTGCACTTCAAGTTCGACGGCGACACCACCCTCTATGTGAGGGTGTTTGGGGAAGATGGTCGCCGTCGAAGTGCTGCCACAAGACGACGACCATGCGAGGGACCCAGCCCCGGCGAGGACGGAGAGGGCAGCGCGCGGGCGGTTGGCGACGCCCGTGACTCCTCAAGCTTCACCAGCTCTTCTTTGGTCAGCGGCCGCGGCCAGCCTCCATGCCGCCGCGCCTGCTTAGAGGGTGGCAGCGGGTCTGCTCGCCGTCGCGCCCCGGTGAAGCGCGAGAGGGAGTCCGCCTGAGCTCCGGAGGCGACTCGAGTCTTCCAAGAGGGCCGGCGCGGGACGTGCTTCGCCTGCTTTTGTTCCTTCCTTTCTTTTCTCCTGCGCAAAAAAGACAGCAATGTGTGGCCCCGTGGGGGCGCGTTTGGGTTAATGTCGTTAATCATCGTACTATTTTTGTTATCCCGATGTTGTTCCTTTCTTTTGTGTGCCCATTTGCAAGTAATCCTAGCTTCGGCCGCGGGGCGACCGACCCAGGCCCTGTGTTTGCGTCGTGGTGCCCGTGAGGCATTGTCCGGAGGGGTGCTCCGGCTATGGACCCGGGTCGTGAAAACTTGAGCGGTAGGGGCAGGAACGCTCGTGAGGGCCCCCGGGGCTTTTGCCTCGCGAGCCCCCACGCAAGAGAAATCGAGGCAGGATAGCGAAAAAAGTCGAAGAACCACGGATCAAAAGGCGGCGACAGTTTCGATAAAAACTCCAAATGGGAATGAACTAGCCAACTGCAGAAAGCAAATGAAAAAGCCGCGTCCGACCTAGTCTAGTCTTGATGTCTTCTCACCAGCGGAGCTAAGTGCTGCCATCTTTGGGCGTGGGAGGGCGAGGGGCTGAGGCGGCACCCACGAGACTCAGGCGTGTACAGCCCCAACTCATTATTACGTGAGAGTGTCACGGGCGGCGAGCTTCACAGGCATTGGCCTTCTTCACAGACTCCGGGCCTTTCTTTGGGGAAGCAAGCTTCACGGGCGTTGGCCCTCTTCACAGGCACCGGGCCCTTTCCAAAACGCGACAGCTTCACAGGCATTCGCCTTCTTCACAGGCTCCGGGCCTTTTCCCAAAAAGATGAGCTTCACAAGCACTTGCCTTCTTCACAGGCTCGGGGCCTTTTCCAAAAAGATGAGCTTCACATGCATTTGCCTTCTTCACAGGCTCTGGGCCTTTTCAGGGATAAAACCTCCGGAGGTGCTGGATGTTCCACGCGTTTTGTACAGGTACTCCCTCCTGAGTCTCCAAGTGCACGGAGCCGGGCCTGGAGACATGAACAACCTTGAACGGGCCCTCCCACATAGGAGAGAGCTTATGTAGTCCCTCCACGAGAGGACCACGCCGAACACGAGGTCCCCTACCTCGAGAGTTACAGGGCGGATGTTGCGGCGATGGTATCGCTGGAGTGCTGCTTGGTACTGGCCGCTCAGATCAGCAACTTCTCGGCGACGCCTCCTCCCCGACGAGGTCCGTCCCCGCATGGCGTCTGCGGCGTCTCATCGAGCGCCAGGGACCAGCGCGGATCGATGCCTGACCTCGTGAGGGAGGATCGCTTCGGCTCCGTAGACCAGGAAGAAGGGGGTCTCCCCAGTTGGCTTGGTCGCGGTTGTGCGGATGGACCACAGCACGGACTGAAGCTCGTCATACCAGCCTCTACCGCAGGCCTCCGGTTTCTTCTTGAATGTCACGGTCTTGAGGCCCCTCGGGACCTCTCGTTAGCCCGCTTCGGCTGGCCGTTGCCGAGTGCGCCACCGAAGTGTAGCATATCTGCGTCCCCAGGTTAGCACAATATGTTTTGAAAAGGTTACTGGTGAACTGCGAACCGTTGTTAGTGATGATGCGGTTTGGCACTCCGAACCGGCTCACGATGCCCTTGATGAACTTGACCGCAGAACCAGCTGGGATGGTGCGGACGGCCTCGACTTTGGCCCACTTGGTGAACTTGTCCACGGCGACGTAGAGGTAGCGATAGCCCCCTGGCGCCTGAGGAAAAGGGCCCAGGATATCCAGCCCCCAGACCGCGATTGGCCATGTGAGGGGTATGGTTTGCAGACTTCCTGCCGGCTGATGGATCTGCTTGGCATGTAATTGGCAGGCCTCGCAAGCCTTCACAAGTTCGACAGCGTCATTGAGTGTAGTGGGCCAATAGAAACCGCTGTGGAATGCCTTGCCGACGAGGGTCCATACGACGAATGATGCCCGCAGTATCCACCGTGTATATCTGCCAAAAGTTCCTTCCCTTGTTCCCTGGTGATGCAACGCCGGGACACATCGTTCGGTCGTTTCTGGTAGGGCTCTCCATCCATGATGCAGTACGCCGTGGCTTGCCGCACCACACGCTCTGCCTCCTCTTCCTTCTCCGGCAAGGTCCCTTGCGTTAAGTAGCTCTGAGCTCGTGATCCAGCACCCCTCCCGAGGCTCCATCGTCGGGCAGGCGGGCGTGCTCTGAGGCGAGCCACAGCTCGGGCTCCCGGCAGTGGTGAGGAAGCTCCACCCGAGGTTGTGCCGTGCTCGACAATGGTGGCGGGGCGAAGGCTTGAAGAGCCGTTCCTCAAAGACGCCCGGCTCTGGGAAACCACACAGGCTCGTTTTGTGATGTCGTCGGCCTCTTGATTAGTGCCGCGGGCACGTCTTGCAGCTCAACCCCAGGCTGCTTCTCCATCCTGCGGACCTCCATAGGTAGGCCTCCATGTGCTCATCTCTTGGCTCGTATACCTTGTTGGAGAAATTGACAAGGAGCTGCGAATCGCCCTTGATAGTAAGGCGCTTCACTCCCGAGCGTGGCGGCCTTGAGCCCTTCTCGATCCCTCGTACTCTGCTATATTGTTGAAACCTTCTCGCCTTCTTTGGAAATAGAGCTGCACGGCGTAGTAGAGCTTGTCTGAGTGGGAGATATGAGCACCGCCCCAGCCCAGCGCCTGCACGAGAACGCTCCGTCAAGTACATGACCCAGCCTTCGCGCCTCACTTCTGGGAAAGGGATCGATCCTCGCCGGCCCTAAGGCCTGGTGCCTCTGTCCATTCGGCCACGAAATCTGCCAGCGCGGCCCCCTTGATGACTCTGGTCGTGCTGAATTCGAGCTGGAATGCTTGCAGTTCAATGTTCCACTCGGCGACCCTTCCGGCCGAGTTAGGGCTCCTGAGCACCCTTTCCAAGGGGTATGCCGAGACAACCTTGATCGGATGACCCTAGAAGTAGTGCCGCAGCTTGCGTGAAGCCACCAACAGCGCGAGGAGAAGCTTCTGCGGCATGGGGTACCGTGCCCTCGCATCCCGTAACACCGTGCTGACGAAGTACTCCGGGTGCTCGACGAGGCATGGGCGTCGGTCTGGTGGCATCCTCGGGAGGCCGTGGTGCCTCCAGGTGGTGGAGCCTCGAAGCTGGTTGCTGGAGGAAGGGCCTCTCCGCCCACAGTGCGCTCCGTTGCGACGGATGATCTTCCTCGATCATGGTGGTGACTTCACGAGTTCCTTTTGATCCAGCTTTGCCTTGGCACGGGTGGCTGCCGTGGTCTTGGCCCGGCGCTCTCTCTAATCGCCACGGGGCTGCGCTAGCGGAGTAGGGAGTGGCGGCAAGGTAGAGTACCAAGGGCTCTTGAGGCGCGGGCCACCATCCTTTGGAGGGCTGGTTAGGTATCTCTTGAGATCTTGGAGCATTTGTCGGCCTCTTGATCCATTCAAAGGGCCCTTTTCTTCATCATCTGGAAGAAAGGCGGCCCGCTCCCCAATCGGGAGATGAAGCGCCCAGCCGTCACGCCCGTGAGCTTCTGCATTTCCCTGAGGGTATTTGGTGGGCTCATATCCTCAACTGCCTTGACTTTTTCTGGGTTGGCCTCGATGCCTCGGTGGGACACGAGGAAACCCAAAAGCTTGCCCGAGGGGACTCCAAACACACACTTCTCGGGTTGAGTCGCGGGCTTCTGCGTCAAGGCTCATGAAGGTTTCCTCCAGTCTTATATCGGGGTCTTGGCCTCATGAGACTTCACTACGATGTCGTCGGCGTAAGCCTCCACATTCTTCCCGAGCTGCGGGCCCAAGGTGATGTGCATGAGCACCGAAAGGTTGCCCCCATGTTGCATGCATCCGAATGGCATGCATGTATAGCAGTACACCCCACACGGGGTTAGGAAAGCCGTCTTCTCCACATCTTCCACCGTCATCTTGATCTGGTGATACCCGGAGAAGGCATCCAAGAAGCATAACAGGTCACACTCAGCGGTGGAATTGACGATCTGGTCGATGCGAGGGAGCGGGAACGGATCTTGCGGGCATGCTTTGTTGAGGTTGGTGAAGTCGACACACATGCGTTCCTTTCCTCCCTTCTTTGGCACAACCACGGGTTGGCCAACCAATCCGAATGTCGGACCTCGCGAATAACCCCCGCGGATTCTAGCTTGCGGGTCTCTTGGATGATGAAGGCCTGCTTTTCAGTGGACTGCCTCCTCGCCTTCTGCTTCACGGGACGCATGTTGGGGCACACGTTGAGGTGGTGCTCGATTATGCCCCGTGGGATCCCTGCCAGCTGATCGGGTTCCCGGCGAACACCTTCTTGTTTGCACGCAGAACTTGACCAGGTTTCTTCTGCTTTCGAGCTCGAGGTTGGCGCCTATGGTGAAAGTGGCGTTAGTGGACCCGTCCTCGTCGACAGGTACCTGCTTGGTTTCCGCCTTGTCTTGGGTGAACAACTGCTTCTTCTTGGTCGGCGCAGCCCCCTTGGGCTTGGGGGTTTCTGCGTCGGCGGGCCGTGCCGCCGCCGCCGTCTTGAGGGCGAGCTTGAGTACTCGTAGCGCACCTTCGGTGTCCCCGGGCACGGTGAGGACGCCGTTGCTCCCGGGCATCTTCATGAGGTTGTATCCCGGGTGAGTCGCGGCCATGAATTTGGCCAATGCTGGATAGCCGAGGATGGCATTGTAGGGGAGGCCAATGGGGGCGATGTCGAAATCGACCAACTCCGTGTGGAAGTTGTCGTAGGTGCCAAAGTCACCGGAAGCGGATCTGCCCCAAGGAGCTGGGCGACCGCCTCCGGCGCCCGAGAAAGGCGGCTGGGTTGCGGCCGCTCCGGGGTATGCAAAGGAGGTTGAAGGCCTCAGCGAGAACACGTTGAGGCCCGCGACACCGTCGATGAGGTCTGGTGACGGCCACTGACAGATGGTGGGTGTGCAGAGCATGGGGAGCGCACCCGAGCAGGCCGAGTTGGTGGGGTGGTCCTCAGAGTCGAAGGTCAGCCCGGCCGACGGCTCCGTCCGGCCCGAGGGAGCCCCCTGCCGCGTGAAGGCGGTGCCGACCCGGCGGACGAATGGCTTGACGTGGTGGCTGGAGGGCGGCGCTTGCGAGCCGCCCAGGAGGGCCGCAACGACCGAAGGAGCCGACGCGACGGGGTGGGTGAGGAAGAAGCTGCGCGGCTCCTCCCTAGAGGTCACTGGGGAATGCAGGGACGATGCTTGCTACCCGTTCCCCACCAGGCCGGTGATGTTGTTGACGGCAGGCGATGGGGAACGACGAGGACGCCCGCCGACGGGAGCCGTCTGGACGACATGGGAAGCGAGGGCGGCTCGGTGCTCGGCGCGAGCCCGACGAGCGTCAGACATGGATGCGATGGTCGGAGAAGAATGAGACGACGGAAGGCAAATTCCAGCGCACCCCTACCTGGCGCGCCAAATGTCGGATTTCGGGTTCCGGCAGACCCTTGAGGTTTGAACACTGGGGTGCGCGCAGAGATTCAACCCTCTACCGGCTCGCTCCTCGCCGAAGCGATGGGACCTAAACTACTAAACAGAACAACACAAGAGACACAAGATTTATACTGGTTCAGGCCACCATTGTGGTGTAATACCCTACTCCAGTGTGTGGTGTGGTGGATTGCCTCTTGGGCTCATGATGAACAATACAAGGAAGAACAGCCTCGCGAGGGTCAGTTCTTGGCTGGTGCCACTTGGTTCTGGCTCTTGGATTCTTGATCCGGTCTCTAGCTGTCTCTACCCCGGGGGCGGCTAGTCCTATTTATAGGCAAAGGCCCTGGGCCTCTTCCCAAATATTGAGCGGGAAGGGCGCCAACAATTGGCCATTTGAAGGGAACAGCGGGTACACTTATCTGACTAAAGTTGGTCCTCGCTTTGTCAAAGGCTCGGTGGTGGCCTTGGCTTGGGCTCCACAATGACTTCCTTCCGGCCGTTGGGCTGGTCTTGGTCTTGTTGCACCGAAATGGACGCCTCTGCTTGATGCCCTCGCCTGCGCTTGCCCCCTTTGCACCAAAGAGGAAAGGAGGACACTACGCGGGCTGGCGCCCGACTGGCACCCTTGGTCGTCATGGCTTGCGTCATGGGCACCTTGCGAGGCACCCCGCCTTGAACTCTCCGTCTCCTCATGAGCCAGCCTGACGAGGCCGTGCCTGAGGGAGATCCTTGTCGTCCGCCCCGCGAGGCTTGGCCCCTCGCGAGGGTCTTGAGCTTGTGTTGATGAAGATGGGCTGTGCTGGGCCTCCTTTGAGCCACGCCGCAGGCTGCAGGCAGGCAAGTCTGGGGACCCCCGTTCCCAGAACGCCGACAGTGTCGAAGTTAGCAAATCCCGTAGCATGCACGTATGGTTAAAGTTGTGTAACAAATTTGAAACATGAAGTGTACCTGGCTTGTGCATCCTTATGAGTGGCGGTCGGGGACGAGCGATGGTCTTTTCCTACCAATCTATCCCCCTAGGAGCATGCGCGTAGTATTTGAATTTTCGATGACTTCTAAATTTTTGCAATAAGTATATGAGTTCTTTTGACTAATGTTGAGTCCATGGATTATACGCACTTTCACCTTTCCACCTTTGCTAGCCTCTTGATGCACTGCAATGCCCTTTCTCACCTTGAGAGTTGGTGCAAACTTCACGGTGCATCCAAACCCGTGATACGATACGCGCTATCACACATAAACCTCCTTATATCTTCCTCAAAACAGCCACCATACCTACCTATCATGGCATTTCCATAGCCATTCCGAGATATATTGCCATGCAACTTCCACCATCATCATCGTGACATGCATTACTTTTGTCATATTGCCATTGCATGATCTTGCAGTTGACATCATATTTGTGGAAAAGCCACCATGCATTATTTTTCATACATGTCACTCTTGATTCATTGCACCATCCCGGTACACCGCCGGAGGCATTCATATAGAGTCATATCTTGTTCTAGTATCGAGTTGTAATTCATATGTTGTAATGAAAGTGTGATGATCATCATTAGAGCATTGCCCAAAAAAAAAGGCCCAAAAAAAGGGAAAGGCCAAAAAAAGAAAGGCCCGAAAAAATATATAAAAAGGGCAATGCTACTATCTCTTTTTCCACACTTGTGCTTCAAAGTAGCACCTTGTTCTTCATATAGTGAGTCTCTTAAGTTGTCTTGTTCATACTAGTGGGAATTTTTCATTATAGAACTTGGCTTGTATATTCCTACGATGGGCTTCCTCAAAATGCCCTAGGTCTTCATGAGCAAGCAAGTTGGATGCACACCCACTAGTTTTCTTTTGTTGAGCATTCATATCTCTAGTGCATCCGTTGCATGGTAATCCCTACTCCTCATGTTGACATCAATTGATGGGCATCTCCATAGCCCGTTGATTAGCCTCGTCAATGTGAGACTTTCTCCTTTTTTTGTCTTCTCCACACAATCCCCATCATCATATTCTATTCCACCCATAGTGCTATATCCATGGCTCACGCTCATGTATTGCGTGAAGGTTGAAAAAGTATGAGATTATTTAAGTATGAAACAATTGCTTGGCTTTTCATTGGGGGTATAGAAGTTGGGAACATCTTTGTGTGACGAAAATGAAGCATAGCCTAACTATATGATTTTGTAGGGATGAACTTTCTTTTGCCATGTTATTTTGAGAAGACATGATTGCTTTGATTAGTATGCTTGAAGTATTATTATTTCTGTGTCAATATGAACTTTTGTCTTGAATTTTCGGATCTGAATATTCATATCACAATTAAGAAGATTTACATTGAAATTATGCCAAAGTATCACTCCGCATCAATTTTTTTTATCATTTACCTACTCGAGGACGAGCAGGAATTAAGCTTGGGGATGCTTGATACGTCTCCAACGTATCTATAATTTTTGATTGCTCCATGCTACTTTATCTACTGTTTTGGACTATATTGGGATTTATTTTTCACTTTTATATTACTTTTGGGACTAACCTATTAACCGGAGGCCCGGCCCAGAATTGCTGTTTTTTGCCTTTTTCAGTATTTCGAAGAAACAGAATATCAAACGGAGTCCAAACGGAATGAAACCTTCGGGATCGTGATTTTCCAACTGAACGTGATCCAGGAGACTTGGACCCTACTCCAAGAAGCTTTCGAGGAGGTCACGAGGGTGGAGGGCGCCCCCTGGGCACGCCCCCTACCTCATGGCCCCCTCGGAGCTCCACCGACGTACTCCTTCCTCCTATATACTAGTATAATGCCCGTGCGTTGCCATGGGCCAAAAAAATTTATATATAGAGATAGTACCATTCAAATAAATTGTAATTCATCACGTGGATGTTGCATGCGACTTATGATTGTATTGCTATAAATATCAGTTCTTCTAATACATCTTTTATCATCCCATATATGGAGAGGGGGTGAAGTGAAGCTGCTGCCACTCACGATGGCGATGTTTGATGATGGTTTTGCGACGGGATTTTTTTTGTACAAACTCAATTGTTCTAATAAGAAATGTTTATTGAACTTGACATAATATGGTTTTCATTCACAGTGACAAGTATTCACTCTCACTCGCTTCTTTTTAGAGCAAAAGGCCCAAACCCAGTTCCTCCTAGAAAATGAGACCAAGTGTGACAAGGATACCCTTTATAGCCCCTAACAGTGCAACAATGTGATGTGGAAGAACTAAAATTAAAATGCTAAAAGCATGATTTATTAAGGATAACCATTCACATACCTAAACATAGTTCGTCGATGTCGGCGCTTGATGATTCACAACCGAAGTGACAAGGCACGACGGAATAGCACAATAGACAATTAGTAATTGTAGCGTCAAAAGAAATTGGAGCGATTCGAAGAGAAACAAGCGCTCGGTTAAACTAAGGCATCACGATGTCCAGGAATCGCGGGCCATCTAGGTGCCCTTCTTTTCCTTTTAATTAAGCAGGAGGAGCGGATGTGTGCACAATGACGTAATGTGCCTAGCAGCTAGGTGGACATGCTAATGTGGGGACATTGGCTAATGAATGTTACTCCCTCCGTCCGGAAATACTTATCCTAAAAATGGATAAAATATATGTATCTATAACTAAAACAAGTCTAGATACAACCATTTGTAGGACAAGAATTTCCGGACGGAGGGAGTAAGACTGAAAGATTATCATCAATTGTGCACTACATATCTGATCTTTACAATGCAACAAGACCATGACTCATTTTTAATACAGCAAACAGAACATTAAATTAGAAACTGCAGGGTTGTTTGGCTGGAGGGACAGTAATTAGGGAGGGGTGGTGGGGGTGGATTATGATTTGAGGGTTGAACTCCCACCGTTTTAGAAAGTTTAATATACCTTGGCACTTCATGATGATTCATCACGGGATGCATTTCAAGATACAAATCAGCCACTCACAGTTTCCATCTGTCTTACCAAACATGGAAGTGAAACTAAAACCAGAATTCACATGCCTAATCCCACCATGATCGCCCACCCTGTCCCTATTGATGCCAAAGCCAAACATGCGAGAGAAGATATATAGAGCAATGCAATGTTGGACAAAAACTATCTTACATGAATAGTCCATTGTCATTCTCTAACAGCTAGCTTCTAGTTAGGATCACCAAATGTACTACCGGAGAATCAAACTACTAAGATCAATGCAGAGAGAAACTACGCATTTGAAAAGTAGGCAATGATAAAATAATAATTTAGAACCTCATCATTTGTTGACACCGTATAGCAATTAAAAACACAGAAGATATGTGACTACTAATTACTCAACAAATGCATTATGGAAGCTTAAGTTCCATCTGTAATACCTACAATGTTAGGAGTCATCTTAGCCCAAATAGGCATCATGGCCTTCTCATTTATCCAACCAGAAACCTCCTCTAACAAGGCATGGTCCTGTCAAAGGGTGGTACATTTTTCGCTCGGGCATGCCATGTTGGCATGAGAAATAATCTCAAGAGCATCCTATTTAACCAAAAATGTTTCCATTCCAAATTACTCAACGCATTCAATAATCTCATGACATGCAGCTTTGTTGCATCCTACGCAAATATTCTGTCTTCGGTTGCTAGAACTCATTAAGAGTTGTCTCGAGTGTCCGATCACTGATATGTTCAATGTTCTGCCTTCAAATGATTGGACTCCTGGTTGCTCCATTAGTTTCTCTGTGCCCTGAACTATGCATATAGCAGGGAGTTACGTTAACAAAATTTACAGCATCGAAGGACAGCTACCAACCATAATTTAAACCAAACAGTTAGCCATAATGTCACATTACAAGACAGACCATTTGTGACATTGGTAAAATTGATGATTGTGTAGGTCCAATGCATAGTGGTATCATCGATAGTCTTGTGCAGAATGGGACCAATGATGATGAACGACTTGAAAGAAAATGATGCCTCAAAATGTGTGCCAACACATCTAAAAAATACGTAAACTACAAAGATGACACGACGTGGTTTAGCTTTGCAACGGGAGAAAGATATCACACGTCCCTAGTCCAATAAGCAACCCACTGTGAAAATAGTAGCTAGTCGATAGTTATTTAGTAAAATACTAACTGGCCAATTCCTTTGCAAAGAAAGTAACATGTTAATTCTTCATATCTTGTTAATACTTCTGACCTACAAAGAAAACATGTTGCACTTGTTTTTAGCACGAAGTTACGTACCGGTACAAAGCACCCCTATGCATGTGCCAAAAGAATACTGCCCTATGGAGACATGGGAAATAACATGCGCCATAATGTAATTTACTTAATAGTTAAGCACACAAGTCATCAGGGCATCAAAGAGAAGGCAAGAGAGATTTTTAGCTTATCTGCATCAGTACAGCTACACTAAAAGTGGCAACAACGAAGTATTTCAGCATTTAGGTTAGTATCTTGAAAAAGGCCTTGCTCTTGACCTGGTGCTCCAATGCATCTTTCATGGACTAAAAGAAACAAGAAGCCCATGATGAAAACACCCATCAACAGACAACTATTAAAGGGCCTATGGACTGATTCACAGAAGAGCAAATGTCGGACGTACTTTGTTTCCATGAGGGCCCTGCCGAATCAGCAAATGTCGGACGTATTGCACGAGAGGCGAACTCTGGCTGAGCGCACCGCTGAACACCATCTCCATAGTCTTCATGAGGGCCGTGCCGAATCAGAATTCTTGCAGTATCTCCAACCATGAGAATTCAACAGAAGCTGTGATGCAGATCCATCAACATCTAACTGAGTGGTTGAGGATTCGACATGTCATGATGATTCCTTATGGACATCATGATGATAAATAGTGATATCCATGCTATCGGTTAACAGTAGAAAAATATATTTTGAACCAAATACCTGCAATTATAAGAAAATTTGACCATGTTTAATAGAACAAATAAACAACTTCCAAAAATTTCTCAAAATTGTGGTTAATTAAATTCTGGGCATATGCTACCCCAACTAAATTCTATGGCCAAATGCAAGTGTAGAATTGATGAAACAAATTAATTCCTACATTTTCACCACTAAACAAATCACAATTAGTCACACTGATCTCACTCATACCCCTGGGTAGCTATCCAAACTAAATCCCCGGTCAGTTAATCACCAGAATTTACCAATTAAGAATTCAAAACACACTCACGCTCTCATTACTCCATGTTTGACGTGTAATAATAGTCATGATAAAAGACTTGGAATTTGCAGAGTAACATATTTCCCTTCTCGCCTCCAAACACACTCATCCAAGAATTAATAGCTTAAATACCAAACTGGGACTACTCAAGCTAGCTAGTTTGCTCTAGTTTGTTAGCTAATCATGGAGTGTGCATAGACCTAGCTGGTCTAATTGATGGGCTGAAGCCAAATGCCAGTGCGTTGACACAAAATCATAAAATATAGACACAATGATCAAATTATTCTTTTAATTCAAAAATATGCCGTAAGCATGATGGCATATGGTTTCCATCATACAACGATAAATACTTGTGCATTGGTATAGGTCTTCAATAAATAAAGCATTAGTAAGATAACACAAGTTATTGCATGTCTTCTACCTTTCACTCTCTTTGTCTATCACTTGGCTTCCATTCTCCATTTCTCTTTCTCCCTCCCCACCTGCTCCTTGACACAATGCTATCACCATTGGTGAAGCTATGAATTAGGGATGAGTGCAACCAGAACAATTATATTATAATTAAGGGTTAATTGCAGAGTTAAACTGAATTCTGATTTCTAAATCATCAAATACAGAGCTGATTACAAGGTGAGCAAACAAAAAACAATTACAAAGAGAAAAAAATCTAAAAGATATACAGGAGTAGCTAAATGTAACATCAGGAACCAATTCTCAAAAAGAGATTTAAGCTGCATTTTGGTACCTATGAGATCACAGGAGCAGGCCATCAGTGCTGACAGTTTCGTTTTCATGGTTGAAGATCATAGCATTGCGTCACTTTGAGAAATCCGTACATTCCTCGAGAAATGATCCCAGGAAATGAATAACAAGATGGAGCATCAACTTCTGTAATAGAAAAATAATACAAAAGAATAAAGCTCTGAAAACAATCTTACTTGCTCACATTGAGAGATAAAACGATAGTGTGTTGCTACTGTCCAGGTTGACAATTATAGACTCATCAATAGCAAGTGTAGTATTAATTTATAGAAGGACAATATAAATCTTGTATATAGAACTCATTCAACAGGTTTAGTAGCCTAAATGTAAGAACATGTATTGACATATTTTTAGTATTATAAATGAAGATAATTGTATGGTCTATTGACGCCATTTGATAAATTAAAAAGAAGGTTCTTACCTGCCACTGGGATGTGAACTATTGCCTAGAATTTCAGATAACCATGCACAGTATTTGGTCGAGTATCGGTGTGAACTCACACATGCACACACACACCAACAAAGAAGCCCTCGTCCAACCCGGAAAGGAAATCCTGCCCACGCACTCCGCAGGCGAGCTCGTCCAATCTCACTGCCACTCCGTCTCCCTGGCTGACGTCCTCCGCCTCCATCCCTCACCTCTCCACCTCCCCCATCCCCATGCTACTTTCATCGACAACCACCCATTGCCGCTGCCTTCGATGTGGTTACCTTCACCACTGCCACCGCATCACCATGCCTCGCCATAATCTCCATGCCCTCATTGGTCATGTCCACAGATCAAATAGTAGGACCTATAAACTGGTTATACGCCCAAAAACTAAGCATGCAATAAGATCAATGTAAAACCAAACAAGATTCTGCAAACTAAACCACATATAACTCCCATGCAAAGAAGGGTACTCTGCATCAGTTCCATAGTCACATGATAGACAATAGATACTGATTTCCTGAGTAGACAATGTTGCGAACCTCCTCATGCGATTCTGCAAAGGGTTACAAAATCGTGGAAGGAAATTTGGGGAAACAATTAAACTCCTCCTAGAAAGGACAGAAATGACGAGTTAAATTATTTATTCTCAAGGGAAAGAATTCAGTAAGCTAATTAATACGTGCAATGGGCAATTACATTTTCTTTTCTTCTAAGGCACTCATTTGCTTCAGACAAGATCTCTTCCTGCAAAATTATTCAGTGTACTATTAGGAACAGTCAATTTTATATCTGAATAAATTTATGTGAGAAAATTTATGAATAGATAATATGATCAAATTTATTTTGTTAAGAGTATACCTTCCTCTAGAGACCAGTGAGATGAAGAAGCATCTATTGTGTCTGCAATCGTGAAAATGATCAACATTTTGTGTCGTAACATATCGAGGACGACACAGCCAAATTATCCCTAGCTTTTACGATGCATTAATTGCATTACGGAATCAATATGTCTAATGCAAATTTTTCCAGTCCTAGAATAATGACGTCAAATCAAAGACATCAAGCTAAAAACTGCATATAGTTCAATAGAGATGTAGTGTACAAAGCATCTCACTTACCTGAGATGTGTTTTGTCCATTAAAAAAACTAAGCTATATTTGCAGCATGAGGAGACTCTGTTTTGTTTATTGTTTGAACAGGGCACACACCTTGCTCAATTTTACTTAAAAACAAACCAAGACAAAAATAGGTGTAATCTACCTACAACACTGGTCAAAAGTGATCATGGAACCCTGCATCTAACAGCATAATATTGCCTATGATTAACAAAGTAGAAATAGGCAGGACAAAGTAACAATTTGTACCGTTTTCTATAGATAATAAAAGAGCTAGTGCTCCTTTCTTCTGAATCATGATTGTACGGAAAGAAATCAATTAGTCTTGTGGATCTTATGTACCTCGAGGATGAATCAAGTTGCTTTTCAAGCAGCTTTGGCTCTTTGATGCCAAGTGACACGAGGTGTTCGCCAAGCAAATTTCTGTAATTCTCATTGAGTTAAAAGATCACTGTAAGTAGGTACATTAGTTAACATATTAAAACTAAGCTACATGCATTGTTTAACTTCACTACAATAGATGTTCAGATTTCATTTTCGGATAGAAAGTGTGTCTGATTGCTCTAGGTTACAAAATACCCCTATAACACTATGAGAAATGCAACAATTAGATAAAAACTTGCGTAGAGAAAGTATCCAGTGAAAACTTTCTTCATGGGTCATTAGATCTATAGCAAACCACACAGATCAAAGGTTGTATATCGAACCAACACTTAAACGCTAATGAGCTAATTACGTCCTCACTCTGCCTTAATGTGACGACGACTTGGCTACCTCTGCTCTCATGGCCCCTCAAAAATTCGATGCTGAAGCAGGATGAGTTGTACTGAATGAATGTGGCAGTTTGGTTGTCGTACATGTTTTAGTGCAGGCAATTTATACCTAACACACTGATGTATCATGTACTCCCTCCGTCTCAAAATAAATGTCTCAACTTTGTACCAAGTTTAGTATAAAATTGTACTAAGTTTAGTATGATACTCAATGGTGGAGAACAACCTGATTTCAAGGATGCATCACATGATTAAAGACTTTGAGAAGCATAATTAGATGCTTGTGATCGTCACAATGTAGAAAACTGATGCTTTTGTACAAGTGCGTCAACTGAAGAATTGCAAATTAATGGATTTCGTATGTGTTGATGATGTGCTACTTTTGCATGTGGTCGTGTAATGGCAAAACTGATGCTTTTAGTTGCTTCCATCTCAGCATGCTGTTGATCTCCTGAAGCACACTATGGTAGCAAGCATCAACACCGAATCATGAGACCCAGCTGGCAGAGAGTAAGGGATGGGTTCAACAAGGGCATCAGATCAGACCTCAGGGGGACCTCGGAAGGCATTCAACCACGAGATCATGACCGAGGGCAGCCCGAGCACGACCTGGTCGAGGACGTACCTGGAGACGGTGGAGGCGCTCCTATCCCTACGGTGACGCCTTGAACTACACAGTAGGGCAAGCTGAGCGCCTACCTGGAGCCGTCGCCTGCTTTCCTCCATGGACTCCGCTCCTCCTCCACCCTCTACTTCTCCCTTGTGGGCCTCTGCGTCAGAGTCTCCGACCCGGATCTAGGAAGCGGAGACGCCCCTACTGAGGCATCCGACGAGTACGGCCGGTCGGCCGCTACCAGATCCAACGAGGCCCTCCTAAGGTGGGGGTGAATGGTGGGAGCTTCAGCCCCCCACCTCCTCCCCGGCTCCTGGCACTGCCCGCCCCCCATCTCCTCCCCCGATCCCTCTGCTTCTAGGGTTCTCGGGTTCACCACCGCCACCGCTCCTCTGCTTCTAGGGTTCGGCGAAGGGATGAAGGGCGGCGGCGGGCGAACGAGGGTAGAGATTCGTGCTTGCGAGTGTTTCTCGTTCGAGGGCAGGAGACCTAGCGCTACGTGCGGGCGATTGGTTCCGGATTTTTTTTGCTGGTTAATTTTCGCTGGCTATTTTTCGTCGGTTAATTTTCGTAGATTTTTTTGGTTCGTCTGTCTTGGTGCGACGGGATGTTCAGGGCCTGGAGTGCGTGGGGGCGGGCGGGGGACTCGGCTTGAGGTTTTTTTAGTTCTATGCGGCTTAGCGTGAGGTGGGAGGAGGTACCAAAATAAACCATGGTAGGTGGGACGAAAATAAACCCGGAACGCGACCTACCAACTGAGACATTAGGAGTACAGATACCTACGTATCCCCAAACGACCAGAGGGGAGCCAAAAACCTAATTCCACCGCCGCAACCTCCTGTATCCACGAGATCCCATCTTGGGGCCTGTTCCGGAGCTCCGCCGGAGGGGGCATCCACCATGGAGGGCTTCTACATCATCACCATAGCCCCTCCGATGAAGTGTGAGTAGTTTACTTCAGACCTTCGGGTCCATAGCTAGTAGCTAGATGGCTTCTTCTCTCTTTTTGGATCTCAATACAATGTTCTCCCCCTCTCTTGTGGAGATCTATTCGATGTAATCTTCTTTTTGCGGTGTGTTTGTTGAGACCGATGAATTGTGGGTTTATGATCCAGCTTATCTATGGAAAATATTTGATTCTTCTCTGAATTCTTTTATGTATGATTGAGTTATCTTTGCAAGTCTCTTCGAATTATCCGTTTGGTTTGGCTAACTAGATTGGTAGTTCCTGCAATGGGAGAAGTGCATGGCTTTGGGTTCAATCTTGCAGTGTCCTTACTCATTGACAGAAAGAGTTGCAAGGCACGTATTGTATTGTTGCCATCGAGGATAACAAGATGTTTTTTTATCATATTGCATGAATTTATCCCTCTACATCATGTCATCTTGCTTAAAGTGTTACTCTGTTTTTAACTTAATACTCTAGATGCATGTTGGATAGCGGTCGATAAGTGGAGTAATAGTAGTAGATGCAGAATCGTTTCGATCTACTTGTCACGGACGTGATGCCTATATACATGATCATTGCCTAGATATACTCATAACTATTCTCAATTCTGTCAATTGCTCAACAGTAATTTGTTCACCCACCGTAGAATACTTATGCTCTTGAGAGAAGCCACTAGTGAAACCTATGGCCCCCGGGTCTATTCTCATCATATCAATCTATGTCACTTTATTTACTTGCTTTGTTTTTACTTTGCCTTTACTTTTTACTTTGCATCTATCTATAAAAAATACCAAAAATATTATCTCTATTAGATCTCACTCTCGTAAGTGACCGTGAAGGGATTGACAACCCCTAAGCGTTGGTTGCGAGTTGCTATCGTGTTGTGCAGGTACGAGGGACTTGCGCGTGACCTCCTACTGGATTGATACCTTGGTTCTCAAAAACTGAGGGAAATACTTACGCTACTGTGCTGCATCATCCTCTCCTCTTCGGGGAAAACCAACGCAAGCTCGAGACGTAGCAGCCGCATACTAGTCGGGTAGTCCCTGTGATTGAAGGTGATCGGGCAGGCCGACCAGTGGTTAAGTTTGGGGGCGACGGGCTCTATAGCGTATGCGTCTCTGAGCGCGTGTTCGCGCCTTCTCTTGGGTATGTGAGCCGCGTGGATCATGTTTACTATTTTTACCTCTGGTGGGAATTTTTTCTGTCCCCCAGTGTTCGGCTGGCGAGGCTCATCCTCGTCTTCACTTGGCGTTTCCCTTCCCTTGTGTTCGACATTTAATTTGCCGGCCTGCTTAAAGACCCAACATTCTCTGTGAGTGTGGTTCGCATGTTTTTCGGGGGTGCCATGAATTTGGCACAATCTGTCCAGGACTTTGTTTAGGCCGGACAGTCCCTCCTTGCTGCCTTTAAATGGCTTCTTTTGTTGACCGGGCCGAGAGCCCCTGAATCCGGCGTTGATCGTTGTGTTGTCCGGACTTTCTTCCTTGTTTCGACGTTTGTTTTTATTGTGCCGTGGTTTCCCGTTGCCATCCCTGATTTCGGATGTGCCTGGGTTGCTGGTGCCTCTACGAGCCAACCAGCTGTCTTCACCCATGCAAAAGCAGGTCATAAGGCTTGTTAAGGCTGCCATTGTCCTCGACTTTTCTTGGCCGAGGTGTCTGGCAAGCCACTCATCCCGAATACTATGCTTGAAGGCCGCTAGGGCTTCGGCATCCGGACAATCGACAACTTGATTCTTCTTAGTGAGGAATCTATTTCAAAGCTTGCGGGTGGACTCTCCGGGCTGTTGAATTATGTGACTTAAATCGTCAGCATCCGGAGGTCGGACATAGGTTCCTTGAAAATTGGCCCTGAAAGCATCCTCAAGTTCCTCACAACTTCCGATTGAGTTTTCGGGGAGGCTTTTCAACAAGTGTCGAGCTGGTCCCTTCAACTTGAGGGGAAGGTATTTGATGGCATGAAGGTCGTCCCCACGATCCATGTGTATGTGAAGGATATAATCCTCAATCCAGACCCCGGGGTCTGTCGTTCCGTCATATGCCTCTATGTTCACGGGTTTGACACCCTATGGAAATTCGTGGTCCAGTACCTCTTCGGTGAAGCACAGAGGGCGAGCGGCCCCTCTGTATCTGGACATGTTATGGCGTGCTATTAACTGTTGTTGTGTCCAGTATTGATTCCGAACTGGTACTCGATCAGTCTGATTGTTTTGGTGACCGCGATCCTGCATCGGAGCGTGTCCTCTAGATCCATAGATGGACCTGGTCGCGCCGGCCTTTTTATCCAGGAGCTCACGTAAATCGTGTGCGGCATCAGTAGCTGCTCTTTTGCGGTTATGAAGTGGTTGTTCCGGCCTACTGGCTGTATTGTTCTTTGGTGGAACGGCCTCATCTTCGAATTCTGGAAGCAGCTTGCGCTTTGGATAGCTCATTGTGTGGCGGTCGTCGCCGTATTTTTCTTCAGTGTCTAGCACTTTATTCCATCTGCGATTGAGCGTTTCCTGTGCGGCCTTAAGCCTTTGCTTCTGCTTCTTTAGACTTCTCGTAGTGGCCATAAGCCTTCTGCGGAGGTTATCTTGTTCCAAACATGTTTCTGGGATCATGAATGCATCATCGTCCGGACTGTGCTCCTGTCCTGGGGCGGTTTGATGAGTTCGACCCTCGGGATCACTGTGATCGGGTGTCTGCTCTGGGTTGTGTTCGGCGTGACCTGGCTCGTCCTGCTCCATCGCTGGGTCCATATGTTCATTATTGCCTTCGGAGTTGACTGGGGTGCCAATCTTTCTAGCGCTGTTATCGCTATTTTTACTGTGGCTGGACATAGAGCGCCGTCTGCGCTGTCGTTTTGGCTTTTGTCCGGGGGTTTTATCCTCCGTTTTGTCGCCAACGTCCTCCTTAGGCATGTCCACCATGTATATATCATATGATGAGGTGGCAGTCCAGCGCCCTGTGGGCGGTGGTTCGGAATCATCCCCTGTGCCAACGTCCGTATCGTTGGTGTCATCAGAGTCGAAGTCAAGCATGTCTGTTACGTCGTCGACAGTGGCTATGAAGTGGGTGGTGGGTGGGGAACGAATTTCTTCGTCGCCCTCTTCCCCCTCAAGCCGGACATAGTCCGGCCAAGCATCTCCTGACAAAGAGAGAGACCTTAATGAATTCAGCATGTCGCCGAGGGCGAGTGCTGGAAGATATCTGCGGCGGTGAACTCCATTACTGGAGCCCAACCAGATTTGGCGGGCTCGGGGGTGCACGGACTGGAACCCACAGCCGGACTTGAGTCCGAGGGTCCGGCGTGACAGGCTTCCTTGGGGGTGAAGTCTGTGTTCGGCTCTACCACGGATGAGTGTGCGGCCTCTGGGCCGAGGTCCATCCACCCATCCTCGGACGATGCAATCTGCCATGGATTTAGGTCCGGAGCTCCTGCAGGTGCGATATCCCGAGTATTGTCCGACAGCAGGTCTAAGCCGTGCTCATCATGACTGTTCGGCGCTCCTGGCGTAGGCCCGAATCCGTCGAATATCAAGTATCCACGGATATCGGCCATGTAGTTCAAGCTTCCGAACCTGACCTGATGGCCATGGGCGTAGCTGTCGATCTGCTCCATATGGCCAAGCGAATTGGCCCGCAGTGCGAAGCCGCCGAACACGAAGATCTGTCCGGGGAGAAAAGTTTCACCCTGGACCATGTTGTTGTTGATGATTGAAGGAGCCATCAAGCCTTGCAGCGATGACACAGAGGAACTCTCAATGAAAGCACCAATGTCGGTGTCAAAACCGGCGGATCTCGGGTAGGGGGTCCCGATCTGTGCGTCTAAGGCTAATGGTAACAGGAGGCAAGGGACATGATGTTTTACCCAGGTTCGGGCCCTCTCGATGGAAGTAAAACCCTACTTCCTGCTTGATTGATCTTAATGATATGAGTATTACAAGAGTTGATCTACCACGAGATCGTAGAGGCTAAACCCTAGAAGCTAGCCTATGATGATTATGATTGTGTCTCTAAGGACTAAACCCTCCGGTTTATATAGACACCGGAGGGGGCTAGGGTTTACACAGAGTCAGTTACAAAGAAGGAGATCTAATACCCGGATCTCCAAGCTTGTCTTCCACGCAAAGGAGAGTCCCATCCGGACACGGGACGAAGTCTTGAGTCTTGTATCTTCACGGTCCAATAGTCCAGCCAAAGTATATAGTCTAGCTGTCCGGATACCCCCTAATCCAAGACTCCCTCATCCCCCCTACTGGGCGCGCCCCCTGTCTCCTGGGCCCCCTGTTGGCCCTTCGGTGCCCATCTTCTACTATATGAAGGCTTTTACCCTGGAAAAAATCAGAAGAAAGCTTACGGGACGAAACTCCGCCGCCCCGAGGCGGAACCTTGGCGGAACCAATCTTTGGCTCCGGCGGAGCTATTCTGCCGGGGAAACTTGCCTCCAGGAGGGGGAAATCGTCACCATCGTCATCACCAATGATCCTCTCATCAGGAGGGGGTCAATCTCCATCAACATCTTCACCAGCACCATCTCCTCTCAAAACCCTAGTTCATCTCTTGTATCCAATCTTGTATCAAAACCACAAATTGGTACCTGTGGGTTACTAGTAGTGTTGATTACTCCTTGTAGTTGATGCTAATTGGTTTACTTGGTGGAAGATCATATGTTTAGATCCTTAATGCATATTAATACTCCTCTGATTATGAACATGAATATGCTTTGTGAGTAGTTACGTTTGTTCCTGAGGACATGGGTGAAGTCTTGCTATTAGTAGTCATGTGAATTTGGTATTCGTTCGATATTTTGATGAGATGTATGTTGTCTCTCCTCTAGTGGTGTTATGTGAACGTCGACTACATGACACTTCACCATTATTTGGGCCTAGAGGAAGGCATTGGGAAGTAATAAGTAGATGATGGGTTGCTAGAGTGATAGAAGCTTAAACCCTAGTTTATGCGTTGCTTTGTAAGGGGCTGATTTGGATCCACTAGTTTCATGCTATGGTTAGGTTTACCTTAATACTTATTTTGTAGTTGTGGATGCTTGCAATAGGGGTTAATCATAAGTGGGATGCTTGTCCAAGAAAGGGCAGTACCCATGCACAGGTCCACCCACATATCAAATTATCAAAGTACCGAACACGAATCATATGAGCGTGATGAAAACTAGCTTGACGATAATTCCCATGTGTCCTCGGGTGCGCTTTTCTCATTATAAGAAATTGTCCAGGCTTGTCCTTTGCTACAAAAAGGATTGGGCCACCTTGCTGCACTTTATTTACTTTCATTGCTTGTTGCTCGTTACAAATTATCTTATCACAAAACTATCTCATTACCTACATTTCCAAAGGCTTGCACGAGAATACCTTCTTGAAAACCGCTTGTCATTTCATACGCTCCTCATTGGGTTCGACACTCTTACTTATCAAAAGGACTACGATAGATCCCCTATACTTGTGGGTCATCAAGACTCTTTTAAGCGCCGTTGCGGGAGTGAAGCGCCTTTGGTGAGTGGAACTTGGTAAGGAAACATTTATATAGTGTGCTGAAATTTTCTGTCACTTGTTACTATGGAAACTAATCCTTTGAAGGGCTTGTTCGGGGTATCTTCGCCTTGATCAGTACAGCAAAGAGTTGCTCCTCAACCTACTGAACCTATTGAAAATGTTTACTTTGAGATTCCTTCGGGTATGATAGAGAAACTGCTAGCTAATCCCTTTGCAGGAGATGCAACATTTGTATCCCGATTTACACCTTATCTTTGTGGATGAAGTTTGTGGATTATTTAAGCTTGCAGGTATTCCCGATGATGTTGTCAAAAGGAAGGTCTTCCCTTTATCTTTGAAGGGAGACGCATTGACATGGTATAGGCTATGTGATGATATAGGATCTTGGAACTATAAACGATTGAAGTTGGAATTTCACCAGAAGTTCTATCCTATGCATCTTGTTCATCGTGATCGTAATTACATATATAATTTCTGGCCTCGTGAAGGAGAAACCATCGCTCAAGCTTGGGGAGGCTTAAGTCAATGTTATATTCATGCTCCAATCATGAGCTCTCAAGAGATATGATTATTCAAAAAAATTATGCTCGGCTTTCTCTCAATGATCGCACCATGCTTGATACTTCTTGTCTTTGGTTCTTATATCTCAAGACTCTTGAATTCCAAAGGGATTTATTGGAAAGAATTAAACGCAACTCTGAAGATTGGGGTTCCGACGATGCTAAGGAGTCAGGTATAACACCTAAGTTTGATTGTGTTAAATCTTTTATGGATACCGATGCTTTTCGTGGATTTAGCACTAAATATGGACTTGACTCTGAGATAATAGCTGCTTTTTGTGAATCTTTTGCTACTCACATTGATCTCCCTAAGGAAAAGTGGTTTAAATATAATCCTCCCACTGAAGTAAAAGTAGTTGCACCTATTATAGTTGAAGAAAAGACTATCACTTATAATGATTCTGTTGTTCCTACTACTTATGTTGAGAAACCACCTTTTCCTGTTAGGATAAAGGATCATGCTAAAACTTCAACTGTTGTTCGTAAGAGTAATACTAGAACTTATACACCCCCTGAGCAAACCAAAGTTGAACCTAGTATTGCTATGGTTAAAGATCTCTTCGATGATAATTTAGATGGGCATGTTATTTATTTCTGTGGTGAAACTGCTAATATTGCTAGACCCGATGCTAAGATACATAGACCTGTTGTAGGCATGCCTGTTATTTCTGTTAAAATAGGAGATCATTGTTATCATGGCTTATGTGATATGGGTGCTAATGCTAGTGCAATACCTATTTCCTTATATAAAGATATTATGCATGATTTCGCACCCGCTGAGTTGGAAGGTATTGATGTTACTATTAAGCTTGCCAATAGAGATACTATTTCACCAGTTGGGATTGTTAGAGATGTTGAAGTCTTGTGTGGGAAAGTCAAATATCCTGCTGATTTCCTAGTTCTTGGTTCGCCACAAGATGACTTTTGTCCCATTATATTTGGTAGACCCTTCTTGAATACAGTTAATGCTAGGATTGATTGTGAAAAGGATATTGTTACATTTGGCTTAGGGGATATGTCTCATGAGTTTAATTTTGCTAAGTTTCGTAGACAACCCCGTGATAAAGAATTACCTAGTAAGGATGAGATTATTGGTCTTGCTTCTATTACCGTGCCTCCTACTGATCCGTTAGAACAATATTTGCTAGACCATGAAAATGATATGTTTATGAATGAAAGAAGGGAAATAGATGAAGTATTTCTTCAACAGGGTCCTATTCTGAAACACAAGTTACCTATTGAAATCCTAGGGGATCCTCCTCCACCCAAGGGTGATCCCGTGTTTGAGCTCAAACCGTTACCTGATAATCTTAAATATGCTTATCTTGATGAAAAGAAGATATATCCTGTTATTATTAGTGCTAACCTTTCAGAGCAAGAAGAGGAAAGATTATTGAAAAATCTGAAGAAGCACCGTGCTGCTATTGGATATACTCTGGATGATCTTAAGGGCATTAGTCCCACTCTATGCCAACACAAAATAAAAGTGGAGAAAGATGCCAAACCAGTTAGAGATCCTCAACGACGGTTAAATCCTAAGATGAAAGAAGTGGTAAGAAAGGAGATACTAAAGCTCCTTGAGGCAGGTATAATTTATCCCGTTGCTGATAGTGATTGGGTAAGTCTTGTCCATTGTGTCCCCCAAGAAAGGAGGTATTACTGTCGTTCCTAATGAAAAAGATGAATTGATCCCGCAAAGAATTATTACAGGTTATAGGATGGTAATGGATTTCCATAAATTAAATAAAGCTACTAAGAAAGATCATTACCCTTTACCTTTTATTGATCAAATGCTAGAAAGACTTCCAAACATACACATTCCTGCTTTCTAGATGGTTATTCTGGTTTCTCTCAAATACCTGTGTCAGCGGAGGATCAATCAAAAACTATTTTCATTTGTCCTTTTGGTACTTTCGCTTATAGACGTATGCCTTTTGGTTTATGTAATGCACCTGCTACCTTTCGAAGATGCATGATGGCTATATTCTCTGACTTTTTTGAAAAGATTTGTGAGGTATTCATGGATGATTTCTCCGTTTATGGATCCTCTTTTGATGATTGCTTGATAAACCTTGATCGAGTTTTGCAGAGATGTGAAGACTCTAGTCTCATCTTGAATAGGGAAAAGTGCCACTTTATGGTTAATGAAGGCATTGTCTTGGGGCTTAAATTTTCTGAAAGAGGTATTGAAGTTGATAAAGCTAAAGTTGATGCTATTGAAAAGATGCCATGTCCCATGGACATAAAAGGTATAAGAAGTTTCCTTGGTCATGCTGGTTTCTATAGGAGGTTCATTAAGGACTTTTCTAAAATCTCTAGGCCTCTGACCAAATTATTGCAAAAAGATATTCCTTTTGTCTTCGATGATGATTGTGTAGAAGCATTTGAAATACTTAAGAAAGCTTTGATCACTGCACCTATTGTTCAGCCCCCTGATTGGAATTTACCCTTTGAAATTATGTGTGATGCTAGCGATTATGTTGTAGGTGCTGTTCTAGGGCAAAGAGTTGATAAGAAATTGAATGTTTTCCAGTATGCTAGTAAAACTCTTGATACTGCCCAGAGAAATTATGCTACTACTGAAAAAGAATTCTTAGCAGTTGTGTTGGCTTGTGATAAGTTCAGACCTTATATTGTTGATTCTAAAGTTACTATTCACACCGATCATGCTGCTATTAAATATCTTATGGAAAAGAAAGATGCTAAGCCTAGACTTATTAGATGGGTTCTCTTGCTCCAAGAATTTGATTTGCATATTATTGATAGAAAGGGAGCTGAGAACCCCGTTGCAGACAACTTGTCTAGGTTAGAGAATGTTCTTGATGACCCACTACCTGTTGATGATAGCTTTCCTGGTGAACAATTAGCGGTTGTTAATGCTTCTCGTACTGCTCCATGGTATGCTGATTATGCTAATTACATTGTTGCTAAATTTATACCACCTAGTTTCACATACTAGCAAAAGAAAAAGTTCTTTTATGATTTAAGACATTACTTCTGGGATGACCCACACCTTTACAAAGAAGGAGTAGATGGTGTTATTAGACGTTGTGTACCTGAGCATGAACATGAATAGATCCTGCGCAAGTGTCACTTCGAACCATATGGAGGACACCACGCTGGAGATAGAACTGCACATAAGGTATTGCAATCCGGTTTTTATTGGCCTACTCTCTTCAAAGATGCCCGTAAGTTTGTCTTGTCTTGTGATGAATGTCAAAGAATAGGTAATATTAGTAGACGTCAAGAAATGCCTATGAATTATTCTCTTGTTATTGAACCATTTGATGTTTGGGGCTTTGACTATATGGGACCTTTTCCTGCCTCTAATGGATATACACATATTTTAGTTGCTGTTGGTTATGTTACTAAGTGGGTAGAAGCTATTCCAACTAGTAGTGCTGATCGTAACACCTCTATTAAGATGCTTAAATAAGTTATTTTTTCGAGGTTTGGAGTCCCTAGATATCTTATGACTGATGGTGGTTCACATTTTATTCATGGTGCTTTTCGTAAAATGCTTGCTAAGTATGATGTTAATCGTAGAATTGCATCTCCTTGTCACCCACAATCTAGTGGTCAAGTAGAGTTGAGCAATAGAGAGCTCAAATTAATTCGGCAAAAGACTGTGAATAGATCTAGAAAGAATTGGTCCAAGAAACTTGATGATGCATTATGGACCTATAGAACTGCATATAAAAACCTATGGGTATGTCTCCGTATAAGATGGTATATGGAAAAGCATGTCACTTACCTCTAGAGCTTGAACTTAAAGCATATTGGGCTATTAAAGAGCTCAACTATGACTTCAAACTTGCCAATGAGAAGAGGTTGTTTGACATTAGCTCACTTGATGAATGGAGAACCCAAGCCTATGAGAATGCCAAGCTGTTCAAAGAAAAAAATAAAAGATGGCATGACAAAAGGATACAAAAGTGTGAGTTTAACATAGGTGATTATGTGTTGCTATTCAACTCTCGTTTAAGATTTTTTGCTGGAAAACTTCTCTCTAAGTGGGAAGGTCCTTACGTTATCGAGGAGGTCTATCATTCCAGTGCCATAAAAATCAACAACTTCGAAGGCACAAGTCCGAGGGTGGTGAACGGTCAAAGAATCAAACATTATATCTCAGGTAATCCTATCAATGTTGAAACTAATATTATTGAGATTGTAACCCCGGAGGAATACATAAGGGACACTTTCCAGAATGTTTCAGACTCCGAAAAGGAATAGGTATGTGGCACGGTAAGTAAACCAACTCCAAAACAGTTCTAATGGCAATTTTTCTCCCTTTTGGAATATTTAAGAATTTTGGGAAGCAAGAAGTAATCCGAGAAGGACACGAGGGTGGAGGGCACGCCCACCCTTACTGGGCGCGTCCCCCTATCTCTTGGGCACCTCGTGTGCCTGCCGGACTCCGTTTTCTTGCACGTTACTTCTTTTGGTCGGTAAAAATTCATTATATAATCTCCCGAAGGTTTTGGCCACCGTATCACGCAAAAATCCTCTGTTTTCGTTTCAAGCTTTTTCTGCCACAGGTTAGAGCAATATGTCGTCCCAGGACTCGGAGGGAGAAAGCTATGTGGCTGATTTCCTTGCAGACCCTAAGGTCTACAGGGACTTGGAACATGGTGGCTGGACCACTGAGGAAGAAGAAGACTATGAGCCTAAGGGAAAGGAGGAGACGAGCTCAGACAAAGATGAAGCCCCATTACCTCAACCTGGGGACATGCATGTGGAGTTTAAAAAGTCAAGCCTCCCTGATAGAGCGAAGAAGCCAAAGATCGAGTTTATCCCTTTTCGTCTCTTGCAGGAGAACAAAAAGGAACTGTGCAGAAGGATATTAAGCCTTGAGCAGGAAATCGATGATCTAAAGGAGCAAAATACCATCCTCAAGCGTAAATTGAGGAAGAAGTCTACATCATCAAAAACTCCTTCTTCACAACCTCCGAGGACATAATCATATGGGTATGGGCACCCCCCTTGGCAACCGCTAAGCTTGAGGGAGGTGCCCCGGTATCGTATCACCATCACACTCCCATCTTTACCATTTTACTTAGTTCGATCCTTTTAGTATATCTTGATCTAGTAAATTAAAGCTTTGGTATGAAGTAGTTTTGAGTTTTGCTTTGTGATCTCTTTATGTAATCGAGTCCGCGACCTGTCTATAATAAAGATTAGTGTTGAGTCAAGGGCTTTGCTATCTTGCTATGATCTTGAGAAAATAGAAAAATAGAAAGAAATAAAAGAGTTCATAGTGATCTTATGGATAGTAATGACTTTACATATAAAGAGTATGAGGCATAAAAGTTGTTGAGAGTTGACAGACGTAGTTTTGGTCATCGTTGCAATTAATAGGAAGTAATAAAGAAAGAGAGGTTCTCACATATAAATATACTATCTTGGACATCTTTTATGATTGTGAGTACTCATTAAGTATGAAATGCTAAAGAGTTGATGTTGGACAAGGAAGACAACGTAATGGGTTATGTTTTCTCACATCTCAGTTAAAGTATATTGTCATGGATCTTTCAAACATGTTGAGCTTGCCTTTCCCCCTCATGCTAGCCAAAAATTCCTTGCACCAAGTAGAGATACTAATTGTGCTTCCAAATATCCTTAAACCCAGTTTTGCCATGAGATTCCACCATACCTACCTATGGATTGAGTAAGATCCTTCAAGTAAGTTGCCATGTTGCAAGCAATAAAAATTGCTCTCTAAATATGTATGACTTATTAGTGCAGAGAAAATAAGCTTTATACAATCGTGTGATATGGAAGTAATAAAAGCGACGGACTGCATAATAAAGGTTCATATCAAAGTGGCAATATAAAGTGACGTTCTTTTGCATTAAGATTTTGTGCATCCAACCCTAAAAGCACATGACAACCTCTGCTTCCCTCTGCGAAGGGCCTATCTTTTACTTTATGTCTTTTACTTTATGCAAGAGTCAAGGTGATTTTCACCTTTCCCTTTTTCATTTTATCCTTTGGCAAGCACTTCGTGTTGGTAAGATCCTGATACATATATCCAATTGGATGTAAGTTAGCATGAACTATTATTGTTGACATCACCCAAAGGTGAATACGTTGGGAGGCAACATTATAAGCCCCTATCTTTCTCAGTGTCCGATTAAAACTCCATAGCCATGAGTATTGCGTGAGTGTTAGCAATTGTAGAAGACTATATGATAATTGAGTATATGGACTTGCTGAAAAGCTCTATTCTTGACTGTTTCCGATGTTATGATAAATTGCAATTGCTTCATTGACTGAGATTATAGTTTGTTAGTTCTCAATGAAGTTTCTGAACCATACTTAACATTGTGAATAGATTGTTACTTGAGCATAAGAAATCATATGACAAAATCCTTATATGTTGCTGTTATAAGAATGATCATGATGCCCTCATGTCCGTATTTTATTTTTATCGACACCTCTATCTCTAAACATGTGGACATATTTTTTGATTTCGGCTTCCGCTTGAGGACAAGCGAGGTCTAAGCTTGGGGGAGTTGATACATCCATTTTGAATCATGCTTTTATATCAATATTTATTGCATTATGGGCTGTTATTACACATTATGTCTCAATACTTATGGCTATTCTCTCTTATTTTACAAGGTTTATCATGAAGAGGGAGAATGCCTAGTAGCTGGAATTCGGCCGAAAAGGAGCAAATATTGAAACCTATTCTCGCACAAAGACCAAAATCCTGAAACTCCACGGAAGTCACTTTTGGAATTAATAAGAATTATTGAGCGAAGAAAATACCAGAGGGGGTCCACACCCTGGCCAGGAGGGTGCCCCCCCCTTCTAGGCGCGCCCCTGTCTCCTGTGCCCCCTGTTGGCCCTCCGGTGCCCATCTTCTGCTATATGAAGGCTTTTACCCTAGAAAAAAAAATCAGAAGCAAGCTTACGGGACGAAACTCCGCTGCCACGAGGCGGAACCTTGGCGGAACCAATCTAGGGCTCCGGCGGAGCTGTTCTGTCGGGGAAACTTCCCTCCAGGAGGGGGAAATCATCACCATCGTCATCACCAACGATCCTCTCATAGGGAGGGGGTCAATCTCCATCAACATCTTCACCAGCACCATCTCCTCTCAAAACCCTAGTTCATCTCTTGTATCCAATCTTGTATCAAAACCACAAATTGGTAGCTGTGGGTTGCTAGTAGTGTTGATTACTCCTTGTAGTTGATGCTAATTGGTTTACTTGGTGGAAAACCATATGTTCAGATCGTTAAAGCATATTAATACTCCTCTGATTATGAACATGAATATGCTTTGTGAGTAGTTACGTTTGTTCCTGAGGACATGGGTGAAGTCTTGCTATTAGTAGTCATGTGAATTTGGTATTCATTCGATATTTTGATGAGATGTGTGTTGTCTCTCCTCTAGTGGTGTTATGTGAACGTCGACTACATGACATTTCACCATTATTTGGGCCTAGAGGAAGGCATTGGGAAGTAATAAGTAGATGATGGGTTGCTAGAGTGACAGAAGCTTAAATCCTAGTTTATGCGTTGCTTCGTAAGGGTCTGACTTGGATCCACTAGTTTCATGCTATGGTTAGGTTTACCTTAATACTTCTTTTGTAGTTGCGGATGCTTGCAATAGGGGTTAATCATAAGTGGGATGCTTGTCCAAGAAAGGGCAGTACCCAGGCACAGGTCCACCCACATATCAAATGATCAAAGTACCGAACGCGAATCATATGAGCGTGATGAAAACTAGCTTCATGATAATTCCCATGTGTCCTCGGGAGCGCTTTTCCCATTATAAGAAATTGTCCAGGCTTGTCCTTTGCTACGAAAAGGATTGGGCCACCTTGCTGCACTTAATTTACTTTCATTTCTTGTTACCCGTTACAAATTATCTTATCACAAAACTATCTGTTACCTACAATTTCAGTGCTTACAGAGATACATTACTGAAAACCGCTTGTCATTTCCTTCTGCTCCTCGTTGGGTTCGACACTCTTACTTATCGAAAGGACTATGATAGATCCCCTATACTTGTGGGTCATCACCCATATAATCAAAGCCCCAAACATCAAATGGTTCAATCACAAGAGAATATTTCATAGGCATTTCTTGACGTCTACTAATATTACCAATTCTTTGACATTCATCGCAAGACAAGACAAACTTACGGGCATCTTTGTAGAGATTAGGCCAATAAAAACCGGACTGCAATACCTTATGCACATTTCTATCTCCAGTGTGGTGTCCTCCCTAAGCCTCGGAGTGACATTTGCGTAGGATCTGTTCCTGTTCATGCTCAGGTACACAACGTCTAATAACACCATCTACTCCTTTATAAAGGTGTGGGTCATCCCAGAAATAATGTGTTAAATCATAGGAAATTTTTTCTTTTGCTGGTATGTGAAACTAGGTGGTATAAATTTAGCAACAATGTAATTAGTATAATTAGCATACCATGGAGTAGTACGAGAAGCATTTATGGCAGCTAATTGTTCATCAGGAATGCTATCATCAATAGGTAGTGGGTCATCAAGAACATTCTCTAACCTAGACAAGTTGTCTGCAACGGGGTTCCCAACTCCCTTTCTGTCGATAATATGCAAATCAAATTCATGTAGCAAGAGAACCCATCTAATAAGTCTAGGTTTAGCATCTTTCTTTTCCATAAGATATTTAATAGCAGCATGATCAAAGTGAACAATTACTTTAGAGTCAACGATATAAGGTCTAAACTTATCACAAGCAAATACAACTGCTAAAAATTCTTTTCCAGTAGTAGCATAATTTCTCTGGGCACTGTCTAGAGTTTTACTAGCATATTGAATAACATTTAGTTTCTTATCAACTCTTTGTCCTAGAACAGCACCTACGGCATAATCACTAGCATCGCACATAATTTCAAAGGGTAAATTCCAATCAGGTGGCTGAAAAATAGGTGCAGAAATCAAAGCTTTCTTAAGTATTTCAAATGCTTCTACACAATCATCATCGATGACAAAAGGAATATCTTTTTGTAAGAGATTAGTTAGAGGCCTAGAAATTTTAGAGAAGTCCTTAATAAACCTCCTATAAAATTCGGCATGACCAAGGAAACTTCTTATACCTTTAATGTCTTTAGGACACATCATCTTTTCAATAGCATCAACTTTAGCTTTATCAACTTCAATACCTCTTTCAGAAATTTTATGCCCCAAGACAATGCCTTCATTAACCAGAAAGTGCCATTTTTCGCATTTCAATACAAGATTAGTTTCTTCGCATCTCTGCAAAACTCGATCAAGGTTGCTCAAGCAATCATCAAAAGAAGATCCATAAACGGAGAAATCATCCGTTAAAACCTCAACAATCTTTTCACAAAAGTCAGAGAATATAGCCATCATGCATCTTTAAAATGTAGTAGGTGCATTACATAAACCAAAAGGCACACGTCTATAAGCAAAAGTACCGAAAGGGCAAGTAAAAGTGGTGTTTTGTTGATCCTATTTTGGCACAGGTATTTGAGAGAAACCAGAGTAACCATTTAGAAATCAAAAACTTGTATGTTTGGATAATCTTTCTAGCATTTGATCAATAAAAGGCAAATGGTAATGACCCTTTTTAGTAGCTTTATTTAATTTGCGGAGATCAATTACCATCCTATAACCTGTAACAATTCTTTGTGGGATCAATTCATCTTTATCATTAGGAACGACGCTAATACCTCCTTTCTTAGGGACATAATGGACATGACTTACCCACTGACTATCAGCAACGGGATAAATTATACCTACCTCCAGGAGCTTTAGTATTTATTTTCTTACCACTTCTTTCATCTTAGGATTTAACCATCGTTGGTGCACAACAACTGGTTTGGCGTCTTTCTCCAGTTTTATTTTGTGTTGGCATAGAGTGGGACTAATGCCCTTAAGATCATCAAGAGTATATCCAATAGCAGCACTGTGCTTCTTCAGAGTTTTCAATAATTTCTCCTCTTCCTGCTCTAAAAGGTTAGCACTAATAATAACAAGATATATCTTCTTTTCATCAAGATAAGCATATTTAAGAGTATCAGGTAGTGGTTTAAGCTCAAACACAGGATCACCCTTGGGTGGTGGAGGATCCCCTAGAATTTCAACATGCAAGTTGTGTTTCAAAATAGGTCACTGTTTAAAGAATACTTTATCTATCTCCCTTCTTTCATTCATAAACATATCATTTTCATGGTCTAGCAAATATTGTTCTAAAGGATCATTCGGAGGCACGACAATAGAAGCAAGACCAATAATTTCATTCTTACTAGGCAATTCTTTATCATGGGGTTGTCTACGAAATGTAGCAAAATTAAAGTCATGAGACATATCCCCCAAACCAATCGTAACAATATCCTTTTCATAGTCTATATTTGCATTAACAGTATTCAAGAAGGGTCTACCAAATATCATGGGACAAAAGTCATCTTGTGGGGAACCAAGAACAAGAAAATTAGCAGGATATTTAACTTTCCCACACTAGACTTCAACATCTTTAACAATCCAAACTAGTGAAATAGTATCTCTATTGGCAAGCTTAATTGTAACATCGATTTCTTCTATCTCAGCAGGTGCAATATCATGCATAATTTCTTTGTATAAGGAATAGGTATTGCACTTGCACTAGCACCCATATCACATAAGCCATGATAACAATGATCTCCTATTTTAACAGAAATGAGAGGCATGCCTACAACAGGTCTATGTTTAATTTTAGTATCGGGTCTAGCAATTCTAGTAGCTTCATCATAGAAGTAAATAACATGCCCATCAATATGTTCAGCCAAGAGATCTTTAACCATAGCAATACTAGGTTCAACTTCAATTTGCTCAGGTGGTGTAGGTGTTCTAGTATTACTCTTACAAACCACAGTTGAAGCTTTAGCATGATCCTTTATCCTAACAAGGAAAGGTGGTTTCTCAATATAGGTAGTAGGAACAATAGGATCATTATAAGTGATAGTCTTTTCTTCAACTTTAATAGGTGCAACTACTTTTACTTCAATGGGAGGATTATATTTAAACCACTTCTCCTTAGGGAGGTCAACATGAGCAGCAAATGATTCACAGAAAGAAGCTACTATCTCAGAGTCAAGTCCATATTTAGTGCTAAATTCACGAAAAGCATCAGTATCCATAAAAGGTTTAACACAATCAAACTTAGGTGTTATACCTAACTCCTTACCTTCGTTGAGATCCCAATCTTCAGAGTTGCTTTAATTCTTTCCAATAAATCCCATCTTAATTCAATAGTCTTCATCATAAAAGAACTAGTACAAGAAGTATCGAGCATGGAGCGATTGTTGAGAGAAAGCCGAGCATAAAAGTTTTGAATAATAATTTCTCTTGAGAGCTCATGATTGGGGCATAAATATAACATTGACTTAAACGTCCCCCAAGCTTGAGCGATGCTTTCTCCTTCGCGAGGCCAACAATTATATATATAATTACGATCACGATGAACAAGATGCATAGGATAAAACTTCTGATGAAATTCCAATTTCAATCGGTTGTAGTTCCATGATCCCATATCATCACATAGCCTAAACCATGTCAATGCCTTTCCCTTCAAAGATAAAGGGAAGACCTTCTTCTTGATAACATCCTTGGGCATACCTGCAAGCTTAAATAATCCACAAACTTCATCCACATAAATTAGGTGCAAATCGGGATGCAATGTTCCATCTCCTGTAAAAGGATTAGCTAGCAGTTTCTCTACCATACCCAAAGGAATTTCAAAGTAAACATTTTCAGTAGGTTCAGTAGGTTGAGGAGCAACTCTTTGCTCTCTGGTCGGGGTGAAGATACCCTAACAAGCCCTCAAAGGATTATGTTCCATAGTAACAAGTGACGATGAAATTTCAGCACACTATATAAATTTTTCCTTACCAAGTTCCACTTACCAAAGGCGCTTCACTCCCCGGCAAGGACGCCAGAAAAGAGTCTTGATGACCCACAAGTTTAGGGGATCTATTGTAGTCCATTCGATAAGTAAGAGTGTCAAACCCAACAAGGAGCAGAAGGAAATGACAAGCGATTTTCAGTAAGGTATTCTCTACAAGCACTGAAAATATCGGTAACAGATAGTTTTGTGATAAGGTAATTCGTAACGGGTAATGAGCAATGAAATTAAATAAGGTGCAGCAAGATGGCCCAATCCTTTTTGTAGCAAAGGACAAGCCTGGAAAAATTCATATATGAAGGAAAATGCTTCCGAGGACACATGGGAATTATCGTCAAGCTAGTTTTCGTCACACTCATATGATTCGTGTTCGTTACTTTGATAATTTGGTATGTGGGTGGACCGGTGCTTGGGTACTGCCCTTTCTTGGACAAACATCCCACTTATGATAAACCCCTATTGCAAGCATCCGCAAGTACAAAAGAAGTATTAAGGTAAACCTTACCATAGCATGAAACATATGGATCTAAATCAGCCCCTTACGAAGCAACTCATAAACTAGGGTTTAAGCTTCTATCACTCTAGCAACCCATCATCTACTTATTACTTCCCAATGCCTTCCTCTAGGCCCAAATAATGGTGAAGTGTCATGTAGCTGACGTTCACATAACACCACTAGAGGAGAGACAACATACATCTCATCAAAATATCAAACGAATACCAAATTCACATGACTACTTATAGCAAGATTTCTCCCATGTCCTCAGGAACAAACGTAACTACTCACAAATCGTATTCATGTTCATAATCAGAGGGGTATTAATATGCATAAAGTATCTGAACATATGATCTTCCACCAAATAAACCAACTAGCATCAACTACAAGGAGTAATCAACACTACTAGCAACCCACAGGTACCAATCTGAGGCTTTGAGACAAAGATCAGATACAAGAGATGAACTAGGGTTTGAGAGGAGATGGTGCTGGTGAAGATGTTGATGGAGATTGACCCCCTCCCACTGAGAGGATTGATGGTGATGACGATGGTGATGATTTCCCCCTCCCGGATGGATGTTTCCCCGGCAGAACAGCTCCGCCGGAGCCCTAGATTGGTTCCGCCAAGGTTCCGCCTTGTGGCGGCGGTGTCTCGTCCCGAAAGCTTGCTTGTGAATTTTTCTAGGGTAAAAGACTTCATATAGTAGAAGATGGGCACCGGAGGCCTGCCAGGGGGCCCACGAGGCAGGGGGCACGCCCAGGGGGGTAGGGCGCGCCCCCACCCTCGTGGATGGTGGGTGGGCCCCCTTTGGTATTTTCTTCGCTCTGTATTTTTTATTAATTCCAAAAATAACTTCCGTGGAGTTTCAAGATTTTTGGAGTTGTGCAGAATAGGTCTCTAATATTTGCTCCTTTTCCATCCCAAAATTCCAGCTGCCGGCATTCTCCCTTTTCCTGTAAACTTTGTAAAATAAGAGAGAATAGGCATAAGTATTGTAACATAACGTGTAATAACAGCCCATAATGCAATAAAGATCAATACAAAAGCATGATGCAAAATGGACGTATCAGACCCTCGCGAGGGGCCAGGCCTCGCAAGGCGGGTGACGCCAAGACTCTCGAAGGAATCGGCCTCCTCAGGCTGGCTCCTGAGGGGCAGAGAGTTCTATTCAAGCTACCTCACGAGGCTTGGCTGACGTGAGCCATGACGACCAAGGCCAGGAGGGCACCAGGTGGGCGCAGAGCGCGGGTTTCCTCTTCGGTGCAAAGGAAGCAGGACGCAGGCGCGGAGTCTCGAGGAATTAGCCAAAGGTTTCCATTCTGGTGCAACGAGAAAAAGACCACCAGGACGGCAGGACGGAGGTCATCGACGAGCCCACCACAGCGTCACGACCAGAAGCTTTTTGCAGGCGAAGACTACTTTTGTCAGGATAGACTGTACTACTTGTTCCCTTTCAAATCTGGCCATTGTGGGATCCCGTCATATAAATAGACTGTACTACTTCTAGAGCATGGAAAAGGGACACTATAAATAGGACTAGCCAGCACCATGGAAAAGGGACAAGATCAGAACAAGTAGAGCACCACACCAGCTCAAGAACACATCACCTCCTGAGGCTTGTTTATCCACTGTACCAGTTCATCCATAGCCCTTCCGGGCAATCCACCATACCGCACTGGATTAGGGTATTACACCACAACGGTGTCCCAAACCAGTATAAATCGCTGTGTCTTCGTGTCTCTTTGAGCTCAACGCGCTAAGCTTAGGAGGATCGTGAGTAGGCAGGCTGGGCAGGTTGAGATCTTCACACGCACCCCAGAGTTCGAACCTCTCAAGGGTTTGCGGATCCCTAAATCCGACACAATTGCTGGCAGAAAACGCGCGGAGGGACGCGAGCAGAGCGCTCCGCGGTCGCCTCAACGGCGAGCAACCATATATATGCATATAGCAGTTGAACACGAAAGGAAAAGTTGTCCACAACCCGAGCGTGCCGACGGACATGAGCAGAGCGCGCTGTGGCGCCTAACGGTGAGCAACCACATATATGCATATAGCAATTGAACTATTTATATAAATTAAGCATTACTGCTTAATCTATGAATGAAATCTATGCTTAATTACTGAATTTTAGTTGCAAAAATTAGATAGTGCTAGTGATTTTTAGCTGCATATTTTGACAAATCGCCATTGGAACCGCTGGATGTCCTCTCTGTATGTGTCGTTGTGGGTGTGCTTATTGTGTCGTGCGTCGGCCCAAACACTGGCGCACGACTTATAAATTGACGGATGGAGTACTAGTTAAAGTGATGCATATAATTAAGCAAAGGGATCACACATGTCTGTATTGACTGGAATGAGAATGCAATATCACAATAAGAATTAAGGCCACGATGACGCGATGGCAGTGGTGGTTACAGGAGGCAAGAAGAAAGATGCATCCATCAACGTGCGACCTCCTCCTCCTCAACTCAGTGCGTCGGGCCACCGACCGGCGGCTAAGGAGAGGCGGCTTTTGTGGCGAGGTCAAGGTGCTTCTCAGCAAAGGCATCCAAGGCTTCCAGCCAGTTGAAGAAGTCCAACGTCGTAGCGTCCTAACTGGCCTTGTAGATACCTATGTACATGATTTGCTCGTACACATGGATGTGTAGGTCGACGAATTCTTGCAGGGCGAGGCGCCTCGCGGCGAGCGCGGCCTCTAGGTGGACATTCTTTGTGGCGTCGGCGGGCAGTCGTAGGGCCACTAGTGCTTGAAACAGGTTCTGACCATGGAGGCCGATTAGGGTGGCAGGCAATGAGGAGCCCGGGTGCGCGGGCTGGAGGAGTACGGCGATGTCGTCTGTGAGCTTCTTGACGACGGTGAACTTGTTGGTGGTGGCAACGATCATCTAGTCCAACTGAGAGTCGTAGTTGGCGTCGACGGCGGCCATCCACCAGCCGGTCGCCAACACCGTCTGGAGACGATCCTCGGTGCCATGCCGCAGGCCGGCATCATGGACCGTCTGGCACAACTGCTGGCCGCTCACGTGCATCGCTGCCATGGGTCTGGAGTGAGCACTTTTGCGCTTAGTGTAGGTGCTTAGGTGCGTACGATGTGTGAGGGAGTCCTGGACTAGGGGGGTGTCCGGATAGCCGAACTATCATCATCGGTCGGACTCCAAGACTATGAAGATACAAGATTGAAGACTTCGTCCCGTGTCCGGATGGGACTTTCCTTGGTGTGGAAGGCAAGCTTGGCGATACGGATATGTAGATCTCCTACCATTGTAACCGACTCTGTGTAACCCTAGCCCTCTCCGATGTCTATATAAACCGGAGGATTTTAGTCCATAGGACACAACAACAATCATACCATAGGCTAGCTTTTAGGGTTTAGCCTCCTTGATCTCGTGGTAGATCCACTCTTGTACTACCATATCATCAATATCAATCAAGCAGGAGTAGGGTTTTACCTCCATCGAGAGGGCCACTCTTGTACTACCCATATCATCAATATCAATCAAGCAGGAGTAGGGTTTTACCTCCATCGAGAGGGCCCGAACCTGGTAAAAACATCGTGTCCCTTGTCTCCTGTTACCATCCGCCTAGACGCACAGCTTTGGGACCCCTACCGAGATCCGCCGGTTTTGACACCGACATTGGTGCTTTCGTTGAGAGTTCCTCTGTGCCGCCGCAATCGTGAAGGATGCCTCTTCCGCCTTTAAAGACGGTACCATTGCTAAGGAGCTTTGGCCACCGCCAAACTATCCGCTAGGTGGTTTTCTTATGACCGCTTGTTCGCCGCCATCCGACAATGACCTCTCGGGTCATCAAAAGCGATCTTCACGCCAACTCGAATTCACCGAGCAGCTGGACCCGATGGAGCTCTCTTCAGAACGAGCTCTTGGATCGCATCGCCGCCTCGGGAGTCGCTATGACTATGATCGATTGGGCTTAAACCGATCCGAGAGAGATTAACTCTCCCGTGTTACCCACCACGTTGCGGTGGTAGAGGAACAACGCGGCGACTCTTCTTCTATATTAAAGACCAGTTATGTCCGGACTCCTGATCCCTCCATGCCGGATTCCTACGGAGGACGGACGTCAATCAAGTACGGAACCTAAAGTCAAGCAGCGGACCAGATTCGTTCGACGAAATCCAGCAATCCAAGCTTCCAAATTCGGAAACTTTTCGGCCCTTGAGCCTCAAGTTGGGCAGGGTTCCGGACTTAATTCCACTCGCCCACCCAAACATAAGCGATCTATCTCAAATCCGGCAAGAGCCCACAGAGACAGTACATCATTACTGGGCCAGATTCCTCCTGGTTATGGATAGGATAAAGGACTGCCGTGAGGAAAGCGCAATCTCAATTTTCTGCAACAATTGCACGGACAAGGGAATCACGAATGCCATAAGTCGCCGCGAAATTACACGCTTCGCCGACCTAGCGTCCATAGTACGAAAGTACTGTGCGATGGAGAGTACCTGGAAAACCGAAACTAAGTTTTGGGACAATCCGGCTCCGAATGCAACCCTAGTCCGAAACAAAAGGGTGCATCATGCTCAGGCACCCGGGACAAAAACCAAAAAGCAAAAACCCCATAAAGGGCACGGAACCGTACTGGAGGGATGGCTCAGCAGACCCTATAAAATCCATAGTATAGAGGGCGCCACTCCAACACATAGCCTTCGAGCATGTTGGATACTACAGCAGGTGGCCAAAAGTGGCGAAGAGCTTCTAGCCCCGGAGAACCAGCCCAACAGTACCCGTACGGTATTAACAGTCTTCGAGACTTTCACATCAAATAATATGCGGAAACGAACAATCCGCAGCCTCGCCGAAGTATACCAAGTAGCAACAACAAATCCATGGAGCGACACGGCTATCACCTTCAACGCCAGCAACGAACCTAAATTCCGAACAGCCCGAGCACCAGCCGCATTGGTCCTCAGTCCAATAGTGGACGACTTTCGTCTTACCAAGGTACTCATGGATGGCGGCAGCGGATTAAACCTCATCTACGAGGAAACCCTTCGAAAAATGGAAATAGATCGAGCCGCATTGAGCGAAGCAGACAACCTTTAGAGGAATAATCCCTAGACGGGAAGCACGCTGCACAGAAAAATTACACTAGATGTGGTGTTCGCTCACGGACAACTACAGTCCGAGGAGGTCACGCCCAAGTGACCCTGCTCAGCAGCGGATATCACGCTTATTAGGGCGAGAGGCATTCACAATTTTTCAAGCTATACCCCATTATGGGTACATGAAGCTTAAAATGCCCGGCCCAATGGAATCATCACTCTTGTCGCTGATCCGGACATAGCACTCGCTACGAAAACAAGACAGACGACTAGCCCTAGAGGCACTATCCAAGCCCTAGCGGCAGAGGAACTCATCACACAAGCGCTCCACGGTGAACAGGGACGATGTGATACTCGATAAGAGATCCAAGTCCACCTCTTTTAAACCAGCGGACGAAATAGTCAAATTCCAAGTCCATCCAACGGACCCCACAAAGACGGCCTCCATTGGGGCACAATTAAACCCTGATGTAGACGCCACACTACGAGAATTCCTTCGGGAAAATTGGGACATCTTTACCTGGCACCCTTCAGATATGCCAGGAATCCCACGCAGGTTGGCAGAACACAGCCTTAACATCCTAAAAGGATTCAAGCCAGTCAAACAGGCTCTTCGGCGATTTTCCGAACCCAAAAGACAGGCAATGGGAGAGGAGCTAGCCAAACTATTAGAAGCTGGATTCATCAGAGACATCAAACATCCGGACTGGCTAGCAAACCTGGTAATGGTACCAAAAAAGGACAAATCTTGGCGCCTGTGTGTCGATTTTAAAGACCTTAACAAGGCTTGTCCAAAGGATCCTTTCCCCCCTTCCCCGCATCGATCAAATCATCGATGCTATCGCAGGGCACGATTCATTGTGCTTCCTCGACGCATACTCCGGCTACCATAAAATCAAGATGGCGGAGATTGACCAAGCAGCAACGGCATTCATTACTCCATACGGACCATTCTGCTTCAACACAATGCCCTTTGGACTCAAAAACGCCGGCGCAACATATCAGCGCATGATTCAAACATGTCTGGCTACCCAGATCGGCAAAACAGTGGAGGCATACATAGACGATGTGGTCATCAAGACCAAACACGTCGAAACTCTAGTAGACGATTTGAGGCTCACATTCGACAACCTCCGAGCATATGACATTAAGCTCAACCCGAAAAATGCGTTTTGGCGCATCACCGGAAAGCTCTTGGGCTTCATTGTATCCGGTAGAGGAATTGAAGCAAACCCAGCCAAGATCCGAGCTCACACAGCTTGGATATCCCAAAAGACCTCAAACAAATACAAAATTGATCGATGCGTGGCGGCTTTAAGCCGCTTCATCTCCGTTGGGAGAAAAGGCATTGCCCTCTATCGCCTCCTTAGGCGCACCAACACTTCGAATGGACGGATGCTGCCACGGCCGACTCAAGAAATAAAGGCCATATTGGCAACAACCGTCTGGCCGCGCCTAACTTGGGCGAACCAATGTTGTTATATATCGCGCAACACATCAAGTTGTAAGCGCGGTGCTCGTCGTCGAACGAGAAACAAAAGGGCACAAATTCCCTCTTCAAAAACCAGTGTACTACGTATCCACTGTCTTAACTCCATGCAAGTCCCGGTACCCACATTATCAAAAGATAGCGTACGCGGTGTTCATGGCATCCCGGAAGCTGCGACACTACTTTCAAGAGTGTTCGATAACAGTGGCCTCCGAAGTACCTCTCAACGACATTATAAACAACCGCAACGCGACGGGCAGGATTGCAAAATGGGTCATCGAGCTCTTACCATTCGACATAACCTACAAACCACGGTGAGCTATAAAGTCGCAAGTTTTGGCGGACTTCATCGCAGAATGGACTGAAGCCGAACTCCCTAAAGAGTACGGCGCATACTCCAATTGGATCATGCACTTCGACGGCTCTAAAATGTTGGCGGCTTGGGGGCTGGCGCGTCTTGACGCCCCCAACCGGAGATACAGATCAATACGCACTTCAAATAATGTACACGGACTCCAACAACGCAGCCGAATACGAGGCCCTTCTACATGGTCTCCGGATGGCAATCTCCATGGGCATTCAACGCCTAGAGGTCCGCGGGGATTCAAACCTTGCAATATCCCAAGTAAATGGAGACTTTGATGCCAAGGATCCAAAAATGGCAGCCTACCGTAACGCCGTCTTAAAAATGTCAGCTCGGTTCGAAGGACTCGAATTCCACCATGTAGCCCAGGATAATAACCATGCGACCGACATGTTGGCACGCATCGGCGCAAAGCGCGACGCCGTCCCGCCAAATATCTTCCTGGAGCGGCTCTTTAAGCCATCCGTAGTATGGGAAGAGGAGTCCGGAAACAACAATCCGGAACCAACCGCACCGCCCAACACCGAACATTCTGACACAACCGGTGGCTCAGCCAATGAAATAACACCTTCAGCCCAAGAAATAATGGCAGTCATTGCCCCGTGGACGGAACCATTCCTAGCCTACTTAATTAGGCAGGAACTCCCCGAAGACCAAAATGAGGCCCGCTGCATAGTACGACGATCTAAAGCCTACAAGGTCCATGAGGGAGAGCTTTATAAGAAAAGCACAACCGAGTCCTTCAAAGGTGCATCTCCGAAGAGGAAGGGCGAAATCTGCTAGCTGAAATTCACGCCGGACTCGGCGGGCACCACGCTGCAGCCCGGGCCCTTGTAGGCAAGGCCTTCCGTACAGGATTTTATTGGCCGACGGCGCGGGCAGATGCTCAGGACTTAGTCCAACGATGCGTCGGGTGCCAGCTTTTTGCTAATCAAAGCCACATGCCACCCACCGCCCTCAAAACTATACCCATCACCTGGCCATTCGCGGTCTGGGGGCTTGACATGGTCGGACCCCTTAAAGGGGGAACCCACAAGCAAAAGTACCTATTGGTCATGGTGGACAAATTCACCAAATGGATAGAGGCCAAGCCAGTTAAAACGGTCGAATCTGGACCGGAGATAGACTTCATATCTGGGGTAGTACACCGTTATGGCGTCCCCCACAGCATCATCACTGATAATGGCACGAACTTCATGGCCGACGAGGTTAAACTCTGGTGCAAAAATATGGGCATCAAGCTCGACTACGCTTCAGTCTATCACCCTCAAACTAACGGTCAAGTCAAACGAGCAAATGGTCTAATCATGAGCGGCATTAAACCCAGGTTAGTGCGGTCCCTCATGGAATCTAACACGCACTGGGTGGAGGAGCTCAACTCCGTACTCTGGGGGGCTGCGGACCACGCCAAATCGTACTACCGGATTCACGCCATTCTTTATGGTATACGGCGCAGAGGCAGTTTTGCCCTGCGATATAATTCACGACTCACCTCGAGTGCGCATGTACGAAGAAAGAGAAGCCGAGTTGGATTGGCAGGACAGTTTGGACGCATTGGAGGAGGATCGTGACGTGGCAAAGGCTCGCTCCATTCTATCGCCAGCAGCTCAAGATATCAAAGCAGAGAAGTACGGGCCAAAACTTACAATGTTGGCGAACTAGTTCTACGCTCACGGACAAGAAAAAGGACAAACTCAAGCCCAAATGGGAAGGTCCTTCATCATCGACCAAGTCCCGACAAAGCGGAGCATACCGCCCACGAACGATCGACAACCGACTCGAGCCGAACCCATGGAACGCAGCCCGTCTCCGAAGATTCTACGCCTAGCGCCGGACTCAGAGTTCGTCTCCTTCCTCCGTCCACATTTTATACTTTAGCTTCCTTCTATTTCTCTCTCTCTTTTTTTCCTCCCTTTTTCGTAAAGCCTTTGAGGGCTGAGCTGCGCATTGTTCGCACACACTTAACGTGCTACTCGCACTCATTATACCTGGGGGCTTCTTTAACAGAAGCTTATTTATATGGGCTTCATGCCCAACACATGTGTTAAACTTCCGCATGTACCTTTTTATTCACCATTATATGCATCGATATGACTTAAGTTTTGGCCAAGCTGGGTTGCCTGGCTCCTGTGCTTACCCCTATGTTCCCGATTGTTCGGCTAGGAGGTAAAGGGAGCACCTCTGCGATTGTTACTGCCAGGTCAGCCGGATGTGTACCTCAGACTGGGTGAAGCCGAAAGCTAGCGTTCTTAAGGGAATATTTGGTCGGTGACTTGAAAGATGATTTCTTACATATTTATTTATCTGCCCCCAGATGTTTTTCTGCTCTTTTCGCAGTCCGGACATGCACTTTAGGGCATGCCTCCCAGGGAAAGGAACCCCTAACGGAACTATTCTCCCTGGAAGATGTTTCTTACTAACCATGTAATATAACATAACTAGTTGGGCACTTGTCTGATAAAGCACTAATGACCCCTATGCCTGGTCTCCATGCATGCCCCGGGTTTTTCATAACCGTGAGGGTATTCAGACACACTCCGGACTCTTGGGTCCCGAGGTTGAAGCGAAAAGGTCCGCAAAGACAAACGATCTACAATCCGGCTAGAAGGCATTTTACATGTCATTTTAGATTACATCGTCAAATTGACTGATTGTACTCCTCTTCTATCCCATCTAACAGGTTGTCTAGCTTACAGTCCCATTGGGAATACTTAGCGGCCAACTCTACTTGGCCGTACATTAAGCTCACAGGAATCTCCTTCCCATCGGGCCCCACAGGTCCGACCTCGGCCATGTGGTTCGGATCAGCCTTCGTGTACCGCGTCTTCACCATGGCCCAGGCCTCCCGGGCGCCTTGACGGCAGGCCGATATCTTCCATAGACGGAAGCGCTGCCGTGCTCCCTGAAGCTTCTCCGCAAGCCCTCCAAGACCCTCGGGCAGGGAGACGGACGGCCATAAGGCCTGGACGACGCTGCTCATCGCCTGTCGAACACGTTCGTGCAACTGCAGCAGCTCGGGAAGCAGATCACCTGTTGAACCGGGCATTTCCTCCGCAGGACGACCCGTGAGCGCACCTACAGACATATTTCTATCAATCGACTCCCTCGCCGAACTCTTCTTTTCAAAAGAGTTTGCTCAAGCACTTACTATAAATGCCGCGACGAAGCCGCTGATTCTCCTTCACGGAGCCAGACAACTGGGCCCGAGCACCTTTTAGCTCTTCGCCCAGCTGGGTGTGGGCATCTTGGAGTTTGTTCCTCTCCTGCTACACCTTCATAAGCACCCTCCCACCGGCTTTCAGCTAGCGCAGTAGCTGCTGCTTGTCCGGATCAAGTCCAGCAACATCTACAATATCATTGTCAGACTTATAAGCACGCCGCACTTCATAAACCACTTATCTTTTTGAAGTATGTGTTACTAGAAGGGGTCTCTGTGGCTCCTCCTGCGGCGGCTAGTGCGGCCTCAAGCTGGGCCTTGCACTCTTGAAGCTCCTGGGACAGTTGGGTATTCTTCTCCGTAAGATCCTGCATATCAAATGATCCTTAAATCAGTTATTCTAACTACTTTAAGTCTCGGGGGCTACTGGCATATGTAACTATTAAATTCCTTACTCGTATGTCTTTTACATACTGCTCCGTGGCTCTGGTTAAACCATCTTGAGCGGCACGGAGGTGCGCGTCCCCCGCATTAAAGGCATTCAACGCCTCCGGGGAGAAACACGCGTCACGAAGAACTGTCCGACGACAGCTGTGATTCATGGCGCTCTCCACCTCAGACCTGGTGGCGGACAGCCTGTCGGCATCCTCCGCTGGAGGAGTAACCGGCCCGCGCCTTGCGCTTGCCTCCCCCTCCGGACCAGGTGTTGGAGCCTGGCTGGCGGAGGCTTGGTTGGCAACCTCTCCGGGCATAGTCCGGCGAGCGCTCTTTCTCCTGGAAAAGTCATGAGCATTAATATACCTCCTAGGAATCTTTCCCTTAAAAATGGTGGCGTGCTATACCGTTGCGGCGACGTTTCGATTCGCACCACACCCCTCTTCTGCCTGCTGGGCCGAACTGGCCCTTGTTGGTCAGCCTCCGCGGGTTCGGCTTCCTGCCTTGAAGGCACCTCCTGCGAGACACCGTTGGTATACGGTGGTCAGAAATAAGCACGGATGAAGTAATGGTGTCGGGACTCCGGTCATAGTTACCTGGGAAGCCGGAGATAAACCGGGGTAGTCAGCCGTGATGGCGACTAAAGCATTGTCCATGCTGAGTTGGTGGAACACCTCGTCAATCAGCTCCACCTCTATGTCCGGATCCTCTCCGGAGGCCGGATCAAGGGATCTTCCCGGATCCTCGGGTTGTGGAGTCGGACTGTGTATGCCCTCCACATCCCGGCGCAGTTCCTGTGTCGAAACCATAAAGTAAGACACTTAACTTTGAAAGCACGGATCGGATAGATAAACATCCACTTACCCAGCTCCGAGGGTTATTCATGGAGAATCCATTTAATGGACTCGTGTGGAGGAAGTCCTCCTTCTCCCCCTTGTACAAGCCGGACAGGATCTTCACCAGATCGGCGGCCGATCCCGGCCCCTTGCGGCCATGACGGGTGGCGTCATTCTCCCGCTGAAATCCCACATGGGTGGCCCCTATATTGGAGTGGCTGCACCCTCGCATAATGCACGTGGCCATGACTCAATCATGGTCAATCCGAATAGGCCAAGAACCTTATCCGCCCATCGATATTGGACGCCCTATCATCTTCCCGCTGAGGGCTCATGGGCGCCAACTCAGCGCTTTCTTCAGAGGAGCATTGCTGAACTCCGGAGGCCGATCCGAACTGGGTCTGGCAGCGGGGCGTCTTCCATATAAAACCATTCCGAAGGCCAGTCTTCGGACGCCTTCTTCGGGGTTCCGGATAGATATCCGGTCCCGACGATGCGCCATATTTCGGCTCCGCCCACTTGATATATCGACCCCTCGTAAGAACGGGGTACGAGGCAAAACAGTCTCTTCCACAGCGCAAAATGGGGCTCGATGCCCAAGAACAGCTCGCAAAGAGCTACGAAACCCGCAATGTGCAAAATGGAGGCGGGTGTAAGGTGATGAAGCTGGAGTCCGTAGAACTCCAGGAGCCCCCGGAGAAACGGATGTATGGGAAACCCGAACCCCCTTGTTAGATAAGGGACGAAGCACACCCGCTCTCCTTTGGAGGGATTGGGGTGTTCTCTGCCGCTTCCACCTTTGTAGGTGGCCATCCGCTCGAACCGGGACTATGAAGGCCAAGGAAGGTATCCTCCGCTTGAGCGCCACCAGCTCATTGTCGGAATCAACATTTCCTCCAATCTCCTGGCTTAGGGCTGGGAGCACGAGAGGAGGAGCCGCGTCGACTGTCCATGTTGGAGTGGATTTTTTCAGAGGTGCTCCGATGAGTACTCGCGGAAGGAGGATGGTGTGATTTGGATCTAGATCCTTGCCTCTCTTATAGGCAGCTTAATCGTGCAGCTTGGGGGTAAAACGTAAAAATACCCTGGCTTTTCGCATTCATACGACATGTGGAAGAGGGCCATTATTGGACGTGGAAGCCAAGGAGCGCAACATTTATAAGGAAGCCGGACACTATTCGGCAAGCACATGGAATTTGGAGGAGAACCCGCCTTGCAATGCCAAAGACAATATACGCGCCGGACTCGTCGTCATTGAAGCCTGGTTCGGGGGCTACTGAGGGAGTCCTGGACTAGGGGGTGTCCGGATAGCCGAACTATCATCATCGGCCGGACTCCAAGAATATGAAGATACAAGATTCAAGACTTCGTCCCATGTCCGGATGGGACTTTCCTTGGCGTGGAAGGCAAGCTTGGCGATATGGATATGTAGATCTCCTACCATTGTAACCGACTCTGTGTAACCCTAGCCCTCTCCGGTGTCTATATAAACCGGAGGGTTTTAGTCCGTAGGACACAACAACAATCATACCATAGGCTAGCTTTTAGGGTTTAGCCTCCTTGATCTCGTGGTAGATCCACTCTTGTACTACCCATATCATCAATATCAATCAAGCAGGAGTAGGGTTTTACCTCCATCGAGAGGGCCCGAACCTGGGTAAAAACATCGTGTCCCTTGTCTCCTGTTACCATCCGCCTAGACGCACAGTTCGGGACCCCCTACCCGAGATCCGCCGGTTTTGACACCGACAATGTGGTAGATGCATTGGAATGGAGGGGCGCCTTTATATGAGTGCAAACTGCGTTGCATTCACATCATGCTGCCTCTTTTCCCGGTCCTCCTCCCATTACTTCCCTCATGCATTCATGATGCTAATTGAAGGAGGATGCATCATTGGTCGTTCAACATTTCAAGAACCGCTACCTCTCCTCGCTCGCATTAAAGCCAGACGAGAACTGCGCCACCATTGTCAAATCAAATAGTACTGCTCCACCCACTGCACGCCCGGCTGAACACACCTCCTCCCCTCCATCTATGCTTAATTACTGAATTTTAGTTGCAAAAATTAGATATTGCTAGTGATTTTTAGCTTCATATTTTGACAAATCGCAGTGTTACAAGGTTGACAAACGGCAATGTTACTAGATCAACAAATGTCAATCTTTCAGTTTGACAAATGGCAACATACCCAATATGACAGATGCAAATCTTACCAAATTTTTTGTATGTGGTTGCACACGGGTCATCCAAAAGAACCGTTTGCGTTGAAGAGATGCACAAATCCTGCTCTCACTTTGCATACGGGTGTTCTTTCTAAAACGTTTTGCGATCAAGAGCCATTAAAACCTATAGCCATTAAAACCAAGACACGTGGCGTCACGTGAATGGTTAAATTTGAATTATGCACATAAATGCATTGAAAACTCAATTAATGCACAAAAATGTCCAAACGAACCCCGAAAAATCTCAAAAATTGACACAACACTCATGTTTTTCTATGTTGACACGAGAAAAAATTTGAAAGCAATAAGAGGCAATGGATATCATTTCGTCCCCAAAGGTGGGACGTTCCCTACCGAAATCATCATGCTTGTTGTGAGAAGCTCTGGTTTGTGAGAAGCATATACCCAAACCTGCCCCAAATGGGACAAAAAATTTACCATGACATGTTGATGCCGCTCCATGATAGCATGCCAAGTTACATGAATTTCAGACGAGTTTTGGATTTACTAGAATTTAAAAACCAGGTATCTCAATGTTTGCGGCCGAGTGATGGTGGTAGGGTGTTTGACATTCATTCCCATTTCTTGCATGGGACCTAAGCATGCAACCAAGGACACAGATTTGAATTTTCAACCAATTTATATGCATTAGAGCATGTGCATGTAGTTCAAATTTGAACTATGCACATATATGCATTGAAATACTCAATTAATGCATAAAAATGTCCAAACGAACCCCAAAAAATCCCAAAAATTGACACAACACTCCTGTTGTTCTATGTTGACATGAGAAATTTTTTGAAAGCAATAAGAGGCAATGAATATCGTTTCATCCCCAAAGGTGGGACGTTCCCTACCGAAACCATCAGGCTCGTTGTGAGAAGCTCTGGTTTATGAGAAGCATATCCCCAAACCTGCCCCAAATGGGACAAAAAAATTACCACGGCATGTTGATGCCGCTGCATGATAGCATGCGAAGTTTCATGAATTTCAGACGAGTTTTGCATTTACTAGAATTTAAAAACCAGGTATCTCAATGTTTGCGGCCTAGTGACGGTGGCAGGGTGTTTGACATTCATTCCCATTTCTTGCATGGGACCTAAGCATGCAACCAAGGATACATATTTGAATTTTCAACCAATTTATAGGCATTAGAGCATGTGCCTACAGTTCACATTTGAATTATGCACATGAATGCATAGAAAACTCAGTTAATGTATAAAAATGCCCAAGCAAACCCCCAAAAATCCCAAAGATTGACACAACACCCATGTTGTTCTATGTTGACACTAGGAAAAAATTGAAATCGAGAAGAGGCAATGCATAATGTTTCGTCCAGAATGGTGAAACGTTCCCTACCGAAAACATCGGGCTTGTTATGAGAAGCTCTGGTTTGTGAGAAGCATATCCCCAAATTTTCCCCAAATGGGACAAAAAAATTACCACGACATGTTGATGCCGCTCCATAACAGCATGCCAAGTTTCATGAATTTCAGACGAGCTTTGGATTTACTAGAATCTGAAAACCAGGTATCTCAATGTTTGCAGCCAAGTGACGGTGGCAGGGTGTTTGACATTCATTCTCATTTCTTGCATGGGACCTAAGCATGCAACCAAGGACACATATTTGAATTTTCAACTAATTTATATGCATCAGAGCATGTGTATGTAGTTCAAATGTGAATTATGCACATGAAAATTGACACAACACTCCCGTTGTTCTATGTTGACACTAGGAAAAAAACTGAAACCGAGAAGATGCAACGGATATCGTTTCGTCCAGAAAGGTGAAACGTTCCCTACCGAAACCATCACACTTGTTGTGAGAAGCTCTGGTTTATGAGAAGCTTATACCCAAACCTGCCCCAAATGGGACAAAAGGCATGTTGATGCGGCTCCATGATAGCATGCCAAGTTTCATGAATTTCGGAGACTTTTGGATTTACTAGAATTATAAAAGTAAGTACGTCGATGTTTGCCGGGGAGCCACGGTGCTGTGGTGTTCAAAATTCATCCCCATTTCTTGTATGGGACAAAGCATAAACCCATGGACACATATATGATTTTACAACCCATGTTGGTACACCGGAGCATGTGCATGTAGTTTAATTTTGAATTGTGCACCTGAAATGGCTAGAAAACCAATTTAATGTATAAAATTTCCAAACGAACCCGGAATAATTCCAATTCTTTTACGACACACATATAGTTGCATGTTCACTGCAGATAAAAGGTCTAGCAATTCAAACACCATCCATTGCCGCTGTGACCCCATTATGTAATTCAAATCAAGAAGAAAAATCAAGTAGATCCCACACAGTTTATTATAACCAACCATGTGAGATGTGATATGTCTCCAATGTATCTATAGTTTTTTATTATTCCATGCTATTATATTACCCATTTTGGATGTTTATGGGCTTTACTCTACACTTTTATATCATTTTTGGGACTAACCTACTAACCGGAGGCCCAGCCCGAATTGTTGTTTTTTTGCCTATTTCAGTGTTTCGAAGGAAAGGAATATCAAACGGAGTCCAAACGGAATGAAACCTTCATGGGCAATCTTTTTGGAACAAACGCAATCCAGGAGACTTGGAGTGGACATCAAGAAGTAACTGAGGCGGCCACGAGGGTGCCCGGCGCGCCCCCTACAGGTGGGCGCGCCCACCCTCGTGGGCCCCTCATGGCTCCCCTGACCTACCTCCTTCGCCTATATATATCTACGTACCCCAAAAACATCCAAGAGCACCATGAAAAACTATTTCCACCGCCGCAACCTTCTGTATCCGCGAGATCCCATCTTGGAGCCTTCGTCGGCGCTCCGTTGGAGGGGGGAATCGGCCACGGAGGGCCTCTACATCATCTCCAAGGCCTCTCCAATGAGTTGTGAGTAGTTTACCACATACCTTCGGGTCCATAGTTATTATCTAGATGGCTTCTTCTTTCTCTTTGAATCTCAATACAAAGTTCTCCTCGATCTTCTTGGAGATCTATTCGATGTAACTCCTTTTGCGATGTGTTTGTCGAGATCCGTTGAATTGTGGGTTTATGATCAAGTTTATCTATGAGAAATAATTGAATCTTCTCTGAATTCTTTTATGTGTGATTGGTCATCTTTGCAAGTCTCTTAGAATTATCAGTTTGATTTGGCCTACTAGATTGATCTTTCTTGCAATGGGAGAAGTGCTTAGCTTTGGGTTCAATCTTGCGGTGTCCTTTCCCAGTGACAGCAGGGGCAGCAAGGCACGTATTGTATTGTTGCCATCGAGGATAAAAAGATGGGGTTTATATCATATTGCATGAGTTTATCCCTCTACATCATGTCATCTTTCTTAATGCGTTACTCTGTTCTTCATGAACTTAGTACTCTAGATGCTGACATGAGTCGGTCGATGTGTGGAGTAATAGTAGTAGATGCAGAATCGTTTCGATCTAATTTTCACGGACGTGATGCCTATATACATGATCATGCCTAGATAATCTCATAACTATGCACTTTTCTATCAATTGCTCGACAGTAATTTGTTCACCCACCGTAATACTTATGCTATCTTGAGAGAAGCCACTACTGAAACCTATGGCACCCGGGTCTATCTTTTATCATATAAGTTTTCCATCTACTTTATTTGCTTCTTTTATTTTCCAAACTATATCATAAAAATACCAAAAATATTTATCTTATCTTATTATCTCTATCAGATCTCACTTTTGCAAGTTACTGTGAAGGGATTGACAACCCCTTTATCGCGTTGGTTGCAAGGTTCTTGTTTGTTTGTGTAGGTGTGTGGGACTTTTGAGGAGCCTCCTACTGGATTGATACCTTGGTTCTCAAAAACTGAGGGAAATACTTATGCTGCTTTGCTGCATCACCCTTTCCTCTTCAAGGGAAAACCAACGCAGTGCTCAAGAGGTAGCAAGATGCAGCACAAAATATCTTGGAGCACCGTCGGAGTATAGTACGCATATGCCTTACGCGAGAAGGTGCGACAGCTACAGTCGATAGCCCGCTCTGAATAAGGGACCGTGTCTGATGACACTTTTGCGCGCCAGTTTTTTTCGCTGAAGCGATTCCAAATTTTCGGCTTCCGCAGAAATATCTACCTCCCCTCCCCTTACCAAAAGCCACATTTCCCCTGTTTCCGCCTTCCTTTCCAAGTTGAAACCTTCACTCCTTGCTTTCAGCGCCGCCTCCTCGCCGGCGACCCTTCTTCACACTGCTCGGCCTCGCCTATCCAGGCAGGTAATCCACACCCGACCCCCATCCTCCTCCTCCTTCCACATCCCACATGCCCGACTGCCGGCGTGAGTGCGACACCTTCCACCCAAATCACTGACCCCTCCACCAAATAAGTGTCGCCCTAAGCCATGGTGCACACAGTATAGCCAGGATCTCAAGGAGTATTTGGCAGCGAAGAAGCAAATCGCGGCCACACGAGCGGATGAGGTCGCGATGGCTGTCATTCGTGCTGACCCCTAGATCTTGGAGGAGCACCTCGCCGTCGAGGCCACCGTCAATGCCCCGCGCGCCAACGCTGCAGCACGGTTGGCTGCTTTAAACGATAGTTCGTGGCATTTTCTTGAGGCTACCGTTGATGCCTTCGACAAAGACTACGAGATGTTTTCTCAGCGTGCACGTGCTTACCTCATCTCGAGAGCTGGCAGGTTGGTGCTCGGAGCGGCTCAGGCAACTCACCACTACGACGAGGGCACTCACGATGCGGAGGCCTCGCCCTCTTCCATGTCCAAGGAGCCAATAGTCATCGATATCTCAGACAATGAGTAGCTTGTCTTATAAGCTCACTATAAGGACCCATGTTCAGTTTGCTAGCTACGGCCTTTCCTTAAAAAATTCCAGTGAATTGTGCTATCTACTTTTACCATGCAATCTTCTGCTCTAGTGTATATGTTCTATATGTCATGCAATGTGGTGTTCAATTAACTGTTTGGTTCAATTCTGCAAATGTGATGTTCAATTCTTTAGGGTGCAATTTTCCAAGTTGTCAAGCATGCTTGGTTTGGTTAACTTTCTGATCTTCTATTAGGAGTATGTTATATTGTGCAATGTGCTGCTTAGTTAACGTTTGGTTCATTTGTTGTGGTGTTTAGTTAACTGTTTGGTTCAAAATGCGATGTTCAATTGTTGTGTGTGCATTCTGTTATTGTATACCATGTGAGAAATAAATCGAATTTGGCTGTACTAAATACATAAGAAACAAATACAATTTCTATATTTCAAGTTGTTAAGCATGCTTGGTTTGGTTAACTGTCTGATCTTCTATTAGGAGTATGTTATATTGTGCAATGTGGTGCTCAGTTAACGTTTGGTTCATTTGTTGTGATGTTTAGTTAACTGCTTGGTTCAGTTCTGCAATGCGATGTTCAATTGTTGTGGCTGCATTCTATTATTGTATACCATGTGAGGAATAAATCGAATTTGGCTGCACTTAATACATGAGAAACATATACAAGTGCTATATTTCCTAGTTCTTAATCATGCTTGGTTTGGATAAATGGGTTTTCCATGTGGCTTGAATTAATCTGATGAATCTGCAATGTGCTTATTTTTCATCAACATATTTTTTGTACCACTATATAGTGTGCCAGTAGCTTTAAATATTAGTCGTTGGATATGCCCATCCAACGGTCAAGAGATGGCAAATCTGAGCATTATCATCCGTTGGATATAGTTTTTAACTCATAGGATACTGCCACATGGCCTTCTAATTGAAAACCCAACTCTACCATCTCATATGTTCTAGAAGTATCTATCCACATGCTTATCCGATACTCTAATAAAAAGAGGCAAGAACAATCTGGATTCTAGAGAGGTAAGAACCAAGTTCGATCTTGTCCAGTACGATTCTACAAATGGAAATACATATTCAAATGTATTTTTCCATACTTTTTATATATATTTAAATGACGTGCAAAGCACGCACAATTTACCAGTACTGGTAGCATGCGAACCCTTACTTAACTTGATGACTAACTACCTTATATGTGTTGCATGGAAACAATAGGAAGCACTGAGGTTTATAAGATGGTACTAACTATTATACCTTGCCTTTTTTTATCCCTTTGCCCCATTTCCAATATAGAGAAGATATTTATGCACATCCTTGTTTTCAGGCCTTTTCAAAGCAGTTCACTGATGATTACCTCTGAAACCACCTCTACGGTCAGGAGGCGAGGAAAGTTTTCATACAACACCCAGGGTTTAATATTGAAGTGTTTCTAAAGAGGATGAAGGATGGACGGTCAATCATCCATTGGCACTGGCCTAAAGTTGCAAATACCTTCAACATGAATGAAGACTCAATATTCGCCTTCCACTTCAGTAGTTTTCCAGATGAGATGCATCTGTCTATGTACCGTCTATGAAGCTAATTTCAAAAGGTTCTAGATGTTGCATGTGAAACTTGGTGCTGGTGCAGTTGTGTAATGGGGTAGTTGAGTGCTGAAGCTATATCATGTTGTACTCGGATGTATTTCAATTATGAAATCCTGCTTCCTTAATATAGAAATGAAATATATTATGTGCTTAATATGAATGTCAATTAGATTAATAAATGGATTATTAATAATAGGGCAATTAGTCTGCTAATTGGGCTTTCCTATTGCAAACGGTTATTGAGAAAACACCATGGGCGATGACCTTAGGCAACGCACACAGTTTCTAGGAATAAACCGTGTTGGATCAACGAATAATCACACATGATATTCTCTTGAAAACTATTTGCGCTACGCCACCTTGAGCAAACGTTTTCCTTGGAGTGACCATGTGGGATGTATATACGAACGGAAATGTTTAGCGGGGACTAACTATGTGGGATGTACTTATGAGCGGAAACGATTTCGCCTGTATAATTATATATTTTTTAGCAATACTGCACGTATAACCGTATTTGCTCGCTCGCCGGTCACACACGACCTCATTTTGCCGAGCATGTGTGCCAGGAGGGCATATCCCTGACGATTTCTGGGTCGTGTGGGAAGGACCCCCCCTATCACCCACACTCACTTGGCAACGGTTCCAAATGTCATCGCGGAAAGGGGTGAAAAACCGTTTGTATGGCACCTCGGTGTACCAGTGAACTATTGATATTAAATCACATGGCGATGTGAACTAGATTATTGACTCTAGTGCAAGTGGGAGACTGAAGGTAATATGCCCTGGAGGCAAAAATAAAGTTGTTATTTTATATTTCCTTATTTCATGATAAATGTTTATTTCTCATGCTAGAATTGTATTAACCAGAAACTTGATACATGTGTGGAACATAGACAAAACTCCGTGTCCCTAGTAAGCCTCTACTAGACTAGCTCGTTAATCAAAGATGGTTAAGTTTCCTAACCATAGATATGTGTTGTCATTTGATGAACGGGATCACATCATTAGAGAATGATGTGATGGACAAGACCCATCCGTTAGCTTAGCATAATGATTGTTCAGTTTTATTGCTATTGCTTTCTTCATGTCAAATACATATTCTTCCGACTATGAGATTATGCAACTCCCGGATACCGAATGCCTTGTGTGCTATCAAACGTCACAACGTAACTGGGTGATTATAAAGATGCTCTACATGTAGGTGTTTGTTGGGTTGGCATAGATCGAGATTAGGATTTGTCACTCCGACTATCAGAGAGGTATCTCTGGGCCCTCTCGGTAATGCACATCATAAGAAGCCTTGCAAGCAATGGGACTAATGAGTTAGTTGCGGGATGATGCATTACGGAACGAGTAAAGAGACTTGCCGGTAACGAGATTGAACTAGGTATGAAGATACCGACGGTCAAATCCCGGACAAGTAGCATACCGATGACAAAGGGAATAATGTATGTTGTCATAACGATTTGACTGATAAAGATCTTCATAGAATATGTGGGAGTCAATATGAGCATCCAGGTTCCGGTATTGGTTATTGACCGGAGATCAGGTGTCTCGGTCATGTCTACATAGTTCTCAAACCTGCAAGGTCGCACGTTTAATGTTCGTTGACACTAGAGTACTATTGGGATATTTGATGAGTGGTAACCAAATGTTGTTCGGAGTCCCGGTTGAGATCCCGGACATCACGAGGAGTCTCGGAATGGTCGAGAGGTAAAGATTTATATATAGAAAGTCATATTTTGGGTTTCCGATAAAGGTGCAATTTTTCGATATTGTACCGGGAAGCTTCCAGAAGGTTCTGGAGGGGTCCTTGAAAGTGCAACTATCCCTAGGTGGTTTTGGTAATTCCTAACAACATATAGCTCATTGAGCTAACATCATTCCAAGATGAATATTTCAGGAAAAGCTCAATGAATGGCATGGCATGGATGAGAAAAGTGGATCCCTCAAAATGCTAAGGATAAAAGGATTGGCTCAAGCTCAAAAGCTCAAGACTCTACATTTTATATTTTAGTGATCCAAGATCACATTGAATCTATAGGAAAAGCCAATACTATCAAGGAGGGATGAGGTGTTGCTTAATGAGTTTCTTGCTCCACAGTGCTTAGTGATATGCTCCAAAACCCTCAACTACTTTCTCACATCCACATATGACCTAAACCATAATTCAAACTTGGCCCTACTGATTCTTTCTGCCCGGCGCCACCGAGTTCAGATATCATAGCCACTGCCACAAACCCTAGGCAAATCGGTCTCACCGATAGGGATCTCGGTCTCACCGAGATGAAGGAAATATGCCCTAGAGGCAATAATAAAGTTATTATTTATTTCCTTATTTCATGATAAATGTTTATTATTCATGCTAGAATTGTATTAACCGGAAACATAATACATGTGTGAATACATAGACAAACAGAGTGTCACTAGTATGCCTCTACTAGACTAGCTTGTTAATCAAAGATGGTTAAGTTTCCTAACCATAGACAAAGGAGTTGTCATTTGATTAACAAGGTCACATCATTAGTTGAATGATCTGATTGACATGACCCATTCCATTAGCTTAGCACCCGATCGTTTAGTATGTTGCTATTGCTTTTATCCATGACTTATACATGTTCCTATAACTATGAGATTATGCAACTCCCGTTTACCGGAGGAACACTTTGGGTATTACTAAACGTCAAAACGTAACTAGGTGATTATAAAGGAGTACTACAAGTGTCTCCAAAGGCAGATGTTGGGTTGGCGTATTTCGAGATTAGGATTTGTCACTCCGATTGTCGGAGAGGTATCTCTGGGCCCTCTCGGTAATGCACATCACTTAAGCCTTGCAAGCATTACAACTAATGAGTTAGCTGTGAGATGATGTATTACGGAACGAGTAAAGAGACTTGCCGGTAACGAGACTGAACTAGGTATTGGATACCGACGATCGAATCTCGGGCAAGTAACATGCCGATGACAAAGGGAACAACGTATGTTGTTATGCGGTCCGACCGATAAAGATCTTCGAGAATATGTAGGAGCCAATATGGGCATCCGGTCCCGCTATTGGTTATTGACCGGAGATGTGTCTCGGTCATGTCTACATTGTTCTCGAACCATAGGGTCCGCACGCTTAAGGTTTCAAGGATCGTTATATTATGAGTTTATGTATTTTGATGTACCAAGGAATTGAGTCACGATGTGATCACGGACATGACGAGGAGTCTCAAATGGTCGAGACATAAAGATTGATATATTGGACGGCTATATTCGGACACCGGAAAGGTTCCGGAAGTTTCCGGAAAAAAACCGGAGTGCTCGAGGGGTTACCGGAACCCCCCGGGGAAGTAATGGGCCTTAATGGGCCAAGAGGGGAGAGAGAGGGCTGCGCTAGGAGGTGGCGCGCGCCCCCCCCCATGGGGAGTCCGAATAGGACAAGGAGGGGGCGCGCCCCTTTCCTCTCCTCTCCTCTCCTTCCTTCCCCTTCCTCCTTCCTAGTTGGACTAGGAAAGGGAGTCCTACTCCCACTAGGAGGAGGACTCCCCCCTTGGCGCGCCTCCTAGGGCCGGCCGCCCTCCCCTTGCTCCTTTATATACGGGGCAGGGGCACCCTAGAACACACAAGTTGATCCTTGAGATCGCTCCTTAGCCGTGTGCGGTGCCCTCCACCATAATCCACCTCGGTCATATCGTGGCGGTGCTTAGGCGAAGCCTGCGTCGGTAGAACATCAAGATCGCCACCACGCCGTCGTCTTGACGGAACTCTCTCTCCCGGAGCTTTGCTGGATCGGAGCCCGAGGAGCGCCACCGAGCTGTACGTGTGTCAAGAACTCGGGGCGCCGAGTAACGGCGCTGGATCGGTTGGATCGCGAGGAGAACGTCGACTACTTCCTCTACGCCAGATCGCTTCGCTTGGTCTCACGAGGGTACGTGACAACACTCTCCCTCTCGTTGCTATGCATCACCATGATCTTGCGTGTGCGTAGGAAATTTTTGAAATTACTACGCTCCCCAACAAAGGCATCCGAGCCTAGGTTTTATGGTTTAATGTTTTGCACGAGTAGAACACAAGTGAGTTGTGGACGATACAAGTCATACTGCCTACCAAATGTCATACTTTGGTTTAGCGGTATTGTGAGATGAAGCGCCCGGACCGACATTACGCGTGCGCTTATGCGAGACTGGTTTCACTGCTACAAGCACTCGTGCTTAAAGGTGATTGGCGGGTGTCTGTCTCTCACACTTTAGTTGAACTGAAAAGGCTACGCCCGGTCCTTGAGAAGGTTAAACGAGTCTATTTGACGAAGTATCGCTGTGGTTTTAATGCGAGGTGAGATTGGTTCTTGCTTAAGCCCGTAGCAGCCACGTAAAATTTGCAACAACAAAGTAGAGGACGCCTAACTTGTTTTTGCAGGGCATGTTGTGATGTGATATGGTCAAGACGTGATGCTATATTGTATGAGATGATCATGTTTTGTAACCGGTTATCGGCAATCGGCTGGAGCCATATGGTTGTCGCTTTATTGTATGAAATGCAAACGCATACATGTAATTGCTTTACTTTATCACTAAGCGGTAGCGATAGTCGAGAAGCAATAGATGGCATAAACGACAACGATGCTACGATGGAGATCAAGGTGTCGCGCGGTGACGATGGTGATCACGACGGTGCTTTGGAGATGGAGATCACAAGCACAAGATGATGATGGCCATATCATATCACTTATATTGATTGCATGTGATGTTTATCCTTTATGCATCTTATTTTGCTTTGATTGACGGTAGCATTTTAAGATGATCTCTCACTAAAATTATCAAGTAGTGTTCTCCCGAGTATGCACCGCTGCCAAAGTTCGTCGTGTCGAGACACCACGTGATGATCGGGTGTGATAAGCTCTCGTCCATCTACAACGGGTGCAAGCCAGTTTTGCACACGCAGAATACTCAAGTTATACTTGACAAGCTTAGCATATGCAGATATGGCCTCGAACACGGAGACCGAAAGGTCGAGCGTGAATCATATAGTAGATATGATCAACATAAGATGTTCACCATTGAAAACTACTCCATCTCACGTGATGATCGGTTATGGTTTAGTTGATTTGGATCACGTGATCACTTAGATGACTAGAGAGATGTTTGTCTAAGTGGGAGTTCTTAAGTAATATGATTAATTGAACTTAAATTTATCATGAACTTAGTACCTGATAGTATCTTGCTTGTCTATGTTTGTTTGTAGATAGATGGCTCGTGTTGTTGTTCCGCTGAATTTTAATGCGTTCCTTGAGAAAGCAAAGTTGAAAGATGATGGTAGCAATTACACGGATCGGGTCCGTAACTCGAGGATTATCCTCATTGCTGCACGTAAGAGTTACATCCTGGATGCACCGCTGGGTGCCAGTGCTGCCGCCGATGTAACCGACGACGTTAAGAACGTCTGCGAGAGCAAAGCTGATGACTACTCTATAGTTCAAGTGTGCCATGCTTTACGGCTTAGAACCGGGTCTTCAACGACGTTTTGAACGTCATGGAGCATATGAGATGTTCCAGAGTTGAAGTTGATATTCCAAAGTAATGCCCGGATTGAGAGATATGAAGTCTCCAATAAGTTCTATAGCTGCAAGATGGAAGAGAATGGGTCATCGGTGAGCACATACTCGTAATGTCCGGGTATTACAATCACTTGACTCAACCGGGAGTTAATCTTCCGGATGATTGTGTCATTGATGAATTCTTCAATCACCGCCACCAAGCTACAAAGGCTTCGTGATGAACTATAATATGCAAGGGTTAGTAAAGACTATGCTCGAGCTCTTCGCAATGCTAAAGGCTGCGAGGTAGAAATCAAGAAGGAGCATCAATTGTTGATGGTCAATAAAACCACTAGTTTCAAGAAGAAAGGCAAAGGGAAGAAGAAGGAACTTCAAGAAGAACAGCAAGCAAGTTGTTTGCTCAGAGAAGAAACCCAAGTCTGGACCTAAACCTGAAATCGAGTGCTTCTCTGCAAGCGGTATCGTCACTTTGAAGCGGAACTGCCCCAAATATTTGGCGGATAAGAAGGATGGCAAGGTGAACAAAGGTATATGTGATATACATGTTATTGATGTGTACCTTACTAGAGCTCGCAGAGCACTGGTATTTGATATCGGTTACATTGCTAATATTTGCAACTCAAACAGGACTACGGATTAAGTGAACACCGGCAAAGGACGAGGTGACGATGCGCGTGGGAAATGGTTCCAAAGTCGATGTGATCGCGGTCGGCACGCTACCTCTACATCTACCTTCGGATTAGTTTTAGACCTAAATAATTGTTATTTGGTGCCGCGTTGAGCATGAACATTATATCTGGATCTTGTTTGATGCGAGACGGTTATTCATTTAAATCGAGAGAATAATGGTTGTTCTATTTATATGAGTAATATCTTTTATGGTCATGCACCCTTGAAGAGTGGTCTATTTTAATGAATCTCGATAGTAGTGATACACATATTCATAATGTTGAAACCAAAAGATGCAGAGTTGATAATGATAGTGCAACTTATTTGTGGCAATCGCCGCTTAGGTCATATCGGTATAAAGCGCATGAAGAAACTCCATCTTGATGGACTTTTGGAGTCACTTGATTATGAATCACTTGGCACTTATGTAACCGTGCCTCATGGGCAAGATGACTAGAACCCGCTCTCCCAGACTATGGAGAGAGCAACAGATTTGTTGGAAATCATACATACTGAGATGTATGTGGTCCGATGAATGTTGAGGCTCGTGGCGGATATCGTTATTTTCTCACCTTCACAGATGATTTAAGCAGATATGGGTATATCTACTTAATGAAACATAAGTCTGAAACATTTGAAAAGTTCAAAGAATTTCAGAGTGAAGTTGAAAATCATCGTAATAAGAAAATAAAGTTTCTACGATCGATCGTGGAGGCGAATATTTGAGTTACGAAGTTTGGTCTACATTTGAAACAATGCGAATAGTTTCAGCAACTCACGCCACCCTAACACCACAACGTAATGGTGTGTCCGAACGTCGAATCGCACTTTACTAGATATGGTGCGATCTATGATGTCTCTTACAGATTTACCGCTATCGCTTTTGGGGTTATGCTCTTGAGACGGCCGCATTCACACTAAATAGAACACCGTCAAAATCCGTTGAGACGACACCTTATGAACTATGGTTTAGCAAGAAACCAAAGTTGTCGTTTCTTAAAGTTTGGGGATGCGATGCTTATGTGAAAAAGCTTCAACCTGATAAGCTCGAACCCAAATCGGAGAAACGTGTCTTCATAGGATACCCAAAGGAGACAGTTGGGTACACCTTCTATCACAGATCCGAAGGCAAGACATTTGTTGCTAAGAATGGATCCTTTCTAGAGAAGGAGTTTCTCTCGAAAGAAGTGAGTGGGAGGAAAGTAGAACTTGATGAGGTAACTGTACCTTCTCCCTTATTTGAAAGTAGTTTATCACAGAAACCGGTTTCTGCGACATCTACACCAAATAGTGAGGAAGTTGATGATGTTGATCATGAAACTTCAGATCAAGTTACTACAGAACCTCGTAGATCAACCAGAGTAAGATCCGCACCAGAGTGGTACGGTAATCCTGTTCTGGAAGTCATGCTAATAGATCATGATGAACCTACGAACTATGAAGAAGCGATGGTGAGCCCAGATTCGCAAAATGGCTTGAGGCCATGAAATCGAGATGGGATCCATGTATGAAAACAAAGTGTGGACTTTGGTTGACTTGCCCGAGGGTCGGCAAGCAATAGAAAACAAGTGGATCTTCAAGAAGAAGACCGACGACGGTAATATTATCGTTTACAAAGCTCGACTTGTCGCAAAGGGTTTTCGACAAGTTCAAGGGATTGACTACGATGAGACCTTCTCACCAGTAGCGATGCTTAAGTCTATCCGAATCATGTTAGCAATTGCGCATTTTATGATTATGAAATTTGGCAAATGGATGTAAAGACTGCATTCTGAATGGATTTCGGAAGAAGAGTTGTATATGATGCAACCGAAGGTTTTATCGATCCAAAGGAGCTAACAAAGTGTGCAAGCTCCAATGATCCATTTATGGACTGGTGCAAGCATCTCGGAGTTGGAATAAACGCTTTGATAGTGTGATCAAAGCATTTGGGTTTATACTGAGACTTTTGGAGAAGCCTCAGATTTACAAGAAAGTGAGTGGGAGCTCAGAGCATTTCGATATTATATGTAGATGACATATTACTAATCGGAAATGATATAGAATTTCTGGATAGCATAAAGGGATACTTGAATAAGAGTTTTTCAATGAAAGACCTCGGTGAAGCTGCTTACATATTGGGCATCAAAATCTATAGAGATAGATCAAGACGCTTAATTGACTTTCACAAAGCACATACCTTGACAAAATTTTGAAGAAGTTCAAAATGGATCAAGCAAAGAAAGGGTTCTTGCCGGTGTTACAAGGTGTGAAGTTGAGTAAGACTCAATGCCCGACCACCGCAGAAGATAGAGAGAAATGAAAGATGTTCCTATGCCTCAGCCATAGGCTCTATCATGTATGCAATGTTGTGTACCAGACTGATGTGTGCCTTGCTATAAGCTTAGCAGGAGGTACCAAAGTAATCCAGAGTGGATCATCGACAGCGGTCAAGAACATCCCGAAATACCGAAAAGGACTAAGGATATGTTTCTCAGATATGGAGGTGACAAAGAGCTCATCGTGAACGGTTACGTTGATGCAAGCTTTGACACCGATCCGGACGATTCTAAATCGCAGACCGGATACGATTTGCACTAAACGGAGGAGCTGTTAGTTGGTGCGCTTCTAAACAAAGCGTCGTGGCGGGATCTACATGTGAAGCGGAGTACATAGCAGCTTCGAAGCAGCTAATGAAGGAGTCTGGATGAAGGAGTTCATATCCGATCTAGGTTTCATACCTAGTGCATCGGGTCCAATGAAAATCTTTTGTGACAATATCGAGCAATTGCTTTAGCGAAGGAATCCAGATTTCACAAGAGAACCAAACACATCAAGAGACGCTTCAATTCCATCCGGACTTGGTCCGTGGGAGACATAGAGATTTGCAAGATACATACGGATCTGAATGTAGCGCACCGCTTGACTAAGCCTCTTCCACGAGCAAAACATGATCAGCACCAAGACTCCATGGGTGTTAGAATCATTACTATGTAATCTAGATTATTGACTCTAGTGCAAGTGGGAGATCAAGGAAATATGCCCTAGAGGCAATAATAAAGTTATTATTTATTTCCTTATTTCATGATAAATGTTTATTATTCATGCTAGAATTGTATTAACCGAAACATAATACATGTGTGAATACATAGACAAACAGAGTGTCACTAGTATGCCTCTACTAGACTAGCTTGTTAATCAAAGATGGTTAAGTTTCCTAACCATAGACAAAGGAGTTGTCATTTGATTAACAAGATCACATCATTAGTTGAATGATCTGATTGACATGACCCATTCCATTAGCTTAGCACCCGATCGTTTAGTATGTTGCTATTGCTTTTATCCATGACTTATACATGTTCCTATAACTATGAGATTATGCAATTCCGCTTACGGAGGAACACTTTGGTACTACCAAACGTCACAACGAATCGGGTGATTATAAAGGAGTACTACAGTGTCTCCAAAGGCGATGTTGGGTTGGCGATTTCGAGATTAGGATTTGTCACTCGATTGTCGGAGAGGTATCTCTAGGCCCTCTCGGTAATGCACATCACTTAAGCCTTGCAAGCATTACAACTAATGAGTTAGCTGTGAGATGATGTATTACGGAACGAGTAAAGAGACTTGCCGTAACGAGACTGAACTAGGTATTGGATACCGACGATCGAATCTCGGGCAAGTAACATGCCGATGACAAAGGGAACAACGATGTTGTTATGCGGTCTCGACCGATAAAGATCTTCGTAGAATATGTAGGAGCCAATATGGGCATCCGGTCCCGCTATTGGTTATTGACCGAGATGTGTCTCGGTCATGTCTACATTGTTCTCGAACCGTAGGGTCCGCACGCTTAAGGTTTCGATGACGGTTATATTATGAGTTTATGTATTTTGATGTACCAAGGAGTTCGAGTCCGGATGTGATCACGGACATGACGAGGAGTCTCGAAATGGTCGAGACATAAAGATTGATATATTGGACGGCTATATTCGGACACCGGAAAGGTTCCGAAGTTTCGAAAAAACGAGTGCCGGAGGGGTTACCGAACCCCGGGAAGTAATGGGCCTTAATGGGCCAAGAGGAGAGAGAGGGCTGCGCCAGAGGTGGCGCGCCCCCATGGGGAGTCCGAATAGGACAAGGAGGAGGGTGCGCCCCCTTTCCTCTCCCTCCCTCTCCTTCCTTCCCCTTCCTCCTTCCTAGTTGGACTAGGAAAGGGAGTCCTACTCCCACTAGGAGGAGGACTCCCCCTCCCTTGCGCGCCCTCCTAGGGCGGTCGGCCCTCCCCTTGCTCCTTTATATACGGGCAGGGGCACCCTAGAACACACAAGTTGATCCTTGAGATCGTTCCTTAGCCGTGTGCGGTGCCCTCCACCATAATCCACCTCGGTCATATCGTAGTGGTGCTTAGGCAAAGCCTGCGTCGGTAGAACATCAAGATCGCCACCACGCCGTCGGCTTGTGGAACTCTCTCCCCGAGCTTTGCCGGATCGAGCCCGAGGAGCGCCACCGAGCTGTACGTGTGTCAAGAACTCGGAGGCGCCGGAGTAACGGCGCTGGGATCGGTTGGATCGCGAGGAGAACGTACGACTACTTCCTCTACGTTGTGATCGCTTCCGCTTCGGTCCACGAGGGTACGTAGACAACACTCTCCCCTCTCGTTGCTATGCATCACCATGATCTTGCATGTGCGTAGGAAATTTTTTGAAATTACTACGTTCCCCAACACGAGATGGGATTGTAATCTCTCTATTTCCCTTCGTAACATTTCGGTACCACCGAGATGAGCGATCGGTCCTACCGAGTTGCATGTCGGTCCCACCGAAAATCCTAACAGTCACTAGATTTGCTAAATCGGTCAGACCGAGTTTACCAATTCGGTCCCGCCGAGTTTGGCAAGTTGTGTGTAACGGTTAGATTTTGTGTGGAGGCTATATATACCCCTCCACCTCCTCTTCATTCGTGGAGAGAGCAATCAGAACAAACCTACACTTCCAACTTGCTGTTTCTGAGAGAGAACCACCTACTCATGTGTTGAGGCCAAGATATTCCATTCGTACCATATGAATCTTGATCTCTAGCCTTCCCCAAGTTGCTTTCCACTCAAATCTTCTTTCCACCAAATCCAAATCCTGTGAGAGAGAGTTGAGTGTTGGGGAGACTATCATTTGAAGCACAAGAGCAAGGAGTTCATCATCAACACACCATTTGTTACTTCTTGGAGAGTGGTGTCTCCTAGATTGGCTAGGTGTCACTTGGGAGCCTCCGACAAGATTGTGGAGTTGAACCAAGGAGTTTGTAAGGGCAAGGAGATCGCCTACTTCGTGAAGATCCACCGCTAGTGAGGCAAGTCCTTCGTGGGCGACGGCCATGGTGGGATAGACAAGGTTGCTTCTTCGTGGACCCTTCGTGGGTGGAGCCTCCATGGACTCATGAACTGCTACCCTTCATGGGTTGAAGTCTCCATCAACGTGGATGTACGATAGCACCACCTATCGGAACCACGACAAAAACATCTGTGTCTCCAATTGCGTTTGAATCCTCCAAACCCTTCCTTTTATATTCTTGCAAGTTGCATGCTTTACTTTCCGCTACTCATATACTCTTTGCATGCTTGCTTGAATTGTGTTAAGATTGCTTGACTTGTGCTAAGATAGCTAAAATCTGCCAAAGACTAAAATTGGGAAAAGGATAAGCTTTTATTTGGTCAAGTAGTCTAATCACCCCCCCCCCTCTAGACATACTTTTGATCCTACAAGTGGTATCAGAGCTTTGGTCTCCATTTGCTTTGATTTCCATAGCTTTTGGTAGTCATAGCCTTGGTTTCACAACCTAGGAGAGTATGGCGTCTAGCGAGGGAAATTATCACCGTAGAGGTTCTTACTTTGATGGTACTAATTTTGCTAGTTGGAAGCATAAGATGAAAATGCATATTCTTGGACATAACCCCGCCGTTTGGGCTATTGTGTGTATTGGCTTGCAAGGTGAATTCTTTGATGGGAGAGAACCGAACCGTGAAGCTACCGCGGAAAAGTTGAAGATGCTGCAATACAACGCTCAAGCTTGTGATATCCTCTTCAACGGATTGTGCCCCGAAGAATTCAACAAAATCAGCCATCTTGAGAATGCAAAGGAAATTTGGGACACTTTGATTTATATGCATGAAGGTACCGACTCCATCAAGGAATCCAAGTTGGATGTGCTCCAAAGTCAACTTGACAAGTTCAAAATGAAGGATGGTGAAGGTGTCGCTGAAATGTACTCTAGGCTTGCTCTTATCACAAATGAGATTGCGGGCTTAGGAAGTGAAGAGATGACCGACAAATTCATCATCAAGAAGATCCTAATAGCTTTGGACAGAAAATATGATACCGTGTGCACATTGATCCAATTGATGCCCAATTGCAAAGATCTCAAGCCAACGGAAGTCATTGGAAGAATTGTTGCTCATGAGATGTCACTCAAGGATAAGGAGGAACTTCACAACAAGTCAAGTGGTGCTTACAAAGCCTCATGTGAAGCCCCTACATCATCAAGTGAGAAACAAACCTTCAATGAAGAATTGAGCTTAATGGTGAAGAATTTCAACAAATTCTACAAGAATAGAAGCAAAGAGAGAAGCTCCAAGTCAAGGTCCTACAATGACAAAAGATCTTCTAGTCGAGAGTGCAATTGCTACAATTGTGGGAGACCCGGACACTATTCCAATGAGTGTACAGCACCCCACAAAAGAAGAGAAGAATCACCCAAGAGGAGAAGTAGAAGAGAAGAATCACCACCAAGAGAGAGGAGGAGTAGAGATGATCGTTATGAACGAAGAACATCCCGGAGAAGCAAGGATTCGGAAAGGAAGGACAAGTCATCAAGGAGCTACACAAAACGAAGACATCAAACTCATGTTGGTGAATGGGTATCCAGCTCTGACTCCGATAATCACTCCGAGAGAAGCTATCACTCTGACTCCGAATATACTCAAGATGAAGGTGTTGCCGGTCTAGCACTTGTGTCAACCAACTCCTACGACATATTTGATTCACCAAATGAAGGACTTGGAAGATGCTTCATGGCTAAAGGCCCAAAGGTAACACACCCAGAGTATGTTGATTTCAATAGTGATGAAGATGACTTGCTAGGTGATGATGATTTACTTGTTGACAACTCTAGTGATGAATACTATGATGAAACGTCAATTAATCATGCTAATCAAGATAAAACGAATGACAATGATAAGGAGAAGATTGATCTTCTAACTAAAGAACTAAACACTCTTAAGTTAGCTCATGAAACTATCTTAGAAGATCATCGAGAACTTTTAAGGACTCATGAGAAGTTACGCTTTGAAAAGCTCAACCTTGAGCAAGAGCATGAGTTCTTAAAGGCAATCAATGATGATCTTCGTAAGAAAAGTTCTTCTTATATTGCCAAGCGTTTACTCTTATCTACTTACATGCCTCAAGTCAAGTCCATTAACAAGAATAAGAAGGATTCTTCCTCTAGTAGTAACAATAATCATGCTAAATCAAATGTTGTTACTTCTAGTAGTTCTCTTGATTCCACTAATGATTCTCTTAGCCAAGTTACACTTGAGCAAGAAAATAGCTTATTGAAGGGAATTATAGAGAAAGGTGTTTACAAGAGCCTTGCCGGGAGTAAGCAATTTGAGGAAATTGTACGCAAGCAAGGAAGGCACCAGAAGAACCAAGGTGTTGGTTTTGAACGAAAGTTCAATGCCAATGGAGTTGAGTGGGAAGAAGATCAATACCCCAAGACGAAGTTTGTTCCTCAACAAGAGAAGTATGATCCTACTTCCTTCAAAGGGACACAAGCTCAAGATGATCTTCCACCACAAGACCACGAGCAAAAAGGCGAGGATAAGCTTCAAGAGGAGATTGATGCATTTGAAGAAGCTCCTAAGGCCTTGGTCAAATGGGTTCCCAAGACTACGTCAAGTTCTACTTCATCAAGTACAACTACAACTCCAAGGATTCCATCAAGATGATGTGGATCCCGAAGAAGAAGAACTAGAGAGTTCTTGAGGGTGACTCCGCCAACATATTTCACTCATATCATTTTGGCAACGACAAGTGCAATCAACTTCCACATCTTGCACTAGTTCAAGGAGTCACAAACCCTCTTGTTGGTAAGACAAGGGACAAGGTAACCTAATGCTTTCATAGACATCATCTTGTGTGTGCATCACTCTATGTCTATGGATATCCTTGTTTGTTCCTTGTGGGACTAACCCGTGTATGTATTGACAGTGCAACTCACTCCAAAGGATTGCTCCAAATGATCTTCATCAACATTGAGCATCCACATCTTCAACACCTACATGAAGTCATCATCGACAAAACCCAAGGTTAGTTCATCCCTCTAAGGGGGGATCTCACATCTAGGGGGAGCTTAACTCTAAGAATTGAGTCAAAGCAACTCTAATGGTGTGAACTCATCAATGAATTATGTAAAAGTGGTAACCCCACTTGAGCTTAAACGATGAGTATGACCTATGATCAAATGTTCTCATTTGACTCCTATATACTCATATATAGATGACCTAGTCATCGCCAATTGTTTGATAGATGCTAGAATTGGTTGTGCATGCTTTGCCATATATTTCATTTGCCATTTTATTGTGTGAGCATGTTGGTTGCATATTTTACTCATTCGAGGACATCCACTTGTTGCTTTGATTGATTGGTTTCTTTTTCTTTTGCCAAGTGGATGGACAAGAATGCCTAAGAACCTTCTCTAGCTATCTATGCTTTTCTTGTCTCAAACTCTATTCATGCTACATCACAAAAATTTGATCAAGTCAGATTCGAACCACTCTGTGTGAGGAGCACTCGGAATCCCCGATTCGTCATAGACTTAAACTTCCAAAACTTCTTTGTGCGTCTCGGTCAGACCGATTCTTCCATTTCGGTCATACCGAGATCACTAAGTCGATCTAGGTTTTCAATCTCGGTGCAACCGATTTGAACCTTTCGGTCACACCGAGTTGCTGTAACTGTCAACAGTTATACATCTTGGTGCCACCGAGTTGTTCCACTCGGTCACATCGACAGGGTCGGGCTATATATACTCACGGGCAAAAATTTGGAAAATTTCTCCGAACCCCTTCGCCCGCGCATAGCTTGCTCTGCCTCCAGGTTCTCCGGAAAGTCCTCCTTGTCGCCAGCCGCCTCCAGTCGCTGGTCTCCGCCGCCGTCAACAGAATTCATCCCTGTTGTTGCTGTCGTAGTGAGTTCATCGCTAAGCTAGGGTATTGACTCGATCAGAGTGCTATCCCCGTCCGATTCCTAGCACATTGTGTTCATCATGATTCTTGCCACGTTTGAAACGATTCTATCCAGTCAAAACACTCCATAGTTTAGAGGTGAATTGAAAATTTAGGGTTAGGTTTCCGCCAAAACCATCTCGGACCCACCGAGTTGTAGAACTCAGTTCCACCGATTCGGCTAAGGCCATTGCACAAGTGATTCTCGGTCTGACCGAGAATTGCAAATCGGTGTGACCGAGTTCAGGACTTTGTGAAACCCTAGCAGTCTCGGTGCCACCGAACTGTGACTCGGTATGACCGAGTTCACTAGTTTAGGTTCCAAAAGCTGCTTCGGTATCACCGAGTTTACAAATCGGTTGATCTGAAATACTTTCTGTGGAAAACTAAAACTAAGTTTTTGACTCATTCTTTTGCAAAAACCTCTGCATTTTGTGATGCTCATCCACTCTATCTCATCTATATCTATTCACAGGGTCAGCAGTCAGTGTTTGCAACATGTCTGATCAAAGTGACAGCCAGAACAGGGTAGAAGAGGAAGGAAAGGGTCAAGAAGACCATGGCCAGAGTTGTTGGAAAGCCTTCCATGATGGAAGAGGAAGAGGAAGAAGAGGTTGTTGCACTAGCACCCAAGGCTCAGAAGCTTATGGGTGATGCTATAAGGTCATGGGCTGCATCATCAAAGCCCAAAGAAGCACCCAAAGCTGCCTCCAAGCCCAAGATTGCACCAAAGAGGAGTACTAGAAACATACCTGCTGCTGAGAAGAACAAGGCCCCAGTGCCTGAGACTGTTGATGAAGAGGAAGATGATGAAGAGCATGTCTTGAGAAAGTTGAAGCCAAAGATTCCAGACCACAATGATGCTCATCCTGTGGCTGAGAACATGAAGCTGAGAAAGGATGCAGGCCTCAAATAGTGGAGGTTGTCTGATCCTTATGCTATCAGGAGAAGGACTGCTGTTGACTAGAGGTTCCATATTAAGGAACAACATGATTTCTATGAGACAGTATTGTTGGACAAGAAGCCTATAGTTTGTGACATGAGGCGGGTGGACTGGACCTACATGAAGGAAAATGAGGAACACTATCTTGGTGTGTATGACAGTTTTAGTGCTTGTGGAGTTGCAGACTTTCTTGGGCAGAAGCTCACAAAGTGGAATGATGAGCTCATAATGCAATTCTACTCCACAACACACTTCTATCCAGATGGCAGGATAGTTTGGATGTTTGAAGGTACAAGGTACCAATCAACAGTTGAAGAATGGGCAAATCTGATCAATGCACCTAAGGATAAAGAAGATGACTTGGATTTCTATGCCAAGAAGAAGATGGATCACAACACTATGGCACATATGTACAAGGAGATCCCAGATGCTGCAGTTGAGACACATAAGTTTGGATATGTACATTATCTTCTGTCAGGACTGCCAACCATCAACTGGATCCTTAGGCATACTCTATTGCCCAAGTCAGGTGACCACAACATGATCAGAGGCCATGCAATAAACTTGCTACACTCATTTGATGTGCCATAGAAGTTCAAGGTCATGAGCCTCATAGTTGAGACTATCAAGAGGACAGCAGCTGACCAGAAGAGAAGTTGTGGGTATGCCCCACAGATCCAGGAGCTGATTAACTCCAAGATGGGCACAGGGACATACTTGTTGGACAAGGATCACATGCCTATCTATCCAGACTTTGAGGACAACCAAGTGGTTATGGATGAAGATGAACCATCTTCTGTGCATGCTCAAGCAAAGAAGGAGAAGGCAAGGATAGAGAAGGCTACCAAGATGCCAACAATGGAAGAGGCATCTTAGTACTTTCTGAAGAGCAAACAAGATCATCTAGGCTACTTGATTGCATCCACTCTGAGGATTGAGAAGGGGCTGGCCACCTTGACTCAAAACCAGGAGAGCCTGGAAAGGATCATGGAGCAGAAGTTCTATAACTTGGATGTGAAGGTAACTAAGATCCAGTCTGTTGTTGAATAGCTTTAGGATGATATGCAGGAGAGGCAGGGAAAGACAACCACTGATGCATTTGCCAGAGTGCCTAGAGCTCAGAGATTAGCTGCAGTGCCAGTGACAGACACCAGAGCCACTTCATCTGCGCCAGCTACAGCTCCTACAGCTCCAGTGCAACCAGCTCCAACACCTACACCTCCAGCTCCATCCACATCAATAGAAGTCTTCGTCCAAGGAGCCATCTCTACACCATCACATGAAGACCAAGCCTGAGAGTCGATCTAGTGCTATGCATTTTCTATGAACTTTTTGGTAACTTGTTGCCAAAGGGGGAGAAAAATGTATAGATCATAGGCTTCAAGAGAGAGTGTTGCTTTTTGTTCTCTCTTGCTTTGGTGGTTGAACTTTATTTGCTTGTTTGAGATACTTTATGTCTGTGTGATACCTGGATGATCATGTGTTTGACCATATGCTACATTTATGCTTGTTGGATGACATTATCCCATTTATCTCTATATGATCATTCACTCTGCTTGGTGATGAGTGCATGTATTCAATTATTATAATTTTGAGCGCTCCACCAAGATGTATGTGACATGGAAGAGTAACCCATGAGCCTAACTCTTTGTGCATTTGCAGTCCAAAGCAAATCTTAAACTATGCACAAATTTAGGGGGAGCTCTTGCTTATCACATACTTCTCAAAGCGACAATGTTTTTCACTCTTGTTATCATTTGTCAAAGCTTTGATCTATATGTTGTCATCAATTACCAAAAAGGGGGAGATTGAAAGTGCAACTATCCCTAGGTGGTTTTGGTAATTCCTAACAACATATAGCTCACTGAGCTAACATCATTCCAAGATGAATATTTCAGGAAAAGCTCAATGAATGGCATGGCATGGATGAGAAAAGTGGATCCCTCAAAATGCTAAGGATAAAAGGATTGGATCAAGCTCAAAATCTCAAGACTCTACATTTTATATTTTAGTGATCCAAGATCACATTGAGTCTATTGGAAAAGCCAATACTATCAAGGAGGGACGAGGTGTTGCTTAATGAGTTTCTTGCTCCATAGTGCTTAGTGATATGCTCCAAAACCCTCAACTACTTTCTCACATCCACATATGACCGAAACCATAAGTCAAACTCGGCCCTACCGATTCTTTCTACCCGGCGCCACCGAGTTCAGATGTCATAGCCACTGCCACAAACCCTAGGCAAATCGGTCTCACCGATAGGGATCTCGGTCTCACCCAGATGGGATTGTAATCTCTCTGTTTCCCTTCGTAACATTTCGGTACCACCGAGATGAGCGATCGGTCCCACCGAGATTGCAATGTAAACTCCCTGTTTCCTTTTCGTAACATTTCGGTCCCACCAAAATGAGCGAACCGGTCCCATCGAGTTTACCTGACCAACTCTCTGGTTAGCTTATTACCAAAATTGGTCTCACCGAGTTTGTGTAATCGGTCTCACCGAGATTACGTTATGCCCTAACCCTAACCATATCGGTCCTACCAAGTTGCATGTCGGTCCCACCGAAAATCCTAACGGTCACTAGATTTGCTAAATCGGTCAGACCGAGTTTACCAATTCGGTCCCACCGAGTTTGGCAAGTTGTGTGTAATGATTAGATTTTGTATGGAGGCTATATATACCCCTCCACCTCCTCTTCATTCGTGGAGAGAGCCATCAGAACAAACCTACACTTCCAACTTGTTGTTTCTGAGAGAGAACCACCTACTCATGTGTTGAGGCCAAGATATTCCATTCCTACCATATGAATCTTGATCTCTAGCCTTCCCCAAATTGCTTTCTTCTCAAATCTTTTTTCCACCAAATCCAAATCCTGTGAGAGAGAGTTGAGTGTTGGGGAGACTATCATTTGAAGCACAAGAGCAAGGAGTTCATCATCAATGCACCATTTGTTACTTCTTGGAGAGTGGTGTCTCCTAGATTGGCTAGGTGTCACTTGGGAGCCTCCGACAAGATTGTGGAGTTGAACCAAGGAGTTTGTAAGGGCAAGGAGATCGCCTACTTCGTGAAGATCTACCGCTAGTGAGGCAAGTCTTCGTGGGTGACGGCCATGGTGGGATAGACAAGGTTGCTTCTTCGTGGACCCTTCGTGGGTGGAGCCCTCCATGGACTCGCGCAACCATTACCCTTCGTGGGTTGAAGTCTCCATCAACGTGGATGTACGATAGCACCACCTATCGGAACCACGACAAAAACATATGTGTCTCCAATTGCGTTTGAATCCTCCAAACCCTTCCTTTTATATTCTTGCAAGTTGCATGCTTTACTTTCTGCTGCTCATATAATCTTTGCATGCTTGCTTGAATTGTGTTAAGATTGCTTGACTTGTGCTAAGATAGCTAAAATCTGCCAAAGACTAAAATTGGGAAAAGGATAAGCTTTTATTTGGTCAAGTAGTCTAATCACCCCCCCCCCTCTAGACATACTTTTGATCCTACAGTCCTGAAGTCCACAAGTGGGTTCACCACGACCCAAGGGCTAGCATGGGCTACGGGGAGGTTCCCTGGCCTCATTGGGCTAGGCGCACCAAGTCCTCAAAAGCCCATGTGGCTAGGGAAGGCAAAAAAGGAAGGAGTCCTAGTAGGAATAGGATTGGACTTGGATTCCAGGTCCTCTCCCCCTTAGCTGCGCCCTAGGGCTTGGAGGGGCTGTTTGCCACACCCCTCCACCTATATATAGAGGGGATGGGGGGGCAAGAGGACACACCAAGCCCTTGGCGCCCCTCTCTCTGTCCGGTTACTCCGTAGTTCCATCGCCTCGTCCCGGCGACGCTTAGCGAAGCGCTGTCGGTGCTCCACCACCACCATCACCACCATGTCGTCGTGTTGGTTGTGATCCCATCTACTTATCCTCTCCCGCTTGCTGGATCAAGAAGGAGGAGACGTCATCGAGTCGCATGTGTGCTAAACTCAGAGGTGTCGTCCGTTCGGCACTAGATCGGTTGGATCATGAAGAAAGTTCAACTACACCAACCGCGTTGTGAAATGCTTCTGCTTTCGGTCTACAAGGGTACGTAGACACACACTCCCATCGCGTCGATATGCATCTCCTAGATAGATCTTGTGTGAGCGTATGATTTTTTTGAAATTGCATGCTACGTTTCCCAACATGTTCCGACCTGTCCTTTGCTACAAAAAGGATTGGGCTACCTTGCTGCACCTTTGTTACCATTACTACTTATCGCTCATTAAAAATTACCTTGCTATCAAACTATTTGTTACCAATAATTTCAGTGCTTGTAGAAAATACCTTACTGAAAATCGCTTGTCATTTCCTTCTGCTCCTCATTGAGTTCGACAATCTTACTTACCGAAAGGACTATGATTGATCCACTATACTTGTGGGTCATTGATGTCTACTACACAACCTTCTTCTTGTAGACGTTGTTGGGCCTGCAAGTGCACAGGTTTGTAGGACAGTAGCAAATTTCCCTCAAGTGGATGACCTAAGGTTTATCAATCCGTAGGAGGCGTAGGATGAAGATGGTCTCTCTCAAGCAACCCTGCAACCAAATAACAAAGAGTCTCTTGTGTCCCCAACACACCCAATACAACGGCAAATTGTATAGGTGCACTAGTTCGGCGAAGAGATGGTGATACAAGTGCAAAATAGATAGTAGATATAGGTTTTTGTAATCTGAAATAATAAAAACAGCAAGGTAACAAGTGGTAAAAGTGAGCGTAAACGGTATTGCAATGATAGGAAACAAGGCCTAGGGTTCATACTTTCACTAGTGCAAGTTCTCTCAACAATAATAACATAGATAGATCATATAACAAGCCCTCAACATGCAACAAAGAGTCACTCCGAAGCCACTAATAGTGGAGAACAAACGTAGAGATTATGGTAGGGTACGAAACCACCTCAAAGTTATTCTTTCGGATCAATCTATAAAAGAGTTCGTGAAGGAAATATGCCCTAGAGGCAATAATAAAGTTATTATTTATTTCCTCATATCATGATAAATGTTTATTATTCATGCTAGAATTGTATTAACCGGAAACATGATACATGTGTGAATACATAGACAAAACTATAGTCACTAGTATGCCTCTACTTGACTAGCTCATTAATCAAAGATGGTTATGTTTCCTAACCATAGGCATGTGTTGTCATTTGATTAGTGGGATCACATCATTAGAAGAATGATGTGATTGACATGACCCATTCCGTTAGCCTAGCACTTGATCGTTTAGTATACTGCTATTGCTTTCTTCATGACTTATACATGTTCCTGTAACTATGAGAATTATGCAACTCCCGTTTATCAGAGGAACACTTTGGGTACTACCAAACGTCACAACGTAACTGGGTGATTATAAAGGAGTACTATAGGTGTCTCCAAAGGTACATGTTGAGTTGGCGTATTTCGAGATTAGGTTTTGTCACTCCGATCATCGGAGAGGTATCTCTGGACCCTCTCGGTAATGCACATCATTATAAGCCTTGCAAGCAATGTGATCAATGAGTTGGTTACGGGATGATGCAGTACAAAACGAGTAAAGAGACTTGCCGGTAACGAGATTGAACTAGGTATTGGATACCGACGATCAAATCTCGGGCAAGTAACATACCGATGACAAAAGGAACAACATATGTTGTTATCCGGTTTGACCGATAAAGATCTTCGTAGAATATGTAGGAACCAATATGGGCATCCAGGTCCCGCTATTAGTTATTGACCGAGAATGGTTCTAGGTCATGTCTACATAGTTCTCGAACCCGTAGGGTCCGCACGCTTAACGTTACGATGACAGTTTTATTATGAGTTTATAAGTTTTGATGTACCGAAGTTTGTTCGGAGTCCCGGATGTGATCATGGACGTGACGAGGAGTCTCGAAATGGTCGAGACATAAAGATCGATATATTGGAAGCCTATATTTGGACATCGGAATCGTTCCGGGTGAAATCGGCATTTTACCGGAGTACCGGGAGGTTACCGGAACCCCCCGGGGGGTTATTGGGCCTACATGGGCCTCGAGGGAGAAGAGGGAAGGAACCAGGAGGGGGCCGTGCGCCCCTTCCCTTCCTAGTCCGAATAGGACAAGGGAAGGGGGGCGGCGCCCCCCCTTTCCTTCCTCTCTTCCTCCTCTTTCCCCTTCTCCTACTCCTACTTGGAAAGAAGGAGTCCTACTCCCGTGGGAGTAGGACTCCCCCTGGCGCGCCTCCTTGGCCGGCCGCCTCCTTCCCCTAGCTCCTTTATATACGGGGCAGGGGCACCCCATAGACACACAAGTTGATCTACGGATCGTTCCTTAGCCGTGTGCGGTGCCCCCCTCCACCATATTCCACCTCGGTCATATCGTCGCGGAGTTTAGGCAAAGCCCTGCGCCGGTAGAACATCATCATCGTCACCACACCGTCGTGCTGACGGAACTCATCTCCGGAGCTTTGCTGTATCGGAGGCTGGAGATCGTCATTGAGCTGAACGTGTGCTGAACTCGGAGGTGCCGTACGTTCGGTGCTTGGATCGGTCGGATCGTGAAGACGTACGACTACATCAACCGCGTTGTGCTAACGCTTCCGCTTACGGTCTACGAGGGTACGTGGACGAATACTCTCCCCTCTCGTTGCTATGCCATCACCATGATCTTGCGTGTGCGTAGGAAGTTTTTTGAAATTACTACGTTCCCCAACAGTGGCATCAGAGCCTAGGTTTATGCGTTGATGTTATATGCACGAGTAGAACACAAGTGAGTTGTGGGCGATACAAGTCATACTACTTACCAGCATGTCATACTTTGGTTCGGCGGTATTGTGAGATGAAGCGGCCCGGACCGACATTACGCGTACGCTTACGCGAGACTGGTTTCACCGTTACGAGCACTCGTGCTTAAAGGTGGCTGGCGGGTGTCTGTCTCTCTCACTTTAGCTGAATCGAGTATGGCTACGCCCGGTCCTTGCGAAGGTTAAAACAGCACCAACTTGATGAACTATCGTTGTGGTTTTTGATGCGTAGGTAAGAACGGTTCTTGCTAAGCCCGTAGCAGCCACGTAAAACTTGCAACAACAAAGTAGAGGACGTCTAACTTGTTTTTGCAGGGCATGTTGTGATGTGATATGGTCAAGACGTGATGCTATATTTTATTGTATGAGATGATCATGTTTTGTAACCGGTTATCGGCAATCGGCAGGAGCCATATGGTTGCGCTTTATTGTATGAAATGCAAACACCTCAGTAATTGCTTTACTTTATCACTAAGCGGTAGCGATAGTCGTAGAAGCAATAGATGGCGAACGACAACGATGCTACGATGGAGATCAAGGTGTCGCGCGGTGACGATGGTGATCACGACGGTGCTTCAAGATGGAGATCACAAGCACAAGATGATGATGGCCATATCATATCACTTATATTGATTGCATGTGATGTTTATCCTTTATGCATCTTATCTTGCTTTGATTGACGGTAGCATTTTAAGATGATCTCTCACTAATAATCAAGAAGTGTTCTCCCGAGTATGCACCATTGCGAAAGTTCTTCGTCTTTGAGACACCACGTGATGATCGGGTGTGATAGGCTCTACGTTCAAATACAACGGTGCAAAACAGTTGCACACGTGGAATACTCAGTCATACTTGACGAGCCTAGCATATACAGATATGGCCTCGGAACACGGAGACCGAAGGTCGAGCGTGAATCATATAGTAGATATGATCAACATAGTGATGTTCACCATTGAAACTACTCCATCTCACGTGATGATCGGACATGGTTTAGTTGATTTGGATCACGTAATCACTTAGATGACTAGAGAGATGTCTGCCTAAGTGGGAGTTCTTAAGTAATATGATTAATTGAACTTAAATTTATCATGAACTTAGTACCGATAGTATTTTGCTTGTCTATGTTTGTTTGTAGATAGATGGCTCGTCTTTGTTGTTCCGTTGAATTTTAATGCGTTCCTTGAGAAAGCAAAGTTGAAAGATGATGGTAGCAATTACACGGATCGGGTCCGTAACTCGAGGATTATCCTCATTGCTGCACGTAAAAGTTACGTCTTGGAAGCACCGCTGGGTGCCAGAACTGCTGCTGATGCAACCGACGATGTTAAGAACGTCTGGCGAGCAAAGCTGATGACTACTCGATAGTTCGATGTGCCATGCTTTACGGCTTAGAACCGGTCTTAAACGATGTTTTGAACGTCATGGAGCATATGAGATGTTCCAGGAGTTGAAGTTAATATTTCAAGCAAATGCCCGGATTGAGAGATGTGAAGTCTCCAATAAGTTCTATAGCTGCAAGATGGAGGATAATAGTTCTGTCAGTGAACACATACTCAAAATGTCTGGGTATAATAATCACTTGATTCAACTGGGAGTTAATCTTCCTGATGATAGTGTCATTGACAGAATTCTTCAATCACTGCCACCAAGCTACAAGAGCTTCGTGATGAACTACAATATGCAAGGGATGAACAAGACTATTCCCGAGCTCTTCGCAATGCTAAAAGCTACGGAGGTAGAAATCAAGAAGGAGCATCAAGTGTTGATGGTTAACAAGACCACAAGTTTCAAGAAAAAGGGCAAAGGGAAGAAGAAGGGGAACTTCAAAAAGAACGGCAAGCAAGTTGCTGCTCAAGAGAAGAAACCCAAGTCCGGACCTAAGCTGAAATCGAGTGCTTCTACTGCAAGCGCACTAGACACTCGGCGGAACTGCCCCAAGTATTTGGCGGATAAGAAGGATGGCAAAGTGAACAAAGGTATATGTGATATACATGTTATTGATGTGTACCTTACTAATGCTCGCAGAGCACCGGTATTTGATATCGGTTACATTGCTAATATTTGCAACTCAAAGCAGGACTACGGATTAAGCAAAGATTGGCTAAGGACGAGGTGACGATGCGCGTGGGAAATGGTTCCAAAGTCGATGTGATCGCGGTCGGCACGCTACCTCTACATCTACCATCGGGATTAGTTTTAGACCTAAATAATTGTTATTTGGTGCCACCGTTGAGCATGAACATTATATCTGGATCTTGTTTGATGCGAGACGGTTATTCATTTAAATCAGAGAATAATGGTTGTTCTATTTATATGAGTAATATCTTTTATGGTCATGCACCCTTGAAGAGTGGTCTATTTTTATTAAATCTCGATAGTAGTGATACACATATTCATAGTGTGGAAACCAAAAGATGCATAGTTGATAACGATAGTGCAACTTATTTGTGGCACTGCCGTTTGGGTCATATCGGTGTAAAGCGCATGAAGAAACTCCATACTGATGGGCTTTTGGAATCACTTGATTATGAATCACTTGGTACTTGCGAACCGTGCCTCATGGGCAAGATGACTAAAACGCCGTTCTCCGAAACTATGGAGCGAGCAACTGATTTGTTGGAAATCATACATACCGATGTTTGTGGTCCAATGAATGTTGAGGCTCATGGCGGTATCGTTATTTTCTTACCTTCACAGATGATTTGAGCAGATATGGGTATATCTACTTAATGAAACACAAGTCTGAAACATTTGAAAAGTTCAAAGAATTTCAGAGTGAAGTGGAAAATCATCGTAACAAGAAAATAAAGTTTCTACGATCTGATCGTGGAGGAGAATATTTGAGTTACGAGTTTGGTCTACACTTGAAACAATGCGGAATAGTTTCACAACTCACGCCACCCGGAACACCACAACGAAATGGTGTGTCCGAACGTCAGAATCGTGACTTTACTAGATATGGTGCGATCTATGATGTCTCTTACTGATTTACTGCTATCGTTTTGGGGTTATGCTTTAGAGACGGCCGCATTCACGTTAAATAGGGCACCATCAAAATCCGTTGAGACGACGCCTTATGAACTATGGTTTGGCAAGAAACCATTTCTTAAAGTTTGGGGCTGCGATGCTTATGTGAAGAAACTTCAACCAGATAAGCTCAAACCCAAATCGGAGAAATGTGTCTTCATAGGATACCCAAAAGAGACTATTGGGTACACCTTCTATCACAAATCTGAGGGCAAGATTTTCGTTGCTAAAGTCGGATCCTTTCTAGAGAAGGAGTTTCTCTCGAAAGAAGTGAGTGGGAGGAAAGTAGAACTTGATGAGATAATCAGATCTACTCCCTTATTGGAAAGTAGTTCATCACAAGAACCGGTTCCCGTGACAACTACACCAATTAGTGAGGAAGCTAATGATATTGATCATGAAACTTCAAATCAAGTTTCTCTCGAACCTCGTGGGTCTACGAGTAAGATCCGCACTGAGTGGTACGGTAATCCAATTCGGAAGTCATGTTACTTGACCATGATGAACCTACGAACTATGAGGAAGCAATGATGAGCCCAGATTCCGCAAAATGGCTAGAGGCCATGAAATCTGAGATGGGATCCATGAATGAAAACAAAGTATGGACTTTGGTTGACTTGCCCGATGATCGGCAAGCCATTGAGAATAAATGGATCTTTAAGAAGAAGACTGATGCTGATGGTAATGTAACTGTCTATAAAGCTCGACTTGTTGCGAAAGGTTTTCGACAAGTTCAAGGAGTTGACTACGATGAGACTTTCTCACCCGTAGCGATGCTTAAGTCTGTCCTAAACATGTTAGCTATTGTTGCATTTCATGATTATGAAATTTGGCAAATGGATGTCAAAACTGCATTCTTGAATGGATTTCTAGAAGAAGAGTTGTATATGATGCAGCCAGAAGGTTTTGTTGATCCGAAAGGTGCTAACAAAGTGTGCAAGCTCCAGCGTTCCATTTATGGACTGGTGCAAGCATCTCGGAGTTGGAATAAACGCTTTGATAGTGTGATCAAAGCATATGGTTTTATCTGCACTTTTGGAGAAGCCTCAGTATTTACAAGAAAGTGAGTGGGAGCTCAGAGCATTTCGATATTATATGTAGATGACATATTATTAATTGGAAATGATATAGAATTTCTGGATAGCATAAAGGGACACTTGAATAAAAGTTTTTCAATGAAAGACCTCGGTGAAGCTGCTTACATATTGGGCATAAAGATCTATAGAGATAGATCAAGACGCTTAATAGGACTTTCACAAAGCACATACCTTGACAAAATTTTGAAAAGTTCAAAATGGATCGAGCAAAGAAAGGATTCTTGCGTGTGCTACAAGGTGTGAAGTTGAGTCAAACTCAATGCCCGACCACGAGAGAAGATAGAGAAAAAATGAAAGATGTTCCTATGCTTCAGCCATAGGCTCTATCATGTATGCAATGATGTGTACCAGACTGATGTATGCTTAGCAATAAGCTTGGCAGAAGGTACCAAAGTAATCCAGAGTGGATCATCGGACAGCGGTCAAGAACATCCTGAAATACCTGAAAAGGACTAAGGATATGTTTCTCGTATATGGAGGTGACAAAGAGCTAGTCGTAAATGGTTACATCAATGCAAGCTTTGGCACTGATCCGGACGATTCTAAATCGCAAACCGGATACGTGTTTTTATTAAATGGTGGAGCTGTAAGTTGGTGCAGTTCTAAACAAAGCGTCGTGGCGGGATCTACATGTGAAGCGGAGTACATAGCTGCTTCTGAAGCAACTAATGAAGGAGTCTGGATGAAGGGGTTCATTTCCGATCTAGGTGTCATACCTAGTGCATCGGGACCAATGAAGATCTTCTGTGACAATACTGGTGCAATTGCCTTGGCAAAGGAATCCAGATTTCACAAGAGGACCAAGCACATCAAGAGACGCTTCAATTCCATTCGGGACCAAGTCCAAGTGGGAGACATAGAGATTTGCAAGATACATACGGATCTGAATGTTGCGAACCGTTGACTAAGCCTCTCTCACGAGCAAAACATGATCAACACCAAGACTCCATGGGTGTTAGAATCATTACTATGTAATCTAGATTATTGACTCTAGTGCAAGTGGGAGACTGAAGGAAATATGCCCTAGAGGCAATAATAAAGTTATTATTTATTTCCTCATATCATGATAAATGTTTATTATTCATGCTAGAATTGTATTAACCGGAAACATGATACATGTGTGAATACATAGACAAAACTATAGTCACTAGTATGCCTCTACTTGACTAGCTCATTAATCATAGATGGTTATGTTTCCTAACCATAGGCATGTGTTGTCATTTGATTAGTGGGATCACATCATTAGAAGAATGATGTGATTGACATGACCCATTCCGTTAGACAAGCACTTGATCGTTTAGTATACTGCTATTGCTTTCTTCATGACTTATACATGTTCCTGTAACTATGAGAATTATGCAACTCCCGTTTACCGGAGGAACACTTTGGGTACTACCAAACGTCACAACGTAACTGGGTGATTATAAAGGAGTACTACAGGTGTCTCCGAAGGTACATGTTGAGTTGGCATATTTTGAGATTAGGTTTTGTCACTCTGATCGTCGGAGAGGTATCTCTGGGCCCTCTCGGTAATGCACATCATTATAAGCCTTGCAAGCAATGTGACCAATGAGTTGGTTACGGGATGATGCATTACAGAACGAGTAAAGAGACTTGCCGGTAACGAGATTGAACTAGGTATTGGATACCGACGATCAAATCTCGGGCAAGTAACATACCGATGACAAAAGGAACAACGTATGTTGTTATGCAGTTTGATCGATAAAGATCTTCGTAGAATATGTAGGAACCAATATGGGCATCCAGGTCCCGCTATTGGTTATTGACCGAGAATGGTTCTAGGTCATGTCTACATAGTTCTCGAACCCGTAGGGTCCGCACGCTTAACGTTACGATGACAGTTTTATTATGAGTTTATAAGTTTTGATGTACCGACGTTTGTTCGGAGTCCCGGATGTGATCACGGATGTGACGAGGAGTCTTGAAATGGTCGATACATAAAGATCGATATATTGGAAGCCTATATTTGGACATCGGAATCGTTCCGGGTGAAATCGGCATTTTACCAGAGTACCGGGAGGTTACCGGAACCCCCCGGGGGGTTATTGGGCCTACATGGGCCTCGAGGGAGAGGAGGGAAGGAACCAGGAGGGGGCCGCACGCCCCTCCCCTTCCTAGTCCGAATAAGACAAGGGAAGGCGCGCCCCCTTCCTTCCTCTCTCCTCCTCTTTCCCCTTCTCCTACTCCTACTTGGAAAGAAGGAGTCCTACTCCCGGTGGGAGTAGGACTCCCCTTGGTGCGCCCTCCTTGGCCGGACGCCTCCTCCCACCTGGCTCCTTTATATACGGGGGCGGGGGCACCCCATAGACACACAAGTTGATCTATGGATCGTTCCTTAGCCGTGTGCGATGCCCCCTCCACCATATTCCACCTCGGTCATATCGTCGCGGAGTTTAGGCGAAGCCCTGCGCCGATAGAACATCATCATTGTCACCACGCCATCGTGCTGACAGAACTCATCTCCGGAGCTTTGCTGGATCGGAGGCCGGAGATCATCATCAAGCTGAACGTGTGCTGAACTCGGAGGTGCCGTACGTTTGGTGCTTGGATCGGTCGGATCGTGAAGACGTACGACTACATCAACCGCGTTGTGCTAACGCTTCCTATTACGGTCTACGAGGGTACGTGGACGAACACTCTCCCCTCTCGTTGCTATGCCATCACCATGATCTTGCGTGTGCGTAGGAAATTTTTTGAAATTACTACGTTCCCCAACAGTTCGTACTAGAATAACACCTTAAGACACAAATCAACCAAAACCCTAATGTCACCTAGATACTCCATTGTCACCTCAAGTATCCTTGGGCATGATTATACGATATGCATCACACAATCTCAGATTCATCCAACCAACACAAAGTACTTCAAAGAGTGCCCCAAAGTTTCTATCGGAGAGTCAAGAACGTGTGCCAACCCCTATGCATAGGTTCCCAATGTCACGAAACCCGCAAGTTGATCACCAAAACATACATCAAGTGGCACATGATATCCCATTGTCACCACAGATAATCACAGCAAGACATACATCAAGTGTTCTCATAAAAGACTCAATCCGATAAGATAAGTTCAAAAGGGAAACTCAATTCATCACAAGAGAGTAGAGGGGGAGAAACATCATAAGATCCAACTGCAATAGCAAAGCTCGGGATACATCAAGATCGTGCCATAGAGGGAACACGAGAGAGAACACGAAAGAGAGAGATCAAACACATAGCTACTGGTACATACCCTCAGCCCCGAGGGTGAACTACTCCCTCCTCGTCATGGATAGCACCGAGATGATGAAGATGGCCACCGGTGATGGGATCCCCCTCCGGCAGGGTGCCGGAACAGGGTCCCGATTGGTTTTTGGTGGCTACAGGGGCTTGCGGTGGCGGAACTCCCGATCTATCTTCTGTTTTGGAAGTTTTAGGGTACGTAGGTATATATGGGTGCAGGGGGTACGTCGCTGGAGCTAAGGGGGCCCCACGAGGTAGGGGGCGTGCCCCGGGGAGTGGGCGCGCCCCCCACCCTCGTGGGCAGCCCGTATCTCCCCTGACGTGCACTCCAAGTTCTCTGGGTTGCTTTCCTTCCAAAAATAACTTCTCCAGTTGATTTCGTTCCGTTTTGACTCCGTCTGATATTCCTTTTCCTCGAAACACTGAAATAGGCATAAAACAACAAATCTGGGCTGGGTCTTCGGTTAATAGGTTAGTCCCAAAAATAATATAAAAGTGGATAATAAAGCCCAATATTGCCTAAAACAGTAGATAAAGTAGCACAGAGCAATCAAAAATTATAGATACGTTGGAGACGTATCAAGCATCCCCAAGCTTAATTCCTGCTCGTCCTCGAGTAGGTAAATGATAAAAAAGAATTTTTGATGCGGAGTGATACTTTGGCATAATTTGAATGTAAATCTTCTTAATTGTGATATGAATATTCAGATCCGAAAGATTCAAGACAAAAGTTCATATTGACATAAAAATAATAATACTTCAAGCATACTAACAAAGCAATTATGTCTTCTCAAAATAACATGGCCAAAGAAGGTTATCCCTACAAAATCATATAGTCTTGCTATGCTCCATCTTCCTCACACAAAATATTTAAATCATGCGCAACCCCGATGACAAGCCTAGCAATTGTTTCATACTTTAACATTCTCAAAACTTTTTCAATCTTCACGCAATACATGAGCGTGGGCCATGGATATAACACTTATAGGTGGAATAGAAGGGTGGTTGTGGAGAAGACAAAAAGAGGGAAGATAGTCTCACATCAACTAGGCGTATCAACGGGCTATGGAGATGCCCATCAATAGATATCAATGTGAGTGAGTAGGGATTGCCATGCAACGGATGCACTAGAGCTATAAGTATATGAAAGCTCTACAAAAGAAACTAAGTGGGTGTGCATCCAACTCGCTTGCTCACGAAGACCTAGGGCATTTGAGGAAGCCCATCATTGGAATATACTCCCTCCGTTCCTAAATAATTGTCTTTCTAGAGATTTCAACAAGTGACTACATACGGAGCAAAATAAGTGAATTTACACTCTAAAACATGTCTACATACATCCGTATGTTGTAGTCCATTTGAGATGGCTAGAAAGACAATTATTTGGGAACGGAGGGAGTACAAGCCAAGTTCTATAATGAAAAATTCCCACTAGTATATGAAAGTGACAAAATGAGAGACTCTCTATCATGAAGATCTTGGTGCTACTTTGAAGCACAAGTGTGGTAAAAGGATAGTAACATTGTCCCTTCTCTCTTTTTCTCTCATTTTTTATTTTTTTATTTGGGCCTTTTCTCTTTTTTTATGGCCTCTTTTTTTATTTGGGCTTCTTTGGCCTCTTTTATTTTATTTATTTTTCGTCCGGAGTCTCATCCCGACTTGTGGAGGAATCATAGTCTCCATCATCCTTTCCTCACTGGGACAATGCTCTAATAATGATGGTCATCACACTTTTATTTTTCTTACAACTCAACAATTACAACTCGATACTTAGAACAAGGTATGACTCTATATGAATGCCTCCGGCGGTGTACCGGGATATGCAATGAATCAAGAGTGACATGTATGAAAGAATTATGAATTGTGGCTTTGCCACAAATACGATGTCAACTACATGATCATGCTAGCAATATGACAATGATGGAGCGTGTCATAATAAACGGAACGATGGAAAGTTGCATGGCAATATATCTCGGAATGGCTATGGAAATGCCATGGTAGGTAGGTATGGTGGCTGTTTCGAGGAAGATATATGGTGGGTGTATGATACCAGCGAAAAGTGCGCGGTATTAGAGAGGCTAGCAATGGTGGAAGGATGGGAAAAAGTGCGTATAATCCATGGACTCAACATTAGTCATACAGAACTCATCTTATTGCAAAAATCTAGAAGTTATCAAAGCAAAGTATTACGCGCATGCTCCTAGGGGGATAGATTGGTAGGAAAAGACCATCGCTCGTCCCCGACCGCCACTCATAAGGAAGAAAATCAATAAATAAATCATGCTCCGAGTTCATCACATAACGGTTCACCATACGTGCATGCTACGGGAATCACAAACTTCAACACAAGCATTCTTTGAATTCATAATCACCCAACTAGCACGACTTTGATATTATCACCTCCATATCTCCAAACAATTATCAAGCATCAAACTTTTCTTAGTATTCAACACACTCATGAGAAAGCTTCACATATCTTGAATACCAAGTATATTAATATTAAGAAAATTACCATGCTATTAACGACTCTCAAACTAATCTAAGTGAAGTATGAGAGTTCATCTATTTCTTCAAAATAAAACTACCACCATGCTCTAAAAGGTATAAGTGATGCACTAGAGCAAATGACAAACTACTCCGAAAGATATAAGTGAAGCACTATGAGCAAAACTATCAAGCTCAAAAGATATAAGTGAAGCACATAGAGTATTCTAGCAAATTCAAATTTATGTAAGGCTCTCTCATTTAATAATTTCAGACCTTGATACTTTATTCAAACAGCAAGCAAATCTAAAGAAAACTACATTGCAAGGATAGCACAACTCATGTGAAGAAGCAAAAACTTAGGCTCAACCGATACTAACCGATAGTTGTTGAAGAAGAAAGGTGGGATGCCTACCGGGGAATCCCCAAGCTTAGATGCTTGAGACTTCTTGAAATATTATCTTGGGGTGCCTTGGTCATACCCAAGCTTGAACTTTTGTGTCTCCTTAATTCCTCTCATATCATGGTTTCTCTTTTTATCAAAAGCTTCATTCACAACAAACTCAACAAGAACTCGTGAGATAGGTTAGTATAAACCAATGCAAAACCTTATCATTTTCTACTGTAACAAATCACTAAAATTGTTATTCAACATTGAATACTAAATGCCTCTGAATATTTAATACTCCTATCCTCAAATAGAATCATTAAACAAGCAAACATATGCAAACAATGCAAAATAACAGCAATCTGCCAAAACAGTACAGTCTGTAAAGAATGCAAGAGTCTGTAAAGAATGCAAGAGTATCAATACTTACCTGACTCCAAAAATTATGAACTAAAATTCCCACTGTAATAAATTTATCAGATCTCAATATGCAAAAAGATTCAACATTATACCACTCTCTGACTTTTCTAGGGAATTTTTGCAACAGCGGTAAACTTTCTGTTTTTCAAACAGCAACATGTATACTAGCAAAATAAGCATGGCAATGGCTATCCTTGACTTCTTTATTGAAACTAAAGATGCAAAACATTATTCTAACTAACAGCAAGCAAAAACTAACAAAAGAAAATGACGCTCCAAGCAAAACACATATCATGTGATGAATAAAAATATAGCTCCAAGTAAAGTTACCGATGAACGAAGACGAAAGAGGGGATGCCTTCTGGGGCATCCCCAAGCTTAGGCTTTTGGTTGTCCTTGAATATTACCTTGGGGTGCCTTGGGCATCCCCAAGCTTAGGCTCTTGCCACTGCTTATTCCATAGTCCATCAAATCTTTACCCAAAACTTGAAAACTCCACAACACAAAACTCAACAGAAAACTCGTAAACTCCGTTAGTATAAAACCACCACTTAGGTACTGTAATGAACTCATTCTAAATTCATATTGGTGTAATATCTACTGTACTTCAACTTATCTATGGTTCATACCCTCCGATACTACTCATAGATTCATCAAAATAAGCAAACAACACATAGAAAACAGAATCTTTCAAAAACAGAACAGTCTGTAGTAATCTGTATCAAACGTATACTTCTGGAACTACAAAAATTCTACCAAATTAGGAAGTCCTAAGCAATTCGTGTAACAATCCAGAGAAAAAAGAATCAGATCAGAAGCACGTTTCTGTGAATTAAAAAACTAATTTACTGGGTGCAAAAGTTTCTGATTTTCAGCAGGATCAACACAACTATCACCGTAAGCCATCCTAAAGGTCTTACTTGGCACTTTATTGAAACAAAAGCTATAAAACATGATTACTACAGTAGCATAATCATGTGGACACACAAAAACAGTAAGGATAAATATTGGGTTGTCTCCCAACAAGCGCTTTTCTTTAATGCCTTTCTAGCTAGGCATGATGATGACAATGATGCTCACATAAAAGATAAGAATTGAAACATAATGGGAGCATCATGAAGCATATGACTAGCACATTTAAGTCTAACCCACTTCCTATGCATAGGTATTTTGTGAGCAAACAACTTATGGGAACATCAACTTGCATAGGAAGGTAAAACAAGCATAACTTCAAGATTTTAAGCACATAGAGAGGAAACTTGACATTATTGCAATTCCTAAAAGCATATATTCCTCCCTCATAATAATTTTCAGTAGCACCATGAATGAATTCAACAATATAACCAGCACCTAAAGCATTCTTTTCATGATCTACAAGCATAGAAAATTTACCACTCTCCACATAAGCAAAATTCTTCTCATGAATAGTAGTGGGAGCAAACTCAACAAAATAACTATCATAAGATTTAAAATTAGGATCAAGATGACATGTTTCATGGTTATCATTATTCTTTAAAGCATACGTGTCATCACAATAATCATCATAGATAGGAGGCATGCTTTCATCATAGTAAATTTGCTCATCAAAGCTTGGGGGACAAAAAATATCATCTTCATCAAACATAGCTTCCCCAAGCTTGTGGCTTTGCATATCATTAGCATCATGAATATTCAAGGAATTCATACTAACAACATTGCAATCATGCTCATCATTCACAAATTTCATGCCAAGCATTCTATGTAACTAGAAGATTCCCCGCGCGTTGCTGCGGCACTTCATGCATTTTATAAAAAGCTTTGAACAAACCCTTCCCAAGAGAAAAAAGACATGGAAAAAATAAAAGTGACATCAACTGCAAGTACAGTTTGTTACATCCTCACAAAGAATTAGTATTCATATTAGGTTTCTCCCTCGAGAAAAACAAATTAAGATTTGTATAATAACCATCAAAACAAATTAGTACTTGTACTAATATTTGATACTTAGCTGGCCTAAAGTGGTTTTGGAAAAGAACAACGCCTTTAGCTTCATCCCAAATTTGCCCCAAGCATATTTAAAATTTTACAATGTATTGTATAAGAAATAGAAGTTTTGGAACTGCTCAACTAATGCAAGAGCAATAGTAATAGTGAAGTTAAATTTGTACCTACTCAGATGGAAGATGCACGTGAAATTAGTCCTCCAATGGACTTGTATGTAGACATGTAGTATCATAAATATAACTATGCTTACAAAACCATGAGATAAATATGAAATAGATTAAACGTATTTGTGGAACTAAAATATATGTATATTGATTTCACTAACTGGACCAAACAAAAAGTTATTGACTGCATACACAAATAACATGTACACCAGTGTTCGATGTATAGACCAAAACTTCTATCAACAACATCCGCAACATAGATAATGATTTGTAGAAGCATAGATTATTCAATATGAACTATGATGGCTAATTGGTTGCTTATTCATGATCAAGCTGAATATTTATCTTTTAGCAAAAAAAGGTGAACATCCATCAATAATAACATATACTTTTAGATTTGAGAAAGTAAAAGGAATGAATTAGGGAATTAAGATAAACCATGAATTATGGAATCCTATTTACCTTGCCGGGACACCGATGCAAATGATATAGAAGTGCAGCTCACAAAATCCAATGAGTTCTGCTTGCTTTCATCGGTCACAGTGATGGCTCGATCCGACTAATAGAATTGAAGGGACATGGGTAAAGTAATGAGATCTCGATTGCTTTGTCTGGTAGAGGAAATAAAAGAGTTATTTTAAGGGACTTGTTTAGAAGAACAATCACACGGAATTAGTAATCCACCATTTGCTGCAGCTCAATCCAAAATGAAGAGTTGATGAATAGCTGTCTTGCACATGTGCGATTTATGGAAGTTGTGCACCGAGCACCGAATATGAGGAAATGAAGACTGTGCGAAACAAAGTATAGCTGAAAACTGATGAAACATGGCGCGGATGAATTATATACCTTTTTGCGTTGCCGGTGTGTCACCTATATGAACATGGTAGTACATACGATTCACATATTACGATGATTTCTAGCTGCCTGCAAAAACCAATGTGAGGATGGCACTATAGATTATTTCTGAACCAATAATAGTAGATAAAGATGATCCTGAGCTCCTTGTTACAATGAAATAACATAAGCAAATGATTCAAGAAAAACTGATTACGGGGCTAGCCCAAAATCCCAAGCCAAATTCAAAACACAACCTCATCAGAGAAATTAAGTCTGCTTCAGTCTTGCAATCATGGGCCACATGAAAAGAAGGGATTAATATGGACTATGGCGACACCAATGGCAAGCATGGTGAGGGAACCGCAGCTCCTTTGAATAAGAGAGGGAGAAACTAATAGAGGAGCTCACCACGATTTAGGTTTGGTGACCGAACATCATGAGCCAAACAGCAGTGGTCGTTCGCTGGTGTCGCAGCCAAGATGAAGATCCGTATCAGTTTCTTTCGTGCCAAGTAGAGGAAGGGAAAGGAGGATAACTGGTTTAGGTAGACAGAGAGCGAGGAGGATAATTTATTATAGAGCGGAAGAGACAGCGGCACGCACGTCCGTCGGGGCGGGGAGTGGAAGAGACAGCGGCGGCGAGACGAACGGACAATGGCTGCGAGCGAACTTGGAGCAAGGAAGATGAAGCCTGATCGAGCAATTACATGGGCTCACGCTAGTACTAAGCTGGCCAGGCCTGTATGGGCTGGCACACCAATGACAAAGCCAGTTGCCACGTACATTTATTGGATGCCAGCCCAGTTGTCGGCTTAAACGCACATCCCAGCAAAAACAAATCGAGCTGATTGTCTCGAAAAAATAAAATCGAACCGGAGCGCTACGAGGCACGCAGCGACACCGGAACTGCGCGATAGAACGAAGCGGTACTTTTCACTTAGCGGTGGCAAGCTCAGTAATTTTCATCAACTTCCGATCAAACGGCTGCTGATTGCTGATCTATACCACATCAATGGCTGCAACAATTCAGATGACGTGGCTTCATGAGGATCTAGGAAAATCATCTAGTGGGGTGTCCCTATTTAGATATAGAAGATTCTTCTTCTAGCACTTTGGCACAATTTTCCTTTCCATCATACTCACGAAAGATATTAAAAAGATGAAGCGTATGAGACAAACTCAATTCCATTTTTTTGTAATTTTCTTTTATAAACTAGACTAGTGCTAAAACAAGAAACAAAAAGATTCGATTGCAAGATCTAAAGATATACCTTCACTTACCTAGCCTCCTCGGCAACGACGCCAGAAAAGAGCTTGATGTCTACTACACAACCTTCTTCTTGTAGACGTTGTTGGGCCTGCAAGTGCACATGTTTGTAGGACAGTAGCAAATTTCCCTCAAGTGGATGACCTAAGGTTTATCAATTCGTAGGAGGCGTAGGATGAAGATGGTCTCTCTCAAGCAACCCTGCAACCGAATAACAAAGAGTCTCTTGTGTCCCCAACACACCCAATGCAATGGCAAATTGTATAGGTGCACTAGTTCGGCGAAGAGATGGTGATACAAGTGCAAAATAGATAGTAGATATAGGTTTTTGTAATCTGAAATAATAAAAACAGCAAGGTAACAAGTGGTAAAAGTGAGCGTAAATGGTATTGCAATGATAGGAAACAAGGCCTAGGGTTCATACTTTCACTAGTGCAAGTTCTCTCAACAATAATAACATAGATAGATCATATAACAAGCCCTCAACATGCAACAAAGAGTCACTCCGGAGCCACTAATAGCGGAGAACAAACGTAGAGATTATGGTAGGGTACGAAACCACCTCAAAGTTATTCTTTCGGATCAATCTATAAAAGAGTTCGTACTAGAATAACACCTTAAGACACAAATCAACCAAAACCCTAATGTCACCTAGATACTCCATTGTCACCTCAAGTATCCGTGGGCATGATTATACGATATGCATCACACAATCTCAGATTCATCCAACCAACACAAAGTACTTCAAAGAGTGCCCCAAAGTTTCTATCGGAGAGTCAAGAACGTGTGTCAACCCCTATGCATAGGTTCCCAATGTCACGAAACCCGCAAGTTGATCACCAAAACATACATCAAGTGGCACATGATATCCCATTGTCACCACAGATAATCACGGCAAGACATACATCAAGTGTTCTCATAAAAGACTCAATCCGATAAGATAACTTCAAAAGGAAACTCAATTCATCACAAGAGAGTAGAAGGGAGAAACATCATAAGATCCAACTGCAATAGCAAAGCTCGGATACATCAAGATCGTGCCATAGAGGGAACACGAGAGAGAACACGAAGAGAGAGATCAAACACATAGCTACTGGTACATACCCTCAGCCCCAAGGGTGAACTACTCCCTCCTCGTCATGGATAGCGCCGGATGATGAAGATGGCCACTGTGATGGGATCCCCCTCCGCAAGGTGCTTGGAACAGGTCCCGATTGGTTTTGGTGGCTACAGAGGCTTGCGGCGGCGGAACTCCCGATCTATCTTCTGTTCTGGAAGTTTTAGGGTACGTAGGTATATATGGGTGCAGGGGGTACGTCGGTGGAGCTACGGGGGCCCATGAGGTAGGGGCGCGCCCAGGGGGGTAGGCGCGCCCCCACCCTCGTGGGCAGCCCGTATCTCCCATAACATGCACTCCAAGTTCTCTGGGTTGCTTTCCTTCTAAAAATAACTTCTCGAGTTGATTTCGTTCCATTTTGACTCCGTCTGATATTCCTTTTCCTTGAAACACTGAAATAGGCATAAAACAGCAAATCTGGGCTGGGCCTCCGGTTAATAGGTTAGTCCCAAAAATAATATAAAAATGGATAATAAAGCGCAATATTGCCTAAAACAGTAGATAAAGTAGCACGGAGCAATCAAAAATTATAGATACGTTGGAGACGTATCAGTCATCAAGGGGGTCAAAAATTCTGAGAGGACAGTAGAAGGTTTGCCACATGCTTTGGTGGTTTGAGTGGATGATTTGGCGACTCCGAAATGCTAGGGTTTCCAGTGGCTATATCTTGGTGAGGTGCTCGACGGTTCCGACTAGATGAGCTTGACGACTCCAAGGTGTGAAGGATGGGTAGATATAATGAAGAAAAGTGAAGGCGTTTGAGGGCATTTGAAGTCTGATCTTTAAGCACTATGAAGACTAAGCAAATCACATCATCCTCATCCCCTTTTCATAGTATCAACATGTATATGGACTCAATGTGTTATTGGATCACCAAAATGAAAATGGAGAATCCTTGGCTTGGCCATCACTTTTCTTCATAATAATTTTTGGGGGTCACCTTTCATGTCATTACCTAAGGAAAATTTCTTGAGATAAGGTAGTAAAAGGCCAGTTCTTTTCGCCTCATGATTCTCCATAATCTAATTCTGGGAAACTGCCCACAGAATCAATTGTCCAATTCTTTTCTGAGATTCTAGCGTGTGATTGTTTGTATGAGTTGTGTGCCAAAATGTTAGTAACACCCCTAAATTGTAATTGCGTGTTGAATTGCTAAATCTCATAAAGTGTTCAAGCACATAATTTTTTTGTACTAAGCAGCCATCAATCCATTGCATCAATTACTACATGTTTGCATCACCCATATCAGCATACAAATTAGCAAACAACTACTCCCTCCGTTCCCAAATAATTGTCTTTCTAGCCATCTCAAATGGACTACAACATACGGATGTATATAGACATGTTTTATTGTGTAGATTCACTCATTTTGTTCCGTATGTAGTCACTTGTTGAAATCTCTAGAAAGACAATTATTTAGGAACGGAGGGAGTAATAAGCATCAACAGAGAGAAAATAGTTATAATGAGAGGGAGAGAGAATGAAATAGAGAGGCTGACTCGGGAGAGGAGCTCAATAGCAACGGGAGGAGCTAGAGAGGTTGGCACGGGAGACAGATCATCCGGAGCTCCTGCAAAGGGCGGCGGACGGGACGGGGCGGGCGGAGCTCCTGCAGATGGCTGTTGTGGTCGGGATGGGGTGGCAGGACGAGAAGGTGCGGAGCGGATGAGACGGGGCGGCCGGAGTCGCCGGCTGGCGACGGATCTGAGGCCACCGGGATTGGATCGTAGGCTGGCGGCGACACGAGGACGAGCGAGCGGGGGGCTTCATGGATCATTTTTTTGGGCCTCTGTGCAGCTTGGCCTGAGTGGTATTTTCAAGGTAAATACCTTGTCCAATAGGGGTAGTTGGTTAGAACAAAACGTTTTTTTAGGGTTTGGCCAGAATCGCGAGAATCGCCAAGTTTCCACGATTCTAAAATGCACTACTTATTCTGGTGATTCCGAGATGTTCCCTGGAGAAGAAATAAGTTCTTTTGCCATTTTGATTTCTCATACCGTGATTCTCCAGAATCGAGTCAAAATAACTGGTCTTTGGTCCATTAAGATATATTGACATTAATTATAAAAATCCACCGACAGGATTAGATTCCCTTTCAATAGTACATGAGATGGTCAACAAAAGGTCGTTCTATTAGAAGACGTGAAAAAAAAAAACACCTAGAACTAAACTGGTATCTCTCGCCTCAAACCCTTCAAATAGAGAGTGCACGCTTACGCTAACATCATCAAGTCCAACTTCAAAGTAACTCTCGGTAAACTTGATCTTGCTATTTCTTTTCTTTTTTTTGAACTTCATTGATCTTGCTATTTCTGACCCTCTTGTGTTGTGCACATAAATACCGTTGCAACTCCATTTTTACGCATACTAGCACGCTGGTGCGTTGCTATGAAACCACAAAAAGATTAATTATATTGGACTAACAAATATGCCCGTGCGTTACAATGGAAAATAAAAAAATTATGCGTTAGCCAAATAAGTATGACTCAATACCCCGACATACGAGTGTCCTCTATTTTAACACGGTTGCTCACCATGTTGCCACTTATTTTTCTTCTCACCCTCGCCGATGATGGCCGCGATGTCCATGTGATCACAATGCATTCGACGTGGTAAATCCCAAGGCTATGAGCTTACCACTTCACGCCACACTTGTCATTATGTTGCGCAAGGGAATGTTTAAAACTTTAGAAAAATCTTATCAACCACAAACTACTCCCAACGCTTAGACATATAAAGACTTTCCAACAACTCATCAAATCCTAAACATAAAATACTTTTGAATCGGTGAACAGTTTTTTGAATCACATTTTTTTTAACTTTTGGATTTTTTTAAATCACGAGCACTTGTTTTGTTTACGAGCATTTGTTTGAAATGCATGAACATTTTTCAAATTCATGGACACTTTGACTCAACAATTTTTTGTTGAATCGATGGTTTTTTTAAAAAATGGGGAACAAAATTTTAAATTCATGATTTTTTTTGAATTTTTTGTGAACATATTCTAAAATTCCATGGACATTTGTTTTCAGATTCATGAATATGTTTTGAACACATGATCATTTTTTAAAATCATGAACATGATTTTATGTCCCACCTATTTTTTTTATCTCATGATTTTTTTTATAATTCGTGAACAGTTTGTAAAATCAGCAACATTTTTTGAATCCTTGAAAATTTGTCATTTCACAAATATTTTTTTAATTCACAAACATTTTATGAATTCTCAAACATTTTTTAAGACTCGCAACTTTTATTTTTTAAAAAAATCCTGAATTAATTTAAATAACAATAAATCAAAATGAGAAAAAATGGAAGAAAACAGGGACGTCAAGCCCCGCACATGGGGTGGCACTTTGTGTATCTTGTGTTTTGTAAGGAAATTATCTCCATAAAAGAATGTAGCGCAACGACGAATTTTTAAAATAAAAATTGAATCGGTTTCTTTACTTATGGGTGGCATAGTGGTTAGTTTATAGCAACTTTGGGGATATTTTGTTTGGACGCACGAGTAAAATCACTATTCCTTTTATTATTAGAGAGAGATAGAGATTAGTACTCCCTTTGTTTCTAAATATAAGTCTTTTTAGACATTTCAAATGAACTATAACATACAGGTGTATATAGATATTTTAGAATGTAGATTCACTCATTTTGCTCCGTATGTAGTTTCTTGTTGGAATCTCTAAAAAGACTTATATTTGGGAACAGAGGGAGTAGTATATAACAACCCATGCACATGCAACATTGCAGAGAAGAAGGTGATGGTGGTGGTGGGGGCGGGGGGGGGGGGGGTCCTCAACTCCAAATTAGTAGAGATTAATTCAAATCTTTTGTGTTTCATAATTCAACAAAATTTTAAATCTTTTCGTAAAATAAAAACAATATTGTAAATCTATAGTTCTTCAATTTTTAAATTCAAAACAAGGTAGAACAAATGAGAAAAGCAACATTGTCTTTTCACTTGTGCGCATGCAACTGAGGTCTGGACTGAACTGAAACTCTCATACCTCATTCAAGATGCCCAGGACAGGTCTGGTTCAATAAATCTGGAAATTTTGCTCCAAAATCACTCATTGATCCATGAACTTCCTGCTGTTGAACTGATCATACTTGCAATGTGGTATATCTGGTGGCAAAGAAGGCATGGCGTGAAAGGCGAGTCGATTCAGACACCTCAACGGACATCAATGACTATTTGAGTGTTGGCTACAAATTTTATTCGCAACTGTACGCCGAAACACCCATGCCGAAAAGGATGATCATATGTGGAAGAAACCAAACCAGGGACCGTTAAGATTAACGTGGACGCATCATTTCATGCTGAAAATATGTCAGGAGTTTGAGGAGCTGTGGCCAGGGATGAGCACGACAACTTTATTGCAGCGGCAACTTGGATATTACCACACGTATCATCCGCAGTAGCTGCAGAAATGAAGGCCATTCGAAGTGGAATAATCCTAGCGTCTAATATCGGATATACCAAGATTATCATGGAATCTGATAGCATGAACGTTTTGAAGGTATTTGCGCATCCGGAAGCATACATGAGTCCTGATACTCCGATCATTATGTAAGCCACTATCTTAGTCTTGAAGTTTTCAGATATTACTTTTGTCCACTGTCACGGGGGAGCAAATATAGTGACGGATAGTTTAGCTAAGCATTGCTTTAGTTTGAATGCTTCAGAATATTTGGAGGGGGATGCCCGTGACTTTATTCTTCCCGAGACTGTAAACGAAATGGCTATTATTTGAGAAATAAAGTTAGATATGTTAAAAAAAAGGTAGCAACAAATGAGACTGACCACCCGCGGACACGCAATGGACCCTAGTCTCGTGAGTCTTTGCTTGAGGTCTTGACCTGCCGTCTTTTTAGCATTAGCCGTTTTTTTATAATTAGAAAAGAAACTGCCTAGTTATACTACTCCTATAATAACCTGGACCGATCTGTAATAACGGGGAACCTCCAGGGTGCGGAGCATAGTACAGGTAGAACTGCGCCGCTTGGTTTATAGCGGCAGGCCAAGAACTCCAAGAAGCGCAGGTGGGGGGAGGAGAAGCAGCGGCGGCAGCGGGACAGTTTCGAGAGAGAAAGAGAGGGGGCGGTGGGTGGGAGCGAGAGGTTGGGAAGCGAGGGAGGGCCAGTTCCTCTTTTTCGGCGGGGGCGGTCTGTCTGCCGCCGGGATGGGCGACTCCGGCGGCTCCGTCGTGTCTGTTGACGTCGAGCGCATCTCCTTCGGCGGGAAGGTCCGTGCCCCCCTGCTACCTCTATCTTTCTTCCTCGAATCCGCAAATTTCGTGCCGGCGCGGTTAATCTCCGCTAGTATCGCGGCGATTTGGTTGGCGGCATTGGAGCTGCTTGGGAGGAGGATTGAAAGGTATGGGCGTCTGGAGATGCGACCTCGGTGGTGATATTGGAGTTTAGCTGGGCTCATATGGTTTGATTTCTATTGGAGTAGTTGTATGCGTTGGATTGTTTGGAGGCCCAAAGGGAAAGGGCTTCTCTGGAGTGTTTCCCCCCCCAAAGATTTTGTTACTGTACCTTATATCTCGAATTTCACTAAGTTCTCCTGAAGCTGTGTTGGTCTCAGAATTAATCCTTGGCTGCTTGTAGATTTTTGGTTCTTTGGGCTAGTTGCTCTGTTTGTTTTACTGGTTTCTTGTTCAGAATTTTCTTCTATCCTAATTTGAATCGTAAATCATAGTTAGGCGGTTCTCTTGCTTGTTGGTTCATGAGAATTTCTTTTTTGTTGTTAGTCCAATTGGAGTTTGCTCTGCTCCTTTCACATCGACTAGCTAGCCATCTGCGTCGTGTAGTATCAAAGTGGTATTATTTTAGGGTGCCTCCTGTGGCTGCTGGCCTCTACCTACCTTCGTCCATGCGGATTTCTTTTGTGGTCCTCGTTCTGTATGTGGCAGCGTGCTAATTAATTTAATAATCAAATCAATCGCTTACTTTGTTGTGCTTATCGCTTGATCAGAAAAGAAACCATGAAGATTCGATTTTGACGCTTTTGGGTTGTAGCTTGCGTGTCCTAACTGCCCCTTTTCCTATGAAGTTTTCTTCAATTCTGCCATATCACTTTGCTTAGTTGGGCTGTCAAGCACAAGTGTCCTTATCAAATCCCCGCTTGCTTCAATATGTGAAATTGAAATGAGGTGCCTGGTCAAACTTAAGTTCATCCTTGTGGGTGTTGTCATAGTTCTGATGATCAGTGGACAGTGGATTGTAATGTAGTTAAATGTTATTCTTTCATATGACTATGGTACAAACCGTTCATCCTTAAGTTTCTTATATGTTTGCACATGAAGAATTTTCTACAAAATCAGCAAACAGTTGTGGAAGAAATGAGTTTACTGTAGACGAACAAGCATGTCTAGCAGACAAGGCTGTAGTTTATTATTTTATTTTGTATGGTTTACAAGAATTCTGCACCGTATTTGAAGTTCTTTAAATCCATTATAAGATTGGTGAATGTCTTATACTCCCTCCGTTCCTAAATATAAGTCTTTGTAGAGATTTCACTATCAACTACATACGGAGCAAAATGGATGAATCTACACTTTAAAATGCATCTACATACATCCGTATGTGGTTCATAGTGAAATCTCTCCAAAGACTTATATTTAGGAACGGAGGGAGTAAAAAATAGTTGTACTTGTAAGGCCAAAGGATTACTGGACTAATTCCTAAACTCGTTGCATTGTACAACAAGAAAAGGCCAATGGTCTGGAAATTCAGATCGAATGTGCAGGTTTACCATGTCAAAAAAATTCTGGCTTCCTTATTAAAATGTGGTAATGCAGCTTGCAAGCCTCCTTCTGACAAAGTCTCTGTCACACACATTCTTCCTGTGATTGAACATAACAGCTCATTTGATTGCCTAGCGTATGGTGTTTCTGACAACTATGCTTTAAGCTATTTGCTTGCCAAATGGTAGAGGAATCACTTCTGGTTGGTTCTTGTCCTCTGCTTCCTCTTATTTTCCTTGAGCCCAAGAGATGGTCTAGGAATAATCACTTTAGCACCACGCATCGTCATGACTAACGGTGCTGTTGTTATTTTTTCTTATTAGCACCTTGCCAACTCAGTTTTAGTATAACATGCAGCAACAGAGAGCTTCCAATCGTGATTTCATAATCTTTGCTTCAATTTTGGGAAATTTCTTGCTTCAAGCATCTATTAGGTTGGATTTTCAGTCACAATAAAGAAATCCATCATATCCTACTTGCCAAAAATAGGCAGGTTCACTGTTTTCATGGTTTTCTTTAGTCCAAACTAAAGCATGGAGTATTTTACTATTTTTATGCTGAGCATAGTTATGCAGTAATCATTTACCAAATGTTCTTGTCATCTTGATCCATGTTTGCATAACACCTTGTGTCCTGCTTTTTCAGGAACATCATATACAAACAAAACATGGACCTGTATCTGTTGCTGTGTATGGTGACCATGATAAGCATGCCCTTATTACTTATCCAGATGTTGCTTTGAACCGTAAGTTTCACTATTACAACTGAATGGATAGTGTCAGTAACTGTTTTAAATGTGCACCTGTGCAGTGTACCGTCTATGGCTCTATCCACTACACTGTATTATATAAGAATTTCACAATACAGAGGCTTATGTTTATTATTGTTGATCAGATATGTCTTGCTTCCAAGGACTACTATTCTGCCCGGAGGCTGCCTCACTGCTGCTCCATAATTTTTGCATTTACCATATAAGCCCTCCTGGACATGAGGTTTTTTTAGTAGACTTTGTTCTTACAATGAAGTTTTTGCCCTTGCATTTATCTTGCTATGATGCATCAGCAAATTTTCTATCTATTTTGTAATACTCATATGCTTTATTGTCCTTTACAACAATTGTGCAGTTAGGAGCCACTCCGATTTTACCAAACAGTCCTGTGGCATCAGTTGATGAGTTAGCGGATCAGGTTGCAGAAGTACTTGATTTCTTTGGGTACATATTCTCAGATATTTATTTTTTTTGGTGATATTCAGATTATTTTTTCTCATCTTCTTTGAACTAATGACTTTATGGCTTTTCCAGATTGAGTTCTGTTATGTGCTTAGGTGTCAGTGCTGGTGCATACATTCTTACTCTCTTCGCAGTATGTGTTTCTTTAGAAGTAATCTATTTTCTTCTGGTTGCACTACTAATAGTTATCTCCACCGTTTGTTGCAGACAAAGTATAGGGAGCGTGTGCTAGGTCTTATCCTCGTTTCACCTCTATGTAGAACTCCCTCATGGACTGAGTGGTTTTATAATAAGGTAGCCATTCAATATATATCCTCTAGTACTATATTTTGTCTTAAGGATAATAAAGTCTACTGTTAAATTCATCTTAATAATATGGTTGTACTGAGAAATTCATTTTCCCAGGTGATGTCGAATTTGTTGTATTATTACGGGATGTGTGACGTTGTGAAGGACTGTTTGTTGCAGCGTTATTTTGGCAAGGTAATAAGTTAAGATTAGTGTGTGTGGCATGTCATTTATTTTATATTTTGTAGACCATGTGATATTGAACACTTCCGTTTGAACTTCTAATCCACAGAGAGTGCGAGGAGGCTCTGCTATACCAGAATCTGATATTATGCAGGCGTGTAGAAGTGTATGTACTTTGCAGTTCTTTTTATCCTTCATCATCCACTATTATGTCTCTGTAATTTTATCTTGCTGACATAGCCTGTCTTAATTCATGAAGTTCCTAGATCAACGGCAAAGCATGAATATATGGCGGTTTATCCAAACAATCAATCAGTATGTACCCTTTTCTCGTTCAATTCCTGTATGATCAACTAGTACCTGAGCTGATGGAATCAAAATGTACGTTGTGCTGCATTGCAGGAGACATGACTTGACAGAAAGCCTGAAGCAGCTGCAGTGCAGAACTCTGATATTTGTCGGTGAGAACTCGCAGTTCCACACTGAAGCTGTTCACATGACTGCAAAACTTGATAAGAGATACAGTGCTCTCGTTGAGGTATCTATTATTGACCCGATAGTCTTGTATTCAAAAGTTAAATCCTTTGTTTTGGTTTGAAAGTACCGATTTCTGGTGTTTCTCACAGGTGCAAGCGTGTGGGTCCATTGTGACGGAGGAGCAGCCGCACGCGATGCTGATACCAATGGAGTACTTCCTCATGGGATACGGCTTGTTCAGGCCGAGCCATGTGAGCTCTAGCCCTCGCAGCCCTTTGAACCCGTTCTGCATATCGCCGGAGCTCCTCTCGCCCGAGAGCATGGGCGTGAAGCTGAAGCCGATCAAGACGCGGGCCAATCTCAGAGTGTAGGTACATATATGGAAGAAGAAGAAGAAGAAGAAAAGGTTGGACGTGTGAGGGGCTTTAGGCTAACCCGGCGATCGGCAATACTGATGGTATGTCTGCCCTGATTTTGGCGTTGAAATGGGGAGAAATGTTGTAACTGTGATGTAGATATAGAGAAGAGTTTTAGGGTGGTGAGGTTGGTTGGTTGGTTGGTGGTGGGTTCTATTCCATTGATTCGTGGTAGTATTAAACAGTTGTAAATGGTCACAGATTGTTTGTCAAAGCAAAAGGAATAATGATAATAATAAAGGGAGGCTGGTGAGGTGCTGTCCGATTAGGTGCTCCACTTCGCCTGTACCCTTGGTTTCCTTTTATGAGCTAGACTGGTGAACCATTGTTGTCTCCTGAAGCAAAGTGTTATATATTCAACCATCGTTGTCTTCTGAAGCAAACTTGCATCAAGGCCAGGGCCCAGCGCGATCTGAATTCTTGTGGCTAGAACCAAAGTTATCAGTTGTGGACTGTCAAGACTTGCCCCAAGCTCGACTGAAGTAATTAATAAGTTTCATCCAGAAATTTGCAAATTTAAAAGGATTTTAGTCAAATTTACAAAATATATGTTCGACTCAATGAAGATGTTGACACGTGTCGCGTTTGTCAACCTGTGGTTGGATGGTTAGGATTTAGGAGTATACTGCTATTCCCAGCCCACCAGCGCCCTATACTTCACAGCGGTGCTTGCTTTTTAGTGATGTGTGTGGGAGGAGACATTCCCGTCGACTAAGGTGTTTGTCGTGACTTTGTCAATCTCAAGATGATGTGCCGGCTCAGTCTGTCGGAGATGCTCATATGAGTAGGGTGTGCGTGAGTGCGTTTGTAGAGATAAATGTATATATATATGTATGAGCGTCTGCGTCTATACTCTATACTATGTTAAAAAAAAATGTTGTATAGAGAGAAGAAATCTCAAGATGTTGTGTTGGCCCAATCTCTCGAAGATGCTCACAGTCACAGGGGTAGTGTGTGCGTGATTGCGTTTATAGAGGTAAATGTATGTATGTGTGTATGTATGAGCGTCTATATTTTGTGTTAAAAAAATGATGCATAGAGAGAAGAGAGTAAAATAGTCCACAAACATAGTAGGAAAATTCTACTCCCTCCGTTCGGAATTACTTGTCTTGAAAATGGATGTATCTAGAACTAAAATACATCTAAATACATCCATTTTCGCGACAAGTAATTCCGAACGGAGGGAGTATATGTCTAAGAAAGTGATTCACACTTCTATTTATCTTAACATGCAGTCTCTTCACCTCATCAAACCTGCTACATCTCATGTGCTTCATTATCTGAATCCTACCTATAAAAGCCATATAGATTTTTCATTAGGCTCTAATCTCATTGCAAGATTGTGGTTAAAAATTCATTATTTTTTGTGAATTCTCTTCATTAATTTCTGTTAAACCAACGAGGTCCATATCTCATTGTCTGCGGCGTTAGGCTTTCTATAAGCCCAGCCCGTTTGCTTTTACGAGTCAGGTCACCGTCTCCCTTTTACGAGTGCCCCTATTTCTCGCTTTAAGAGAGGCAGGGGAAGGCTCGGGAGGAACTAATTAACAAGCGATCCTTCGGAGCCTCGTAACGATCAGCGACATTTGACGCGCTCTCAGTTATTCGCCACGTGTTGCGTTCTGGGCGCTTTCTCCGGATTTTATTTTTTTATTTTTTCTCACGCGTTTTCGGCTTTTTAAATAATTTTTTTCGGATTTTTTTGACGTTTTGGTTTTCCACCGGTCTTCCTTAGCTTTACGACCAAAAAAAATTCCGAAAAAAGATTTTTTTTCGCAAAAAACGCATTTTTTTCGCGAGTCACGGTTTTGTTTTCGCGAGAGGCACGGTTGTGCTTTCACGAGAGGGCACGGCCGTGCCTCTTGGAAACGAAAAAAATGTGTTTTCTGTTGTTTTTTTTCCTTACGCGAGAGACACGGTTTTGCTTCCGTGAGAGGCACGAATGTGCTTTCGCGAGAGTCACGGTCGTGCCTCTTGGAAACGAAAAAAATATGTTTTTGTTTTTTTTTCCTTTCGTGAGAGGCACGATTTTGCTTCCGCGAGAGACACGGTTGTGCTTTGCGAGAGTCACGGCCGTGCCTCCTCGGAAACGGAAAAAAATGTGTTTTTTATTTTTTTTTTCTTTCGCGAGACGGCGGTTTTGCTTCCGCGAGAGGTACGGTTGTGATTTTGTCAGAGGCACGGGCGTGCCTCTTTCGAAAAGGGAAAAAACCCGTGCTTCCGGTTCGGTTTTTTCATTCTTTTTTTTTGAAAAAAATTTCCGTCAAAACCTATCAACATGAGATCTAGTTTTGAAGATCTCGACGCGAGGAATCCAACGGCAAAGGTTCGAGATTTGGACGCACGGTTTAAGAGATAAAACGTTTTAAATAAACGGATCTACGAAAAAAATGGAAAACTCCCAGGTTGCAACAAGTGGCGCACATGCAGCGCGCCACTTGTCGCAACCTGGGAAAATTGGAGTGATCTCTGCAAAGAGTACTCTTTAACTAGTGATTTCGAAAAGGCTTCTCAAATGGGCCTGCCCAACCACGTGGGAAGCAGACGGCCTTTTTATTTTATTTTTCTACTTCCTGTTCTTGGTTTTGCTTTATTTCTGTACTTCTATTTATACACTAATAAAGTACACTCTGCCCACCGCGCGAGCCAAACAGCGACCAGTCCACGCGGTAAAAAAAAAATCCCAGGGAATTTAGAGCTTTATTTAAACAAAAGTGTTCTCTGGGCAGTCAACAATAAGGCTGCTGATCACGAAGCTTGGCGTCTCCGTAAGCCAGCTTTCCGTGCCATTCACCGTGCAAGCACGTTTTGCACAAAGATGAGCTGGCACATTGGCTGATCTACTTACATGTTGGAGTACAAAAGAATGAAAACTAGCAGAAAGCTCTTCAATTTCTAAAAGAACTGGTGCCACAACTGAACGACTATTGCGGCGAGTGTTCCAGAGGTTAATCACCTCCAGGCTGTCTATCTCCACCACCATCTGCGTGAACCCTTTGAGATTTGCAAAGATTACTCCATCCCGAGCAGCAAGGGCCTCTGCGATCATGGGGTCAGTAACTCCAGGGTGAGGTTTGCACCAAGCACCCAACAAGGCTGTGGATGATCTTGCGACACCACGAGCTCCACTCTTGCCTTCGTCATGAACGACAGCTGCATCAGTGTTTAACTTGACTTGGTCCACGCAGTAATTAGGCCAAATCATCCACACTGCACGCCTTCGTCCCCGGACAGGAAATCAGTCGTAACAAGCCAATGTATTGTGGTAATGGATACTGCGCCCGTGGAAGGGAAAACAATCGTAATTAATGTCGTAATCAACTACTCCTCCGTTCTTAAATACTCCCTCCGTCCAAAAATACTTGTTATCAAAATGGATAAAAAGAAATGTATTTAGAATTAAAATACATCTAGATTCATCTTCTTTTATCTATTTTAATGACAAGTATTTCCGGACGGAGGGAGTATAAATCCTTTTATACACTTCAAATGGACTATACAATACGGATGTATGCAGATATATTTTAGAGTATAAATTCATTCGTTTTGCTTCGTATGTACTCCCTCCGTTCAGAAATACTTGTCGGAGGAATGGATGTATCTAGACGTATTTTAGTTCTAGATACATTCATCTTTATGCATATCTGCAACAAGTATTTCCGGACGGAGGAAGTACAAAGTTGAGTCATTTATTTTGTAACGGAGGGAGTAGCCACTTGTTGAAATCTCTAAAAAGACTTATATTTGAAAACGGAGGAAGTATAACATGTGTTTATGAAGCTAGTAATGAACACCTATACCAATGGTAATGTAAATCCTATCATCATTAGTTGGCGGTTAGGGAAATCTTTACACAGTAACTATCACTACAGTTTCCACTAATCATCCAATTGCAGCATGCACCCATGTGCTAGAGCAAGCCACATGTATTAGTTTTCTACTACAAGTTACCATATTTCTCATAGGTTTACGATGGCACAAATGGATCAGCAGTAATTCGTTGGTTAGTGCTGTGAGCCATGGAGTCACTTCGTGGCATTGTAAACAATTCTAGGCCATTACCATCATCTCCAAGCCATTTTACTGTCAATATAATTAGGGACACTGCGGGACGGAGGTGGGGCATATGTGTTCGTAAGGGAAATCAAAGCTGTAACTATATCTGCTTCCAATTTACCATCGTCAGTAGATTTGCGGGAGAGAGCGCCCCGCTCTTAGCGGCTGGCAGGTACGATAACGCTCGGATATTGCAAAAAACACTCTTCAAAAACAAAATTAAAAAAATATTGAACAAGTATTTAGAAAAAAATATTGAATATTAAAAATGTTGAACGAGCATTTACAAAGTGTTGCATAAATATTAAAAATGTTGAACAAGTATTTGAAAATTATTGAAAAAAATATTAAAAAATGTTGAATGTGTATTTAAAAAAATGCCGAACAAGCTTTTGAAAATGTTGAATAAGTATTAGAATGTTGAATAAGTATTAAATAATGTTGAACGGGTATTTGAAAAAATGTTATACAAATATTTGCAAAATGTAGAATAAGTATTTGAAAAATGTTGAATAAGCGTTCGGACAATGATGTACAGGTATGCAGAAAATGATGATCACTTTTTAAAAAAATATTTTTGACATATACGAAAACGTAGAGTGAAAATGAAAACAAACATAAGAAAAAACAAAAACAAAAACAAAAAATGGAGAAAAATGGTTAAAATGTACTCCTTCCGTTCCCAAATATTTGTCTTTCTAGGCATTTCAAATGGATACAACATACGGATGTATGTAGACATATTTTAGAGTGTAGATTCACTCATTTTGTTCCGTATGTACTCACTTGTTGAAATCTCTAGAAAGACAAATATTTGGGAACGGAGGGAGTAGAGTGTATTAAAATATTTACAGCACTACGGGATTAAGTATGTCGCACCTTAGAGGATTTCATGAACATGGTAGTAGCGTGTTGGTTTGCAGCACTATGTATCATCCCAGAGAACTAGGATTGAATCCTGTTACCTCCCTTTTTCTTCTCATTTGTTTTAAAGTCGTGATTGGGCCAGCCGGGTAGTGTAAATCCTAAGGCGAGAAATAGCTTCGCGCCCTTTTACGGCAATCCCTATTTGACGCGCGCACGTTCGTCAAATTGGCGCGCTTTCGTTGAAGCATGCAAGCCACCACCGCAAAACGGGTGGGCCCACTAGTGTTCCTAGAATTAGTTTTCTTTCTGTTTTTTCTTTCTTTTAACAGGTTTTCCCTGTTTTCTTTCATTTTCTTTTTCTTTTTTCTGTTTTTGTTTTTGTTTCTATTTTTTATTTTAACCTTTTTCATTTTCATTTTTGTATTTTGTTTTCAAGAAAATGTTTTGAAACCCTAAATTTTGTTCAAGGTTTTAAAATTTCAAGGTTTTAAAATTGTTCACAATTCAATTGTTCAGCGTGTATCACAAAAATGCGGCCGTCCTCGACCGCCACTCATAAGAAAGACACTCAATAATAAATCATGCTCCAGCTTCATCGCATAACTGGAGACTATATGTGCATGCTTCGGAAATCACAAACCTTAACACCAATATTCTTACTAAACCACAATCATTCACTAGTACCTCCCACATGTCACCATCTTAATATCGCAAAACTATTGCAAGAAATCAAACATATCATATTCAGTGACCCACAAGATTTATGTAGGATTTTATGACTAACCATGTGAATGGCCAGTTCCTGTTGACTCTCTAAATAGATATAAGTGAAGCATGGGACAAAGAACCACACTCTATTAAATATAAGTGAAGCAAAAAAGCATTCTACAAATAACGGTTTTCTACGTAGAGAAACAAGCATCCAAACTTCAAATGATATAAGTGAAGCACATGAAGCATTCTATAAAGTCATACTCAAAAGATATAAGTGAAGTGTAAAGAGCATTCGACAAATCAATCAACGACTATCTCATACCAGAATGGTGTATTACTAAAAGAAAAATAAAATGTACGCGGCGCTCCAAGAATTTATGCATATCATGTGAACAAAACAAAAAACCAAAACATACCGATAATTGTCGAAGAAGAAAGATGTGATGCATTCGGGGGCATCCTCAAGCTTAGACGCTTGAGTCTACTTGAATATTTACTTGGGGTGCCTTGGGCATCCCCAAGCTTGAACTCTTGTCTCTCCTTATTCTTCACCGATATCTCCTCGATCTTCAAACACTACATCCACACAAAACTTAACCGAACTTTTTATTAGAAAGATTAGTACATATAACATCAAATCTCATCATGTCCTGTTGTAACATTATTGTATAATTATAATCAAACATTACCCATTGTATGCTATCACAATTCTATGGCTTCCAAGTCAATGGGGCTCAACATGATTTTAGACATAAGCAAATAAAGGAACTATAATAGCAATCTTTGAAAACAGGACAGTCTGTAAAGATGGAGATGGTTCATATACTTCTGTAACTCAAAAAATTCTAAAAATTAGGACATGATAAAAAATTTGCATTGCAGTACTAAATTTCAGATTTTTTCCATGCTCTAGTGAATTATCAAAATTCCAACACTACAACAAAAGTTTCTGTTTTTACACAGCACACACCAAACAAGCAATTTAAACATCCTAAAGGTAAATCTTGGCACATTATTTTAATAATACAATGGATTTGTACAAGTGTATAATTATGTTTGTTGAAAAGTTTCTGTAATTCAAGATTCACAAAGTTACGATGGGCATGATCAAAGTTCAAGGCATGCTCCAACTTCAACAGTGCTCGTCTTTCTTACTTTCACTTTTCTTTTTGAAAAGTTTTAAGTTCCCCTCTATATTTTATTATTTCTAAACTTTTCTAAAAGCACACAAACTAATAAGTGACTCTCTAAAACTTCCAGATTGTCTCCCAGGCAGGTTTTTCTTTAAAGCCATTAAACTACGCATATAGTGCTCAAGTAAGTGATCCACCCGGATCCCAAGGTATATCAATGCCAATTTTAATTAACAATTATTTGTAATTTAATAGTGAGCACAAAGCAACATATATCATGTAATAACGATGCCTAACTCTCTTCCTATGCATCGGCATGTCATAAAAGAACAATTCATGGACACGAAGTAAAGGCCAATGTATAGTGTAAACAGTTTCTTCCAATTTTATCATACTAGAAACATAGAGAGGTGGAGATGTAGTTCCTTTATCATAATAATTGCAAGTAGGAGCAACAAGCACATGCATATTATATCCATAGAAATCATCGTGTGCAATGGTAAAACGTAACCCATCAATATAATCCTTTATAAGCGCAAACTTCCGATATAGTGTAGTTAGGAGAATTCAAAAAGATAATAGGACTATCATGTGTGGGTGCATAGAAAAAAAATCTATGTTTAACATAAGGAACTATAGAAAGTTCATATCCATAAGCATAATTTGAAAGCATAATTCAAATTGGCATCATGGCCACAAGCATAGCAAACATCAATTTCGGATAAAAGGGATATTTCAAATTAATCCAAGGGACCATAGCATTCATTCTTCGGTAAGCACGAAGGGAAATTAAATGATGTATGAGTTGAAGAGTTACTCTCATTAGAAGGTGAGCATGGGTAGCTAAGCCGCTCTTCCTCCTTTTGTTCTTTGCTCCCTTCGCCATCTTTTTCATCTAGTGAGCTCACAATTTCATCAATTTCTTCTTCCATAGACTCCTACAAAGTATTAGTCTCTTCTTGGACAACGGAGGCATCCTCAATATATTCTTAAACATAAGCATCAGAAGCATAATTTTCATAGCGATATTTAAGTATGGCAAAATTTTCTGTCAACATGTAAAGAGTTGAATCATACTTTTCAATCAAAGAAGCGATTTCATAGGCACCCTTAAGGGAAACAAATTCTTCATTTTTTCAATATCACAGTAAATATAAAAACCTTTCTCATAAGAAGATAAGATTTCATTATCATTAAACTCACATTGATAGGGAAGGTGTTTTTAGGGTTTTCAGAAAAACAACTAAAATCATGTATTTCACATAAATTCCAAGCATAACAATGCAAACAATTAATATGATCACATAAGATTTTCCCTTTTCGAGACAAGGGTGTCACACAAAGTAAGCATGCTCATTTAATGATTTTTCCTCAACTAAGCTAGTTGGGTTTTCAGCATGAGCACAAATGGATCAAAGATGATCCAACTAAAAAGCTTCAGCAGAACAGTAGATTTTGGGTGGTTCCTCAACCACTGGGTTAGCAAGAACAACTAATTTGTTTGGAGTTTTGTGTTCACTTCCCATAACTAAAGATAAAACAACTTAGAACAAAAAATAAAACTACTTGGTGATAAAACAAACAAACACACACGAGAATATTCACCCCACGCTATTACTCACCGACAATGGCGCCAGAAAAAGGTCTTGATAACCCACAAGTATAGGGATCTTTTCTAGCCGTTTTCAATAAGTAAGAGTGTCGAACCCAACGAGGAGCTAAAGGTAGAATTAATATTCTCTCAAGTTCTATCGACCACCGATACAACTCTACGCACTCTTAACGTTCGCTTTACCTAGAACAAGAATAAAAATACTTTGTAGGTGCAAGGATAAGTTTGCAAGAATAATACTATAAGTACTTAGCTAGAATAAAACTAGGAGTAATTTGCAAGATAATTAAATTTAGTTGTTTAGTAGAAAGTTTTCTGTAGAATAAAGAGAAAGATTGTCCATAGGCAATTGAATATAACACGACAGATACTTATCATATGCAATGGGGGAGTGGCATACACTATTACACTTTTCATACTTGGATCACATGCACTTATCATTGGAACTCTAGCAAGCATCTGCAACTACTAAAGATCATTAAGGTAAAACCCAACCATAGCATTAAGTAACAAGTCCTCTTTACTCCCATACGCAACAACCCCCTTACTCGGGTTTAAGATAATGTCACTCCCGCAACCCACTATAAGCGAATTACGAACGTATTGCAAAACCCTACAACGGTAAGCCCACACGCTTGTGCAACACGGAGGGCACCATAGGATAGCACCATATTAACATACAACTCATATCAGTCACATCATACCACAATTAACCCGTAGGACAAAAAGGATCTACTCAAACATCGTAAGATTGCCACACATCATTGGATAATAATATATAGCATTAAGCGCTATGTTCAAGTAGAGATTAAAGCAGGGAGAAGAGGTGTTACGCCACTGCATAAAGGGGGGAGAGTTGGTGATGACAGTGGTGAAAATGTTGGTGTAGATCGCCACCATGATGGTTCCCCCAACGACACTCCGGTGCCATCAAAAGAGAGGGGGAGAGAGCCCCCTCCTTCTTCTTCTTGTTTGGCCTCCCCTAGATGGGAGGAGGGTTTCCCCTCTAGTCCTTGGATGTCATTGCTCCCGAAGGGCAAGAGCCCCTCCGAGATTGGATCTCTCTATTTCTCTTATGTTTCACGTATGTGTTTCTGGCCAAAAACCATTTCTTAAATATTCAGATATCCATAACTCCGATCGGGCTGAAATTTTAACATGGTTTTTCTATATAAGCTTCCTTGCGGCCAAAGAAGGACTAAACCGACTTACAAGGTGCCCACAAGGCAACCCCGCACGGTCAGGGGTGGTGGTGGCGCCTTGATGCCTTGTGAAGGCTGTGGGCCTCTGTTTGCATTGATTCCACCTCCCAAAAATCACATATATTCCAAAATAAATCTCCGTAAAATTTTATCGCGTTTGGACTTTGTTTGATATGGATTTTTTGCGAAACAAAGCACATGCAAAAAACAGGAATCGACACTGGGCATTGGGTCAATGTGTTAGTTCCAAAAATAATGTAAAATGTTGCCAAACGTATATGAAAGTTGTAGAATATCGTCATGAAACAATCAAAATTATAGATACGACGGAGACATATTGGGTCTAACGAGGTCCATGGTCATACATACGGAAGTGCCTCCTTATTACGCGCAAGAAAAATGATTCCTCCCCTGCTAGCTGGGACCCACCAGATTTGGAGGCTGACTTGTGGGCCTACTAAGTTGACTCATACGCAGGGATTTGTCAACTTAGTCAACAAATGATTCTAGCAACAGTGATCGTTGGATGTGAATCCAACGACCATGCTGCTTATTCAATCTTTGATCTTGCTCCAGTCTCCCAAACCAGCACTGGCGGGACCGCCTGCTCCTGCCTCCCGTGGCCGGCTGTTCTGCCGCGTAGGCCTCACCTTCCCACTCTACTCTCACCGCTGGCCGGGCCATCCCTCTACTCACCCACACCTCTTGTTATTCTCCGGTGACGGCAGCCTCACACCGTAACTGAACCAGTAAACCCTTGTACCCCCCTCCACGTGGGCAACCACTACCGAGTCTTCCCTAGCTCTGGGTCATTCCCTTCCTAGGACTCATTGTCCTCCACCGCCTTGTTGCTCTCCGTACGGCTTCGTCAACACGGTCAATGAACGACAACCTTCGGAAGAGGACTGTACACGGAGAGGCTGACAGCTGGGACCCACGTGGTCCATGGTCGCATGCAAGTAAGTGCCTCCTATTACATGATGAACATGTTAGGTAGCATTCCACATCAAAAATTATGTTTTTATCATTTACCTACTCGAGGACGAGCAGGAATTAAGCTTGGGAATGCTTGATACGTCTCCAACGTATCTATAATATTTGATTGTTCCATGCTATTGCAGTATCAATCTTGGATGTTTTATATGCAATTATATGCTATTTTATATCACATTTGGGGACTAACCTATTAACCTAGTGCCCAGTGCTAGTTGTTGTTCTCTGCTTGTTTTTGGTTTTCCAGAAAATCAGTACCAAATGGAGTTCAAACGCTATGAAACTTTTTGAAGATTTTTTTCTGGACATAAGAGACCCTGGAAGCTTCGGGAGCAGACCAAAGGATGTACGAGGAGACGACACGGCAACTAGGCACGCCTAGGGGGTCATGCCATGTTGCCTCATGGGCCCCTTGAGGCTCCGTCTGACCTAATTCCACCTCTATAAATTCTCAAGTATTGGGAAACCAACAGAGATCCGCCCGAAACACTTTTTGCACCGCCACAAGCTTCTGTTCTTCTGTGATCCCGTCCGGAGGCCTTTTCTGGTACTATGCCGGAGGGGGAATCGATCACGGTGGGCTTCCACATCATCCTTGCTGCCCTACCGATGGTGCGTGAGTAGTTTACCATAGACCTACGAGTCCATCACTAGTAGCTAGATGGCTTCTTCTCTCTCTTTGATCTTCAATACCATGTCCTCCTCGATGTTCTTGGAGTTCTATCCAAAGTAATATTCATTTGCGGTGTATTTGTTGGGATCTGATGCATTGTGTGTTTATGATATGAATATTTATGAGAAGTAATTGAGTCTTTTCTAAACTTTATTATGCTTGATTTTTATAGCTTTGTATTTGTCTCTGATCTATCTGTTTGGTTTGGTCAACTAGACTGATTTACCTTTAGTGGGAGTGGTGCTTTGTGATGGGTTCAATCTTGCGCTGCACTACCCCAGTGACAGAAAGGGATAAGACACATATGTGTATTGTTGCCATTAAGGGTAAAACGATGTGGTTTGTTCATATTAGTTGAGTTTACTTTGTCTACATCATGTCATCTCGCTTAAGGCGTTACTCTATTCTTATTAACTTAATACCCTAGAGGCATGCTGGATAGCGGTTGATGGGTGGAGTAATAGTAGTGGATGTAGGCGGGAGTCAGTCTACTTGTCTCGGACGTGATGTCTATATACATGATCATTGCCTTGAATATCGTCATAACTATGCACTTTTCTATGAAATGCCCAACAGTAATTTGTTTACCCACCGCATGCTATATGCTCGAGAGAAAAGCCTCTAGTGAAAACTATGGCCCCTGGGTCTACCTTTATCATATATAAAAACACAAAATTACCTTGCTGCAATTTTTTACTTTCTTTGATTTCATCTTTGCAATTTATCTATCTACCACAACAAGATTTAGTCCTTGCAAATAACCGTGAGGAGGATTGACAACCCTCTTGTTCGTGTTGGGTGCAAGTATTTGCTTTTGTGTGTGCAGGTGTTGTTCACGAGGATTTGTGTGATTCTCATTTTGGTTCGATAAATCTTGGTTCTCAATGAGGGAAATACTTATCTCTACTGTACTGCATCTCCTCTCTTCGGGGAAAATCCCAACGCAGCTCACAAGTAGCACGAAGAATTTTCCGGCGCCGTTGCCGGGGAGACATCATCAAAACCTATCAAGTACCTTCACATAAACTATCATCTACACGCTCTTATGTTTATTTGCCTTTGCCTCTCGTTTTCATTTCCCCCACTTCAAAAAATCTTAAAAACACAAAAATATTTTTGTTTGCTCGCTTGCCTTGCTTGAAGTTTCTATCATGTCTGAATTTGATAAAGTTCTCATTGAAAGTGCTAGTGAAGCTAGTACTAGTGAGTATCTCGAGGAAAACACTAAACTATTTGATCTTTAACAATAATCCTCTTGAGAATGAAATTCCTCATGATGAAAATCCCATGATCTTTAAAACTAAAACTTATAATGTGGGTAGTGGGAATATCATTAGAAAACATATCATTCAAGAATTGTTTAGTTGCACGAGAGTAATACCATTAATTGAAGGCTCTATTCTTGATAAGACAAATTGCTATCAAGTTTTGGGTGATATCATGATGGATGAAGGAATAAGGACCCTAAGCCTGGGGATTACCAAGGCACCCGCAAGGTAATATTCAAGGAAGATCCAAGCGTCTAAGCTTGGTGATGCCTCGGATGACATCCCCTCTTTTGTCTACAAACCATCAGTATATTAATTGGAGCTACTTTTTTATTCATCACATGATATGAGTTTTACTTGGAGTGTCTTGTGCCATAGTAGTTTTTTGCTTTGTTTGCCTTTTAGTTTGCCACAATCATCTTTGCTGGACACGCCTTTTGAGAGAGACACACATTTATTTGTGATTTGTTAGAATACTCTATGTGCTTCACTTATATTTTTTTGAGAGTTTAATAAATCGTAATGGCGATATGAACATGTTGCGAAATTGGTCCTAATATGATAGCTATTCAAGAGGGATATAATAAAAACTTTCAGGTAGATCACTGAATATGATATGTTTGATTCCTTGAAATAGTTTTATGATATTAAGATGGTGATATGTGGGAGGTACTAGTGAATGATTGTGGTTTAGTAAGAATATTGGTGTGAAGGTTTGTGATTCCCGAAGCATGCACGTAGTCTCTAGTTATGCGATGAAGTTGGAGCATGGTTTATTATTGATTTTCTTCTTTATGAGTAGCGGTTGGGGATGACCAATGGTCTTTTCCTACCAATATATCCCCCTAGGGGCATGCGTAGTAGTACTTTGCTTCAAGGGCTAATAGACTTTTGCAATAAGTATGTGAGTTCTTTATGACTAATGTGAGTCCATGGATTATACACACTCTTAACTTTCCGCAATTTGCTAGCCTCTTCGGTACCGTGCATTTCCCTTTCTCACCTCGAGAGTTAGTGCAAACTTCGTCGGTGCATCCAAACCCCGTGATATGCTACACTCTATCACACATAAGCCTCCTTATATCTTCATCAAAATAGCCACCATACCTACCTATTATGGCATTTCCATAGCCATTCTAAGATATATTGCCATGCAACTTCCACCGTTCCGTTTTATGACATGTGTGTTCATCGTCATATTACTTTGCATGATCATATAGAGCTGACATGATATTTGTCCATCATCCTTTACCTCACTGGGACAATGTTCTAATAATGATGATCATCACACTTTTATTTACTTACAACTCGATAAAATGAATACAAGATGACTCTATATGAATACCTTTGATAGTGTACCAGGATGTGCAATGATCTAGTATAACATTGCTACCTCTTGAGCATGCATTGGTTTTCCCTTGAAGAGGAAAGGGTGATGCAGCAAAGTAGCGTAAGTATTTCCCTCAGTTTTCGAGAACCAAGGTATCAATCCAGTAGGAGGCTACACTCAAATCCCTCGTACCTGCACAAACAAATAAGAACCTTGCAACCAATGCGATAAAGGGGTTGTCAATCCCTTCACGGGCACTTGCAAAAGTGAGATCTGATAGAGATAATAAGATAAATATTTTTGGTATTTTTATGATATAGATTGGAAAGTAAAGATTGCAAAATAAAATAGATCGGAAACTTACATGATGGAAAATAGACCCGGGGGCCATAGGTTTCACTAGTGGCTTCTCTCAAGATGGCATAAGTATTACGGTGGGTGAACAAATTACTATCGAGCAATTGATAGAAAAGTGCATAGTTATGAGAATATCTAGGCATTATCATGTATATAGGCATCACGTCCACAACAAGTAGATCGAAACGATTCTGCATCTACTACTATTACTCCACACATCGACCGCTATCCAGCATGCATTTAGAGTATTAAGTTCATAAGAATAGAGTAACACATTAGGCAAGATGACATGATGTAGAGGGATAAACTCAAGCAATATGATATAAACCCCGTCTTTTTATCCTCGATGGCATCAATACAATACGTGCCTTGCTGCCCTAACATCCATCGGGAAAGGACACCGCAAGATTGAACCCAAAGCTAAGCACTTCTCCCATTGCAAGAAAGATCAATCTAGTAGGCCAAAACAAACTGATAATTCGAAGAGACTTGCAAAGATAACAAATCACACATAAAAGAATTCAGAGGAGATCCAAATATTGTTCATAGATAATCTTGATCATAAACCCACAATTCATCGGATCTCGACAAACACACCGCAAAAAGAATTACATCGAATAGATCTCCAAGAAGATCGAGGTGAACTTTGTATTGACATCCAAAGAGAGAGAAGAAGCCATCTAGATAATAACTATGGACTTGAAGGTCTGAGGTAAACTACTCACACATCATCGGAGAGGTATGGTGTTGATGTACAAGCCCTCCGTAATCGATTCCCCCTCCGGCGGAGCGCCAGAAAAGGCCCCAAGATGGGATCTCACGGGTACAAAAGGTTGCGGTGGTGGAAATAGGGTTTCGTGGTGCTCTCGGATGTTTTCAGGGTATATGAGTATATATAGGCGAAAGAAGTCCATCAGGGGAGCCACGAGGGGCCCACAAGGGTGGGGGGAGCGCCTCCCTGCCTTGTGGCCGCCTCGTTGCTTCCTTGACGTCCACTCCAAGTCTCCTAGATTGCGTTTGTTCCAAAAATGACTCCCCCGATGGTTTCATTCCATTTGGACTCCGTTTGATATTCGTGTTCCGTGAAACACTGAAATAGGCAAAAAACAACAATTTGGACTGGGCCTCCAGTTAACAGGTTAGTCCCAAAAATATTATAAAAGTGTATAATAAAGCCCATTAAACATCCAAAACAGATAATATAATAACATGGAACAATAAAAAATTATAGATACGTTGGAGACGTATCAAGAATCCTCAAGCTTAATTCCTGGTCGTCCTCGAGTAGGTAAATGATAAAAATAGAATTTTTGATGTGGGATGCTACCTAGCATAATTCTCAATGTAATTTTCTTTATTGTGGCATGAATGTTCAGATCCGAAAGATTCAAGACAAAAGTTTAATATTGACATAAGAGGAATAATACTTCAAGCATACTAACAAAGTAATCATGTCTTCTCAAAATAACATGGCCAAAGAAAGTTGTCCCTACAAAATCATATAGTCTGGCTATGCTCTATCTTCATCACACAAAATATTTAAATCAGGCACAGCCCCGGTTTTAGCCAAGCAATTGTTTCATACTTCAGTATTCTCAAACTTTTTCAATCTTCGCGCAATACATGAGCGTGAGCCATGGACATAGCACTATAGGTGGAATAGGATGGTGGTTGTGGAGAAGACAAAAAAGGAGAAGATAGTCTCACATGAACTAGGCGTATCATCGGGCTATAGAGATGCCCATTAATAGATATCAATGTGAGTGAGTATGGATTGCCATGCAACGGATGTGCTAGAGCTATAATTGTATGAAAGCTCATCAAAAGAAACTAAGTGGGTGTGCATCCAACTTGCTTGCTCATGAAGACCTAGGGCAATTTGAGGAAGCCCATCATTGGAATATACAAGCCAAGTTCTATAATGAAAAATTCCCACTAGCATATGAAGGTGACAACATAGGAGACTCTCTATCATGAAGATCATGGTGCTACTTTGAAGCACAAGTGTGGTAAAAGGATAGTAACATTGTCCCTTCTCTCTTTTTCTCTCATTTTTTTGGTGGGCTTCTTTGGCCTCTCTTTTTTATTTGGGCTTCTTTGGCCTATTTTATTTTTCATAAAGTCCGGAGACTCATCCCAACTTGTGAGGGAATCATTGCTTCCATCATCCTTTCCTCACATGGGACAATGCTCTAATAATGAAGATCATCACACTTTTATCTACTTACAACTCAAGAATCTTAGAACAAAATATGACTCTATGTGGATGCCTCCGGCGGTGTACCAGGATAATGAATCAAGAGTGACATGTATGAAAGAATTATGAATGGTGGCTTTGCCACAAATACGATGTCAACTACATGATCATGCAAAGCAATATGAGAATGGTGGAGCGTGTCATAATAAACGTAACGGTGGAAAGTTGGATGGAAATATATATCAGAATGGCTATGGATATGCCATAATAGGTAGGTATGGTGGCTGTTTTGAGGAAGGTATATGGTGGGTGTATGATACCGGCGAAAGTTGCGCGGCACAAGAGAGGCTAGCAGAAAATCTCATGAGCTCCGTTAGCGAAATAAAACAAACCACCACTTTAAGGTACTGTAATGAACTCATTCTTTATTTATATTGCTGTTAAACCTACTGTATTCCAACTTCTCTATGGTTCATGCCCCCCGATACTAGCCATAGATTCATCAAAATAAGCAAACAACACACGAAAAACAGAATCTGTCAAAAACAGAACAGACTGTAGCAATCTGTAACTCTCGAATACTTATAGAGCCCCTAAAATTCTACAAAATTAGGAAGTCCTAGTTAATTTGTTTATTAATCTTATGCAATAATAATTAACTGAAAATCACGTTTTTATGATTTATGAAAACTAATCTCGTGCGTGCAAAAGTTTCTGTTCAAGATCAAATTAACTATCACCGTAGGTTATCCTAAAGGTTTTACTTGGCACAAACACTAATTAAAACACAAAACAGTTGGAGAACGTAGCAATATTTGAAAATTTTCTACGCATCACCAAGATCAATCTATGGAGATTCTAGCAACAAGAGAGGGATAGGATGAGTGTATCTTCATACCCTTGAAGATCGCGATGCGGAAGCGTTACAAGAACGCGGTTGGTGGAGTCATACACGCAGTGATTCAGATCGCGGTCGATTCCGATCAAGCGCCGAATGGACGGCGCCTCTGCGTTCAACACACGTACAGACCGGGGGCATCTCCTCCTTCTTGATCCAGCAAGGGGAGAGGAGAAGTTGAGGGAAAACTCCAGCAGCACGACGGCGTGGTGGCGATGGAGCTCGTGGTTCTCCGGCAGAGCTTCGCTAAGCACTACGGAGGAGGAGGAAGTGTTGGAGGAGGGAGGGGCTGCACCAGGGGCAAGGGTGCGGCTGCCCTCTCTCTCCCTCACTATATATAGGGGTAAGGGGGTTGGAGGAGGCGCCCTAGGGGAGGGGTGGCGGCCACAAGGGAAACCCTAGATGGGTTTGGGCGCCCCCACCCCTAGGAAACTTGCCCCCCAAGCCGGGAGGGGTGGCTGCCCTAGGGGAGGCGCCCCCACCTCTCCATGTTACGTGAGATGGGGTGGGAGGGGCGCACAGCCCCTTAGTGGGCTGATGTGCCCCTCCCCTTGGCCCATAAGGCCCCCAACGCTTGTCGGGGCCTCCGAAACACCTTTCGGTCACGCTGGTCGTCACCCGATACTCCCAGAACAATTCCGGACTCCAATACCCTTCGTCCAATATATCGATCTTCACCTCCAGACCATTCCAGAGCTCCTCGTCACGTCCGGTATCTCATCCGGGACTCCGAACAACCTTCGGTAACCACATACTATTTCCCATAACAATTCTATCGTCACCGAACCTTAAGTGTGTAGACCCTACGGGTTTGGGAACCAAGCAGACATGGCCGAGACGTTCTCCGGCCAATAACCAACAGCAGCATCTGGATACCCATGTTGGCTCCCACATGTTCCACGATGATCTCATCAGATGAACCACGATGTCGGGGATTCAATCAATCCCGTATACAATTCCCTTTGTCTATCGGTATGTTACTTGCCCGAGATTCGATCGTCGGTATCCCAATACCTCGTTCAATCTCGTTACCGGCTAGTCACTTTACTCGTTCCGTAATGCATGATCCCGTGACTAACTACTTAGTCACATTGAGCTCATTATGATGATGTATTACCAAGTGGACCCAGAGATACCTCTCCGTCATACAGAGTGACAAATCCTAGTCACGATTCATGCCAACCCAACAAACACTTTCGGAGATACCTGTAGTGCACCTTTATAGCCACCCAGTTACGTTGTGACATTTGGTACACCCAAAGCATTCCTACAGTATCCGGGAGTTGCACAATCTCATGGTCTAAGGAAATGATACTTGACATTAGAAAAGCTTTAGAAAACGAACTACACGATCTTGTGCTATGCTTAGGATTGGGTCTTGTCCATCACATCATTCTCCTAATGATGTGATCCCGCTATCAATGACATCTAATGTCCATGGCCAGGAAACCATGACCATCTATTGATCAACGAGCTAGTGAACTAGAGGCTCACTAGGGACAAGTTGTGGTCTATGTATTCACACATGTATTACGGTTTCCAGTTAATACAATTATAGCATGAACAATAGACAATTATCATGAACAAGGAAGTACAATAATAACCATTTTATTATTGCCTCTAGGGCATATTTCCAACAATCTCCCACTTGCACATGAGTCAATAATCTAGTTCACATGACTATGTGATTGTAATGAATCCAACACCCATGGGGTTTGATCATATCTCGCTTGTGAGAGAGGTTATTAGTCAACGGGTCTGAATCTTTCAGATCCGTGTGTGCTTTACAAATCTCTATGTCATCTCCTAGATGCAGCTACCACGCACTATTTGGAACTATTCCAAATAACTGCTCTACTATACGAATCCGGTTTACTACTCAGAGTCATCCAGATTAGTGTCAAAGTTTGCATCGACGTAACCCTTTGCAACGAACTCTTTTACCACCTCCATAATCGAGAAAATTCCTTAGTCAACTAGTTACTAAGGATAACCTTGACCGCTGTCCTGTGATCCATTCCTGGATCACACTTGTACCCCTTGACTGACTCATGGCAAGGCACACTTCAGGTGCGGTACACAGCATAGCATACTATGGAGCCTATGTCTAAAGCATAGGGGATGACCTTCGTCCTTTCTCTCTCTTCTGCCGTGGTCAGATCTTCAGTCTTACTCAATGCTCAGACCTTATAACACAACCAAGAACTCCTTCTTTGCTGATCTATTTGAACTCCTTCAAAATCTTGTCACGGTATGTATTCATTTGAAAGTACTATTAAGCGTTTTTGATCTATCCTTATAGATCTTGATGCTCAATGTTCAAGTAGCTTAATCCAGGTTTTCCATTGAAAAACACCTTTCAAACAACCCTATATGCTTTCCAGAAATTCTACATCATTTCCGATCAACAATATGTCAACAACATATACTCATTAGAAATTTTATAGTGCTCCCACTCACTTCTTTGGAAATACAAGTTTCTCATAAACTTTGTATAAACCCAAAATCTTTGATCATCTCATCAAAGCGTATATTCCAACTCCGAGATGCTTACTCCAGTCCTTAGAAGGATTGCTGGAGCTTTGCATACTTGTTAGCATCTTTTAGGATTGACAAAACCTTCTGGTTGTATCACATACAACCTTTCCTCAAGAAAATTGTCGAGGAAACAATGTTTTAACACCTTATCTGCAAGATTTCATAAATAATGCAGTAACTGCTAATACAATTCCAACGGACTCTTAGCATCGCTACGAATGAGAAAGTCTCACTGTACTCAACTCCTTGAACTTGTCGGAAAACATCTTAACGACAAGTCGAGCTTTCTTAATGGTGATACTTACTATCATTGTCCGTCTTCCTTTTAAAATCCATCTGTATCCAACAGCCTTACAACCATCAAGTAGTTCTTCCAAAGTCTATACTTTGTTTTCATACATGGATCCTCTCGGATTTTATGGCCTCGAGCCATTCGTCGGAATCCGGGCCCACCGTCGCTTCTCCATAGCTCGTAGGTTCATTGTTGTCTAGCAACATGACCTCCAAGACAGGAGTACGTACCACTCTGAAGTAGTACGCATCCTTGTCGACCTACGAGGTTTGGTAGTGACTTGATCCGAAGTTTCATGATCACTATCATAAGCTTCCACTTCAATTGGTGTAGGCGCCATAGGAACAACTTCCTGTGCCCTGCTACACACTAGTTGAAGTGACGGTTCAATAACCTCATCAAGTCTCCACCATCCTCCCACTCAATTCTTTCGAGAGAAACTTTTCCTCGAGAAAGGACCCGTTTCTAGAAACAATCGCTTTTGCTCCCGGATCTGAAATAGGAGGTATACCCAACTGTTTTGGGTGTCCTATGAAGATGCATTTATCCGCTTTGGGTTCGAGCTTATCAGGCTAAAACTTTTCACATAAGCATCGCAACCCCAAACTTTTAAGAAATGACAGCTTAGGTTTCTCTAAACCATAGTTCATACAGTGTCATCTCAATGGAATTACATGGTGCCCTATTTAAAGTGAATGCGGTTGTCTCTCATGCCTAACCCATAAACGATAGTGGTAATTCGATAAGAGACATCATGGTATGTACCATATCCAATAGGGTGCAGCTATGATGTTCGGACAACCATCACACTATGGTGTTCCGGGCGGTATTAGTTGTGAAACAATTTCCACAATGTCTTAATTGTGTACCAAACTCGCAACTCAGATATTCATCTCTATGATCATATCATAGACATTTTATCCTCTTGTCACGAAGATCTTCAACTTCACTCTGAAATTGTTTGAACCTTTCAATAATTCAGACTTGTATTTCATTAAGTAAATATACTCAGCATCTACTCAAATCATTTGTGAAGTAAGGGCATAACGATATTCACTGCATGCCTCAGCACTCATTGGATTGCACACATCAAATGTATTACTTCCAACAAGTTGCTCTCTTGTTCCATCTCACTGAAAACGAGGCCTTTCAGTCATCTTGCCCATGTGGTATGATTTGCATGTCTCAAGTGATTCGAAATCAAGTGAGTCCAAACGATCCATCTGTATGGAGTTTCTTCATGCATATATACCAATAGACATGGTTCGCATGTCTCAATCTTTTAAAAAACGAGTGAGTCCAAAGATCCATCAACATGGAGCTTCTTCATGTGTTTTATACCAATATGACTCAAATGGCAGTGCCACAAGTATGTGGTACTATCATTACTATCTTATATCTTTTGGCATGAACATATGTATCACTACGATCGAGATTCAATAAACCATTCATTTTAGGTGCAAGACCATTGAAGGTATTATTCAAATAAACAAAGTAACCATTATTCTCCTTAAATGAATAACTGTATTGCGATAAACATACTCCAATCATGTCTATGCTCAACGCAAACACCAAATAACAATTATTTAGGTTTAGCACCAACCCCAATGGTAGAGGGAGCGTACGATGTTTGATCACATCAACCTTGGAAACACTTCCAACACATATCGTCATCTCACCTTCAGCTAGTCTCCGTTTATTCCGTAGCTTTTTATTTTGAGTTACTAACACTTAGCAACCGAACCAGTATTTCAATACCCTAGTGCTACTAGGAGTACTAGTAAAGTACACATCATAACGTATATCTAATATACTTCTGTCAACCTTGCCAACCTTCTCATTTACCAAGTATCTAGGGTAGTTCTGCTTTAGTGACTGTTCCCCTTATTTCAGAAGCACTTAGTCTTGGGTTTGGGTTCAACCTTGGGTTTCTTCACTAGAGCAGCAACTGATTTGCCGTTTCATGAAGTATCCTTCTTGTCCTTGCCCTTCTTGAAACTAGTGGTTTTACCAACCATCAACAATTGATGCTCCTATTTGATTTCTACTTTCGCGGTGTCAAACATCGCGAATTGCTCAAGGATCATCATTTCTATCCCTGATATGTTATAGTTCATCACGAAGCTCTAATAGCTTGGTGGCAGTGACTATGGAGAACTATCACTGTCTCATCTGGAAGATTAACTCCCACTCGATTCAAGCGATTGTAGTACTCAGACAATCTGAGCACATGCTCAATGATTGAGATTTTCTCCCTTAGTTTGCAGGCTTAAGAAACTTGTCAGAGGTCTCATACCTCTTGACGTGGGCACTAGTCTGAAATCCCAATTTCAGTCTTTGGAACATCTCATATGTTCTGCACGTTTCAAAAACGTCTTTGGCGCCTCAATTCTAAACCGTTTAACATTACGCACCGAACTATCACGTAGTCATCAAAACATGTATGTCACATGTTCCCAACATCCACAGACAACGCTCGAGGTTCGGCACCGAGCGGTCCATTAAGGACATGAGCCTTCTGTGCAGCAATGAGGACAATCCTCAGTTTACGGACCCAGTCCGCATAATTGCTACTATCAACTTTCAACTAAATTTTTTTCTCTAGGAACATATCTAAAATAGTAGAACCAAAGCGTGAGCTACGACATAATTTGCAAAGAACTTTTGACTATGTTCATGATAATTAAATTCATCTAATCAAATTATTTAATGAACTCCCACTTAGATAGACATCCCTCTAGTCATCTAAGTGATACATGATCCGAGTCAACTAGGCCGTGTCCGATCATCACGTGAGACGGACTAGTCATCATCGGTGAACATCTTCATGTTGATCGTATCCACTATATGACTCATGTTCGACCTTTCGGTCTCTTGTGTTCCGAGGCCATGTCTGTACATGCTAGGATCGTCAAGTCAACCTAAGTGTTTTGCATGTGTAAATCTGGCTTACACCCGTTGTATGTGAACGTTAGAATCTATCACACCCGATCATCACGTGGTGCTTCAAAACAACGAACTTTCGCAACGGTGCACAGTTAGGGGGAACACTTTCTTGAAATTTTATGAGGGATCATCTTATTTATGCTACCGTCGTTCTAAGCAAATAAGATGTAAACATGACAAACATCACATGCAAATCATAGAGTGACATGATATGGCCAATATCATCTTGCGCCTTTGATCTCCATCTTCGAGGCGCGGCATGATCACCTTCGTCACCGGCATGACACCATGATCTCCATCATCGTGTCTTCATGAAGTTGTCTCGCCAACTATTACTTCTACTACTATGGCTAACGGTTAGCAATAAAGTAAAGTAATTACATGGCGTTATGATTGACACGCAGGTCATACAATAAATTAAGACAACTCCTATAGCTCCTGCCAGTTGTCATACTCATCGACATGCAAGTCGTGATTCCTATTACAAGAACATGATCAATCTCATACATCACATATCATTCATCACATTCTTTTGGCCATATCACATCACATAGCATACCCTGCAAAAACAAGTTAGACGTCCTCTAATTGTTGTTGCATGTTTTACGTGGCTGCTATGGGTTTCTAGCAAGAACGTTTCTTACCTACGCAAAAGCCACAACGGTGATATGCCAATTGCTATTTACCCTTCATAAGGACCCTTTTCATCGAATCTAATCCGACTAAAGTGGGAGATACTGGCACCCGCTAGCCACCTTTATGCAACAAGTGCATGTCAGTCGGTGGAACCTGTCTCACGTAAGCGTACGTGTAAGGTCGGTCCGGGCCTCTTCATCCCACGATGCCACCAAATAAAGATAAGACTAGTAACGGTAAGCATATTGAACAGACCAACGCCCACAACTACTTGTGTTCTACTCATGCATAGAATCTACGCAATAGACCTAGCTCATGATGCCATTGTTGGAGAACGTAGCAATAATTCAAAATTTTGTACGCATCACCAAGATCAATCTATGGAGATTCTAGCAACAAGAGAGGGAGAGGATGAGTGTATCTTCATACCCTTGAAGATCGCAATGCGGAAGCGTTACAAGAACGCGGTTGGTGGAGTCGTACACGCAGCGATTCAGATCGCGGTTGATTCCGATCTAAGCGCCGAACGGACGGCGCCTCCGCGTTCAACACACGTACACCCCGGGGACGTCTCCTCCTTCTTGATCCAGCAAGGGGAGAGGAGAAGTTGAGGGAAAACTCCAGCAGCACGACGGCGTGGTGGCTATGGAGCTCGTGGTTCTCCGGCAGAGCTTCGCTAAGCACTACGGAGGAGGAGGAAGTGTTGGAGGAGGGAGGGGCTGCGCCAGGGGCAAGGGTGCGGCTGCCCTCTCTCTCCCTCACTATATATAGGGGTAAGGGGGGTGGAGGAGGCGCCCTAGGGGAGGGGTGGCGGCCACAGGGGAAACCCTAGATGGGTTTGGGCGCCCCCACCCCAAGGAAACTTGCCCCCCAAGCCGGGAGGGGTGGCTGCCCTAGGAGAGGCGCCCCCACCTCTCCACGTTACGTGAGATGGGGTGGGAGGGGCGCACAGCCCCTTAGTGGGCTGATGTGCCCCCTCCCCTTGTCCCATAAGGCCCCCAACGCTTGTCGGGGCCTCTGAAACACCTTTCGGTCACGCTGGTCGTCACCCGGTAGTCACAGAACAATTCCGTACTCCAATACCCTTCGTCCAATATATCGATCTTCACCTTCGGACCATTCTAGAGCTCCTCGTCACGTCCGGTATCTCACCCGGGACTCCGAACAACCTTCGGTAACCACATACTATTTCCCATAACAACTCTAGCATCACCGAACCTTAAGTGTGTAGACCCTATGGGTGCGGGAACCAAGCAGACATGACCGAGACGTTCTCCGGTCAATAACCAACAGCGGGATCTGGATACCCATGTTGGCTCCCACATGTTCCACGATGATCTCATCGGATGAACCACGATGTCGGGGATTCAATCAATCCCGTATACAATTCCCTTTGTCTATCGGTATGTTACTTGCCTGAGATTCGATCGTCGGTATCCCAATACCTCGTTCAATCCCGTTACCGGCTAGTCACTTTACTCTTTCCGTAATGCATGATCCCGTGACTAACTACTTAGTCACATTGAGCTCATTATGATGATGCATTACCGAGTGGGCCCAGATATACCTCTCCGTCATACGGAGTGACAAATCCTAGTCTCAATTCGTGCCAACCCAACAGACACTTTCGGAGATACCTGTAGTGCACCTTTATAGCCACCCAGTTACGTTGTGACGCTTGGTACACCCAAAGCATTCCTACAGTATCCGGGAGTTGCACAATCTCATGGTCTAAGGAAATGATACTTGACATTAGAAAAGCTTTAGCAAACGAACTACACGATCTTGTGCTATGCTTAGGATTGGGTCTTGTCCATCACATCATTCTCCTAATGATGTGATCCCGCTATCAATGACATCTAATGTCCATGGTCAGGAAACCATGACCATCTATTGATCAACGAGCTAGTGAACTAGAGGCTCACTAGGGACAAGTTGTGGTCTATGTATTCACACATGTATTACGGTTTCCAGTTAATACAATTATAGCATGAACAATAGACAATTATCATGAACAAGGAAATACAATAATAACCATTTTATTATTGCCTCTAGGGAATATTTCCAACAAAAACCACATCTAACCAGAGGCTAGATGAATTATTTATTACTAAACAGGAACAAAAAGTAAAGAACAAAAATAAAATTGGGTTGCCTCCCAACAAGCGCTATCGTTTAAGCCCTTAGCTAGGCATTTGATAATTTCGTGGATGCTCACATGAAAGACAAGAATTGAAGCACAAAGAGAGCATCATATAGCACGTGAGAAACACATCTAAGTATAACATACTTCCTATGCATAGGCATTTTATAAGTAAGGAAATTATCATAGCAAGCAAAAACTAGCATATGCAAGGGAGCGGAAAGAAACAATAGCAATCTCAACATAACGAGAGGTAATTTTGTAGCATGAAAATTTCTACAACCATATTTTCATCTCTCATAATAATTACATGTGGGATCATAAGCAAGTTCAACAAAATAGCTATCACATAAAATATTCTCAACATGATCCACATGCATGCAAAGTTGACACTCTTCCAAAATAGTGGGATTAACATTAACTAAAGTCATGACCTCTCCAAACCCACTTTTATAAAAAAATTCATAATATTGAAAATTATCCAAATATGTGGGATCTAAAGTCGACACTCTTCCGAAACCACTTTCAATAATATTGCAAACACTATTATCAATCTCATATTCATCATGGGGCTTAAATAAATTTTCAAGATCATAAGAAGAATCACCCCAATCATGATCATTGCAAAAAGTAGTAGACATAGCAAAACTAGCATCCCCAAGCTTAGGGTTTTGCATATTTTTAGCACAACTGACATTAATAGAATTTATAATAACATCATTGCAATCATGTTTTTTATTCAAAGATCTATCATGAATCACTTCATAAAGCACTTCATCACAATTTTCAAATTCACGAATTTCAAGCAAAACCTCATAAAGATAATCTAGTGCACAAAACTCACTAACAATTGGTTCATCATAATTGGATCTCTTAAAAATATTAGCAAGTAGATGAGGATCCATAAACTTTTATCAAGCGAAGATGCAAGCAAAAATAAGGCACATGGTAACACAAGCAAACAAAAGACGAACGGGAAAAAGGCGGATAAAACGGCAAGGTTGAAGTGGGGGAGAGGAAAACGAGAAGCAAATGGAAAATAATGTAATGCGAGGGATAAGAGTTTGTGATGGGTACTTGGTATGTCTTGACTTGTGCGTAGATCTCTCCGGCAACAATGCCAGAAATCGGCGAGTTGTTGAGAGATCAAATCTTGACTTGAGTTGGCGTAAGCCTCCCCGGCAACGGCGCCAGAAATCCTTCTTGCTACCTCTTGAGCATGCGTTGGTTTTCCCTTGAAGAGGAAAGGGTGATGCAGCAAAGTAGCGTAAGTATTTCCCTCAGTTTTTGAGAACCAAGGTATCAATCCAGTAGGAGGGTACACTCAAATCCCTCGTACCTGCACAAACAAATAAGAACCTTGCAACCAACACGATATAGGGGTTGTCAATCCCTTCACGGCCACTTGCAGAAGTGAGATCTGATAGAGATAATAAGATAAATATTTTTGGTATTTTTATGATATAGTAGATTGGAAAGTAAAGATTGCAAAATAAAATAGATCGAAAACTTATATGATGGAAAATAGACCCGGGGGCCATAGGTTTCACTAGTGGCTTCTCTCAAGATAGCATAAGTATTATGGTGGGTGAACAAATTAATGTCGAGCAATTGATAGAAAAGTGCATAGTTATGAGAATATCTAGGCATGATCATGATATAGGCATCACATCTGCGAGAAGTAGATAGAAACGATTCTACATCTACTACTATCACTCCACACATTGACCGCTATCCAGCATGCATTTAGAGTATTAAGTTCATAAGAACAGAGCAACGCATTAGGCAAGATGACATGATGTAGAGGGATAAAGTCAAGCAATATGATATAAACCCCATCTTTTTATCCTCGATGGCAACAATACAATACGTGCCTTGCCGTCCCTGCTGTCACTGGGAAAGGACACCGCAAGATTGAACCCAAAGCTAAGCACTTATCCCATTGCAAGAAAGATCAATCTAGTAGGCCAAACCAAACTGATAATTCGAAGAGACTTGCAAAGATAACAGATCATACATAAAAGAATTCAGAGGATATTCAAATATTGTTCATAGATAATCTTGATCATAAACCCACAATTCATCGGATCTCGACAAACACACCGCAAAAAGAATTACATCGAATAGATATCCAAGAAGATTGAGGAGAACTTTGTATTGAGATCCAAAGAGAGAGAAGAAGCCATCTAGCTAGTAACTATGGACCTGAAGGTTTGAGGTAAACTACTCACACATCATCGGAGAGGCTATGGTGTTGATGTAGAAGCCCTCCATGATCGATCCCCCCTTCGGCGGAGCGCTGGGAAAGGCCCCAAGATGGGATCTCACGGGTACAGAAGGTTGCGGTGGTGGAAATAGGGTTTCATGGTGCTCTAGGATGTTTTCAGGGTATATGAGTATATATAGGCAAAAGAAGTCGGTCAGGGGAGCCACGAGGGGCCCCCAAGGGTGGGGGCGCACCTACCCCCCTGGGCGTGCCTTCCTGCCTCGTGGCCGCCTCGTTGCTTCCTTGACGTCCACTCCAAGTCTCCTGGATTGCGTTTGTTCCAAAAACGACTCTCTCGAAGGTTTCATTCCGTTTGGACTCCGTTTGATATTCCTTTTCTATGAAAGACTGAAATAGGCAAAAAAACAACAATTTGGACTGGGCCTCCGGTTGATAGGTTAGTCCCAAGAATAGTATAGAAGTGTATAATAAGCCCATTAAACATCCAAAACAGATAATATAATAGCATGGAACAATCAAAAATTATAGATACGTTGGAGACGTATCAAACATGTACTACAATAAACGGTGGCTTTGTCACAAATATCATGTTAGCTCTATAAGATCATGGAAAGTAATATGACGATGAACACACATGTCATGAGACGGAACGGTGGAAGTTGCATGACAATATATCTCAAAATGGCTATGGAAATGCAATGATAGGTAGGTATGATGGCTGTTTTGAGGAAGATATAAGGAGTCTTATGTGTGATAGAGCCTATCATATCACAAGGTTTGGATACACCGACAAAGTTTGCACCAACTCTCAAGGTTAGAACAGGCAATGCGCAGTAACGAAGAGGCTAGAAATATGCAGAAAGGTGGGAATGCGTAATTGTCCATGAACTCATATTAGTCATGAAGAACTCATATACTTGCTGTGAAAGTTTTGTTAGGCCTTGAAGCAAAGTACCACTCACATGCCCCTAGGGAGGAGGTTGGTAGGAGTTAACCATCCTGCATACCCGATTTAGACATCACTCAAGGATTTCAATCAGACATAAAAATGCTCAAACATCCCCACCATTCCATGTTGGACACTTAAATGAGTAGTTAATAACAAGCTTTAATATTGTTATTTCTACTAACCACTAATCATGAACCAATACCCTTTCATATTACGACATCAATATAATTAAACCATGTGTTTCATATTTAGTGATCTACATGGAAGTTTTTTTATTATATCACTCTTAAATACCAATCCTTTTTTGACTAGTCTTATAGCTCGTGCACATTATCACTTCCTATTTAAGATTCTGAAAAATATTTTAGTGAAGCTTGAGAGTGTAATCATTTCTATGAAATATAACCACCGCCGTGCTCTAACAAATATAAGTGAAGCACAAGAGCAACTGCATAACTCAGAAGATACAGGTGAAGCTCATAGAGTATTATAATAAATTATGATAAATGTGTCTCTCTCTCAAAAGGTGTGTCCAACAAACAATGATTGTGACAAACCAACAAGAAAACAAAGCATAGTAGAAGACTCCCCCAGTAAAACTCATATCATGTGATGAATAAAAATATAGCTCCAAGTAACATATCAATGAGTTGTGGATGAAAGAGGGGATGCCATCCGGGGAATCCTCAAGCCTAGATGCTTGGGTCTTCCTTGAATATTAACATGGGGTGCCTTGGGAATCCCCTAGCTTAGGGTCTTGCCACTCCTTATTCCTTCATCCATCATGACCTCACCCAAAACCTAAAAACTTCAGCACACAAAACTCAACAGAAACTTCGTGAGATCCGTTAGTATAATAGACAAATAATAAACATTAGGTACTGTTGTAAACTCATTCATAATTATTCCTGCATAATACCTACTGTATTCTAACTTCTACATGACTTATACCCCCTCATGTATCCATATTATCATTAGAATAAGCACACTATGCAATAAAAACATAATCAGTCTAAAACAGAACAATCTATAATGATCTGAACAAACAAATATACCTTTGTAACTCCAAAAACTCTGAAAATATAGGAAAACATGGGAAATTTGTATATCAATTATGTGTAAAAATTTCATACAAAGATCATGTTCCGATAAAAAAATATAAATTCCTACACTAGATGCAAATGTTTCTGTTTTTTGCACAAAATCAAGTCAACTATCACCCGAAAGGCTTTACTTGGCAGAAACACTAATTAAAATATAAAAACACAATCATTACTGTAGTAATCATGTCATCACACAAAACAAAAATGAAAAGCAAAAATTTAAGATAACTATTGGGTTGCCTCCCAACAAGCACTATTGTTTTATGCCCCTAACAAGGCATAGTGCATTCTTTCAAGTACTGCATCCTTCGATTCCAACTCCTTAATTATACGTCCACACTTCCTAGGATATTTGGCATACATATTTTTAATAATCATACTCCTAGGAACAAAGTTGAGGAATTTATTTTCAGTAATAGGTTCCTTTATCATAACAATGAAGTTGGGGTGTGAGGGAGTCCTGGACTAGGGGGTGTCCGGACAGCCGGACTATCATCGTCAGCCAGACTCCAAGACTACGAAGATACAAGATTGAAGACTCCGTCCCGTGTCCGCATGGGACTTTCCTTGGCGTGGAAGGCAAGCTTGGCGATACGGATATGTAGATCTCCTACCATTGTAACCGACTCTATGTAACCCTAGCCCTCTCCGGTGTCTATATAAACCGGAGGGCTTTAGTCCGTAGGACACACAACCATTACAACAATCATACCATAGGCTAGCTTCTAGGGTTTAGCCTCCTTGATCTTGTGGTAGATCCACTCTTGTACTACCCATATCATCAATATCAATCAAGCAGGAGTAGGGTTTTACCTCCATCGAGAGGGCCCGAACCTGGCTAAAAACATCGTGTCCCTTGTCTCCTGTTACCATCCGCCTAGATGCATAGTTCGGGATCCCCTACCCGAGATCCGCCGGTTTTGACACCGACATTGGTGCTTTCATTGAGAGTTCCTCTGTGTCATCATTGATAGGCTTGATGGCTTCTTCAATCAACAACAACGACGTCCAGGGTGAGACTTTTCTCCCCGGCCGGATCTTCGTATTCGGCGGCTCCGCACTGCGGGCTAATTCACTTGGCCATCTGGAGCAGATCAAAAGCTACGCCCCTGGCCGTCAGGTCAGATTTGGAAGCCTAAACTTCACGGCGGACATCCCCGGAGACTTGATCTTCGATGGATCCGATCCGCAGCCGAGTGTGCCGCACTGTCGCGATGGGCATGATCTAACTCTGCCGCCGGACAGTACCTCGGAGGCCGCACACGAATCCGCTCCGACCCATAGTCCGGAGCCGATCGCGTAGATCGAGGACGGGTGGCTGGACACCGCCTCGGGAGCTGCAACTTCCACGGCGATGGAGCCGAACACTGACCCCGTCCCTTATAAAGCTCGTGACTCCGAGGTGCCGGACTCCCTGCCAGACTCCGAACCTCCTGCGCCCCTGCCAATCGAATCCGATTGGGCGCCGATCATGGAGTTCACCGCTACGGACATCTTTCAGCACTCGCCCTTTGTCGACATCTTAAATTCGCTGAAGCATCTCTCGCTATCCGGAGAGCCCTGGCTGGATTATGGCCAGGATGGTTGGGATGCGGACGACGAAGAAATTCAAAGCCCACCCACCACCCACTTTGTAGCCACTGTCGACGATCTAACCGACATGCTAGACTACGACTCCGAAGACATCGACGGTATGGACGACGATGCTGGAGACGATCAAGAACCAGCGCTCACAAAGCACTGGAAGGCCACCCCAACCCATGATGTATATATGGTGGATACCCCAAAAGGAAGCGATAACGAGGACCAACGGGGCGCGGCAAAGGATAATCCCGCTGATAAACAACCAAAACGGCGACGCAGACGCCACCCTAAGTCCCGCCTCGACAACAACAGCGCTCCTAATGACCCAGCAATAGAGCAGGGCAAACCAGTGGACGACGAACAGGCAAACAAGCAACCATCCGAACAGGACGAATCGGATAATCGATCCATGCCCGACGAAACCAATAGTCCAGACGACCTCACGCCGGACACACCACCGGAGAATAAGAGCCTGACTCGTCGCCACTGCAAGAAGTCTGAAGAAGGAAAAACGGAAGCTCAAAACAGCGGAAGACATAGTCAGAATGAGGTGGAGCAAAGTGCTCAAAACCGCAGACAAATACGGCAATGGCCATCAATCAAAGAGCTACCCGAAGCGCAAGCTGCTGCCAGAATTTGACGAGGAAGCCATAGAGCCCCCACAGTCAAAAAACAAAGAGGCCACCTGGCCGGATAGACGGCCAGATGATACGCCAAAAATTACAAGCGGCACCGCACACAAGCCGACTCATGATCCTGGGAAAACAGATGGCCCAGCCAGGTCCATTTACGGGCCAAAAAAGAGGGCCCCAGGAAGCATCACAACATGCCAAGTGTTCGAAGACAGCGGTACACCCAAATCTGAGGCGCCAGACACCCACTATGTTTCACCAATGAGGTGCTTGGATCATGAATTCCCAGCAGGGTTTAAACCCATAAACATAGAGGTTCTGACGGAACAACAGACCACGAGTGCGGATAGAGGATTATATACTACACATACACATGGCTAGAGGAGATGATCTCCACGCCATAAAATATCTACCCTCAAGCTCAAAGGGCCAACTCGGCATTGGCTCAAAAGCCTCCCGAAAACACTTGTTGGAAGTTGGGAAGAGCTTGAGGACGCGTTTAGAGCAAATTTTCAAGGGACTTATGTCCGCCCTCCGGATCTGAGACGATCTAAGTCACATAACTCAACAGCCGGAGAGTCGAAGACATAAATTCAGAACAGGTTCCTTACTAAAAAGAACCAAATAGTCGATCAGACGGACGCCAAGCCTTAGCAGCTTTTAAACACAACGTCCGAGACGAATGGCTCGCCAGACACCTCGGCCAAGAGAAGCCGAGGACAATGTCCGCGCTAACAAGCCTCATGACTCGCTTTTGCACGGGGGAAGACAGCTGGCTGGCAAGATGCAGCACCAGCGACCCAAGTACATCCGAGATCAGAGATGGAAGCGGAAAATCACGGTGCAGAAAAGATCAGCGCCGGAATAAAGAGAAAAGCCCAAAGAACACGGCGGTCAATGCCGGATTCAAAAGCTCACGGCCAAACAACAAAACACTGCCTCTTAAGGACAACAGTGATGAGCTATCCAACTTAAACAAAATTTTGGATCGGATATGTCAAATCCACAGTACCTCCGGAAGGCCTGCAAACCACACCCACCGAGATTGTTGGGTTTTCAAATAGTCCAGCCGACTCAACACCGAACACAAGGGGCTTGACGTACCAAGCGAGGACGATGACGAACCCCACCAGCAGGGCACCGGAAAACAAAAGACTTTCCCACAAGAAGTCAAAGCAGTAAACTCACTTCATGTGATAATACGGAAAAACAATGCGGCACCCGCTAAGATGGGTCTCGCACGGTCCACCCCAGCGGAACCTCGAGATTGGATGTCAAAACCAATCACTTTTGACCACCTGGATTATTCCAGAAGTGTTCGAAATGCAGGATGGACTGCTCTGATATTGGATCCTATAATCGACGGACTACAATTTACACAAGTCCTGATGGACGACGGCAGCGATTTAAACCTGCTATATCCGAACACAATCTGCAAGTTGGGGATAGATCTTACTAAAATTCGACATAGCCGCACTTCCTTTAAAGGAGTGACGCCAGGCCCTTACGCCAAGTGCACAGGCTCCTTATTACTAGAAGTTGTGTTCGGGTCACCGGACAACTTCCGATGCGAAAAGCTAATCTTCCATGTCGCCCCATTCAAAAGTAGCTATCAAGCACTATTGGGACGTGAAGCTTTTGTCCACTTTAACGCCATACCACATTACGCGTCTCTTACACTTAAAATGCCCGGTCCGCGTGGCATCATTTCATTAAGAGGGTCATTCAAAGACCCCGGACACGGCTAGACGAGTCCGGCATAAATAAGCTAGGGGCTCCCTAGCCGCACACCCCTTGACAAGGGGCTGTGCGTATAAGCAATAATGAGCTAATATAGACTCCGCTTTATTCATTTATTAATATTTTTCATGCACTTTTTCGCACGATTTCCTTTCAAACTAAGTTCCTCTCTTTTTACAGATGAACAACGTGCATACCCGTCCAGGATAACGGCACAACGGAGACACAGGTGCAGACGTGCAGTAGGGACCCATCGCAAGGATTCTTTTCAGATTAAGACCCTGCGTAAACCTTTTTTACTATCTATTGTTGCTATAATCCCCTGGTTTCTCATTATAACCAGAGTGGAGACTAACGTTTTGGCATCGGCCGCGTTAGAGGACCTCGCCCGTACCTGGACACTAGGGGCTTAGGGCATTGTTCTGCCCATTATTATAAAGACCGAACACCTTAGGGAGTGTTCGGCGTCTCGAGTTAGGCCTTATATGCATCAGCTCCGAATCATGTCTTTGGTCAAATGTTGGGTTTGCCCGGCTCCTGTGTTTTGCTGCCTTACGTTCCGTATCATCGGCTAATGCGGCACCAGGAGAACTACTGCGATTGTGCCCCGTTAATTTGGCGAGCACCTCGATGAAAGCGGCCAAAACCGACCGTCATGATACAACAAGAGACTGGTCAACCACTCGATCGACCACCGAATGTTTAGAATTCCTCCGCTTTGACGAAGGACCGTTTCGGTCAGGCACACACGCCCAATTGGAGAGCGCGGTGCCCCGAGGGCTATATCGTAGTCCCACCTCGAACTCAATGGCTAAGTGAAAGTGATAAAGCATCATAGTCCGGTTTCCTCGTTTGCTACACTACCACCTCCTTAACAGACCGAGGCGTCCGGATTAAGTGTGAAAATCGCTATTTTGCGAACACCCCGCACCTTGTGCGTGGGGGCTGAAGTCAAGACGCCATCTTTCGGGTTATACACACGATACATAAACGGCCGCATAGGAGATATTTCAATACTTCAACGCACAAGTATAAAAAGCGCTTACATCATAAACATTGTTTTACAAAATTGAACGTTCATTTGAACGTGACATTTTTTGAGCACTGCGACTCTATTACACGAGCACCACGCAGAACTTCCCCAAAATAGTGCTCGGCGGGTAACCGGCTTTCGTCCGAACCCTGGGTTGCAACAGTGGTGGCATCCATCTCTGTCCAATGTGTCTTCACACGGGCGAGGGCCATCCGCGCACCCTCTATGCAGGCCGACCGCTTCATCGCCTTGATATGCGGCACCTCCCCAAGAAACTGCCGCAATAAGCCAAAATAGCTCTTCGGCTTGGGCCTATCCGGCCAGACATGAGTCACGATATCCGTCATGGCAAGTCCGGACAACCTATTCAGCTCAGCCCATTCGGCCAATCGGTCAGTCAGCAGAAGTGAACGATCCAGACTATGGAATTGAGACCAAAATAGCTCTTCCGTCTTGTGATCCTTCTGACTTCGGAAGTGCACAACGGCATCCGCTGCACTCGCCGCTAAGTCCATATAAGGATCCTCCGGACCCCACAGCTGGCCAAACTGAGCATACTTTGGATCCATAAATCTGCGGCGAGTAGAAAAAGCTTGCCAGCCACAATGTCCCCGGCCTGGCGCAGCTCCTCCTTTATAGCCCGCATTGCAGAACGGGCATCCTTGGCTTCGGCGGTGGCCTTCCCTAGGTCTCCTCGCTCCGATAGGCGCTCCTTTTCAAGAGCCTCATTACGGTCGGTAGCATCCTTCAACTTAACGGCCATTTCGGCCATCTCTTCCCTGCTTCGGCAGTGTGCAGCCCTTTCAGCTTCTAACTCCTCGGCCGCCCTCGAGGCAGCCGCATCACTCCTTCGGGCTTGCTCCTTGGCTTGAGCAAGTTCTGCCCGAAGGCTCTCCACAGCAGCGGCACCATCTGCGTCAAGCACAAATATTGTAAGAGGTGGGATTTTGCTCCCTTAATAGATGATTGCGGAGAAACAACTTACCTTGTGACTCGTCAAGTCGCTTGTTGATTAGCGCGATGTCCGCATCCGCAACATCGAGTTGCCGCTTTAATTCAGCAACTCCATCAGTCCGGCTAGACCCCGGACTATCCGCCACCTGCATAGGAAAGGTGACACTCAACACCTGCGATTTTGATCCTCGGCACGCTGTCGCTTTCAACAACCTACCGAGTCTCAGGGGCTATTATCTATACATGGCGCACTTTATGTGCAAAACTGTCAAAAAGGGGTGTCATTTTTACATACCTCAAACCCTGCCAGTAAACTCCTGACGGCATTATGGAATCCGCTTTTGGCGGACGAAATTCTTCCAATCACCGTACTCATCAATGCACGGTGATCTTCTGAGATGGACGCCCTCTCAAGCAGATTCTTCAGCTCCCCCGGCCGAACACTAGTCGGCGCCAACTCTTCGGCTCTGCTGGCTCGGGATACCCTCCGTGATGACACTTCAGGCTCGTCCGCCCTATCCGACGGCGCAGCGGACGGAGGCGTCTCGCTCTCCACCATCTCCGGACGAAGATCCCCCGAAGATGAGCTCATTTGAGAAGGTCGGAGATCCGAACTACAAGGTAAAAATTCGGTTATCCTCAGAAGCACAAATAGGTATGTCTCTTATTACCGAGCTCTCTTTTTTCTACTTACGGCTCGCTGGAGGGCTGATGCTTTGGGGGAGACTATACGGCCGGGGCCTCCCCGGACGCAGGACCCTCTGGTGAAGACTTCTTCCCCCGCTTAGGGGCTTTGGCCTCCGGGTCTCCAGAGGTGGTCCTCTTCTCCCCTTGGAGGGAGGGATTCTCGATCCCCCCTTTTTCAAGAGCCTCCTTGGTCGAGGCGGTAGCTCCCTTATTTTCCCCTCCGCCTTCTTCTAAAGGTGCAACTTCCAGCATCTGGACCAGCACGGGATCTGGCGCGGTCTCTGGGAGGGGGGCCGGACACTGTATCAGCTTTGCTTGCGCTATCCACTCCTATTGAAGGATAATGGGTTAGAGGGCAAACTGTAGAAAGGCAAACAGACGGTACGTCCGAACACTGAGCTACTTACTTGGGTATCCGGGCGATTGCAGCTTAGGCCAGCGTCCTCGGTCAATTCCGGACACACCACCCGTGATCCGAAGAACAACTCGTACATCTCCACGGGTGTCGTACCCATAAAGTGTTGGAGAATCCGTGGTCCCTCTGGATTGAACTCCCATAGCCGGAGAGGACGGCGTTTGCAGGGCAGGAGACGCCTAATCAGCATAACTTGCATCACCATGACCAGATCGATCTCCCTCGCCCGGAGGTCTCGAATCCGGCCCTGCAATAGGGGCACGTCTTTTGACGGCCCCCAGTTGAGCCCTTGGTCGACCCACGACATCAACCGTCGAGGAGGTCCCGAGCGGAATATGGGCGGCGGCTTCTGCCTGCTGCCCTTCGGAGCGGTGATATAGAACCACTCCTGCTGCCACAAGCCGAGCTCCTCTTGGAAGGAGCCCTCGGGCCACGGGGCATCGGCCCTCCTGCTTACGGCCGCCCCGCCGCACTCTGCTTGACGCCCCCCGATCATCTTCGGCTCCACATTGAAGGTCTTCAGCCACAGGCCGAAGTGGGGGGTGACGCGGAGGAAGGCTTCGCAGACAACAATAAACGCGGAAATATGGAGGATAGACTCCGGAGCCAGGTCATGGAATTCCAACCCATAGTAGAACATGAGTCCTCTCACAAAGGGATCCATCGGGAAGCCTAAACCCCGACGGAGGTGGGATACAAAGACGACATACTCGCCGGGCTCGAGGGTGGGGATGGCCTGCCCTTCGGCGGGCAGCCTGTGCGAAATCTCGTAGGACACGTACCTGGCCTCCCGCAGCTTTAGCACGTCTTCCTCCGTGATGGAGGAGGGCATCCACCGGCCCTGAAGGCCGGAACCGGACATTGTTGAAGGTCCGAAGCGCTCGAATCTAGGGCTCTGGGTGTTGGAACTTGGAGCAAGGAGAGGATTCGATGGAGGATTGAAGAAAAGAAACGAGCCTTGGTCCTATTATAAGGAGGGAGAATACCAAGAGCCGTCTCCGTGACCATTCGTGATTCGCCTTCGATAGAGGGGGCGTGGCGACGGGTGCGGTTGGGTTACCCACGTTCGTATTGATGAGAACCCCGGAATAAGGGGAACACGATCTCTGATTCGACAAGACGTGCCAAGGAAACCGCTTCGCTAAACGCGCTGAGGTGGTATAATAAAAAACGATTCAAGTAAAGGCTTGGTAGTGGCGTGACGTCATGCTACAAGATACGTCAGCAGATTGAACTTGTGTACATAATATTCTCTCTACGGTGGAATATGGAAATTATTTTGCAGAGCCGGACACTATCCTGGTGTTCACAATCTTCTATGGATTATTCGGAGGAGGAACCCGCCTTGCAATGCCGAACAATATGCGTGCCGGACTCATCGTCATTGAAGCCTCGTTCAGGGGCTACTGACGGAGTCCTGGACTAGGGGGTGTCCGGACAGCCGGACTATCATCGTCAGCCGGACTCCAAGACTACGAAGATACAAGAATGAAGACTCCGTCCCTTGTCCGGATGGGACTTTCCTTGGTGTGGAAGGCAAGCTTGGCGATACGGATATGTAGATCTCCTACCATTGTAACCGACTCTGTGTAACCCTAGCCCTCTCCGGTGTCTATATAAACTGGAGGGCTTTAGTCCGTAGGACACACAACCATTACAACAATCATACCATAGGCTAGCTTCTAGGGTTTAGCCTCCTTGATCTCGTGGTAGATCCACTCTTGTACTACCCATATCATCAATATCAATCAAGCAGGAGTAGGGTTTTACCTCCATCGAGAGGGCCCGAACCTGGGTAAAAACATCGTGTCCCTTGTCTCCTGTTACCATCTGCCTAGACGCACAGTTCGGGACCCCCTACCCGAGATCCGCCGGTTTTGACACCGACAGGGTGCACGTTAATCATTTTAAGATCCTCGTTTTCCTTGCTGGATGAGGCACCTTTGTTTTTAGGAACATACATAAACTTAGAATTCTTATTTGTAGGAGATCTTTCAATAGTTTTAATAGAAGAAAAGGCTAAACCCAAATTACTAATGATTTCTTCCAATTTATCAATTCTACAAGGACTTTGTTCTACTATCTTAGTGATTATTGATCCTTTTTTACTTTAGCATTTTTTATGTGGTTCCTACCTTTGAGACAAATTGGGTGGCTTGATTGTGGACCTTCTTGTCTAGATTTTCAATATGTTCAATGATGCGTCCATTTTGCATCATGTTTTCCTATTGTTATTTATAGTGTTTTTATTATAACACTTTGTGTAATAGTTCTAATGCCTTTTCTCTCATAATATGCAAGGTTTACTCAAAGAGGGAGAATACCGGTAACTGGAATTCTAGACCCAAAAAAGCTACATCAGATATACCTATTCTGCACATCTCCAAATGAGCTGAAATTTTACAGAGAATTATTTTGGAATATATAAAAAATATTGGAGAAAATATTTACTGGAGGAGGCCACCCAGGTGCCCACTAGGCACCAGGGCGCGCCAGCCCCCCAGGCGCACCCTGGTGGGTAGTGGGCTCCCTGGCCCACCTCTGGTGCCCATCTTCTAGTACATAAGGTCTTTTGACCTAGAAAAAATAAGGAGAGGACATTCGGGACGGAGCACCACCATCTCGAGGCGAAACTTGGGCAGGAACACTTTTGCCCTCAGGCGAAGCGATTCTACTGTGGGAACTTCCCTCCAGGAGGGGGAAATAAAAGCCATCATCATCACCAACAACCCTCTCATCTTGGGGAGGCCAATCTTCATAAACATCTTCAACAACACCATCTCATCTCAAACCCTAGTTCATATCTTGTGTTCAATCTTTGTATCAAAACCTTAGATTGGTACATGTGGGTGACTAGTAGTGTTGATTACATCTTGTAGTTGATGCTAGATGGTTTATTTAGTGGAAGATTATATGTTCAGATCCATTATGCTATTTAATACCCCTCTGATCTTCAGCATGAATATTATTTTTGAGTAGTTTCCCTTGTTTTTGAGACCACGGGAGAAGTCATGCTGCAAGTAATCATGCGAATTTGATATTAGTTTGATATTTTGATGATATGTATGTTGTGATTCCCTTAGTGGTGTTATGTGAACGTTGAGTACATGACACTTCACCATCCTTGGGCCTAAGGGAATGCATTGTGGAGTAGTTATTAGATTATGGATTGCTAGAGTGATAGAAGCTTGAACCCTAGTTTATGCACTATTCCGTACGGGCTGATTTGGATCCATATGTTTAATGCTATGGTTAGATATTATCTTAATTCTTCTTTCGTAGTTGCGGATGCTTACCGGGGGGTTAATCATAATTGGGATGCTTGTTCAAGTAAGAACAACACCCAAGCATCGGTCCACCCACATATCAAATTATCAAGGTAGTGAACGCGAATCAAACCAACATGAGGAAAGTGGCTAGATGAAATTCTCGTGTGTCCTCAAGAACGCTTTACTTATTATAAGGGATCGTTCCGACCTGTCCTTTGCTACAAAAAGGAATGGGCTACCTTGCTACACTTTTGTTACCGTTACCGTTACTTTCTCGTTACAAGTTATCTTGCTATCAAACTACTTGTTACCGACAATTTCAGTGCTTGCAAAAATTACCTTGCTGAAAACCGCTTGTCATTTCCTTCTGCTCCTCGTTGGGTTCGACACTCCTTACTTTAAGAAAGGACTACGATTGATCCCCTATACTTGTGGGTCATACAGGACTCTTTTCTAGCGCCTTTGCCAGGGAGTGAAGCGCTCTTGGTAAGTGGAAATTGGTAAGGAAAAATTTGTATTACGTGCTGAAATTTAGTGTTACTAGCTACTATGGAAAACAATCCTTTGAGGGGTTTGTTAGGGGTATCTTCACCTCGACCGGAAGCACAAAGAGTTGCCCCTCAACCTACTACACCTACTGAAAATATTGATTATGAATCCAGTATGATAGAGAAACTACTAGCTAATCTTATGCAGGAGATGGAACACTACATCCTGATATGCACCTAATCTATGTGGATGAAGTTTGTGGATTATTTTGGTTTGCCCGGAGATGAAGTTAAGAAGAAGGTTTTCCCTTTATATTTGGGGGGGGGGGGCATTGCCATGGTATAGTCTATGCCATGCTATTGGATCTTGGAATTGGAATCGATTGACATTCGAATTTCACCAAAAGTTTTATCCTATGCATCTAGTTCATCGTGATCGAAATTATATATATAGTTTTTGGCCTCATGAAGGATAAAGTATCACTCTAGCTTGGGGGAGGATTAAACCAATGTTATGTTCATGCCCCAATCATGAGCTCTCAAGAGAAATTATTATATATAATTTTTATGCTCGTCTTTCTCGTAATGATCAATCCATGCTCGATACTTCTTTGGTTGGTTCTTTTATGAAGAAGACTATTGAATTTAGGTGGTATCTTTTGGAAAGAATTAAACGCAACTCTGAAGATTGGGAACTTGATGAAGGTAAAGAGTTAGGTATTAATCTTGAGTATTGTGTTAAATCTTTTATGAATATTGATGCTTTTCACAAGTTTAACACTAAATATGGACTTCACTCTGAGATAGTAGCCTCTTTTTGTGAACCATTTGCTACTCATGTTTATCTCCCTAAAAAGAAGTGGTTTAAATATCATCCCCCTATTAAAGAAAATATTGAGGAGCCAGTTACAGTTAAATATGAAACTATCATTTACAATGTTGATCCATTTGTGCTTAATGCTTATATTGAAAAACCACCTTTCCCTGTTAGGATAAATGAACATGCTAAGGTTTCAATCGTGGTTAACAAAAGTAATACTAAACACCCAGACCCTTTGGAAAAAAATTAAAGTAGAACCTGTATTGCTATGATTCGAGATCTCTTGGTCGATAATATTGATGGGCATGTTATTTATTTATGTAATGAAGCTGCTAGAATCGCCAAACCCGGTACTAAAGATAAGAATAAGTCTGTTGTTGGCATGCCTGTTGTCTCAGTTAAAATAGGAGATCATTGTTATCATGGTTTATGTGATTTGGGTGCTAGTGTGAGTGTTATTCCTTTTACCTTATATCAAGAAATTATGAATGATATAGCACCAGCTGAAATAGAGGATATTGATGTTACTATTAAACTTGCTAATAGAGATACCATCACACCACTTGGGATTGTTAGAGATGTTGAAGTCTTGTCTGGGAAAATAAAATACCCTACTGATTTTCTAGTTCTTGGTTCTCCACAATATGATTTTTGTTCCATAATATTTGGAAGAACTTTCTTGAACACTATTAATGCTAAGCTAGATTTCCATAAAGAAATGACCAATGCTAATTTTGGTGATGTGTCTCATGATTTTAATTTCCCTAATTTTCATAGACAACCTCATAATAAAGATTACCTAGTAAGGATGAAATAATTGGTCTTGCTTCTATTGCCGTACCTTCTACTGATCCACTAGAACAATACTTGCTAGACCATGAAAATGATATGCACTTGCGTGAAAGAAATGAAATGGATAAAATATTGTTTGAACAACAACCTATCCTTAAACACAATTTGCCAATTTAAAATCTAGGATGTCCTCCTCCACCTAAAGGTGATTCCATGTTTGAATTAAAGCAATTGTCGGACACCTTGAAGTATGCTTATCTTGATGAGAAAAAGATATATCCTGTTATTATTAGTGCTAACCTTACAAAACATGAAGAAGAGAGATTACTAAAAATTCTAAGGAAGAACCATTCTGCTATTGGGTATACTCTTGATGATCTTAAGTGCATTGTTGATCATGAATGACGGTTGAATCCTAAGATGAAGGAAGTGGTAAGAACTGAAATACTAAAACTTCTGGAAGCAGGTATTATCTATCCCATAGCTGATAGTAGATGGGTAAGTCCTGTTCGTTGTGTCCCTAAGAAAGGAGGTATCACTGTTGTTCCTAATAAAAATCAACTCATCCCACAAATAATAGTGACTGGCTATAGAATGGTAACTGATTTCAGAAAATTGAACAAAGCTACTAGAAAGATCATTACCCTCTGCCTTTCATTGATCAAATGTTAGAAGGATTTTCAAAGCACACACACTTTTGCTTTCTTGATGGATATTCTGGTTTCTCTCAAATACCCGTTTCACAATCTGATCAAGAGAAAACCACCTTTATTTGCCCTTTTGGAACTTATGCTTATAGATGTATGCCTTTTGTTTTATGTAATGCACCTGCTACCTTTCAAAGATGTATGACTTCTATATTCTTTGACTTCTGTGAAAAGATTGTTGAGGTTTTCATGGATGATTTTTCCGTTTACAGAACTTCTTTTGATGATTGCTTAAGCAACCTTGATTGAGTTTTGCAGAGATGTGAACAAACTAATTTTGTCTTGAATTGGGAGAAGTGCCACTTTATGGTGAGCGAAGGCATTGTCTTGGGGCATAAAATTTGTGAGCGAGGTATTGAGGTGGATAAAGCTAAAGCCATGTCCGAAAGACATTAAAGATATTCGTAGTTTCCTTGGTCATGTTGGTTTCTATGGGAGGTTTATTAAAGACTTGTCTAAAATTTCTAGGCCTCTTACTAATCTTTTGCAAAAAGATGTTCCATTTTGTCGGTGTTCTGGGAATGGGGGTCCCCAAACTTGCCTGCCTGCGGCCTGCAGCGTGGCTCAAGCACTGGCCCAATACGACCCGTCTTGATCAACCCAAGTTCAAGACCCTCGCGAGGGGCCAAGCCTCGCGGGGCGGACGACGCAAGGCCTCCTCAGGCGCGGCCTCACCAGGCAGGCTCGCAAGGAGGCGGAGAGATCAAGGCAAGGGGTACCTTGCGAGGTGCTCATGACGCAAGCCATGACGATCAAGACCAGGCGGGCACCAGCCTACGCAGTGTCCTCGTTTCCTTTTTAGTGCAAAGGGGGCAAGCGCAGGCGCGGAGTACCGAGGCATCAGGCAAAGGTTTCCATATCGGTGCAATGAGACAAAGACCAGCAAAGCGGCAGGACGGAGGTCACCATGGATCCCAAGACGACGTCATGGCCAGTGCCTTTGGCAGTCGAAGACCACCTTTAGTCAGGATAGCTTGTACTACTTGTCCCCTTTCAAAATGGCCGTTGTTGGCTCCCTTCCCGGTCGATATTTGGGAAGAGGCCCAGGGCCTCTATAAATAGAGATAGCCACCACAGTAGGAGGGGATCGAGTCCTTCCGAAGCAGAACACCCACCACCACAAGAACACCTCTCCTCGCGAGGCTGTTCTTCCCTTGTACTGTTCATCCTCAGCCCAAGAGGCAATCCACCATGCCACACACATGAGTAGGGTATTACACCACAACGGTGGCCCGAACCTGTATAAACCTCGTGTCTCTTGTGTTGTTCATCGTGCTAGCTTAGAATCGCGGTGAGGTTTTGGGCGTGTTTTGGTAGGGAGAAGATCTTGTGCGCACCCCAGAGTTTGGACCTTAAGGGTTTTGCCGGAACCCGATATTCGACATTTGGCGCGCCAGGTAGGGGTGCGCCGGAGCTCTCCTTTCTGTCGACTCGCTCTCCACCAACACCGCGCTTCGCCCTCATGGCGGACAATGCGCCTCCGGCTCCGGCGGCCGATGCCAGCACAGGGGCTAGGGGGCTCCGAGCCTTGGCACCCGCCTTGCGGTAGGTGAAGTGTCCGCACAAGTTCAAGCTAGAGATGCCGTCGCGCTACAATGGCGCGGCGGATCCGCTGGCTTTCCTGCTGGCGTACGAGGAGGCCGTCCTCTGGCCAACTGGTTTCCCATGGCCCTCACCAGCGTCCCGTGCGTTTGGCTGCTCAACCTACCAACATCTTCTATGGCCTTCTAGGAGGAGCTGCGCAACCTCTTCCTCGCCCAGTACGCTGCGCCAGCGCCCCCGGTCGTCACAACTCTCCTTGGCGGCTCGCGGGCGCCACCCTCAGACCGCCACACCAAGCCGTTCTTCCGTCAGATCGGCGCCGCCCTCACACGACAAAGATCTCCCCCGGGTTGGGCGGCACCCAAGGCCGACCTGACCTTCAACTCTGACGACCACCCCGTCAACACCACCTGCTTGGGTGTGCTCCCAATGCTTTGCACGCCTACCATTTGCCAGGTGGCCATCACCAGGACCCTCATCGACGGAGGCGCCAGCCTCAACGTGCTCTCTGTGGAGGCCTTCAGCCTCCTCCATGTACCGCTGGAACGGCTCCAACCCAGCAAGCCCTTCACGGGCGTCGGAGGTAGTTCCTCCGGCTCCCTGGGGAAGATCCGCCTTCCTGTGACCTTCGGCACCCACGACAACTTCCGCACAGAGCTGGTCAACTTCGACATCGCCCACATCAGCCTCCCGTACAACGCCATCCTCGGATATCCTGCCTTAGCTCAGTTCATGGGAGCAACCCATCCGACCTACAACCTCATGAAGATGCCCAGGAGCAGCGGCATCCTCACCGTAGCTGGAGATACCAAGGATGCTCTGCTGGCGCTCAAGCTCGCCCTCAAGACAGCCACGGCAGTGTAGCCTGCCGGCACAGACACTTCCAAGGCCAAGGGGGCTGCACCGACCAAGAAGAAGCAGCTCTTCACCCAGGACAAGGTGGAGACCAAGCAGGTGCCGGTTGAGGAGGACGGGTCCTCAGGAGCCACCTTCACCATAGGTGCCAACCTCGACCCCGACCAAGAGGAAGCGCTGGTGAGGGAGTCCCAGATTAGGGGGTGTCGGATAGCCGAACTATCATCTTTGGCCGGACTCCTAGACTATGAAGATACAAGATTGAAGACTTCGTCCCGTGTCCGGATTGGACTTTCCTTGGTGTGGAAGGCAAGCTTGGGGATACGGATATGTAGATCTCCTACCATTGTAACCGACTCTGTGTAACCTAGCCCTCTCTGGTGTCTATATAAACTGGAGGGTTTTAGTCCGTAGGACGAACAACAATCATACCATAGGCTAGCTTCTAGGGTTTAGCCTCTTTGATGTCGTGGTAGATCTACTCTTGTACTACCCATATCATCAATATTAATCAAGCAGGAGTAGGGTTTTACCTCCACCGAGAGGGCCCGAACCTGGGTAAAAATATCGTGTCCCTTGTCTCCTGTTACCATCCGCCTAGATGCACAGATTCGGGACCCGTGCAGAGATCCGCCATTTGACACCGACATTGGTGCTTTCATTGAGAGTTCCTCTGTCTTTGTCGCCGTCGGGAAGGATGCCTCATCCGTCTTTAAAGACGGCACCATTGATAAAGGAGATTTGGCCACCGCCGAGCTCTCCGGCTAAGCGATTTTCTTATGACCGCTGTTGTCGCGCGCGCGCGACGATGACTTCTCGGGTCGCCGAAAGCAATCTTCACGTTAACTCGGAACTTGCCGAGCAGCTAGATCAATGGAGATCTCCTCCTTAAACGAGCTCTTGGATCGCGCCGCCGCACAGGAGTCGCTATGCACTATGATCGATTGGGCCTAAAACCGATCGAGAGAGATCAACTCTCCCGGGCTACCCACCACGTTCTTGTGGTGGAGGAACAATCTGGCGACCCTTCTTCTATATTAAGGACTAGCTATGTCCGGATTCCCGACCCCTCCATGCCGGATTCCCATGGAGGGACAGACGTCGATCAAGTCCTGAACCTAAAGTCAGGCAGCGGGCTGGATTCATTGGACAATATCCAAAAACCCAAGTTTCCAAGTTCGGAAACTTTTCGGCCCTTGAGTCTTAGATTGGACGGGGTTCCGAATTTAATTCCACCCGCCCACCCAAACATAAGCGATCTATCCCGAATCCGGCAAGAGCCCGCTGAAACAGTACACCATTACTAGGCCAGATTCCTCCTGGTTATGGACAGGATAAAAGACTGCCGCGAGGAAGACGCAATTTCACTTTTCTGCAATAATTGCACGGACAAGGGAATCCTAAACGCCATAAGTCATCGTGAAATTACACGCTTTGCCGACTTGGCGTCCATAGTACAAAAGTACTGTGCGATGGAGAGCGCCTAGAAAACCGAAACCAAGTTTTTGGATAATCCGGCCCCGAATACAACCCTAGTCCAAAATAAAAGGGTGCATCATCGCCAGGCACCAGGGTTAAATACCAAAAAGCAAAAAAACCCTAAAGGGCACGGAACCATACTGGAGGGATGGCTCAATGGACCCTGCAAAATTCATAGTACAGAGGGCGCCACTCCAACTCATAGCCTTCGAGCATGTTGGATACTACGGCAGGTGGCCAAAAGTGGTGAAGAGCTTCTAGCTCCAGAGAACCAGCCCAGCAACACCAGTACGGTATTAACAGTCTTCGAGACTTTCGCATCAAATAATATGCGGAAACAAACACTCCATAGCCTTGCCGAAGTCTACCAAGTAGCAACAATAAACCCATGGAGTGACACGGCTATTACCTTTAATGCCAATGACGAACCTAAATTCTGAACAGCCCGAGCACCGGCCACATTGGTCCTCAGTCCAATAGTGGGCGGCTTTACTACTAAGGTACTCATGGATGGCGGCAATGATTAAACCTCATTTACGAGGAAACCCTTTGAAAAATGGAAATAGATCGGGGCGCATTGAGCGAAGCAGCACAATCTTTAGAGGAATAATCCCTAGTCGGGAAGCATCTTGCACAGAAAAATCACCTTGGATGTGTTGTTATTTCATGGACAATTACAGTCGAGGAGGTCACGTTCCAAGTGGCCCCGTTCAGCAGCGGATATCACGCTTTATTAGGGCGAGAGGCATTCAAAATTTTTCAAGCTATACCCCATTACGGGTACATGAAGCTCAAAATGCCCGGGCCCAACGGAATCATCACTCTTGCCAGTGATCCGGACATAGCAATCCGCGCCGAAAATAAGACAACTGCACTAGCCCTCGAGGCACTATCCGAAGCCCTAGCGGCCGAGGAACTCACTGCGCTGCGCTCCACGGTGAACAGGGACGATGTGATACTCGATAAGAGATCCAAGTCCACCTCTTTTAAGCCAGCAGACGAAATAGTCAAATTCCAAGTCCATCCAACGGACCCTACAAAGACGACCTCCATTGGGGCATAGTTATACCCTGATGTAGACGCCGCACTACGAGAATTCCTACGGGAAAATTAGGACATTTTTGCCTCGCACCCTTCAGACAAGCCAGGAATCCCACGCCGGCTGGCCGAGCACAGGCTAAATATCCTAAAAGGATTCAAGCCAGTCAAACAGGCTCTTCGACGATTTTCCGAACCCAAGAGACAGGCAATGGGAGAGGAGCTAGCTAAACTATTGGAAGCCGGATTCATCAGAGATATAAAACATCCGGACTGGCTAGCAAACCTGGTGATGGTACCAAAGAAGGATAAATCCTGGCGCCTATGTGTCGACTTCAAGGACCTTAACAAGGCTTGCCCAAAGGACCCCTTCCCCCTCCCCCGCATCGATGAAATTATCGACGCTACCGCAGGACACGATTCATTGTGCTTCCTCGACGCATACTCCGGCTACCACCAAATTAAGATGGCAGAGCCAGACCAAGCCGCAACGGCATTCATCACTCCATACGGCCCATTCTGCTTCAACACAATGCCCTTCGGGCTCAAAAACGCCGGCGCAACATATCAGCGCATGATTCAGACATGTCTGGCAAACCAGATCGGCAAAACAGTGGAGGCACACGTAGATGATGTGGTCGTCAAATCCAAGCATGTCGAAACTCTAGTAGACGACTTGAGGCTCACATTCGACAATCTCCAAACATACGACATTAAGCTGAATCCAGAAAAATGCGTCTTCGGCGTACCAGCCGGAAAGCTCTTGGGCTTCATTGTATCCGCTAGAGGAATTGAAGCCAACCCAGCCAAGATCCGAGCTCTGTCACAATTGGATATCCCAAAAGACCTCAAACAAATACAAAAATTGACTGGATGCGTGGCGGCTCTAAGCCGCTTTATTTCTCGTTTGGGAGAAAAGGCATTACCCCTTTATCGCCTCCTCCGGCGCACCGAACACTTCGAGTGGACGGATGCCGCCACGACCGGACTCGAAGAAATAAAAGCCATATTGGCAACAAATCCGGTCCTGGCTGCGCCCAACATGGGCGAACCAATGTTATTATATATCGTGGCAACACATCAAGTTGTAAGCGCGGTGCTCGTCGTTGAACAAGAAACGGACGGACACAAGTTCCCCTTTTAAAAACCAGTTTACTACGTGTCCACTGTCCTATCTCCATGCAAGTCCCGGTATCCACATTATCAAAAGATAGCGAACGCGGTGTTCATGGCATCCCGGAAGCTGCGACACTACTTTCAAGAGTGTTCGATAACAGTAGCCTTCGAAGTACCTCTTAATGACATTATAAACAACCGCGACGCGACTGGCCGGATTGCAAAATGGGCCATCGAGCTCCTCCCATTCGACATAACCTACAAGCCACGGCGAGCCATCAAGTCGCAAGTTTTGGCCGACTTCGTCGCCGAATGGGCTGAAGCCGAACTCCCTAAAGAGTACGGCGCATAGTCCAATTGGATCATGCACTTCGACGGCTCCAAAATGTTGGCCGGCCTGGGGGCTGGCGTCGTCCCGACGTCCCCAACCGGAGACACAGTTCAATACGAACTCCAGATAATGTACACGGACTCCAACAACGCAGCCGAATACGAGGCCCTTCTACATGGCCTCCGGATGGCGGTCTCCATGGGCATTAAACGCCTAGAGGTGCGCGGGGATTCGAACCTCGCGATATCCCAAATAAATGGAGACTTCGACTCCAAGGATCTGAAAATGGCATCTTACCGTAACGCCGTCCTAAAAATGTCAGCTCGGTTTGAAGGGCTTGAATTTCACCATATAGCCCAGGATAATAACCAGGCGGCGGACGTATTGGCACGCATTGGCGCAAAGCGCGATGCCGTCCCTCCCAATATCTTCCTAGAGTGGCTGTTCAAGCCATCCGTACTATGGGAAGGGGAGTCCGGAAACAACAATCCGGATCCAACCGCACCACCCAACACCGAACATTCTGACACAATCGGTGGTTCTGCCAATGAAATAACACATTCAGCCCACGAAATAATGGCAGTCATTGCCCCATGGACGGAACCATTCCTAGCCTACTTAACTAGGCAGGAACTTCCCGAGGACCAAAACGAGGCCCGCTGCATAGTACGGCGATCTAAAGCCTATAAGGTCCATGAGGGAGAGCTTTATAAGAAAAGCACAACCGGAGTCCTTCAAAGGTGTATCTCCGAAGAGGAAGGGCGAAATCTTACGCTGAAATTCATGCGGACTCAGCGGGCACCATGCGCAGCCCGGGCCCTTGTAGGCAAGGCCTTTCAGACAGATTTTATTGGCCGACGGCCGGGCAGATCTCAGACTTAGTCCAACGATCGTCGGTTGCCAGCTCTTTGCTAATCAAAGCCACATGCCACCCACCGCCCTCAAAACTATACCCATCACCGGTGGTTCGCGATCAGGGGCTTGACATGGTTGGACCCTTAAAGGAGGAACCCACAAGCAAAAATACCTATTGGTCATAGTGGATAAATTCACCAAATGGATAGAGGCCAAGCCGCTTAAGGCGGCGAATCCGGACCCGTGATAGACTTCATATCGGGGTAGTACACGTTCTGGCGTCCCCATAGCATCATCACCGATAACGGCATGAACTTCACGGCCGATGAGGTTAAACTCGTGCAAAAACATGGGCATCGGGCTCGACTACGCTTGATCTATCACCCTCAAACTAACGATCAAGTCGGCGAGCAAATGGTCTAATCATGAGCGGCATTAAACCCAGACTAGTGTGGTCCCTCAAGGAATCTAACACGCACTGGGTAGAGGAGCTCGACTCCGTACTCTGGGGGCTACGGACCACGCCGAATCACTCTACCGGATTCACACCATTTTTTATGGTGTATGGCGCAGAGCAGTTTTGCCCTGCGACATAATTCATGACTCACCTCGCGTGCGCATGTAGGAAGAAAGAGAAGCCAAGCTGGATCGGCAGGATAGTTTGGACGCCTTAGAGGAGGAGAGCGACGTGGCAAAAGCTCGTTCTGCATTCTATCAATAGCAGGCTCGAAGATATCAAAGCAGAGAAGTATGGGCCAAAACTTACTATATTGGCGAACTAGTTCTACGCCTGCCGGACAAGAAAAAGGACAAACTCAAGCCCAAATGGGAAGGTCCCTTCATTATCGACCAAGTCCTAACCGGCGGAGCATACCGTCTGCGAAACGCATCGGATAACCGACTCGAGCCGAACCCATGGAACGCAGCCCGTCTCCGAAGATTCTACGCCTAGTGCCGGACTCCGAGTTCGTCTCCTTCCTCCGTCTACATTTTATACTTTAGCTGTCTTTTATTTCTCTCCTTCTCCCTCCTTTTTTCTTAAAGCCGTTGAAGGCTCGTTTGCGCACTATTCGCACACACTTGACGCATTATCCGCACTCAGTATACCTGGGGGCTTCTTTAACAGAAGCTTATTTATACGGGCTTTATGCCCAACACATGTGTCACACTTCCGCATGTACCTTTTATTCACCATTATATGCATCGATATTACTTAAGTTTTGGCCAAGCTGGGTTGCCTGGCTCCTGTGCTTACCCCTATGTTCCCGATTGTTCGGCTAGGTGGTAAAGGGAGCACCTCTGCGATTGTTACCGCCGGGTCAGCCGGACGTGTACCTCAGACTGGGTGAAGCCGAAAGCTAGCGTTCTTAAGGGAATATACGGTCGGTGAACTAAAAGAAGAATTCTTACTTATTCATTTATCTGCCCCGGATGTTTTTCTCGCTTTTTGCGGTCCGACATGCACTTTAGGGCATGCCTCGAGAAAGGAACCCCTAACGGAACTATTCTCCCTGGAAGATGTTTCTTACTAACCATGTAATATAACATAACTAGTTGGGCACTTGTCTGATAAAGCACTCATGACCCCTATGCCTGGTCTCCACGCATGCCCCGGTTCTTACATAACCGCGAGGGTATTCGGACACACTCCAGACTGTCGGGTCCCGAGGTTGAAGCAAAAAGGTCCGCTACGACAAATGATCTACAATCCGGCTAGAAGGCATTTCACATGTCATTTTAAATTACATAGTCAAATTGACTGATTGTATTCCTCTTCAATACCATCTAATAGGCTGTCTAGTTTACAGTCCCGCTGGGAATACTTTGCGGCCAACTCTACTTGGCCGTACACTAAGCTCACAGGGATCTCCTTCCCATCGGGCCCCACAGGTCTGACCTCGGCCATGTGGTTTGGCTCAGCCTTCGTGTACCGCATCTTCACCATGGCCCAGGCCTCCCTGGCGCCCTGACGGCAGGCCGATATCTTCCATAGCCGGAAGAGCCGCCGTGCTCCCTAAAGCTTCTCTGCAAGCTCTCCAAGGCCTTCGGGTAGGGAGATGGATGGTCACAAGGCCTGGGCGACGCCTCTCATCACCTGCCGAACTCGTTGCAGTTGCAGCAGCTCGGGAAGTAGATCCCCGTTGAACCGGGCATCTCCTCTGCAGGACGACCTATGAGCATACCTACAGACATATTTCTGTTAATCGACTTCCTTGCCGAACTCTTCTTTTCATAGTTCGCTCAAGCACTTACTATAAATGCCGCGACGAAGCCGCCGATTCTCCTTAACGGAGTCAGACAGTTGGGCTCGAACATCCTTCAGTTCCTCACCCAGCTGGGTGTTGGCATCTTGGAGATCATTTTTCTCTTGCCGCACCCTTGTAAGCACATTCTCGCCGGCTTTTGACCGACACAGGAGCTGTTGCTTGTCCGGGTCTACCCCGGCGCCATCTGCAATGTTATTGTCAGACTTATACACACATCGCACTTCGCAAACTACTTCTCTTTTAAAGCGTATATTACCAGAGGGGGTCTCTGTGGCTTCCCCTATCGCGGCTAGTGCGGCCTCAAGTTGGGCCTTGCACTCTTGAAGCTCCTGGGACAGTTGGGTATTCTTTTTTGTAAGATCCTGCATAACAAATGATCCTTAAATCAGTTATTCTAACTATTTTAAGTCTCGGGGGCTACTGGCATATATAACTATCAAAATCCCTCACCTGTATGTCTTTTACATACTGCTCCATGGCTCTAGCTAGACCATCTTGAGCGGCACGGAGGTGCGCATCTCCCGAATTAAAGGCATTCAATGCCTCTTGGGAGAAACATGCATCACGAAGAATTGTCCGGCGGCGCCTATGATTCATGGCGCTCTCCACATCAGATTTGGTGGTGGAAAATCTGTCAGCATCCTCCGTTGGAAGAGCATCCGACGCGCGCCTTGTGTTCGCCTCCCCTCCCAGACCTGGCTGGCGGAGGCTCGATTGGCAACCTCTCCAGACACAGTCCGGCGAGCGCTCTTTTTCCTGAAAAATCACTAGCGTTAGTATGCCTTCCAGGAATCTTTCCTTGAAACACGGTGGCACGCCATACCGTTGCGGCGACGTCTCGATCCGCACCGCACTTCTTTTCCGCCTGCTAGGCCGAGCTGCCCCTTGTTGGCCAGCCGCCGCGGGCTCGGCTTCCCGCCACAGAGGCACCTCCTGCGGAACACCATTGGTATGCGGTGATCAGAAATAAGCACGGATGGGTCATGGTATCAGGACTTCGGTCACAGTTACCTGGGAAGCTGGAAATATTCCGGGGTAGTCGGCCGTAATGGCGACCAAAGCATTGTCGATGCTAAGTTGGTGGAACACCCCATCGATCAGCTCCACCTTTATGTCCGGATCCTCTTAGGAGGCTGGATCGAGGGACCGTTCCGGATCCTCGGGTTGTGGAGGCGGGCTGTGTATATCCTCTACGGCCCGACGCAGTTCCTGCGTCGAAATCACAAAATGAGATACTTAACCATGGGAATGGGGATCGGATAGGCAAAAAGAAATGCCTGCTTACCCAGCTTCGAGGATTGTTCATGGAAAATCCGTTCAGTGGACTAACACGGAGAAAGTCCTCCTTTTCCCCTTTGTACAGACCGGACAAGATCTTCACCAGATCAGCGACCGATCCCGGCCCCTTACGGCCATGGCGGGTGGCATCATCCTCCCCGTTGAAATCCCACATGGGGTGGCCCCTATACTGGAGCGGCTGCACCCCCCGCATAATGCATGTGGCCATGACTCCGATCATAGTCATGCCAGAATGAGCTAATAACCTTATTCGGCTCATCAGGTAGAGGACATCCCTGTCATTTTCCCTCTGGGGGCTCCGCGGGCGCCAGCTTAGGCGTTTCTTCAAAGGAGCATTACTGAACTCCGGGAGGCCGATCCGAACAGGATCCGGCAGCGGGACGTCTTCCATGTAAAACCATTCCGAAGGCCAGTCTTCGGACGCCTTCTTCGGGGTTCCGGATAGATATCCGGTCCCGGCGATGCGCCATAGTTCGGCTCCGCCCACTTGATATATTGACCCCTCATGAGAACGGGGTACAAGGCAAAACAATCTCTTCCACAGCGCGAAATGAGCCTCAATGCCCAAAAACAGCTCGCAAAGTGCCACGAAGCCCGAAATATGCAGAATGGAGGCAGGCGTAAGGTTGTGCAACTGGAGGCCATAGAACTCTAGGAGCCCCCGGAGAAACGGATGAATTGGAAATCCGAGCCCTCTTATCAGATAAGAGACGAAGCATACCCGCTCTCCTTTGGAGGGATCGGGGACGCTCTCCGCCTGCTTTCCGCCCTTGTAGGTGGCGAGTCCGGCTCGAACCGGAACCATGAAGGTTGGGGGAAGAAATCCCTTGGTTTGGAGCGTCAATAGCTCGCTGTGTGGGACCGAGCATCTCTCCCAATCTCCAGGCTGAGGGCTGGGAGCGCGGGAGGAGGAGCCGCATCGACTGTCCATGATGGAATGGATTTTTGTCAAAGGCGCTCCAATGAATGCTCGCAGAGGGAGGATGGTGTGATTCGGATCTAGATCCCCGTCTCTTTTATAGGCGGCTCATTTGCGCAGCTAGGGGGGTAAGTGTAAAAATACCCTGGCTTTTCGCATTTGTTCGACACGTGGAAGATGGCCATTATTGGGCGTGGAAGCCAAGGAGCGCAGCATTTATAAGAAGCCGAACACTATTCGACAAGTATATGGAATTTGGAGAAGAACCCGCCTCGTAATGCGAAGACAATCTGGCGCGGACTCATCGTCATTGAAGCCTGGTTCGGGGGCTACTGAGGGAGTCCCGGATTAGGGGGTGTCCGGATAGCCGAACTATCATCTTTGGCCGGACTCCTAGACTATGAAGAGACAAGATTGAAGACTTCGTCCCGTGTCCGGATGGGACTTTCCTTGGCGTGGAAGGCAAGCTTGGCGATCCGGATATGTAGATCTCCTACCATTGTAACCGACTCTGTGTAACCCTAGCCCTCTCCAGTGTCTATATAAACCGGAGGGTTTTAGTCCGTAGGACGAACAACAATCATACCATAGGCTAGCTTCTAGGGTTTAGCCTCTTTGATCTCGTGCTAGATCTACTCTTGTACTACCCATATCATCAATATTAATCAAGTAGGAGTAGGGTTTTACCTCCACCAAGAGGGCCCGAACCTGGGTAAAAATATCGTGTCCCCTGTCTCCTGTTACCATCCGCCTAGACGCACAATTCGGGACTCCCTACCCGAGATCCGCCAGTTTTGACACCGACAGCTGGTGCGGTTCCTGCGCGTGAACAAAGATGTGTTCGCATGGGAGCCCAAGCAGCTAGCAGGGGTCCCGAGGCAGGTGATTGAGCATCACCTACATGTGTGCCCCAATGTACGCCCCGTGAAGCAGAAAGCAAGGCGGCAGTCCACCAAGAAGCAGGCCTTCATCGTCCAAGAAACCCGCAAGCTAGAGGCAGCATGTGTTATTCGCGAGGTTCGCTACCCCAAATGGTTGGCGAACCCTGTTGTTGTGCCGAAAAAGGGAGGAAAGGAGCGCATGTGCATCGACTTCACCAACCTCAACAAGGCCTCCCCTCAAGATCCGTTCCCACTCCCTCGCATCGACCAAATTGTCGACTCCACCGCCGAGTGTGACCTGCTGTGTTTCCTGGATGCATTTTCGGGCTATCACCAAATCAAGATGGCGGTAGAAGACGTGGAGAAGACAGCCTTCCTTACCTCCTGTGGGGTATACTGCCACACCTGCATGCCATTCGGGTTGCACAACACGGGCGCAACCTTCCAGCGGCTGATGCACATCGCCTTAGGCTGGTAGCTCGGGAAAAACGCTGAGGCTTACGTCGACGACATTGTGGTGAAGTCTCGGGAGGCGAAGACCTTGATCCAGGATCTGGAAGAGACCTTCGCGATCCTCCGCGAAGTGGACCTACGACTCAACCCGGAGAAGTGTGTGTTTGATGTTCCTTCTGGTAAGCTTCTGGGCTTCCTCGTGTCCCACAGAGGGATCGAGGCCAACCCGGAGAAGGTCAAGGCAATCGAAGACATGAGTCCACTTCAAACCCTCAGAGAAATGCAAAATCTCACCAGACGCGTGACAGCACTAGGGCGCTTCATCTCCAAGCCAGGGGAGCGCGCCTTGCCTTTCTTCAAGCTGATGAAGAAGAAAGGCCCGTTCGAATGGACACAGGAGGCCGGCCAAGCGTTTCAAGACCTCAAGAAGTATCTGACCAACCCTCCTATGATGGTGGCGCTGCGCCCTCTCGAGCCCCTGGTGCTCTACCTCGCCGCCACACCCTAATCCACTAGTGCAGCTCTAGTGGCGGTTCGGGAAGAGCACCGGGTCAAGGCTACATCACAACCGGCCACGGCCCCAGCCACAACAACACAAGACCAGGAAGACCTCTTGAAGACCACGACCTCGGCAGATGGAGACCAGCCTCAACAAGGAGACGCCCCCAGGGCTGAAGAGGCCGCACCAGGCAGCCAGGTGTTGGGGGCTCTGTCGTCTCAAGAGGCGCCTAACCCTCCGGAGGCCACGGACCTCATCGAGCATCCGGTGTATTTCGTCAGCACGGTGTTGCGGGATGCAAGGGCACGATACCCCATGCCTCAGAAGCTCTTGCTCGCGCTATTGGTGGCCTCGTGAAAGCTGCTGCACTACTTTCAAGGCCACCCCATCAAGGTCGTCTCGGCCTACCCATTGGAAAGGGTACTGAGGAGCCCCAACTCTGCTGGAAGGGTCGCCAAATGGAACATTGAGCTGCAAGCGCTTCAGTTGGAATTCAGCACGACCAGGGTCGTCAAAGGAGTAGCACTTGCAGATTTTGTGGCAGAATGGACAGAGGCGCCAGGGCTCGAGGCAGGCGAGGATCAGCCACTTTCCCCAGGAAGTGAGGCACCAGATGGCTGGGTCATGTACTTCTATAGAGTGTTCTCGTGACATGGCGCGGGGGCTGGTGCAGTGCTTATATCCCCCACTCAGGACAAGCTCTATTACGCCGTGTAGCTTTGCTTCCAGCATGGCGAGAAGGTCTCCAACAACATAGCAGAATATGAGGGCCTCATAGCAGGCGTGAAAGCTGCAGCAGCACTCGGGGGTGAAGCGCCTCATCATCAAGGGCGATTCATAGCTCCTCGTCAACTTCTCCAACAAAGTGTACGAGCCGAAGGACGAGCACATGGAGGCGTATCTTGCGGAGGTGCGCAGGATGGAAAAGCAGTTATGGGGCCTGGAGTTGCAGCACGTGCCCCGTGGCACCAACCAAGAGGCTGATGACATTGCCAGGAGGGCATCTAGGCGGCTGCCTCAGGAGCCTGGCGTTTTCGAGGAGCGGCTCTTCAAGCCCTCGGCGGCTCCGTCACTGTCAAGCATAGCGCAACCTCGGGAGGAACTCCCTCAGCCACCTGCCACAGGAGCCCCGGCCTGTGGCCCGACCTCGGGAGTGCACTTGCTCCTGACGCTACAGCCTCACGAGGGGTGCTGGACCACGGAATTCAAGGACTACCTGATGCAAGGGACGCTGTCGGAGAAAGAGGAGGACGCGAAACGCGTGGCCCGGCAGGCCACAGCCTACTGCATCCAAGACGGAGAGCACTACCGGAAGCGGCCAAATGATGTTTCCCTACGTCGCATCTCTAGGGAACAGGGGAAGGAGTTGCTGGCTGACATACATGGAGGAGATTGCGAACACCACTCGTCATCACGGACACTCGTCGGCAAGGAATTTCACAGCGGGTTCTACTGGCCTACGGCACTCAACAACGCAATCGAGCTGGTGAAGGCCTGCGAAGCCCGCCAATTCCATGCCAAGCAAATCCATCAGCCGGCTCAGGGCCTGCAGATCATCCCACTCTCATGGCAGTTCGTGGTCTGGGGGCTGGATATCTTGGGCCCGTTTCCTCGAGCGCCTGGGGGCTACCGCTACCTCTACGTCGCCATTGACAAGTTCACCAAGTGGGCAGAGGTGGAAGCCGTCCGCACCATCCCAGCTGGTTCTGCAGTCAAGTTCATCAAGGGCCTCGTGAGCCAATTCAGTGTCCCTAATTGCATCATCACCAACAACGATTCGCAGTTCACCAGCAATCTCTTCAAAACATATTGTGCTAACCTTGGAACGCGGATATGCTACACTTCGGTGGCACACCCCCGGAGTAATGGCCAGGCCGGGCGCGCCAACGCAGAGGTCCTGAAGGGCCTCAAAACCAGGACCTTCAAAAAGAAGCTGGAGGCCTGTGGCAGGGGGTGGTACGACGAGCTCTAGTCCGTGTTGTGGTCCATCCGCACTACCGTCACCAAGTCGACTGGCGAGACCCCATTCTTCCTCGTCTACGAAGCAGAGGCGGTCCTCCCTCACGAGGTCAGACGTTGCTCCGCGCGGGTCCTAGCATTTGATGAAGCACAATAGGACACCATGCGGGGGATGGACCTCGTGCTGGGGGAGGAGCACCGTTGAGAAGCCGCGCTACGAGAAGCAAGATACCAGCAGGCGCGCGGCGGTATCATTGCCGCAACATCCAGCCCAGGACTCTCAAGGTAGGTGACCTCGTGCTCAGGCAGGTGCTCTCCAAGGAAGGGCTGCATAAGCTCTCGCCCATGTGGGAGGGCCCGTTCAAGGTTGTTCATGTTTCCAGGCCTGGCGCCGCTCGCTTGGAGACTCAGGAAGGGGTGCCCATTCCAAACGCTTGGAACATTCAGCACCTCCGGAAGTTCTACCCTTGAAGAAAGGCCCAGTGCCTGTGAAGAAGGCCCGGTGCCTGTGAAGCTCGCCGCCCAAAGAAAGGCCCAGTGCCTATGAAGCTCGCCGCCCGTGACACTCTCACGTAATAATGAGTTGGGGTTGTACACGCCCCGGAGTCTCCGGAGTGCCGCCCTCGGGCCTCGGGGCTCCCTTTACACCCCAGATGGCAGCACTTAGCTCATACTGGTGAGAAGACGTCGAAGACTAGACTAGGTGCCGGACGCGGCTTTTCATTTGCTTTCCATAGTTGGCTTGTTCTCCCTTGTTTGAACCTTATTGAAGTTGCTTCTAGTGTCGTTTGTCGTCTTCTGCCCCTGTTCTCTGTTTTCGGCTTTTGTCTGGGTCGTTCTCTCTCTCTCTCTCGCAAACCTCGTGAGGGGGCTGCGCGGGCGCCCTCGTGAGCCCTTTCTCGTCTGGTTTTTGCGAGGCTCCCTATTTCAAGCTCACAGCGAGAGCACCCCTCCTGGTCCATGCCCCTCGGGCATCGCGACACAAAGCACCAGTCCATGGCCGGCAACCCTCGCGACTAAGGTTCGGAAATTATTCTCCCAACAGATTTTTGCTGCTCTTACAGCGCCCGGCGAGGCCTCAAGCAGGCATCTCGTGAGACAGAAACTACTACAAATGTCCCGAGCTAAGTTGTTCCTACACGCAGGCACATAACCACGACACCATCACACAGCGCAGGGGCAATAAGTGTAGCACGTTAATTAGGGGATCATAGCCTGTTGCACGCCTCCATGGGGCTCCATACTTCTCTCTCAATGCAGGGAAGGAGAAAAAAAAACAGCGCGTGGCTCGCGAGAAGGGATCTGCGTCGTCCTCCTGAGCTCAATCAGACTCCGCCTCGCACTTCACCGGGGAGTGGCGACGGGACGACCCGCTACCACCCTCGAAGCGGGCGCGGCGATGCGGTGGCTGGTCGCGGCCACTGATATCTACTACACAACCTTCTTCTTGTAGATGTTGTTGGGCCTGCAAGTGCACAGGTTTGTAGGATAGTAGCAAATTTCCCTCAAGTGGATGACCTAAGGTTTATCAATCCGTGGGAGGCGTAGGATGAAGATGGTCTCTCTCAAGCAACCCTGCAACAAAATAACAAAGAGTCTCTTGTGTCCCCAACACAACCAATACAATGGTAAATTGTATAGGTGCACTAGTTCGGCGAAGAGATGGTGATACAAGTGCAATATGGATGGTAGATATAGGTTTTTGTAATCTGAAAATATAAAAACAGCAAGGTAACTAATGATAAAAGTAAGCGTAAACGGTGTTGCAATGCTAGGAAACAAGGCATAGGGTTCATAGTTTCACTAGTGCAAGTTCAACAATAATAACATAATTGGATCATATAACTATCCCTCAACATGCAACAAAGAGTCACTCCAAAGCCACTAATAGCGGAGAACAAACGAAGAGATTATCGTAGGGTACGAAACCACCTCAAAGTTATCCTTTCTGCTTGATCTATTCAAGAGTCCATAGTAAAAAAACACGAAGCTATTCTTTCCGTTCAATCTATCATAGAGTTCATACTAGAATAACACCTTAAGACACAAATCAACCAAAACCCGAATGTCACCTAGATACTCCATTGTCACCTCAAGTATCCGTGGGCATGATTATACGATATGCATCACACAATCTCAGATTCATCTATTCAACCAACACAAAAGTACTTCAAAGAGTTCCCCAAAGTTTCTACCGGAGAGTCAAGACGAAAACGTGTGCCAACCCCTATGCATAGGTTCATGGGCGGAACCCGCAAGTTGATCACCAAAACATACATCAAGTGAATCACGTGATATCCCATTGTCACCATAGATAAACACGGCAAGACATACATCAAGTGTTCTCAAATCCTTAAAGACTCAATCCGACAAGATAACTTCAAGAGGAAAACTCAATTCATCACAAGAGAGTAGAGGGGAGAACCATCATAAGATCCAACTATAATAGCAAAGCTCGCGATACATCAAGATCGTGCCATAGAGAGAACACGAGAGAGAGATCAAACACATAGCTAATGGTACATACCCTCAGCCCCGAGGGTGAACTACTCCCTCCTCGTCATGGAGAGCGGGGATGATGAAGATGGCCACCGGTGAGGGATCCCCCCTTTGGCAGGGTGCCGGAACGGGCTCCCGAGAGGTTTTTGGTGGCTACAGAGGCTTGCGGCGGCGGAACACCCGATCTATCTTCGTCTTCGATGGTTTTAGGGTATATGGTAATATATAGGAGAAAGAAGTTGGTCGGGGGAGCCACGAGGGGCCCACGAGACAGGGGGCGCGCCCAGGGGGTGGGCGTGCCCTCCTATCTCCTGGCCTCCTTGAAGCTTCTCTGGCTTGTACTCCAAGTCTCCCGGATCATGTTCGTTCCAAAATAACTTTTCCGAAGGTTTCATTCCGTTTGGACTCCGTTTGATATTCCTTTTCTTCGAAACACTGAAATAGGCAAGAAAACAGCAATATGGGCTGGGCCTCCGGTTAATAGGTTAGTCCCAAAAATAATATAAAAGTGTATAATAAAGCCCATAAACATTCAAAACAGATAATAAAATAGCATGAATGCTTCATAAATTATAGATACATTGGAGACGTATCAGCATCCCAAAGCTTAATTCCTGCTCGTCCTCGAGTAGGTAAATGATAAAAGAAAGAATTTATGAAGTGTGAATGCTAGAAGGTGCACAAGTTTGATCAATGGTAATTTCAATCACCTTTTCTAGCATGATTATATGTCATAACAGTAGTTCATCTCATAAAACTTCTCATGATCAAGTAACAAGCTATTCACATGTTAAAGCATAGACCATAAATTTCTTGAAAACTAGCAAACTTCATTCTCGGTCATCAAACAATTGCAATTATCTTATTTTTAGGAAGGGTCTATGTCAGAGCTTTGATTTAGCAAACTCCACATACTCAACTATCATATAGTCTTCTACAATTGCTAACACTCACGCATACTTATGGTTATGGAGTTTTAATCAGACACTAAGAAAGATAGGGGTTTATAATTTCGCCTCCCAATGTATTCACCTTTGGGTGATGTCAACAATAATAGTTCATGCTAACTTACATCCAATTGGATATATATATATCAGGATCTTGCCAACACGAGGTGCTTGCCAAAGGATAAAATGAAAAAGGGAAAGGTGAAGATCACCTTGACTCTTGCATAAAAGTAAAATATATAAAGTAAAAGATAGGCCCTTCGCAGAGGGAAGCAGAGGTTGTCATGCGCTTTTATGGTTGGATGCACAAAATCTTAATGCAAAAGAACGTCACTTTATATTGCCACTTGTATATGGACCTTTATTATGCAGTCCGTCGCTTTTATTGCTTCCATAACAAGATCGTATAAAGCTTATTTTCTTCACACTAATAGATCATACATATTTAGAGAGCAATTTTTATTGCTTGCACCGATGACAACTTACTTGAAGGATCTTACTCAATCCATAGGTAGGTATGGTGGACTCTGATGGCAAAACTGGGTTTAAGGATATTTGGAAGCACAAGTAGTATCTCTACTTGGTGCAAGGAATTTTGGCTAGCATGAGGGGGAAAGGCAAGCTCAACATGTTTGAATGATCCATGATAGTATACTTTAATTGAGATGTGAGAAAACATAACCCATTACGTTGTCTTCCTTGTCCAACATCAACTCTTTAGCATGTCATACTTAATGAGTGCTCACAATTATAAAAGATGTCTAGGATAGTATATTTATATGTGAAATCTCTCTTCCTTCAATATTCTTTCATGAATTGTTCAAATGACCAATACAATGCTTGCTAACCTTCAATAAATTTACAACCTCTACTTCTTAGATGCGAAGTCATTACTCCCCATGGGATAAGCAAATGAGACATATATAATTTCAGATTTATGACATTCAACTCATTCAACCATTTACTCATAGGACATAAGTGAAGCACACGAGTAAATGACAAACTACTCCAAAAAGATATAAGCGAAGATCAATGAGTAGCTAAATAATTATGTGACTATGTGAAGACTCTCTCTCAATAAACAATTTCAGATCTTAAGTACTTTATTCAAACAGCAAGCAAAGCAAAATGAAATGACATTGCAAGGATAGCACAACTCATGTGAAGAAGCAAAAACTTAGGCTCAACCGATACTAACCGATAGTTGTTGAAGAAGAAAGGTGGGATGCCTCACGGGGCATCCCCAAGCTTAGATGCTTGAGACTTCTTGAAATATTATCTTGGGGTGCCTTGGGGATCCCCAAGCTTGAACTTTTGTGTCTCCTTAATTCCTCTCATATCATGGTTTCTCTTTTTATCAAAAGCTTCATCCACACCAAACTCAACAAGAACTCGTGAGATAGGTTAGTATAAACCAATGCAAAACCTTATCATTTTCTACTGTAACAAATCACTAAAATTATTATTCAACATTTCATAGTAAATGCCTCTGCATATTTAATACTCCTATCCTCAAATAGAATCATTAAACAAGTAAACATATGCAAATAATGCAAACATAACAGCAATCTGCCAAAACAGTACAGTCTGTAAAGAATGCAAGAGTATCGATACTTCCCTAAATCCAAAAATTATGAGAAAAATAATATGCTGTAGAATATTTATCAGAGCTCAGTATGCAAAAATTTTCAACATTATACCATTCTCTGATTTTTCTAGGGAATTTTTGCAACAGCGGTGAACTTTCTGTTTTCAAACAACAACATGTATACTAGCAAAATAAGCATGATAAAGGCTATCCTTGAAATTTTTATTGAAATTAAAGATTCAAAACACTATTCTAAATAACATCAAGCAAATACTAACAAAAGAAAATAACGCTCCAAGCAAAACACATATCATGTGGTGAATAAAAATATAGCTCCAAGTAAAGTTACCGATGAACGAAGACAAAAGAGGGGATGCCATCCGGGGCATCCCCAATCTTAGGCTCTTGGTTGTCCTTGAATATAACCTTGGGGTGCCTTGGGAATCCCCAAGCTTAGGCTTTTGCCACTCCTTATTCCATAGTCCATCGAATCTTTACCCAAAACTTGAAAACTTCACAACACAAAACTCAACAGAAAACTCGTAAGCTCCGTTAGTATAAGAAAATAAAACCACCACTTAGGTACTGTAATAAACTCATTATACATTCATATTGGTGTAATATCTACTTTACTCCAACTTATCTGTGGTTCATACCCTCCGATACTACTCATAGATACATCAAAATAACCAAACAACACATAGAAAACAGAATCTGTCAAAAACAGAAAAGTCTGTAGTAATCTGTATCAAATGTATACTTATGGAACTCCAAAAATCCTACCAAATTAGGAAGTCCTAAGAAATTTGTGTATCAATCCACAGAAGAAAGAATAAGATCAGAAGAACGTTCCTGTGAATTATCAAAACTAAATTACTGGGTGCAAAAGTTTCTGATTTCCAGCAGGATCAACACAACTATCATCGTAAGGTATCCTAAAGGTATTACTTGGCACTTTATTGAAACAAAATCTATAAAACACGATTACTACAGTAGCATAATCATGTGGACACCCAAAAACAGTAAGGGTAAATATTGGGTTGTCTCCCAACAAGCAATTTTCTTTAATGCCTTTCTAGCTAGGCATGATGATGACAATGATGCTCACATAAAAGATAAGAATTGAAACATAACGGGAGCATAATGAAGCATATGACTAGCACATTTAAGCCTAACCCACTTCCTATGCATAGGGATTTTGTGATCAAACAACTTATGGGAACAACAACCAATTAGCATAGGAAGGCAAAACAAGCATAACTTCAAAACTTGAAGCACATAGAGAGGAAACTTGACATTATTGCAATTCCTACAAGCATATGTTCCTCCCTCATAATAATTTTCAGTAGCATCATGAATGAATTCAACAATATAGCCAGCACATAAAGCATTCTTTTCATGATCTACTTGCATAGAAGATTTACCATTCTCCACATAAGCAAAATTCTTCTCATGAATAGTAGTGGGAGCAAGCTCAACAAAATAATTATCATGTGAGGCATAATCCAATTGAAAACTAAAATCATGATGACAAGTTTCATGGTTATCATTATTCCTAATAGCATACAAGTCATCACAATAATCATCATAGATAGCAACTTTGTTCTCATAATCAATTGGAACCTCTTCCAAAATAGTGGAATCATAACTAAATAAAGTTGACACTCTTCCAAATCCACTTTCATGTTCATCACAATAAGATTCAACATCCTCCAAAATAGTGGGATCACTACTTCCTAAAGTTGACACTCTTCCAAACCCACTTTCATCAATATAATCATCACAAGTAAGAGGCATGCTTTTATCATAATAAATTTGCTCATCAAAACTTGGGGGACAAAAAATATCATCTTCATCAAACATAGCTTCCCCAAGCTTGTGGCTTTGCATATCATTAGCATCATGGATATTCAAGGAATTCATACTAACAACATTGCAATCATGCTAATCATACAAAGATCTAGTACCAAATATTTTATAGACTTCTTCTTCTAGCACTTGAGCACAATTTTCCTTTTCATCATACTCATGGAAGATATTAAAAAGATGAAGCGTATGAGACAAGCTTAACTCCATTTTTTTGTAGTTTTTCTTTTATAAACTAAACTAGTGATAAAACAAGAAACAAAAAGATTCGGTTGCAAGATCTAAAGATATACCTTCAAGCACTCACCTCCCTGGCAACGGCGCCAGAAAAGAGCTTAGTTGACGGGGTGTGGGTGCCGCTTACCTAGCCTCCCCGGAAACGGCGCGAGAAAAGAGCTCGATGTCTACTACACAACCTTCTTCTTGTAGACGTTGTTGGGCCTGCAAGTGCACAGGTTTGTAGGACAGTAGCAAATTTCCCTCAAGTGGATTACCTAAGGTTTATCAATCCGTGGGAGGCGTAGGATGAAGATGGTCTCTCTCAAGCAACCCTGCAACCAAATAACAAAGAGTCTCTTGTGTCCCCAACACACCCAATACAATGGTAAATTGTATAGGTGCACTAGTTCAGCGAAGAGATGGTGATACAAGTGCAATATGGATGGTAGATATAGGTTTTTGTAATCTAAAAATATAAAAACAGCAAGGTAACTAATGATAAAAGTAAGCGTAAACGGTATTGTGATGCTAGGAAACAAGGTATAGGGTTCATACTTTCACTAGTGCAAGTTCTCTCAACAATAATAACATAATTGTATCATATAACTATCCCTCAACATGCAACAAGGAGTCACTCCAAATCCACTAATAGCGGAGAACAAACAAAGAGATTATGGTAGGGTACGAAACCACCTCAAAGTTAACCTTTCTGCTCGATCTATTAAAGAGTCCGTAGTAAAATAACACGAAGCTATTCTTTCCGTTCAATCTACCATAGAGTTCATACTAGAATAACACCTTAAGACACAAATCAACCAAAACCCTAATGTCCCCTAGATACTCCATTGTCACCTCAAGTATCCGTGGGCATGATTATACGATATGCATCACACAATCTCAAGTTCATCTACTCAACCAACACAAAAGTACTTCAAAGAGTGCCCCAAAGTTTCTACCGGAGAGTCAAGACCAAAACATGTGCCAACCCCTATGCATAGGTTCATGGGCGGAACCCGCAAGTTCATGACCAAAACATACATCAAGTGAATCACGTGATATCCCATTGTCACCACAGACTAACACGGCAAGACATACATCAAGTGTTCTCAAATCCTTAAAGACTCAATCCGACAAGATAACTTCAAGAGGAAAACTCAATTCATCACAAGAGAGTAGAGGGGGAGAAACATCGTAAGATCCAACTATAATAGCAAAGCTTGCGATACATCAAGATCGTGCCATAGAGAGAACACGAGAGAGAGAGAGAGAGAGAGAGATCAAACACATAGCTACTGGTACATACCCTCAGCCCCGAGGGTGAACTACTCCCTCCTCGTCATGGAGAGCGCCGGGATGATGAAGATGGCCACCGGTGAGGGATCCCCCCTCTAGCAGGGTGCCAAAATGGGCTCCCAAGAGGTTTTTGGTGGCTACAGAGGCTTGTGGCGGCGGAACTCCCGATCTATCTTCGTCTTTGATGGTTTTAGGGTATATGGGAATATATAGGCGAAAGAAGTCGGTCGGGGGAGCCACGAGGGGCCCACGAGACAGGGGCGTGCCCAGGGGGTGGGCGCGTCCTCCTATCTCCTGGCCTCCTCGAAGCTTCCCTGGCTTATACTCCAAGTCTCCCGGATCACGTTCGTTACAAAAATAACTTTTCCGAAGGTTTCATTCCGTTTGGACTCCGTTTGATATTCCTTTTCTTCAAAACACTGAAATAGGTAAGAAAACAGCAATATGGGCTAGGCCTCCGGTTAATAGGTTAGTCCCAAAAATAATATAAAAGTGTAGAATAAAACCCATAAACATTCAAAATAGATAATAAAAATAGCATGAATGCTTCATAAATTATAGATACGTTGGAGACGTATCAGCCACCGCTGGAGGAGCTATCGCCGGAGGAGGAACCGCTGAAGCTCGGCGAGCTGCGGTCGCCGCCGGGAGCGGGTCCGCGTTCGCCCTCGTCACGGCCGTCGCCAAGGCCGAGCACCCTGTCACCGTCATCGTCCTCAGGGCAGCACCCAACACGGCAGCCATCTTCTCCGAACACCCTCACGTAGAGGGTCGCGTCGCTGTTGTACTTGAAGTGGAGGGTGCACCGCCGGCCCAGGCCACGCGCGCGGGCAAATGTCTGCCAGCCTCGGGCCAGTGCCACGTTCCCGGCGACGGAGATCTCCACCGCGACCCAAGAGGCCCTGCAGCAGCAGCCGTCCGCCTTCAGCCAAACCCCGCCAGGGCCAGCTGCCAAGCGAGGGAGCTGGAGCCAGTTGTCGTCCGGGTCGTCCGACCACACAACAAACTCCAGCGGCACCTCTGTCGAGTGAAAGCGCGGCCAGGGAGGCTGCACAGCCACGGCACGCCTTCCTCCATCGACTGGGCTGCATTGATACGGGCGGCCACCACCGCGTGAGGGGCCACCACTGCGACCACGAGGAACCACGGCGGGAGTCGTGGGATGTTTGCGGGGACGGCCGCGGCCGCGCTTGGGCAGAGGAGAGCCAGGCCCTTCCTGGAGAGCCTTCCCTTTTTCCGCGGCTGAGAACCTCTTCACGGGCGCCATGGGACGCTGCAAGCAACCGGAGCAAGGAGGAAGAAGAAGCAGGCGACGCAAGGAGAGATGTGCAACGGGGGCTTTCATCCCTCCCCATTTATAGCCCAAGGAAGGCCAACCATTGGCCTCCACGATCGCAGGTAATCATGACTCTTTTTGCATGCAGCAGGGACCCGTCAAGTCGGGCAGTTGCTGAGGCAGCGTGGGGAAGCGGATACGCCCACGTCCAATCAACCACCACGTGGCAACCAAGGCCGGAGGCTGTTGGGGCCCGCGGTGCTCCGCACTTTCCCTTTGGCTTTGCTGCTAAGCCAAGTCCGAGCGCGCCTTGGGCCCGGGGGCTACTGTCGGCGTTCTGGGAACGGGGGTCCCCAGACTTGCCTGCCTGCGGCCTGCAGGGTGGCTCAAGCAGTGGCCCAGTATGGCCTATCTTCATCAACCCAAGTTCAAGACCCTCGCGAGGGGCCAAGCCTCGTGGGGCGGACGATGCAAGGCCTCCTCAGGGGCGGCCTCACCAGGCAGGCTCGCGAGGAGGCAGAGAGATCAAGGCAAGGGGTACCTCGCGAGGTGCTCATGATGCAAGCCATGACGATCAAGACCAGGCGGGTGCTAGCCTGCGCAGTGTCCTCGTTTCCTCTTTGGTGCAAAGGGGGCAAGCGTGGCGCGGAGTACCGAGGCATCAGGCAAAGGTTTCCATATCAGTGCAACGAGACCAAGACCAGCAGAGCGGCAGGATGGAGGTCACCATGGAGCCCAAGACGGCGTCATCGCCAGTGTCTTTGGCAGTCGAAGACCACCTTTAGTCAAGATAGCTTGTACTAGTTGTCCCCTTTCAAAATGGCCGTTGTTGGCTCCCTCCCTGCTCGATATTTGGGAAGAGGACCAGGGCCTCTATAAATAGAGATAGCCACCACAGTAGGAGGGGATCGAATCCTTCCGAAGCAGAACCCCCACCACCACAAGAACACCTCTCCGCGCAAGGCTGTTCTTCCTTGTACTGTTCATCCTCAGCCCAAGAGGCAATCCACCACGCCACACACAGGAGTAGGGTATTACACCACAACGGTGGCCCAAACCTGTATAAACCTCGTGTCTCTTGTGTTGTTCATCGTGCTAGCTTAGAATCACGGCGAGGTTTTGGGCGTGTTTTGGTAGGGAGAAGATCTTCATGTGCACCCCAGATTCGAACCTTAAGGGTTTTGCCGGAACCCGATATCCGACACATTTGTTTTTGATGATGATTGTGTAGAAGCCTTTGAAACACTTAAGAAAGCCTTAACTTCTGCACCTATTGTTCAACCACCTGATTGGAACTTGCCTTCTGAAATTATGTGTGATACTAGTGATTATGTTGTTGGTGCTATTTTAGGACAAAGAGTTGATAAGGAATTAAATGTTATCCATTATGCTAGTAAAACTCTAGCCAGTGCACAAATAAATTATGCTACTACTGAAAAGTAATTTTTAGCTGTTGTGTTTGTGTGTGATAAATTCAGATCTCACATTGTTGATTCTAAAGTAATTGGTCACACCGATCATGCTGCTTGATGACCCACAAGTATAGGGGATCTATCGTAGTCCTTTCGATAAGTAAGAGTGTCGAACCCAACGAGGAGCAGAAGGAAATGACAAGCAGGTTTCAGTAAGGTATTCTCTACAAGCACTGAAATTATCGGTAACAGATAGTTTTGTGATAAGATAATTCGTAATGGGTAACAAGTAACAAAAGTAAACAAGGTGTAGCAAGGTGGCCCAATCCTTTTTGTAGCAAAGGACAAGCCTGTACAAACTCTTATATAAAGCAAAGCGCTCCCGAGGACACATGGGAATTTCTGTCAAGCTAGTTTTCATCATGCTCATATGATTCACGTTCGTTACTTTGAATATTTGATTTGTGAGTGGACCAGTACTTGGGTACTGCCCTTCCTTGGACAAGCATCCCACTTATGATTAACCCCTCTCGCAAGCATCCGCAACTACGAAAGAAGAATTAAGGTAAACCTAACCATAGCATGAAACATATGGATCCAAATCAGCCTCTTACGAAGCAACGCATAAACTAGGGTTTAAGCTTCTGTCACTCTAGCAACCCATCATCTACTTATTACTTCCCAATGCCTTCCCCTAGGCCCAAACAATGGTGAAGTGTCATGTAGTCGACGTTCACATAACACCACTAGAGGAGAGACAACATACATCTCATCAAAATATTGAACGAATACCAAATTCACATGACTACTTATAACAAGACTTCTCCCATGTCCTCGGGAACAAACATAACTACTCACAAATCCTATTCATGTTTATAATTAGAGGGGTATTAATATGCATAAAGGATCTGAACATATGATCTTCCACTGAATAAACCAACTAGCATCAACTACAAGGAGTAATCAACACTACTACCAACCCACAGGTACTAATCTGAGGTTTTGAGACAAAGATCGGATACAAGAGATGAACTAGGGTTTGAGAGGAGATGGTGTTGGTGAATATGTTGATGGAGATTGACCCCCTCTCGATGAGAGGATCGATGGTGATGACGATGGCGATGATTTCCCCCTCCCGGAGGGATGTTCCCCGACAGAACAGCTCTGCCGGAGCCCTAGATTGGTTCCGCCAAGGTTCCGCCTCGAGACGGCGGTGCTTCGTCCCAAAACCTTCCTTATGATTTTTTCTAGGGCAAAAGACACCATATAGCAGAAGATGAGCATCGGGGGCTTGCCAGGTGGCCCACGAGGCAGGGGCGCGCCTAGGGGGGTAGGGCGCGCCCTCCACCCTCGTGGATGGTGGGTGCCCCCCCCCTCTGGTGCTTTCTTTGCCCAATATTTTTAGTATAATCCAAAACTGGCTTTCGTAGAGTTTTAGGACCTTTGGAGTTGTGCAGAATATGTCTCTAATATTTGCTCCTTTTCCAGCCTAGAATTCCAGCTGCCGGCATTCTCCTTCTTCATGTAAACCTTATAAAATAAGAGAGAAAAGGCATAAGTATTGTGACATAATGTGTACTAAAATCCCATAATGCAATAAATATTGATATAAAAGCATGATGCAAAATGGACATATCAACTCCCCCAAGCTTAGACCTTGCTTGTCCTCAAGCGAAAGCCGATATCGAAAAATATGTCCACATGTTTAGAGATAGAGGTGTCGATAAAATAAAATACGGACATGAGGGCATCATGATCATTCTTAGAACAACAACATATATATTGTCATATGATTTCTTATGCTAAAGTAACAATCTATTCACAATGTAAAGTATGAAACAGAAACTTCATTGAAAACTAGCAAACTATGATCTCAGTCATTGAAGCAATTGCAATTTATCATAACCTCGGAAAGAGTCAATATAAGAGCTTTTCAGCAAGTCCACATACTCAACTATTATTTAATCTTTCAGAATTGCTAACACTCACGCAATACTTGTGGGTATGGAGTTTCAATCAGACACAGAGAAAGACAGGGGCTTATAGTTTCGCCTCCCAACCTTTTACCTCAAGGGTAATGTCAACAATAATACTTTATGAAAACCTACATCCAACTGGATATATATATATATATATATATCAGGATCCTTCCAACACATAGTGCTTGCCAAAGGATAAAGTGTAAAAAGGAAATGTGAAGATCACCATGACTCTTCTATAAGGGTAGAAGGTAAAAATAGAATATAGGCCCTTCACAGAGGGAAACAGAGGTTGTCATGCGCTTTTATGGTTGGATGCACAAAATCTCAATGCAAAAGAATGTCACTTTATATTGCCACTTGTGATAGGGACCTTTATTATGCAGTCCGTCGCTTTTATTTCTTCCATATCACAAGCTCGTATAAAGCTTATTTTCTCCACACTAATAGATCATACATATTTAAGGAGCAATTTTTATTTCTTGCACCGATGACAACTTACTTGAAGGATCTTACTCAATCCATAGGTAGGTATGGTGGACTCTCAAGGCAAAACTAGGTTTAAGGATGTTTGGAAGCACAAGTAGTATTCTACTTGGTGCAAAGAATTTGGCTAGCATGAGGGAGAAAGGCAAGCACAACATGTTGGATGATCCATGACAATATAGTTTACTTTGGATATAAGAAAACATAATCCATTATGTTGTCTTCCTTGTCCAACATCAACTTTTTAGCATGTCATATTTTAATGAGTGCTCACAATCATAAAAGATGTCCAAGATAGTATATTTATATGTGGAAACCTCTCTTTCTTTATTACTTCCTATTAATTGCAACGATGACCAAAACTATGTTTGTCAACTCTCAACAACTTTTATTCGTCATACTCTTTATATGTGAAGTAATTACTCTCCATAAGATCAATATGATCTTTTTATTTCTTTCCATTCTTTCTTTTATTCCCTCAAGATCATAGCAAGATAACCAAGCCCTCAACTCAAAACTAATCTTTATTATATATAGCTCACAGACTCGATTACATAGATAGGGCTCAACACAAAACCCAAAGCTAGATCATACTAAAACTTTATTCTACTAGATAAAGATATAACCAAAAGGATCAAACTAAGAAAAACAATAAAGATAGGAGTGTGATGGTGATACGATACCGGGGCTCCTCCCCCAAGCTTGGCAGTTGCCAAGGGGAGTGCCCATACCCATATGTTTATGTCTCTTTCTTCGGAGTTGTTGATGATGGAGTTGTTTATGTTATAGGCTTGTCGTACATCTTCCAAGGCATAGGCTCACCATCATAGAAGGATGATCGAGTCTCCGGGATCCTCAAATCTGCAGCCAAACTCATCATCTTGAATCTATATTCATACTCACAGTTTTGGTTTTGCAGGTCATAGATCTGGGCTTGAAGGTGCTCAATTTTCTCGTGAAACTTGAAGATGGTCACCCCAATGTTCTCGGTGTCCAGCTTATGGTTGTTGGTGAACTCCGCGATCATTATGTGGTTGACATTGAGTCTGTGTTCCACCATCCCTTGGCACTTGAAAACTTGCTGCTCCATTGCTTCGAGTCTTGTCTCCACGCTTCCGGCCCTCCCTAGTCCCTCAACATCACGGATGTGCAGCACCCCCTCACGCATCTCATTGGTTTGAGGGTGTTGTAGCACCTCCTCGAGGTAAGGGTTTATGACCTTCTCGAAAAACTTGTCCTTGGGGGCGCTTGAAGACGTCATGGTGATCTAGACCTGTCAGAAAAACAACTCGAAACAAAAGCAGAGGATTTTGTCGTGGTACGGTGGTCAAAACCTTCGGGAGATTATATAATGATTTTTTACCAACCAAAAGAAGTATCATGCAAGAAAACAGAGCCCGGAGGGCACATGAGGTGTCCAAAAGGCAGGGGCGCGCCCAGGGGTAGGGCGCGCCCTCCACCCTCGTGGATGCCTCGTGTCTCCTTCAGACTACTTCTTATTTTCCTAATTTTTAAAATATTCCAAAATGGAGAAAATTTGCTATTAGAACTATTTTGGAGTCGGTTTACTTACCGTACCACATACCTATTCCTTTTTGGAGGCTGAAACATTTTGGAAAGTGTCCCTTATGTACTCCTCCGGGGTTACAATGCCAATAATATTGGTTTCAACATTTATGGGATTACCTGAGATATAATGTTTGATTCTTTGACCATTCACCACCATCAGATTTGTGCCTTCGGCGTTGTTGATTTTTATGGCACCGGAACAATAGACCTCCTCGACCTTCCCATTTAGAGAGAATTTTTCCTGCAAAAAATCTTAAACGAGAGTTGTATAGCAAAACATAATCACCTACATTAAACTCACGCTTTTGTGTCCTTTTATCATGCCATCTTTTAACTTTTTCTTTAAACAGTTTGGCGTTCTCATAGGCCTGGGTCCTCCATTCATCAAGTGAGATAATGTCAAATAGCCTCTTCTCATAGGCAAGTTTGAAATCATAATTGAGCTCTTTAATAGCCCAATATGCTTGTGTTCCAGTTCGAGAGGTAAGTGACATGCTTTTCCATAAACCATTTTATACGGAGACATACCCATAGGATTCTTATATGCAGTTCTATAGGCCCATAATGCATCATCAAGTTTCTTGGACCAATTCTTTCTAGATCTATTAACAGTCTTTTGCAAAATCAATTTAATCTCTCTATTAATCAATTCTACTTGACCACTAGACTGTGGATGGTATGGAGATGCAATTCTATGATTAACATCATACTTAGCAAGCATTTTACGAAAAGCGCCATGAATAAAATGTGAACCACCATCAGTCATTAAGTATCTAGGGACTCCAAACCTCGGTAAAATAACTTCTTTAAGCATCTTAATAGAAGTGTTATGATCAGCACTACTAGTTGGAATAGCTTCTACCCACTTAGTAACGTAATCAACAACAACTAAAATATGTGTATACCCGTTAGAGGAAGGAAAAGGTCCCATATAATCAAAGCCCCAAACATCAAAGGGTTCAATAACAAGTGAATAATTCATAGGCATTTCTTGACGTCTACTAATATTACCAATTCTTTGACATTCATCACACAAGACAAACTTACGGGCATCTTTGAAGAGAGTAGGCCAATAAAAACCGGATTGCAATACCTTATGTGCGGTTCTATCTCCAGCGTGGTGTCCTCCATAAGCCTTGGAATGACACTTGCGTAGGATCTGTTCCTGTTCATGCTCAGGTACACAACATCTAATAACACCATCTACTCCTTCTTTATAAAGGTGTGGGTCATCCCAAAAGTAATGACTTAAATCATAGAAAAACTTTTTATTTTCCTGGTATGTGAAACTAGGCGGTATGAATTTAGCAACAATGTAATTAGCATAATCAGCATACCATGGAGCAGTGCGAGAAGCATTTATGACAACTAATTGTTCATCAGGAAAGCTATCATCAATAGGTAGTGGGTCATCAAGAACATTCTCTAACCTAGATAAGTTGTCTGCAACAGGGTTCTCAGCTCCCTTTCTATCAATAATATGAAAATCAAATTCTTGTCTTGTAACAAGAGAACCCATCTAATAAGTCTAGGTTTAGCATCTTTCTTTTCCATAAGATATTTAACAGCAGCATGATCAGTGTGAACAGTAACTTTGGAATCAACAATATAAGGTCTGAACATATCACAATCGAACACAACTGCTAAAAATTCTTTTTCAGTAGTAGCATAATTTCTCTGGGCACTGTCTAGAGTTTTCCTAGCATATTGGATAACATTTAATTTCTTACCAACTCTTTGTCCTAGAACAGCACCTACATCATAATCACTAGCATCACACATGATTTCAAAGGGTAAATTCCAATCAGGTGGTTGAACAATAGGTGTAGAAATCAAGGCTTTCTTAAGTATTTCAAATGCTTCTACACAATCATCATCAAAGACAAAAGGAACATCTTTTTGTAAGAGATTAGTCAGAGGCCTAGAAATTTTTGAGAAGTCTATAATTAACCTCCTATAACAACCGGCATGACCAAGGAAACTTCTTAAACCTTTGATGTCCTTAGGACACGACATCTTTTCAATAGCATCAACTTTAGCTTTATCAACTTCAATGCCTCTTTCAGAAATTTTATGCCCCAAGACAATACCTTCATTAACCATAAAGTGGCACTTCTCCCAATTCAAGACAAGATTGTTTCGTCACATCTCTGCAAGACTCGATCCAGGTTGCTTAAGAAATCATCATAAGAAGTTCCATACACGGAGAAATCATCCATGGAAACCTCAACAATCTTTTCACAAAATTCAGAGAATATAGCAGTCATACATCTTTGAAAGGTAGCAGGTGCATTGCATAAACAGAAAGGCATATGTCCATAAGCAAAGGTACCGAAAGGGCAAGTAAAAGTGGTCTTACCCTGATCCTCTTTTGACACAGGTATTTGAGAGAACAGAATAACCATCTAGAAAGCAAAAATGTGTATGTTTGCATAATCTTTCTAGCATTGGATCAATAAAAGCTAAAGGGTAATGATCTTTTCTAGTAGCTTTATTTAATTTGCGGAAATCAATTACCATTCTATAACCTGTAACTATTCTTCGTGGGATCAATTCATCTTTATCATTAGGAACAACAGTAATACCTCCCTTCTTAGGGACACAATGGACAGGACTTGCCCACTGACTATCAGCAACAGGATAAATTATACCTGCCTCCATAAGCTTTAGTATTTCATTTCTTACCACTTCTTTCATCTTAGGATTTAACCGTCGTTGGTGATCAACAACTGGTTTAGCATCTTTCTCCAATTTTATTTTATGCTGGCATAAAGTGGGACTAATGCCCTTAAGATCATCAAGAGTATATCCAATAGCAGCACAATGCTTCTTTAGAGTTTTCAATAGTTTCTCTTCTTCACGCTCTGAAAGGTTAGCACTAATATAACATGATATATCTTCTTTTCATCAAGATAAGCATATTTAAGAGTATCAGGTAACTGTTTAAGCTCAAACACGAGATCACCCTTGGGTGGAGGAGGATCCCCAAGGATTTCAATAGGCAAGTTGTGTTTCAAAATAGGTCCCTGTTTAAAGAATACTTCATCTATTTCCCTTCTTTCATTCATAAACATATCGTTTTCATGGTATGGCAAATATTGCTCTAAAGGATCATTAGGAGGCACGACAATAGAAGCAAGACCAATAATTTCATCTTTACTAGGCAATTCTTTATCATGGGTGAGGGAGTCCTGGATTAGGGGGTCCTCGGACAGCCGGACTATGTATTGTGGCCGGACTGTTGGACTATGAAGATACAAGATAGAAGACTTCGTCCCGTGTCCGTATGGGACTCTCCTTGGCGTGGAAGGCAAGCTTGGTGATTCGGATATGTAGATTCCTTTCTTTGTAACCGACTTGGTGTAACCCTAGCCCCCTTCGGTGTCTATATAAACCGGAGGGTTTAGTCCGTAGGACAACAATCATAATCTCATAGGCTAGACTTCTAGGGTTTAGTCATTACGAACTTGTGGTAGATCAACTCTTGTAATACTCATATTCATCAAGATCAATTAAGCAGGAAGTAGGGTATTATCTCCACAGAGAGGGCCTGAACCTGGGTAAACATCATGTCCCCCGCCTCCTGTTACCATCAGCCTTAGACACACAGTTCGGGACCCCCTACCTGAGATCCGCCGGTTTTGACCCTGACATTGGTGCTTTCATTGAGAGTTCCGCTGTGATGTCGAAGATAGGCTTGATGGCTCGCCTTGTTATCAAGGACGACATCACCTCCGGGGGAGCCCTGGCCTCAGGCCAAACTCTTCGGCTTGGCGGCTTTACCATGATCACCCATTCGGCCGTCGGGCCGATGATGACTTCTCGTGTCATCGAGAATCGCCTCCGCGTCAGCTCGGAATACTCCGAGCAGATGGATCCAACGGAGTTGTCATCTTTAAACAAACTCTTGGATCGCATTGCCACCTTGGGAGTCGCTACAGACTATGATCGGATCGGGCTTAAACCCGATCAGAGAGAAATTGAATCTCCACCAATCACCCATCAGATAGCGGTATTGGAGGAGCAGTGCGACGACTCTTCCCCTATGTTGAGGACGAACTATGTTCAGATTTCCGAGCTCATGGATCCGGATACTCACCCATGGGAAGACCTGTCCCGCACTCCGAACTTAGAATCGGACTGTGGGCCTGAGAAATTGGTTGATATCCCGGAGCCCGAACTGTTAAAGTCGGAAGTTTCTCATGCTCTGGATCCCAGATTGGGTCAGGGTTCGGACTTAAATCCGCCCACCCACCTAGATATAAGCAATCTTACCCACATCAAACAGCAGTCCCGAGAAACAGTCCACCACTTTTGGGCTAGATTCCTCCTTGTCAAGAACAAGATCAAAGACTGCCGTGATGAAGACACAATCTCATTATTCTGCAAAAACTGCACGGACGAGGGAATCCTCAATGCAATCAATCGCCGTCACGTACCACACTTCGCAGACCTGGCAACCATAGTACAGAAGTACTGCGTAATGGAGAGTGCCTGGATAACTCAGCCAGCCTCTTGGGAACCACCGGTTTCCACTAAACCCCTCATCCGGACAAAAAGGGTACACCCTCGTCGGTCGCCCGATCCAGTAACCAAAAAATCAAAGCCCATTACGGGGCGCAGAATTGTCCTACAGGGATGGCTCGATAGGCCATGCAAGATAAACACAACACCGGATACCACACCAACCCACAGCCTCAGAGCATGTTGGATACTTCGGCAGGTGGCCAAGAGCGGCGAGGATCTCCTCATCAAAAATACCGCAGAGCAACATCCCACGGAAGACAGCAACCTTATAGTGTTGACAGTCTTTGAGACTTTCGCCTCAAATAATAGGCACAAAAGGGCGCTCCGCGGCCTCGCTGAGGTCTGCCAAGTTGCAGCAATAAACCCCTGGAATGATACAGCCATAACTTTCAATGCCAATGACGAACCAAATTTCAAAATAGTCCGGGCACCTGCCGCACTGGTCCTCAGTCCAATTGTTGACGGTTTTCGACTAACCAAAGTTCTCATGGATGGCGGCAGCGGACTAAACCTCATTTACGAGGAAACTCTCGACAAAATGGATATAGATAGGAGCCGCATTGAGCAAAGCAGCACGACCTTCCAAGGAATTATTCCTAGTCGGGAGGCATGGTGTGTGGGAAAAATCACACTCGATGTGGTATTCGGCACGCCAGAGAACTATCGGTCCAAAGAGATAACCTTTCAGGTGGCCCCTTTTAATAGTGGATATCATGCCCTTTTAGGGTGAGATGCATTCGCAAGCTTCCAAGCCATACCCCATTACGGGTACATGAAGCTCAAGATGCCCGGGCCCAATGGAATCATCACTCTCGCCAGTGATCCGGACATAGCACTCAGCGTCGAAAACAAAACCGCCGCCTTAGCCCTTGAGTCATTATCTGAAGCCCTCGTGGCCGAAGAATTAACCGCATTGCGCTTCATGGTGGACAGGGACGACGTGATACTTGACAAGCGATCCAAATCCACCTCCTTCAAACCAGCAGACGAAATAGTCAAATTCCAGGTCCATCCAACAGACTCTACGAAGACAACATCCATCAGGGCACAGCTGGACCCCACGGTTGACGCCACACTGCGGGCGTTCCTACGCAAAAACTGGGACATATTCGCCTGGCACCCTTCTGATATGCCAGGGATCCCTCGTAGGCTGGCTGAACACAGCCTAAACATCCTGAAGGGATATAAACTGGTCAAGCAAACATTACGGAGCTTCTCCGAACCAAAACGACAAGCTATGGGAGAGGAGCTAGCCAAGTTACTCGAAGCCGGATTCATCAGAGAGATAAAACACCCGGACTGGCTAGCAAACCTGGTGATGGTACCAAAGAAAGATAAATCCTGGCGCCTATGTGTCGATTTCAAGGACCTCAACAAGGCTTGCCCTAAGGATCCCTTTCCCCTCCCTCACATCGATCAGATCATCGATGCTACTGCAGGACACAACTCACTGTGTTTCCTCGATGCATACTCCGGATAGCATCAAATCAAGATGAAGGAGTCCGACCAGGCCGCAACAGCCTTCATAACCCCATATGGGCTTTTTTGCTTCAACACTATGCCTTTCGGGCTCAAAACGCTGGTGCCACTTATCAACGCATGATTCAAACATGCGTGGAGAAACAAATCAGCAAGACAGTTAAAGCATACATGGACGACGTAGTAATCAAAAGTAGGCACGTCGAGTCGCTAATAGATGATCTGCGTCTCGCATTCGACAACCTCTGAACATATGACATCAAGCTCAATCCAGAAAAGTGCGTTTTTGGCGTTCCCGCTGGAAAACTTTTGGGGTTCATCGTTTCCAATAGAGGAATTGAGGCAAACCCTGCTAAAATATGAGCTTTGTCACATTTGGCTACCCCAACAGACCTTAAACAGGTCCAAAAATTATCCAGATGTGTGGCAGCTTTAAGCCGCTTTATCTCCAGACCAGGAGAAAAGGCATTGCCACTGTATAACCTTCTCCGGTGCACCGAACACTTCGAGTGGACGGACGCGGCAACGATTGGATTGGAAGAAATAAAGGCTCTTCTAGCGAGCAACCCAATCCTGGCCGCACCAAACATCGGCAAACCCATGTTATTATACATATCGGCCACACACCAAGTCGTGAGCGTGGTGCTCGTTGTCGAATGGGAGGCGGACGGACACAAATTTCTGCTCCAGAAGCCGGTATACTACGTATCCACCGTCCTCACACCATGCAAATCCCGGTACCCTCGTTACCAAAAAATAGCATATGCTGTTTTTATGGCATCCCGGAAGCTACGACACTACTTTCTAGAGTGTTTGATTATAGTGGCCTCCGAAGTACCCCTCAATGACATAATAAACAACCGCGACGCTACGGGCCGGATTGCTGTAACGCCCTCGATGCGGCTATATTTCCCACGTGTCGAAGCACGACTTAGAGGCATAACCGCATTGAAAGCAATGTCGCAAGTGAGGTAATCTTCACACAACCCATGTATTACATAAGGGAAAGAGATACATAGTTGGCTTACAATCGCCACTTCACACAAATACATGAATAAAGCATTACACCATCCAGATCTGATCAAGGTCCGACTACGGAACCAAAATAAAGGAAGAACCCCAAATGCGACCAAGGTCCCCGATCGACCCCAACCGGCTCCACTCTTGATCAACTAGAGCGAAACAACACAAAGGGCAAGATCTTCATCGAGCTCCTCCTTGAGCTTGGTTGCGTTGCCTGCTCGGTAACATAGGCACCTGCAAACTGGTTTTGGAAGTATCTGGTGAGCCACGAGGACTCAGCAATCCCATTACCATGGGTATCAAGACTAGCAAAGCTTAATGGGAAAGGAAGGGGGCAAAGTGGTGAGGTTGCAGCAGCGACTAAGCAAGATATGGTGGCTAACCAACGCAAATGAGAGCGAGAAGAGAAACAAGATGAATGGTCGTGAAGCTAGCAATGATCAAGAGGTGATCCTGAACACCTACTTACGTCAAACATAACACAGAAACCGTGTTCACTTCCCGGACTCCGCCGAGAAGAGACCATCACGGCTACACACACGGTTGATGTATTTTAATTCGGATCTGGTGTCAAGTTATCTACAACCGGACATTAACAAATTCCCATCTGCCACATAACCGCGGGCACGGCTCTCGAAAGTTTAAACCCTGCAGGGTGTCCCAACAAGCCCATGACAAGCTCTCGCGATCAACGAAGAATAGACCTTCTCCCAAGACAGTCCGATCAGACTCGGTATCCCGGTACATCAAGACATTTCGACAATGGTAAAACAAGACCAGCAAAGCCGCCCGATGCGCCGACAATCCCGATAGGAGCTGCACATATCTCGTTCTCAGGGCAACACCGGATAAGCGAAGCATACAGGTACCGACGTTACCCAAGTTGCCAAGGGATGGTCCAGCACGGTGCTCTAGTTTGGACCAACGCTTAGACAAGCACTGGCCCGGGGGGGCTATAATAAAGATGACCCTCGAGAGAGCGACTCCCAAGGGAAAAGTAGGTGGTGGTGAGGCAAATGGTAAAAGTCAATGTTGGGCCTTCTTTGGACAAGTTTTATTCAAAGCGAACTGTCGGGGTACCATAAATCACTGACCGCGTAAGAACATAAAATCCGGGAACATAACACCGGTATGACGGAAACTAGGGCGGCAAGAGTGGAACAAAACACCAGGCATAAGGCCGAGCCTTCCACCCTTTACCAAATATATAGATGCATTAATAATATAAGAGATATTGTGATATCCCAACATAAACCCTGTCCACCATGGAGAAATCTTCAACTTCACCTGCAACTAGCAACGCTATAAGAGGGGATGAGCAAAGCGGTAACATAGCCAAACAATGGTTTGAATAGGAAAGGTGTCAAAGGTTAGGGGTTCATGGCAAAATGGGATGGCTTGATAAACAGGTAATAGGTAGCGCAGCATAGCGATAGAACGAAGCAACTAGCATAGCAATGATAGTAGTGAGATCCAGGGTAGCGGTCATCTTGCCTGAAATCCCGCAAGGAAGAAGAACGAGTCCATCATGAAGAAGACAAACGGGAGTAGTCGAACGAATCCTCACAATCGCAACATTACCGGAACTAAGAAGCAACACCGGAAATAAACAAACAACATGGTAAACACGCAAGCATAAACATGGCATGATGCACAAACAAGTATGATGCATGACCGGTTTAATGAGGCATGGCATGGCAAAGTGCAACAAGCAATACTACAAGTTAAGTGGAGCTCAATATGCAACGAGTTGCATATTGACAAAACACCACATCAATTATTTTGTTCTCTCTCGGTTATGCTACTCATCAATATTAAATGTTGTTCAACATGGCAAGGGGTGAAGCATAATTAAACTAACTATTTAGGCAAGTTTAAATGAGGCCGGAAACACAAACAACAATTCCGGAAAATCCCCATGTGCATATTTTAGATTCGGTACTGTTCTTCCCTAAAACATATTTTATTATTGTTAAACAGGAAAATAAAGTGCACCATGTTAATCTATGCATTTTTCCACCCCATTTGCATATAAAGTTTATTAAATTCCGAGTTACGGTTAATTAGTTATGAAATAAATCATTTTAGCATGGCATATATGCAAATTAATGCAAACATCAGTTTTAAATATTTTAACATGGATGAATGTTGGATATTATTAATCTACACAAAATTCTAAGCATTTTACATGATTAAAGCATTTTAATCCGATGCACCATTCATGAGTTATTATATGCATGAAGTTTAGGGTCCAATCAGAAATCTGAATTCCTTTGGATAATTAGTAAATTCGTCCGTGAAAAAAAACATTGACTCGGGCCGAATCTGAATAGGAAGCCCAACAGGAGGAAAAATAAAGGGGCGTCGGTGGGGTGGCCTCACCATGGGCTTGGCCCGTTTGGTGGAGGAGGCCCAAGAGGGGCCGGCTTTGGCTGGGCTCTGGCGCCGGCCGCGCCACGAGCACAACAAAGCGAGGCAGTATGCGGTCAACGCAGAGGACAACCGTCGCCGTTGATGTCGTTCAAGCAGGGGAAACAGGGCGCAACAAGGACGGGTCAACGGCGCGCAGCAGCTGCAGGAAGGCCGGGCGAGAAGGAGATCCGGTCTTGGGCGGCGCATCCAATGGCGACGGGACGACAGAGGTGGCTGACGGAGCAGATCGCCTGGCTCAACTGGCGAGCTCTTGGTGACGAGGTCCAGCGGGAAGGCCAGCGGCGCAGGCGTCGCGGATCTGGTCGGCGACGGGGTCGAGGAAGCTTCAAGCGGCGGCGGTTCCCTAGTCCAGAACAGAGTGAGAGAGACAGAGGCAGGGCGACGGGAGAAAAGAAGAAGGCAGGGGAGGAAGGAGAGAGAGGGAGGCGGCGACCTGGCAGGGCGGCACGGGCGCTCCGGCGACGGGGTCGCGGACGACGGGAGGCGGCACTCGAGGAGGTTCTGCGAGGCGGCGGGGAGGCGCTGGTGGATCGAGGTGCTCGGGGATGAGCGAGCAGAGGAGGGGATCAATGGATTTGGAAGGAGTGCACTGGTTGGGGCGAAGGGGATCTGGGAGGATCCCGAGGAAGGAGGGAAATGGTCGGCTGGCGGCGGAGACGGATGGATGGATTGGACTAGGGTTAGGCTGCTTATAAGGCAGGTGAATTTTGGTTAGGTGCATCTGGTCCCTCCGATCTTAAACAGACGGTCGCGAATAAATAGGTTATGGAGTCCAATTTACAAAACGGAGATGTTTTGTAGACGTTAGGGAATGATCCGGACCATGGCGATGGTGAGCGGGTCGGGTTCGGCAAGTTTCAGACGCTGCGAGGGGGCTGCGAGTGGCAAGAGAGGTTAGATGGTCGGACAAAGGAAGCGAAAACACAGTTGGTCTCGGGCGGTCAACAAAAGAAAGGGGGGACGCGCAACTCTGAGCGGGGTTTGATGAGCTCGAAAAGAGAGAGAAGAGAGTGGTCCGTTGATCTCGAGAGGGGTCAACGAGGACAAAGAAGAAGCGACATCTGGCGAATGAAAGTTTTATGAAAAACGATGCCGATGCCATGCGAATGATGCGATGATGAAATGCATGACATGAACAAAAATGCAAAACGAAAGACAAAAACCCAACCACGGAGAAAATAACATATGGCATCTCCGGAAAAGGCAAGAGTTGGAGTTACGAATATGGAAAGTCGTATCCGGGGCGTTACAACACTCCACCACTACGAGAGGATCTCGTCCCGAGATCTAGGATGGCACCGGAGGGAAAAGGAAGAGGAAAATAAGAGGTAAACTAAGTTGCTTCTTTGACCAATGAGTGAAACCAAAGAACCTTGAGAGGTTGAACAAATTGAAAGAAACAAAACAACGGAGATGACCAAGATTGCAAACAATTCGTTAGAAAAGATGAACAAGGAGTATTACGAGAACTTGACGGTTGCAAATACATGAATCAAGAGTTTAATGGACAGGATAGAATTCAAAACCACTGCGGTTAAAACAAGATGAGAGAGGAAGAATGATATAATTTGGGCAGCACTCTGGTAGAAAATGGAAGGAATAGAACATGAGCTTGAGAAGATGGGATAATACTTGATGAAATCAACAACACACTGCGGCTGGAACTATTGAAAGAATGGCACAGAGGGTAAGAAAGATTTCAGACAGCAGTCCGGTTCAAAAGAGAGGCAAAAGTTAATAAGATGCAGGAACTTGAATGAGAACACAACACTCTGGTTAAATGGATGATTAAGAAAAACATGATCCTCACAAAACGAGGTGATGGGTGAAGAGCACAACATCACAATATCTCCGTAACAAAGAATAGAAGATAGATCGTTGGGATAAAGGGATGGAGAAGAAAATGACAACTTCTGCCACCAATGATCTTGGAAAACACCCTTCCAAGAAGGTTAGAACGGAGTTGTTGGAAAACCAACAACGAAAAGAATAAGCTTGTGGCGGGCTTATGAAAACATCTCAAAATTATGAGGTGAGCTTCTGCCACCAACGGAAACAAATGATTGGATTTATATCAACAAGGAGACGAGAAACTTATTTCACCGGGAGGACAAATGAAGAACTTGGGTCATTTATAAGCACCATAAATAGCAACAATCCTTAGGGAAAGCTTTAGGTGAAATATAACCCAAGATAACTCCAATGAAGAGACTGATGGATTTAAAATACCTCATTCTTGACAACAATATGAATCATGAAACATGAAGGAAATTGTCAAGAGTGACATAACACCATCTCAAAAGATAAGATAGAAGGAATTGCACTTTGGAATGCAAGACGGAGAATACTTAAGCTCCTCAAAACAAAACATGTGTTGAGCACCATGTTTATTTTAGAGTATAGCTTGGCGGGTCATAACTTCAAGAGAAATCTTGAAGAACAATTCAAGATTGAAAGGAATCCTTGACGAACCACCATTTAGAGCCTCAATGAAGAACTCCGGTAATAAAAGGGTGTTAGAAAGAAAGAGAGGTTGAAAACACAAGGTGAAGCCTTGCAATGAATTAGATGGAGCATCGCGATGAAATAATTGAGAGAGCTTGGAACTCCGAAAAGAAAGATGAACATCTTAGAACCGAGAATGTGATATGATGAACAAACACCGAAAAGAAGAGATTAATCAACTTGGATGAAACAAGAATAGGAATTATGTTATGCGTATCCTTCACCAATTTAGATTGATGACAAGTAATAGATTTGGCATACTACTTATTCTCGTAGAAAGGATTGAAGAGAGATATTGCTCAACTTGGGAAGGTCTTGATGGAACCACTGGTGGGATTTGGAAACAACGAATGAACAAATGAATGAATTGATACGATGACGAAGGAAGAGAAATCTTGAACGAACCACCGTAAGAATTGAAAATGAAAGTAGCAAAGGCACAATTCACCGGGAAAAATTGGAGAATGAATGAAGATACTTGAAGGGATTTAGATACATGAGAACGAAGAGAACATGAACTGATTAGGGGATATTTGAACGAATCACCGGTAAGATTTGGAGAACAATCGCTACACGCTGAGAATGAAGAATTATAACATGATGGCCTTCGGAGGAAAGAAATGGAAACAACTCATGAAATACTTTGGATGGGTGAAAAGAATTCTCACAATCAAAACAATTATGAGGATAGCATGAAGCTAGAACCAAGAATATTCAAGAGAATGGACCAAGATTTAAGAGAAATATTTCTTCGGTCTTCAAATGTTGAGAATGATGACGAGAACCACCAAAACTGTTGAGGCACTTCGGATCAAAGAAGAATAGAAATGATGAAGCAACAATCAAATTTTTTTGAAAACGATCTTGGAGAAGGGATATGACTGATGAAAATTCATTCTGACGTCAACCTTCGAAAGACTTTGGAAATCGCTCCGGATAAATTAGAAGAGTCAGGTAAGATCCTGGGAAAAGACCTGTGGGTTAGGGCCCACTCAAAATAACACCATTGAAAAGATTTAAAAGAGATGTTGCACCGGTTGAATTAAATGGCTTGAATGAGATAACAACCTCGAAATATCTTGAAGGGATTGAGAATAGAAACACAAGTCTTGTGAGATATCTTCGGCACTCCAGAACAAATGAATAGGAAGAGGTGAATGATTAAGAGGTGCATCGGCATGAGAAAGCATTAGAAACGAGGAAAGGAATATGATGAATATCGAAAGCTTGAATTGAATCCACCGGAGAAGAAACAACAATGGAGGATGATGAACTTGAAACTGTTGAGCATCTTCATGGGAAATCACCGGATATCATCGAAAGAAAAGAATGAAGAGACTTCACATGAATAAATGGATACTTGATTAAGAAATCTGTGTCCTTGAAGAAAAAGGGGTGGGAGGGTGGGGAAAAACAAAGGCAACTTGGGACGGATGAAACAAACACCGTTGAGAAAACTTAGATTTGATCTTGCGGATGGGGAGAATGATCGGGCCCACTTGAAGAGAAGCACGCCGGTTGGAAAAGAATTGACATGACAATCTCGATGATCAAAAGGATTAGTATTCACATAGCAATATGAGAACACCGTTTAGGAAAGGTATGGATTCAACATTTGACATCGAAGCAACTCAAATACCACAAATAACACAAAACAAAGGATTTGGCTTGCAGAATAAGCCGGAACAAATACATATGATAGAGATTTACCCAATCCCATATCATGCATCTGTCGGAAAGATATTCTAGGAGCTACTTGAATTCCCACCTATAAAACTCCGAAACTTTCTCGGTTATGCAATCTGGTGTTGGGGATACAGGAAGCAATATATCTCACCCAAACTAACAATCCCTACATCCAAATTGTATCCATCCGTCAACACATAACCAAGAAACCTTCAAAATCGTGTACCTCAACCTTGAAAAGCATCCGTTATACGAGTCATGGCAATACTCCCATACTCACCTCGATCTTGGGTTATCGGGTTATCTCACCAACAACTGCATAAAAGAGATTTTCGATGTCGGCGCTAAACTCGGTATTCGAACTGCAACGATAAAATTATGACGACAACACCTCGAGCTCAACTCCCGGGACACTTCCACTAAACCCCTGACAGGAGGCACCAAGACAATGTTCTCATCATAAAACCATCGAAACGATTCCAAGATACCCGCGTGATCCTAAAAAAATTTTAGTGAAATTTGAGAAGAGAAGAGTCAAAACTCTACGTCGGGATGCCTTACGGAGCGATGAAGAGGCGGGGAGTAAAAAGAATTCCTAACTCTCCGATATATATAATCCTAAATGACTCAAAACATTTTCTAGACACAACTCGGCCGCTAAAAGCGATCAAGCGGTGGGGCTCCTAAGGTCGGGGAAGGCTATGATTACCAACTTAACGCCTCGATGCGGCTATATCTCCCACGTGTCGAAGCATGACTTAGAGGCATAACCGCATTGAAAGCAATGTCGCAAGTGAGGTAATCTTCACACAACCCATGTATTACATAAGGGAAAGAGATACATAGTTGGCTTACAATCGCCACTTCACACAAATACATGAATAAAGCATTACACCATCCAGATACAGTCAAGGTCCGACTACGGAACCAAAATAAAGGAAGAACCCCAAATGCGACCAAGGTCCCCGATCGACCCCAACTGGGCTCCACTACTGATCAACTAGAACGAAACAACACAAAGGGCAAGATCTTCATCGAGCTCCTCCTTGAGCTTGGTTGCGTTGCCTGCTCGGTAACATAGGCACCTGCAAACTGGTTTTGGAAGTATCTGGTGAGCCACGAGGACTCAGCAATCCCATTACCATGGGTATCAAGACTAGCAAAGCTTAATGGGAAAGGAAGGGGGCAAAGTGGTGAGGTTGCAGCAGCGACTAAGCAAGATATGGTGGCTAACCAACGCAAATGAGAGCGAGAAGAGAAACAAGCCGAACGGTCGTGAAGCTAGCAATGATCAAGAGGTGATCACGAACACCTACTTCGTCAAACATAACACGAAACCGTGTTCACTTCCGGACTCCGCGAGAAGAGACCATCACGGCTACACACACGGTTGATGTATTTTAATTCGGATCTGGTGTCAAGTTATCTACAACCGGACATTAACAAATTCCCATCTGCCACATAACCGCGGGCACGGCTCTCGAAAGTTTAAACCTGCGGGGTGTCCCAACAGCCCATGACAAGCTCTCGCGATCAACGAAGGAATAGACCTTCTCCCAAGACAGTCCGATCAGACTCGGTATCCCGGTACATCAAGACATTTCGACAATGGTAAAACAAGACCAGCAAAGCCGCCCGATGCGCCGACAATCCCGATAGGAGCTGCACATATCTCGTTCTCAGGGCAACACCGGATAAGCGAAGCGTACAGGTACCGACGTAATCCAAGTTGCCAAGGGATGGTCCCACACGGTGCTCTAGTTTGGACCAATGCTTAGACAAGCACTGGCCCGGGGGGGCTATAATAAAGATGACCCTCGAGAGAGCGACTCCCAAGGGAAAAGTAGGTGGTGGTGAGGCAAATGGTAAAAGTCAATGTTGGGCCTTGCTGGACAAGTTTTATTCAAAGCGAACTGTCAGGGGGGTCCCATAAATCACCCGAGTGCGTAAGGAACGCAAAATCCGGGAACATAACACCGGTATGACGGAAACTAGGGCGACAAGAGTGGAACAAAACACCAGGCATAAGGCCGAGCCTTCCACCCTTTACCAAATATATAGATGCATTAATAATATAAGAGATATTGTGATATCCCAACATAAACCCTGTCCACCATGGAGAAATGTTCAACTTCAAATGCAACTAGCAACGCTATAAGAGGGGCTGAGCAAAGCGGTAACATAGCCAAACAATGGTTTGCATAGGAAAGGTGTCAAAGGTTAGGGGTTCATGGCAAAATGGGATGGCTTGATAAACAGGTAATAGGTAGCGCAACATAGCGATAGAACGAAGCAACTAGCATAGCAATGATAGTAGTGAGATCCAGGGTAGCTGTCATCTTGCACGAAATCCATAAGGAAGAAGAACGAGTCCATCATGAAGAAGACAAACGGGAGTAGTCGAACGAATCCTCACAATCGCAACATTACCGGAACTAAGAAGCAACACCGCAAAGAAACAAACAACATGGTAAACACGCAAGCATAAACATGGCATGATGCACAAACAAGTATGATGCATGACCGGTTTAATGAGGCATGGCATGGCAAAGTGCAACAAGCAATACTACAAGTTAAGTGGAGCTCAATATGCAACGAGTTGCATATTGACAAAACACCACATCAATTATTTAGTTCTCTCTCGGTTATGCTACTCATCAATATTAAATGTTGTTCAACATGGCAAGGGGTGAAGCATAATTAAACTAACTATTTAGGCAAGTTTAAATGAGGCCGGAAACACAAACAACAATTCCGGAAAATCCCCATGTGCATATTTTAGATTCGGTACTGTTCTGCCCTAAAACATATTTTATTATTGTTAAACAGGAAAATAAATTGCACCATGTTAATCTATGCATTTTTCCACCCCATTTGCATATAAAGTTTATTAAATTCCGAGTTACGGTTAATTAGTTATGAAATAAATCATTTTAGCATGGCATATATGCAAATTAATGCAAACATCAGTTTTAAATATTTTAACATGGATGAAAGTTGGATATTATTAATCTACACAAAATTCTAAGCATTTTACATGATTAAAGCATTTTAATCCGATGCACCATTCATGAGTTATTATATGCATGAAGTTTAGGGTCCAATCTGTAAAACTGGAATTCATTGGATAATTAGTAAATTCGTTCGTGAAAAAAAACATTGACTCGGGCCGAATCTGAATAGGAAGCCCAACAGGAGGAAAAATAAAGGGGCGTCGGTGGGGTGGCCTCACCATGGGCTTGGCCCGTTTGGTGGAGGAGGCCCAAGAGGGGCCGGCTTTGGCTGGGCCTGGCTGCGGCCACGCAGGCACAACGAGGCGAGGCAGGGCGCGGTCAACGCAGGAGGGCGGCTTCGTCGTCGTTGATGTTGTTCAAAGCAGGGGAAACAGGGGCGCGGCGAGGACGGGGTCAACGGCGCGGCAGCGGCTGCAGGGAAGGCCGGTGAGGAAGGAGATCCGGTGCGGCGGCGCAGTCCAATGGCGACGGGGACGACAGAGGTGGCAGACGGAGCAGATCGCCTGCCAACTGGCGGGCTCTTGGCCGACGAGGTCCAAGCGGGAAGGCCAGTGGCGCAGGCAGCCGCGATCTGGTCGGCGACGGGTCGAGGAAGCTGAAGCGGCGGCGGTTCCTCGTCCGAAATGCAGAGAGAGACAGAGGCGGGCGACAGGAGAAAAGAAGAAGGCAGGGAGGAAGGAGAGAGAGGAGGCGGCGACTGGCAGGGCGGCACGGGCGCTCCGGTGACGGGTCATGGACGACGGGATCTGGCACTCGGGAGGTTCTGCGAGGCGGGGAGGCGCCAGGATCGAGGTGCTCGGGGATGAGCGAGCAGAGGAGGGGATCGATGGATTTGGAAGGAGTGCACTGGTTGGGGCGAAGGGGATCTGGGAGGATCCCGAGGAAGGAGGGAAATGGTCGGCTGGCGGCGGAGACGGATGGATGGATTGGACTAGGGTTAGGCTGCTTATAAAGCAGGTGAATTTTGGTTAGGTGCATCTGGTCCCTCCGATCTTAAACAGACGGTCGCGAATAAATAGGTTATGGAGTCCAATTTACAAAACGGAGATGTTTTGTAGACGTTAGGGGATGATCCGGACCCAACGGCGATGACTGAGCGGGTCGGGTTCGGGCAAGTTTCGGACGCGCGCGAGGGGGGCTGCGAGCTGGCAAGAGAGGTTAGATGGTCGGACAAAAGGGAAATGAAAACATAGTTGGTCTCGGGGCGGTCAACAAAAGAAAGGGGGGGACGCGGCAACTACGAACGGGGTTTGATGAGCTCAGAAAAGAGAGAGAAGAGAGTGGTCCGATTGATCTGAGAGGGGTCAGCAGGGACAAAGAAGAAGCGACATCTACGAGCGAATGCAAGTTTTATGAAAAACGATGCCGATGCCATGCGAATGATGCGATGATGAAATGCATGACATGAACAAAAATGCAAAACGAAAGACAAAAACCCAACCATGGAGAAAATAACATATGGCATCTCCGGAAAAGGCAAGAGTTGGAGTTATGAATATGGAAAGTCGTATCCGGGGCGTGTGGGCCATTGAGCTCCTTCCATTCGACATATCATACAAACCGCGCAGGGCCATCAAAACTCAAGTATTGGCTGACTTCGTTGCCGAATGGACAGAAGCCGAACTCCCTAAAGAGTACAGCACATACTCTAACTGGATCATGCACTTCGACGGATCTAAAATGCTGGTAGGCCTAGGGGCAGGCATTGTCTTAACATCCCCTACCGGAGATACTGTTCAGTATGTCCTACAAATATTGTTCACGGACTCCAACAATGCAGCCGAATACGAAGCCTTATTGCATGGTCTTCGGATGGCCGTCTCTATGGGCATACAACGCCTGGAATCGTGGGGACTCAAACCTCGCAATATCTCAAATAAACGGGATTTCAATGCCAAAGATCCCCAGATGGCGGCTTATCGCAACGCCGTTCTCAAAATTTCGGCTCGGTTCGAGGGGCTCGAGTTTCACCATGTGGCTCGAGAAAGCAACCAAGTAGCGGATGTCCTTGCTCGCATCGGTGCTAAGCACGACCCCGTCCCACCTAACATCTTTCTGGAAAGGCTTTTTAAGCCATCCGTGGTGTGGCAAGGGGAGAGCGGTAACACCAATCCGAATCTGAATACAACCACAGATTCCGAACACACCGATATCATCGGTAGCTCAGCCACCGAAATTACACTGTTGGACCATCTCATCATGGCAGTCATCGCCCCATGGACCGAACCCTTCTTGGCCTACCTTAATAGGCGAGAGCTTCCGGAGGACCAAAATGAGGCACGCTGCATTGTGCGGCGCTCTAAAGCCTACAAGGTTCACAAGGGGGAACTCTATAAGAAAAGCGCTACCGGAGTACTTCAAAGATGTATCTCCGAAGAGGAAGGGCGGCAGCTTTAGGCTGAAATTCATGCCGGTCTCGATGGTCACCATGTCGCAGATTGGGCCATCATAAGCAAGGCCCTCCGTACATGTTTATATTGGCCAACGGCCCGAGCTGATGCACATGACCTCGTCCAACACTGTGTTGGATGCCAGCTTTTCGCCAACCGAAGCCATATGCCAGCCACCGCTCTACAAACAATCCCCATCACATGGCCTTTCGCGGTCTGGGGGCTTGACATGGTCGGACCCCTTAAAGGGGGGAGCCATAAGAAAAAATACCTGTTGGTCATGGTGGATAAATTCACTAAGTGGATAGAGGCCAAACCAGTCAAAACGGCCGAAGCTGGGCCAGTGATAGATTTCATATCCGGTGTTGTGCACCATTATGGTGTCCCACACAGCATTATCACTGACAATGGCTCCAATTTCACAGCCGACGAGGTGAAAGCCTGGTGTGCTAATCTGGGCATCAAGCTCGGTTATGCCTCCGTATACCACCCACAAACCAACGGTCAAGTCGAACGAGCTAACGGTCTTATTATGAGCGGCATCAAACACAGATTAGCGGTGTTTGAAAGAATCAGACAAGCACTGGGTGGAGGAACTCGACTCCGTACTCTGGGGGCTGCGGACCACACCCAATCGTTCTACCGTATATACAACTTTCTTCATGGTGTACGGCGCAGAGGCTGTGTTACCCTGCGACATTATTCATGACTCACCTCGAGTGCGCATGTATGAAGAGAGAGAGGCCGAGCTGGATCGGCAGGACAACTTAGATGCCTTGGAGGAGGAGCGCAACATCGCTAAGGCCCATTCCACATTTTATCAACAACAGGCTCGCAGATATCAAAGCAGAGAAGTGCGGGCCAAGACTTACAACATTGGTGAACTCGTTGTACGCTTGTCGGAGAAACAAAAGGACAAACTCAAGACCAAGTGGGATCATCATCCGCGAATTCCTCACCAGAGGAACGTACCGCCTGCATGATGCATCAGACAACCGCCTGGAGCAGAACCCATGGAACGCGGCCAGACTCCTAAGATTCTATGCCTAGCGCCGGACTCTTCGTTCATCTCCTTTTCCCCATCCTTTTACCTTTATTTACTTTTCCTCTCTTTTCACTTTTACTTACTAAGCTGTAAAGCTCTTATACAGCTTGACCGTATACCTAAAAACGCATACAATTCTTAATACGTATGACAATTATACCTAGGGGCTTCTTGCACAGAAGCTTATTTCTTATTATTTCCCGAGCATCACGCTCACCACATATGTGTCTTTTCCACATATGTACCTTTTATTCGCCATTATATGTATCGATATGACTTAAGTTTTGGCCAAGCTGGGTTGCCTAGCTCCTGTGCTTATGCCCTACGTTCTCGTTAGTTCGGCTAGGGCATAAAGGGAGCACCTCTGCGATTGTTACTGCCGGGTCATCCGGATGTGTACCTCAGACTGGGTGAAGCCGAAAGCTAGCGTTCTTAAGGGAATATTCGGTCGGCGGACTAAAGATGTTTTTTACTTGTCATTTCATGAACCCCCAGATGTTATGTATGCTGTGGTTTTCAAACACAGTTCGGATATGCACATTAATGCATGCTTTCCCAGGGAAAGGAACCCTTAACAGAACTATTCTCTCTGGAAGATGTTTCTTACGATCAAAATGTAATATCACATAACTGGCCGGATACTTGTCTGTTCAAGCAACTATGACCCCTACTACGCGTACCCCAGTTTACATTACCGAGCGGGTATTCGGAAGCACTCCGCACCTTCGGGCCCAGAGGTTGAAGCTAAAAGGTCTGCCATGACAAGCGTTTTTACAATTCAGCTAGAGACATTAAATTGTCAAATGAAGTACATAGTCACTTAGACTCAAACACTTCTTCTTCTATGCCATCTAACAAGCTATCTAGCCTACAATCCTGCTGGGAATACTTGACGGCTACTCGGACCTGGTCATATACCAAGCTGGCGGGAATAATTTATCCATTTGACCCTACAGGTCCGACCCAGGCCATGTGACTCGGGTCGAGCTTGCTATAGCGGGTCTTCACCATTGCCAAGGCTTCTCGCGCACCTTCACGGCAGGCCGATATCTTCCATAACCGGAAGCGCCGCCGCGCTCCCTGGAGTAGCTATACAAGCCCCTCCATACTTCCTGGAGGGGAGTCGGATGGCCATAAAGCCTTAACAATACTTTGCATCGCTTGTCGAGCTCGCTCGTGCATTTGCGATAGCTCTTGTAGCAGATCGCTCGACGATCCGGACACCTCCTCTTCGGGACGGCCCGTCAATATGCCTACAGACGTAATTTTGTCAGTTCCTTCCCTTGTCGAATTGTACAAAGGTAAGTCCGAACACGTACCAAATATGTCGCCTCGCAGTTTCTTATTTTCCTTCACAGAGTCAGCTAGCTGAGCTCGCACATCTTTTAGCTCTTCGCTGAGCTTGGTGTTGGCATCTTGGAGTTTGTTCTTCTCCACCCTAACCTTTGTCAGGACGCTGAGGGAGTCTTGGATTAGGGGGTCCTCGGACAGCCAGACTATATACTTATGTTGGACTGTTGGACAGTGAAGATACAAGATTGAAGACTTCATCCTATGTCCGGGTGGGACTCTCCTTTGCGTGGAAGGCAAGCTCGGCAATTTGGATATGTAGATTTCCTTCTCTGTAACCGAGTCTGCGTAACCCTAGCCCCCTCCGGTGTCTATATAAACCGGAGGGTTTAGTCTGTAGGACAACAACAATCATAATCATAGGCTAGCTTCTAGGGTTAGCCTCTACGATCCTGTGGTAGATCAACTCTTGTAATACTCATATCATCAAGATCAATCAAGCAGGAAGTAGGGTATTACCTCCATAGAGAGGTCCTGAACCTGGGTAAACATTGTGTCCCCCGCCTCCTGTTACCATTAGCCTTAGACGCACAGTTCGGGACCCCCTACCCGAGATCCGCCGATTTTGACACCGACATTGGTGCTTTCATTGAGAGTTCCACTATGACGTCGAAAAAAGGTTTGATGGCTTGCCTTGTTATCGAGGATAATATCACCTCTGGGGGAGCCCTGGCTTTAGGCCAAACCCTCCGACTAGGCGGCTTCGTCATGACCACCCGTTCGGCCGCCATGCCGACGATGACTTCTCGGGTCATCAAAAACAGCCTCCACGTCAGCTCGAAATACGCCGAGCAGATGGATCCAATGGAACTCTCGTCCTTGAACGAGCTCTTGGATCGCATCGCCGCCTTGGGATTCGCTATGGACTATGATCGGATTGGGCTTAAACCCGATCAAAGAGAGATTAACTCTCTGTCAGTCACCCATCAGATAGCGGTGGTGGAGGAGCAATGCAGCGGTTCTTCCTCTATTTTGAGGATGAACTATGTCCGGATTCCCGAGCTCTCTGAGCTGGATACCCGTTTGTGGGAGGACATGACCCAAACTCTGAACTTAGAATCGGACAACGGGCCAGAAAAATTGGGCAACATCCCGGAACCCGAACTGCCAAGTTCGGAAGTTCCTCTGCCCCTGGGTCTCAGATTGGGCCAGGGTTTGGACTTAAATCCACCCACCCACCCAGATACAAGCGATCTTTCCCACATTAGACAACAATCCCAAGCGACAGTACACCACTTTTGGGCCAGATTCCTCCTTGTAATGAGCAAGGTCAAGGATTGTCGCGAGGAAGATGCAATCTCATTCTTTTGCAAAAATTGCACGGATAAGGGAATCCTCAACACCATAAGTCGCCGTGACATATCACACTTCGCGGACTTGGCGGCCATAGTACAAAAGTACTGTGCGATGGAAAGCGCCTGGAAAACATAGGCAAAATTCTGGGATCCTCCGGCTCTCACTAAACCCATCGTCCGAACTAAAAGGGTGCACTCTCACAAGTCACCCGATCCAATTACAAATAAACTAAAGCCCACTACAGGGCGTGGAACCGTATTGGAGGGGTGGCTCAATGGGTCATGCAAAATTCACACCACACTGGATACCATACCAACACACAGCCTTAGAGCATGTTGGATACTTTGGCAGGTGGCCAAGGCCGGCGAGGATCTCCTCATTAACAATACCGCAAAGCATCATCCCGCAGAAAACAACAATACAGTGTTGACAGTATTCGAGACTTTCGCCTCAAATAATAGGCGCAAGAGAGCACTCCGCGGCCTCGCCAAAGTCTGCCATGTTGTACCAATAAATCCATGGAACAACACGGCTGTCTGTGTCAAAACCGGCGGATCTCGGGTAGGGGGTCCCGAACTGTGCGTCTAGGCGGATGGTAACAGGAGACAAGGGACACGATGTTTTTACCCAGGTTCGGGCCCTCTCGATGGAGGTAAAACCCTACTCCTGCTTGATTGATATTGATGATATGGGTAGTACAAGAGTAGATCTACCACGAGATCAAGGAGGCTAAACCCTAGAAGCTAGCCTATGGTATGATTGTTGTAATGGTTGTTGTCCTACGGACTAAAGCCCTCCGATTTATATAGACACCGGAGAAGGCTAGGGTTACACAGAGTCGGTTACAATGGTATGAGATCTACATATCCGTATCGCCAAGCTTGCCTTCCACGCCAAGGAAAGTCCTATCCAGACACGGGACGGAGTCTTCAATCTTGTATCTTCATAGTCTTGGAGTCCGGCTGACGATGATAGTCCGGCTGTCCGGACACCCCCTAGTCCAGGACTCCCTCAGTAGCCCCCGAACCAGGCTTCAATGACGATAAGTCCAGCACATATGTAGTCTTCGGCGTTGCAAGGCGGGTTCTCCTTTAAGTTCCACGTACCTGCCGAACAGTGTCCGGCTTTCTTATTAATATCGCGCTTCTTGGCTTCCACGCCCAATAATGGCCTTCTTCCACGCGTCGCACGTATGCGAAAAGCCAGGGTATCTTTTATGTTTTACCCCCTAGCTGCGCAAATAATCTGCCTATAAGAGAGGCAAGAATCCAGATCTAAATCACACCATCTTCCTTCCGCGAGTACTCATCGGAGCGCTTCTGACCAAGAATCCATTCCATCATGGACAGTCGACGCGGCTCCTCTTCTCGCGCTCCCAACCCTCTACCAAGAGATTGGAGGAGATGCTCTGTTCCGCACAATGAGCTGGTGAAGCTCCAAGCGGAGGGATATCTCCCTCCGGCCTTCATGGTCCCGGTTCGAGCCAGGCTGGCCACCTACAAAGGTGGGAAGCAAGCGGAGGCTACCCCAAGTCCCAACAAAGGGGAGAGGGTATGCTTCGTCCCCTATCTGATAAGGGGGCTCGGATTTCCTATACATCCGTTCCTCCGCGGGCTCCTGGAGTTCTACGGACTCCAGCTCCATCACCTCACGCTCGCCTCTATCCTGCATATTGCGGGTTACATAGCTCTTTGCGAGCTATTTCTGGGCATCGAGCCCCATTTCGCGCTGTGGAAGAGGTTGTTCTGCCTTGTACTCCGCTCTCACGAGGGGTCCATATATCAAGTGGGCGGCGCCGAAATATGGCGCATTGCCGGGACCGGATATCCATCCGGAACCCCTAAGAAGGCGTCCAAGACCGGCCTTGAATGGTTTACATAGAAGGCGCTCCGCTGCGGACCTGTTCGGATTGGCCTCCGGAGTTCAAGATCTTGCTCCTCTGAAGAAACGCCTTAGTTGGCATCCGCGGAGCCCCCAACTGGAGGAAGACAAGAGCGTCCATTATTTGATGGGCCGGATAAGGTTACTGGCCCATTCCGGGTTGACCATGATTGAGTCATGGCAACATGCATTATCTTGAGGTGCAGCCTCTACAATCAGGGCCACCCATGTGGGATTTCAACGGGGAGGACGATGCCACCCGTCATGGCCGCAAAGGGCCGGGTTCGGCCGAGGACCTGGCGAAGATCCTGTCCGGCCTGTACAAGGGGGAGAAGGAGGACTTCCTCCAGACGAACCCGTTGAATGGGTTCTCCATGAATAACCCTCGGCGTTGGGTAAGCGAACACTTTACGAGCCCGACCCATGCTTTCAAAGTTTAAGTTTCTTATATTATGTTTTTCGACGCAGGAGCTACGTCGGGTGGTGGAGGACATGCTAAGTCCAGCTCCGCAACCCGAGGATCCAGAGAGATCCCAGGATCCAGCCTCCGAAGAGGATCCAGACATAAAGGTGGAGCTAATCGACGGGGTGTTCCACCAGCTCAGCATGGATAATGCTTTAGTCGCCATTACGGCTGACTACTCCGGACTATATCCGGCTTCCCAGGTGATTGTGACCGAAGTCCCAACACCATTATTTCTTCCTTGCTCATTTCTGACCTTCGCATACGATGGTGTTTTGCAGGAAGCACCTTCAGGGTGGGAAGCCGAGCCCGCGGCGGCTGACCAACAAAGGCCAGTCCGGACCAATAGGCGGAAGAGGAGCGCGGCGCGGATTGAAACGTCGCCACAAAGGTATAGCTCACAGTTCATTATTTGGAGGAACGTTCCTAGGAAGCGTTTGAGTGCTCATGACTTTTGTAGGAGAAAAAGTGCCCGCCGGACTACGGGCGTAGAGGTTGCTAATCCAACCTCTACCAGCCAGGCTCCAGCACCTGGTCTAGAGGGGGAGGCGAGCGCAAGGCGCGAGCTGGACACTCCTCCAACGGAGGATGCCGACAGACTGTCCGCCACCAAGTCTGAGGTGGAGAGCGCCATGAACGACAGGCGCCGCCGGACAGTATTTCATGACGCGTGCTTCTCGCCTGAGGCGTTGAATGCCTTTAACACGGGGGACACGCACCTCCGTGCTGCTCAAGATGGTTTTACCAGAGCCACAGAGCAGTATGTAAAAGACATACGGGTAAGAGAATTTAATAGTTGTATATGCCAGTAGCCCCCGAGACTTAAAGTAGTTATATTAACTGATTTAAGGATCATTCGAAATGCAGGATCTTACCGAGAAGAATACCCAACTGTCTCAGGAGCTGCAAGAGTGCAAGGCCCAACTTGAGGCCGCACTTGCTGCCGCTAGAGGAAATACAGAAACCCCTCCTGGTAACACATTATTTTAAAAATATAAGCGCTGTGCGGCGTGCGCGCAAGTCTAATAATGACATTGCAGGTGCTACCGGACAAGATTCGGACAGGCAAGAACTACTGCACCAGCTAAAGGCCGGCGAAAGGGTGCTGAATAGAGTGCAGCAAGAAAGGAACAAGCTCCAAGATGCCCATGCCCAGCTTGGAGAAGAGCTGAAAGGCATTCGGGCCGAGCTGTCCGGCTCCGTTAAGGAGAATCAGCGGCTTCGTCGCGGCATCTATAGTAAGTGCTTGAGCGAACTCCTTTGAAAATAAGAGTTCGGCGAGGAAGTCAATTGACAAGATATGTCTTTAGGTATACTCACAGGTCGTCCTGCGGAGGAGATGCCCGTATCGACGGGTGATCAACTTCCCGAGCTGTTGCAGCTGCTCGAATGAGTTCGACAGGCAATGAGCGGCGCCATCCAGGCTTTATGGCCAGCCCTCTCCCTACCCGAAGGCCTTGGGGAGCTTGCAGAGAAGCTTCAGGGAGAGCGGCAGCGCTTCCGTTTATGGAAGATTTCGGCCTGCCGCCAAGGTGCCGAGAGGCCAGGCAATGGTGAAGAGCGGTACAAGAAGGCGGATCCCAACCACATGGCGAGGTCGGACTGTGGGGCCCGATGGGAAGCAGATCCTGTGAGTTTAGTATACGGCCAAGTAGAGTTGGCGCTAAATTTTCCCAACGGGATCAGAAATTAGACATCCCGTTAGACGGGATTGAGGAGGAATCTGATCGATCTATTTGACAATGTATTTTAAAATGACATGTAAAATGCCTTCTAGCCGGATTGTAGATCGTTTGTCTTTGCCGACCTTTTCGCTTCAACCTCGGGACCCTAGAGTCCGGAGTGTGTCGAATACCTTCTCGGTTAAGAAACAACCGGGCATGCATGGAGACCAAAGCGTAGGGGTCATTAGTGCTTTATCGGATAAGTGCCCAACTAGTTATGTTATATTACATGGTTAGTAAGAAACATCTTCGGGGAGAATAGTTTAGTTAAGGGTTCCTTTCACAGGAGGCATGCCCTAAAGTGCATGTCCGATCTGCGAAAAAGCAGAAAAACATCTGGGGCAGATAAATAAGTAGGTAAAAATCATCTTTCAAGTCACCGATCGAATATTCCCTTAAGAACGCTAGCTTTCGGCTTCACCCGACTGAGGTACACATCCGGTGACCCGGCGATAATAATCGCAGAGGTGCTCCCTTTACCTCCTAGCCGAACAATCGGGAACGTAGGGGTAAGCACAGGAGCCAGGCAACCCAGCTTTGCCAAAACTTAAGTCATATCGATGCATATAATGGTGAATAAAAGGTACATGTGGAAGCTTGACACATGTGGTGGGCATGAAGCCCTTATAATTAAGCTTCTGGTAAAGAAGCCCCCAGGTATAATTAGTGCGGATGGCACATAAAGTGTGTGCGAACAATACGCAAGTAGGCCCTTAAGGGCTTGTTAGGAAAAAGGGTTGAGAGAAGAAAGAGAAAGAAAATACAGCTGAAGTTTAAAATTTTGGACGGGGGAAGGGGACGAACTCTTAGTCCGGCGCTAGGCATAGAATCTTCGGAGGCGGGCTGCGTTCCATGGGTTCGGCTCGAGTCGGTTGTCCGACGCATTTAAATGAGCGTTTCGCTCCGCCGGTCAGGACTTGATCGATAACGAAGGGCCCTCCCATTTGGGCTTGAGCTTGTCCTTTTCTTGTCCGGCGGCGAGAACTAGCTCGCCAACGTTGTAGGTCTTGGCCCGTACTTCTGCTTTGATATCTTGAGCCTCTGGCGATAGAATGCGGAGCGAGCCTTGGCGATGTCGCATTCTTCCTCAATGCGTCAAGCTATCCTGCCGATCCAGCTCGGCTTCTCTTTCTTCATACATGCGCTTTTCGAGGTGAGTCATGAATGATATCGCAGGCGAACTGCCTCTGCGCCGTATACCATAAAAATGGTGTGAACCGGTAGTACGGTTGGGCATTGTCCGCAGCCCCAGAGTACGGAGTTGAGCTCCTCTACCGGTCGTGTCGATTTCGTAAGGACCGCACTAGTGCGGGTTTGATGCGCTCATTATTAGACCATTTGCTCGTTCCACTTGACCGTTGGTTTGAGGGTGATAGACTGAAGCGTAATCGAGCTTAATGCCCATATTTTGGCACCATGATTTAACCTCGTCGGCCGTGAATTTCGTGCCGTTATCGGTGATGATGCTGTGGGGGACACCATAACGGTGTACTACCCGGAGATAAAGTCTATCACTGGTCCGACTCGCTCGTTTTGGTGGCTTGGACTCTATCCATTTGGTGAATTTGTCCATGATGACCAATAGGTACCTTTGCTTGTGGGTTCCCCTTTAAGGGGTCCAACCATGTGAAGCCCCTGCACCGTGAACGGCGGGTAATGGGTATAGTTTTGAGGCGGTGGGTGGCATATGGCTCGATTAGCAAAGAGCGACAACCGACGCATCTTTGGACTAAGTCTGAGCATCTGCCCGAGCCGTCGGCCAATAAAATCTGTCGGAATGCATTTCCTACAAGGGCCCGAGCTGCTGCGTGGTGTTCGCCTAGTCGGCATGAATTTCAGCGAAGGTTTCGCCCTTCCTCTTGGAGATACACCTTTGAAGGACTCGGTTGTGCTTTTCTTATAAAGTTCTCCCTCATGGACCTTGTAGGCTTTAGATCGCGGACTATGCAGCGGGCCTCATTTTGGTCTTGGAAGTTCTGCTGAGCAAGCACGCTAGGAATGGTTATGTCCACGGGCGATTACTACCATTATGTCGTGGGCTGAAGGTGTTATTTCGCTGAATCGCGGTTATGTCGATTGCTCGCGTGTCGGTTAGTGCGGCTGCTTCGGTTTGTTATTTCGCACTCCTCTTCCCATAGTACGGATGGCTTACAGATCCATTCCAGGAAGATGTTTGGAGGGACAGCGTCACGTTTTGCGCTGATGCATGCCAATATGTCGGCTGCTTGGTTATTATCCCGGGTTACGTGATGGAATTCAAGTCCTTCAAACCGAGCTGACATTTTTAGGACAGCGTTGCGATATGCTGCCATTTTTGGATCCTTGGCATCAAAGTCTCCATTTATTTGGGATATTGCAAGGTTTGAATCCCCGCACACCTCTAGGCGTTGAATGCCCATGGAGATTGCCATCCGGAGGCCATGTAAAAGGGCCTCGTATTCGGCTGCGTTGTTGGAGTCCATGTACATTATCTGAAACGTATTCGATCGTGTCTCCGGTTGGGGACGTCAATCGACGCCAGCCCCAATCCGCCAACATTTTAGAGCCGTCGAAGTGCATAATCCAATGGGAGTATCGCTGTACTCTTTAGGGAGTTCGCCCGTCCATTCAGCGACAAAGTCAGCCAAAACTTGTGACTTTATAGCTCGCGAGGTTTGTAAGTTATATCGAATGGTAAGAGCTCAATGGCCCATTTGCAATCCTGCCCGTCGCGTCATGCGGTTGTTTATAATGTCGTTGAGGGTACTTGAGGCCATTGTTATCGAACACTCTTGAAAGTAGTGTCGAGCTTCCAGGATGCCATGGACACCGCATCGCTATCTTTTGATAGTGCGGTAACGGACTTGCGGGGGTTAACACGGTGGATCGTAGTACACTGGTTTTGAAGAGGGAATTTATGCCCTTATGTCTCTCGCTCGACGACGAGTACCGCGCTTACAACTTGATGTGTTGCGCGATGTATAACAACATTGGTTCGCCCAGGTTGGGCGCAGCCAGACCGGATTGTTGCCAATATGGCTTTTATTTCTTCGAGTCCGGCGAAGGCGGCATCCGTCCACTAGAAGTGTTGATGCGCCTAAGGAGGCGATAGAGGAGCAATGCCTTTTCTCCTAGACGGGAGATAAAGCGGCTTAGAGCTACCACGCATCCAGTCAATTTTTGTATTTGTTTGAGGTCTTTTGGAATATCTAGTTGTGACAGAGCTCGGATCTTGGCTGTGTTTGCTTCAATTCCTCTACCGGATACAATGAAGCCCAGGAGCTTTCCGGCTGGTACGCCGAAAACGCATTTTTCCGGATTCAGCTTGATATCGTATACTCTGAGGTTGTCGAATGTGAGCCTCAAGTCGTCTACTAGAGTTTCGACGTATTTGGTTTTGACGACTACGTCGTCTACGTATGCCTCTGCTATTTTGCCGATCTGGGTGGCCAGACATGTTTGAATCCTGCGCTGATATGTTGCGCCGGCGTTTTTAAGTCCGAAGGGCATCGTGTTGAAGCAGAATGGTCCATATGGAGTGATGAATGCCGTTGCGGCTTGGTCTGCTTCCGCCATCTTGATTGGATGGTAGCCGGAGTATGCGTCAAGGAAGCACAATGAATCGTGTCCTGCGGTAGCGTTGATTATCTGGTCGATGCGGGGGAGGGGGAAGGGATCCTTTGGGCAGGCCTTGTTGAGGTATTTAAAATCGACACATAGGCGCCAGGATTTGTCCTTCTTTGGTACCATTACTAGGTTTGCTAGCCAATCCGGATGTTTGATATCTCTGATGAATCCGGCTTACAATAGTTTGGCTAGCTCTTCTCCCATTGCCTGTCTTTTGGGTTCGGAAAATCGTCGAAGAGCCTGTTTGATGGCTTGAATCCTTTAGGATGTTTAGGCTGTGTTACGCCAATCTGCGTGGGATTCCGGCATATCCGAAGGTGCGGTGAAAATGTCCCAATTTTCCGAAGAATTCTCGCGATCGGCGTCTACATCGAGGTTCAACTGTGCCCGATGGAAGCCGTCTTTGTCGGGTCCGTTGGATGGACCTGGAATTTTACTATTTCGTCCGCTGGTTTAAAGGAGGTGGACTTGGATCTCTTATCGAGTATCACATCGTCCCTATTCACGATGAGAGCGTGGCGCGGTGAGTTCTTCGCCGCTAGGGCTTGGATAGTGCCTCGGGGCTAATGCAGCTGTCTTGTTTTCGGTAGCGGAGTGCTATGTCCGGATCACTAACGAGTGATTATTCCGCCGGGCCTGCATTTTGAGCTTCATGTACCCGTAATGGGGTACGGCTTGAAAAATTGTGAATGCTTCTCGTCCTAATATAGCGTGATATCCGCTATTGAATGGGGCCACTTGGAACGTGACTTCTTCGGATCTGTAATTGTCCGTGAGCCGAACACCACATCGAGTGTGATTTTTCCGTGCAGCGCGTTCCGGCTAGGGATTATTCCTCTGAAGGTTGTGCTGCTTCGCTCAATGCGGCTCCAGTCTATTTCCATTTTTTGAAGAGTTTCCTCATAGATGAGGTTTAATCCGCTGCCGCCATCCATGAGGACCTTTGTAAGTCGAAAGCCGTCCACTATTGGACTAAGTACCAAAGGCGGTGGTGCTCGGGCTGTTCGGAATTTAGGTTCATCGCTGGCGTTGAAGGTGATGGCTGTGTCGCTCCATGGATTTGTTGTTGCTACTTGGTAGACTTCGTCGAGGCTGCGGATTGTTCGTTTCCGCATATTATTTGATGCGAAAGTCTCGAAGACTGTTGATACCGTACCGGTATTGTTGGAGTGGTTTCCCGGGGCTAGAAGCTCCTCGCCACTTTTGGCCACCTGCCGTAATATCCAACATGCTTGAAGGCTATGTGTTGGGATGGTGCCCTCTGTACTGTGAATTTTACAGGGTCCGCTGAGCCATCCCTCCAGTACGGTTCCGTACCCTTTATGGGGTTTTTGCTTTTTGGTTTTTGTATCTGGTGCCTGAGTGTAATGCACCCTTTTGTTGCGGACTAGGGTTGGGGCCGGATTGTCCCAAAACTTATTTTCGGTTTTCCGGAAACTCTCCATCGCACAGTACTTTCATACTATGGATGCCAGGTCGGCGAAGCGTGTAATTCCACGACGGCTGACGGCGTTCAAGATTCCCTCATCCGTGCAATTATTGCAAAAAATTGAGATTGCGTTTTCCTCTCAGCAGTCCTTTATCCTGTCCATAACCAGGAGGAATCTGGCCCAATAGTGATGTATTGTTTCAGCGGGCTCTTGCTGGATTAGAGATAGATCGCATATGTCTGGGCGGGTGGGTGGAATTAAGTCCGGAACCCTACCCATCTCAAGGCTCGAAGGCCGGGAAGTTTCCAAATTTGGAAGCTTGGATTGCTGGACGTTGTCCAACGAGTCCGGTCCGATGCCTGACTTTAAGTTCAGTGCTTGATCGAAGTCCGTCCCTCCGCGGGAATCCGCCATGGAGGGTTCGGGAGCCCGGACATGACTAGTTTTCAATACAGGGGAAGAGTCGCCACATTGTTCGTCTACCACTTCAGTGTGGTGGGTGACCTGGGGAGAGTTAATCTCTCTCGGATTGGTTTTAAGCCCAATCGTATTGTAGTCTGTAGCGACTCCCAGGGTGGCGATGCGATCCAAGAGCTCGTTGACAGACGAGAGCTCTATTGGATCCAGCCGCTCGGCAAATTCCGAGCTGACGTGAAGATTGTTTTTGACGACTTGAGAGGTCATTGTCGAAGCGGTGGCCGGACATGCGGTCATAAGAAAACCACCTAGCCGGATAGTTTGGCCGGCGGCCAAGGCTCCTTTGGCGAAAATACCGTCCTTGAAGACGGGAGGAGGCATCCTTCCTATCGGTGACGGCACAGAGGAACTCTCAATGAAAGCACCAATGTCGGTGTCAAAACCGGCGGATCTCGGGTAGGGGGTCCCGAACTGTGCGTCTAGGCGGATGGTAACAGGAGACAAGGGACACGATGTTTTTACCCAGGTTTGGGCCCTCTCGATGGAGGTAAAACCCTACTTCTGCTTGATTGATATTGATGATATGGGTAGTACAAGAGTGGATCTACCACGAGATCAAGGAGGCTAAACCCTAGAAGCTAGCCTATGGTATGATTGTTGTAATGGTTGTTGTCCTACGGACTAAAGCCCTCCGGTTTATATAGACACCAGAGAAGGCAAGGGTTACACAGAGTCGGTTACAATGGTAGGAGATCTACATATCCGTATCGCCAAGCTTGCCTTCCACGCCAAGGAAAGTCCTATCCGGACACGGGACGGAGTCTTCAACTTGTATCTTCATAGTCTTGGAGTCCGGCTAACGATGATAGTCTGGCTGTCCAGGCACTCCCTAGTCCAGGACTCCCTCAACGGCCATAACCTTCAATGCCAGTGATGAACCTCAATTCCGAATAGTCCGAGCACTAGGTGCTTTGGTCCTTAGTCCAATTGTGGACGGCTTTTGGCTTACTAAAGTGCTCATGGACGGTGAAATCGGATTAAACCTCATCTACGAGGAAACTCTCAACAAAATGGAAATAGACAAGAGCCGCATTGAGCAAAGCAGCACGACCTTTAGAGGAATTATCCCTAGTCGGGAGGCACGATGTGTGGGAAAAATCACACTCGATGTGGTATTCGTCATGCCGGAGAATTATAGGTCCGAAGAGATAACATTCCAAGTGGCCCCGTTCAGTAGTGGATACCATGCCCTTTTAGGACGGGACGCATTCACGAGCTTCCAAGCCATACCCCATTACGGATACATGAAGCTCAAGATGCCTGGGCCCAACGAAATCATCACTCTAGCCAGTGATCCGGACATAGAACTCCGCACCAAAAATTAAACCGCCGCCCTGGCCCTTAAGGCATTATCCGAAGCCCTCGCGGCCGAAGAACTAACTGCGCTGCGCTCCATAGTGGACAGGGACGACGTGATACTCGACAAACGATCCAAGTCCACCTCTTTCAAACCAGCGGATGAAATAGTCAAATTCCAAGTCCACCCAACGGACTCTACAAAAACAGCATCCATCGGGGAACAGCTGAACCCCACAATAGACATTGCACTGCGAGCGTTCTTACGCGAGAATTTGGACATCTTCGCCTGGCACCCTTCAGACATGCCAGGGATCCCACGCAGGCTGGTCGAGCATAGCTTAAACATATTGAAGGGATACAAGCCGGTCAAGCAGACTCTACGGCGCTTTTCAGAACCTAAACGACAAGCCATGGGAGAGGAGCTAGCCAAGTTACTCAAAGCCGGATTCATCAGAGAAATAAAACACCTGGACTGGTTAGCAAACCTGGTGATGGCACCAAAGAAGGACAAATCCTGGCGCTTATGTGTCGATTTCAAGGACCTCAATAAGGCTTGCCCCAAGGATCCCTTCCCCTCTCCCCCGCATCGATCAAATCATCGACGCTACCGTAGGACACGACTCATTGTGCTTCCTCGACGCATACTCCAGATACCATCAAATCAAGATGGTGGAGTCCGATCAAGCCGCAACGGCATTCATCACTCCATACGGCCCTTTCTGTTTCAACACCATGCCTTTCGGGCTCAAAAACGCCGGTGCAACCTACCAACGCATGATTCAAACATGCCTGGAAAAACAAATCGGCAAAACAGTTGAGGCATACATGGACGACGTGGTCATCAAGACCAGACACGTCGAGTCTTTAATAGACAACCTGAGGCTCACGTTCGACAACCTCCGAACATATGACATCAAGCTCAATTCGGAAAAATGCATTTTTGGCGTTCCTGCTGGAAAGCTCCTGGGCTTCAACGATTCCAATAGGGGAATTGAAGCAAACCCAGCGAAAATCCGAGCTTTGTCGCAGTTGGCTACCCCAACAGACCTCAAGCAAATCCAGAAATTAACCGGATGCGTGGCTGTCTTAAGCCGCTTTATCTTCCGATTGGGAGAAAAGGCACTACCTCTTTATCGCCTTCTTTGACGCACCGAACACTTCGAGTGGACGGATGCAGCTATGGCCGGACTGGAAGAAATAAAGGCCCTCTTGGCCAGCAACCCAATCCTGGCCGCACCGAACATTGGCGAACCCATGTTGTTATATATAGCGGCAACGCACCAAGTTGTAAGCGCAATGCTCATCGTCGAACGAGAGGAGGACGGACATAAGTTCCTGCTTCAAAAGCTGGTATACTACATATCCACTATCCTCACACCATGCAAGTCACGGTACCCACATTATCAAAAGATAGCATACGCGGTCTTCATGGCAACCCGGAAACTATGACACTACTTTCAAGAGTGTTCAATCACGGTGGCCTCCGAAGTACCACTCAATGATATAATAAATAACCGCGATGCCACGGGCCGGATTGCTAAGTGGGCCATTGAGCTCCTCCCATTTGATATTATATATAAACCACGGTGAGCCATTAAATCGCGAGTACTAGCTGACTTCGTCGCCGAATGGACAAAAGCCGAACTCCCTAAAGAGTACGGCGCATACTCCAATTGGATCATGCACTTTGACGGCTCTAAGATGCTGGCTGGTCTCCGAGCGGGCGTGGTCCTGACATCCCCCACTGGAGATACTGTCCAATACGTACTCCAAATACTATACACAGACTCCAACAATGCAAGCGAATACGAGGCTCTATTGCATGATTTTCGAATGGCAGTCTCCATGGGCATTCAAAGCCTAGAAGTGCGAGGGGATTCTAACCTTGGAATATCCCAAATAAACAGAGACTTCGACGCCAAGGACCCCAAAATGGCGGCTTACCGTAATGCCGTCCTCAAAATGTTAGCTGATATGTCTCCGTTGTATCTATAATTTTTGATTGTTCCATGCCAATATTATTCAACTTTCATATACTTTTGGCAACTTTTTATACTATTTTTTGGGACTAACATATTGATCCATTGCCCAGTGCCAGTTCCTATTTGTTGCATGTTTTATGTTTCGCAGAAACCCAATATCAAACGGAATCCAAACGGGATAAAAACGGACGGAGAATTATTTTGGAATATTTGGGATTTTTCGGAGGAAGAATCAACGTGAAACAGTGCCCGGGGTGGCCAGGAGATAGGGGTGCACCCTCCCCTTGGGCGCGCCTGGCACTCTCCTGGGCCACCCGTAAGGCGGTTGATGCCCTTCTTTTGCCGCAAGAAAGCTAATTTTATGAGAAAAATCTGGGCGAAAGATTCACCCCAATCGGAGTTACAGATCTCCGGATATAAAAGAAATGGTGAAGGGGTAGAATCAGAGAACGCGGAAACAGAGAGATAGATCCAATCTCGGAGAGGCTCTCGCCCCTCCCATGCCATGGGAGCCAAGGACCAGAGGGAAAACCCTTCTCCCATCTAGGGAGGAGGTCAAGGAAGAAGAAGAAGTAGGGGGGCTCTCTCCCCCTTGCTTCCGGTGGCGCCGGAGCGCTTCCGGGGGCCATCATCATCACCGCCATCTTCACCAATAGCTCCACCATCTTCACCAACATCTCCATCACCTTCCCCCTTCTATCTACAGCGGTCCACTCTTCCGCAACCCGTTGTACCCTCTACTTGAACATGGTGCTTTATGCTTCATATTATTATCCAATGATGTGTTGCCATCCTATGATGTCTGAGTAGATTTTCGTTGTCCTATCGGTGATTGATAAATTGCTATGATTGGTTTGAGTTGCATGTTTTATTATTGGTGTTGTCCTATTGTGCTCTCCGTGTTGTGCAAGCGTGAGGGATTCCCACTGTAGGGTTTGCAATATGTTTATGATTTGCTTATGGTGGGTGGCGTGAGTGACAGAAGCACATACCCGAGTAAGTAGGTTGTTTGCATATGGGATAAAGGGGACTTGATGCTTTAATGCTATGGTTGGGTTTTACCTTAATGATCTTTAGTAGTTGCAGATGCTTGCTAGAGTTCCAATCATAAGTGCATAAGATCCAAGAAGAGAAAGTATGTTAGCTTATGCCTCTCCCTCAAATAGAATTGCAATAGTGATTACCGGTCTAGTCACGTAGTCAATTGCTTAGGGACAATTTCACAACTCCTACCAACACTTTTCCACACTCACTATATTTACTTTATTGCTTCTTTATGTAAACAGCCCCTAGTTTATATTTACATGCTCTTTATTAGCTTGCAAACGTATCCAACAACACTTGCAAAGTCCTTCTAGTTTCATACTTGTTCTAGGTAAAGCAAACACTAAGCATGCGTAGAGTTGTATCAGTGGTAGATAGGACTTGAGAGAATATTTGTTCTACCTTTAGCTCCTCATTGGGTTTGACACTCTTACTTATCGAAAGAGGCTACAATTATTCCGTATACTTGCGGGTTATCAAGACCTTTTTCTGGCGTCGTTGCCGGGGAGTCATAGCGTGGGGTGAATATTCTCGTGTGTGCTTGTTTGCTTTATCACTAAGTAATTTTTATTTGCTGTTCTTAGTTGTTCTCTATCTTTAGTTATGGATATGGAACATCAAATACCAAAAACATTAGGTGTACTTGCTACTTATGGAGATGGGGAACCTCCTAAATCCCTCGATGCTCGTTATGTTCAAGATATTATGTACTACTTTGATAATCCTGAGAAAACCCCATTCAATATGTTATGGGAGACACGTTGGATCAACGTGAATACTTTAGGGATTATCGCTTGACACAAAAAGGGAAACTATTATGGGATCAAATTCATATGTTACGTTGGTATGCTCGTCAACTATGCTTGATACATGATTATACTTGCTGCTCTAGGATGAAGGCTCCACACCTTCCCTTTTCATGCAAATTCAATGATAATAAAACCTTAGCTTCTTATGCTAATGATAGATATGATTACTATGATGTGGAACAAATAGAAGAATTTGTTGCTTTTATGGGTGCTTATGAGATTGAATCTATGTTTAAAGAGTTTGATGATTTTGATGATGCAGTTTATAGACCTGAAAATTTTGCTATACTTAGATATTGCTATAAAAATTATGAATACAATTACAATATTAATGCATTTATTGAGAAATTCTCCGTTGTCCAAGAAGAGACTAATATTTTGCAGGAAGCTATGGAAGAAGAAATTGATTAAACTGTGAGCTCATTAGATGAAAAAGATGATAAGGAGAGCGAAGAACAAAAGGAGGAAGAGCGGATTGATCACCCGTGCCCACCTTCTAATGAGAGTAACTCTTCAACTCATACATTGTTTAATTCCCCTTCGTGTTTACCGAAGGATGATTGCTATCATGATTGTTATGATCCCGTTGATTCTCTTGAAATATCCCTTTTTGATGATGCTTGCTATGCTTGTGGCCAAGATGCCAATATGAATTATGATTATGGAGATGAACTTTCTATAGTTCCTTATGTTGAACATGAAATTATTGCTATTGCACCCACGCATGATAGTCCTATTATCTTTTTGAATTCTCCCGACTACACTATATCGGAGAAGTTTGTGCTTATTAAGGATTATATTGACGGGTTGCCTTTTACCATTGCACATGATAATTTTGATGAATGTAATATGCATGTGCTTGCTGCTCCTACTTTTAATTATTATGAGAGAGGAACTATATCTCCACCTCTCTATGTTTCCAATACGATAAAATTGCAAGAAACTGCTTGTACTATGCATTGGCCGTTGATGTCTACTACACAACCTTCTTCTTGTAGACGTTGTTGGGCCTGCAAGTGCACAGGTTTGTAGGACAGTAGAAAATTTCCCTCAAGTGGATGACCTAAGGTTTATCAATCCGTGGGAGGTGTAGGATGAAGATGGTCTCTCTCGAGCAACCCTGCAACCAAATAACAAAGAGTCTCTTGTGTCCCCAACACACCCAATACAATGGCAAATTGTGAGATGGTGATACAAGTGCAAAATAGATAGTAGATATAGGTTTTTGTAATGTGAAATAATAAAAACAGCAAGGTAACAAGCAGTAAAAGTGAGCGTAAACAGTATTGCAATGATAGGAAACAAGGCCTAGGGTTCATACTTTCACTAGTGCAAGTTCTCAACAATAATAACATAGATAGATAATATGACAAGCCCTCAACATGCAACAAAGAGTCACTCCAAAGACACTAATAGCGGAGAACAAACGTAGAGATTATGGTCGGGTACGAAACCACCACAAAGCTATTCTTTCGGATCGATCTATAAAAGAGTTCGTACTAGAATAACACCTTAAGATACAAATCAACCAAAACCCTAATGTCACCTAGATACTAAATTGTCACCTCAAGTATCCGTGGGCATGATTATATGATATGCATCACACAATCTCAGATTCATCCAACCAACATAAAAGTACTTCAAAGAGTGCCCCAAAGTTTCTACAGGAGAGTCAAGAACGTGTGCCAACCCCTATGCATAGGTTCCCAAGTGTCACGAAACCCGCAAGTTGATCACCAAAACATACATCAAGTGGATCAATAGAATAACCCATTGTCACCACGATTATCCCACGCAAGACATACATCAAGTGTTCATAAAAGACTCAATCCAATAAGATAACTTCAAAAGGGGAAACTCAATTCATCACAAGAGAGTAGAGGGGGAGAAACATCATAAGATCCAACTACAATAGCAAAGCTCAGGATACATCAAGATCATGCCATATATGGAACACGAGAGAGAACACAAGAGAGAGAGATCAAACACATAGCTACTGGTACATACCCTCATCCCCGAGGGTGAACTACTCCCTCCTCGTCATGGATAGCACCGGGATGATGAAGATGGCCTCCGATGATGGGATCCCCCTCCGGTAGGGTGCCGGAACAGGGTCCCGATTGGTTTTTGGTGGCTACAGAGGCTTGCGGCGGCGGAACTCCCGATCTATCTTCTGTTCTAGAAGTTTTAGGGTACGTAGGTATATATGGGTGGAAGGGGTACGTCGGTGGACCTCCAGGGGGCTCACGAGGTAGGGGGCGCGCCCAGGGGGAGGGGCGCGCCCCCCACCCTCGTGGGCAGCCCGGGGATCCCCTGACGTGCACTCCAAGCCCATCTAGTTGTTTTCCTTCCAAAATTAACTTCTCCAGTTGATTTCATTCCGTTTTGACTCCGTCTGATATTCTTTTTCCTCGAAACACTGAAATAGGCATAAAACAACAAATCTGGGTTGGGCCTCCGGTTAATAGGTTAGTACCAAAAATAATATAAAAGTGGATAATAAAGCCCAATATTGCCTAAAACAGTAGATAAAGTAGCATGGAGCAATCAAAAATTATAGATACGTTGGAGACGTATCAAGCATCCCCAAGCTTAATTCCTGCTCGTCCTCAAGTAGGTAAATGATAAAAAGAAGAATTTTTGATGCGGAGTGATACTTTGGCATAATTTCAATGTAAATCTTCTTAATTGTGATATGAATATTCAGATCCGAAAGATTCAAGACAAGAGTTCATATTGACACAAAAATAATAATACTTCAAGCATACTAATCAAAGCAATCGTGTCTTCTCAAAATAACATGGCAAAAGAAAGTTCATCCCTACAAAATCATATAGTTACGCTATGCTTCATTTTCGTCACACAAAGATGTTCCCAACTTCTATACCCCTGATGACAAGCCAAGCAATTGTTTCATACTCAAATAATCTCAAACTTTTTCAACCTTCACGCAATACATGGGCGCAAGCCATGGATATAGCACTATGGGTGGAATAGAATATGATGATGGGGATTGTGTGGAGAAGACAAAAAAGGAGAAAGTCTCATATTGACGAGGATAATCAACGGGCTATGGAGATGCCCATCAATTGATGTCAACATGAGGATTGCCATGCAACGGATGCACTAGAGCTATGAATGCTCAACAAAAGAAAACTAGTGGGTGTGCATCCAACTTGCTTGCTCATGAAGACCTAGGGCGTTTGAGGAAGCCCATCGTAGGAATATACAAGCCAAGTTCTATAATGAAAAATTCCCACTAGTATGAACAAGACAATATATGAGACTCACTATATGAAAAACAGGGTGCTACTTTGAAGCACAAATATATGAGACTCACTACATGAAGAACAAGGTGCTACTTTGAAGCACAAGTGTGGTAAAAGGATAGTAACATTTCCCCTTCTCTCTTTTTCTCTCATTTTTTTGGGCCTTCTCTTTTTTTTCATTTGGCCTTTCTCCCTTTTTTTCATCTGGAGTCTCATCCCGACTTGTGGGGGAATCATAGTCTCCATCATCCTTTTCCTCACTGGGGCAATGCTCTAATAATGATGATCATCACACTTTTATTACAACAACTTGATATTACAACTCGAAACTAGAACAAGATATGACTCTATATGAATGCCTCCGGCGGTGTACCGGGATGGTGCAATGAATCAAGAGTGACATGTATGAAAAATAATGCATGGTGGCTTTGCCACAAATACGATGTCAACTACAAGATCATGCAATGGAATATGACAAAAGTAAAGTATGTCATGATGATGATGGTGGAAGTTGCATGGCAATATATCTCGGAATGGCTATGGAAATGCCATAATAGGTAGGTATGGTGGCTGTTTTGAGGAAGATATAACGAGGTTTATGGGTGATAGAGCGTATCGTATCATGGGGTTTGGATGCACCGGCGAAGTTTGCACCAACTCTCAAGGTGAGAAAGGGCAATGCACGGTACCGAAGAGGCTAGCAAAGGCAGAAAGGTGAGAGTGCGTATAATCCATGGACTCAACATTAGTCATAAGAACTCATATACTTATTGCAAAAATTTAGAAGTCATCAAAAATCAAGTACTACGCGCATGCTCCTAGGGGGATAGATTGGTAGGAAAAGACCAGCGCTCGTCCCCGACCGCCACTCATAAGGATGCACAAGCCAGGTACACTTCATGCTTCAAATTTGTTACACAACTTTACCCATACGTGCATGTTACGGGACTTACAAACTTCAACACAAGTATTTCTCAATTCACAACTACTCAACTAGCACAACTTTGATATTATTACCTCCATATCTCAAAACAATTATTAAGCATTAAATTTATCTTAGTATTCAATTCACTCAAAAGAAAGTTTCACATATCTTGAACACTAGGTATATTAACATTAAGCAAATTACCATGCTATTAATGACTCTCAAAATAATCTAAGTGAAGCATGAGAGATCAATAGTTTCTTTAAAATAAAACTACCACCATGCTCTGAAAGATATAAGTGAAGCACTAGAGCAAAAACTATCAAGCTCAAAAGATATAAGTGAAGCACTATGAGCAAAACTATCAAGCTCAAAAGATATAAGTGAAGCACACAGAGTAATCTAGCAAATTCCAATTCATGTAAGGCTCTCTCTCATTAAAGAATTTCAGATCTTGATACTCTATTCAAACAGCAAGCAAAGCTAAAGAAACTGCAATGCAAGGATAGCACAACTCATGTGAAGAAGCAAAAACTTAGGCTCAACCGATACTAACCGATAGTTGTTGAAGAAGAAAGGTGGGATGCCTACCGGGGCATCCCCAAGCTTAGATACTTGAGACTTCTTGAAATATTATCTTGGGGTTCCTTGAGCATCCCCAAGCTTGAGCTTTTGTGTCTCCTTAATTCCTCTCATATCATGGTTTCTCTTTTTATCAAAAGCTTCATTCACAACAAACTCAACAAGAACTCGTGAGATAGGTTAGTATAAACCAATGCAAAACCTTATCATATTATACTGTAGAAAATCACTTAAATTATTATTCAACATTGCATACTAAATGCCTCTGTATATTTAATACTCCTATCACCAAATAGAATCATTAAACAAGCAAACATATGCAAACAATGCAACCATAACAGCAATCTGCCAAAACAGTACAGTCTGTAAAGAATGCAAAAGTATCAATACTTCCCTGACTCCAAAAATTATGAACTAAAATTCCCACTGTAATAAATTTATCAGAGCTCAATATTCAAAAATATTCAACATTATACCACTCTCTAACTTTTCTAGGGAATTTTTGCAACAGCGGTAAACTTTCTGTTTTCAAACAGCAACATGTATACTAGCAAAATAAGCATGGCAAAGGCTATCCTTGACTTCTTTATTGAAACTAAAGATGCAAAACACTATTCTAAATAACAGCAAGCAAAAACTAACAAAAGAAAATGACTCTCCAAGCAAAACACATATCATGTGGTGAATAAAAATATAGCTCCAAGTAAAGTTACCGATGAACGAAGACGAAAGAGGGGATGCCATCCGGGGCATCCCCAAGCTTAGTTGCTTGGTTGTCCTTGAATATTACCTTGGGGTGCCTTGGGCATCCCCAATCTTAGGCTCTTCCCACTCCTTATTCCATAGTCCATCGAATCTTTACCCAAAACTTGAAAACTTCAACCACACAAAACTCAAAACAAAACTCGTAAGCTCCGTTAGTATAAGAAAATAAAACCACCACTTAGGTACTGTAATGAACTCATTCTAAATTCATATTGGTGTAATACCTACTGTACTCCAACTTATCTATGGTTCATACCCTCCGATACTACTCATAGATTCATCAAAATAAGCAAACAACACATAGAAAACAGAATCTGTCAAAAACAGAACAGTCTGTAGTAATCTGTATAAAACGTATACTTCTGGAACCCCAAAAATTATGAAATAAATTTCTGGACCTGAGAAATTTGTCTATTAATTATCTGCAAAAAGAATCAACCTAAAAGCACTCTCCAGTAAACAATGGCAGCTAATCTCGTGAGCGCTAAAGTTTCTGTTTTTCACAGCAAGATCACATAAACTTCACCCAAGTCTTCCCAAAGGTTCTACTTGGCACTTTATTGAAACAAAAGCTATAAAACATGATTACTACAGTAGAATAATCATGTGGACACACAAAAACAGTAAGGATAAATATTGTGTTGTCTCCCAACAAGCGCTTTTCTTTAATGCCTTTCTAGCTAGGCATGATGATGACAATGATGCTCACATAAAAGATCAGAATTGAAACATAACGGGAGCATCATGAAGCATATGACTAGCACTTTTAAGTCTAACCCACTTCCTATGCATAGGGATTTTGTGGGCAAACAACTTATGGGAACAATAATCAACAAGCATAGGAAGGTAACACAAGCATAGCTTCAAGAATTTAAGCACATAGAGAGGAAACTTGATATTATTGCAATTCCTACAAGCATATGTTCCTCCCTCATAATAATTTTCAGTAGCATCATGAATGAATTCAACAATATAATCAGCACCTAAAGCATTCTTTTCATGATCTACAAGCATAGAAAGTTTACTACTCTCCACATAAGCAAAATTCTTCTTTATAGCATATGTATCATTGTAATAGCCTGGCTTATTAGGGATGGTAGACTACTCATATCAATAAGGAATTCCTTCTTTTCCGGGAGCCTATTCGGAAAGAACTCCAAAGTTAAGCGTGCTCAGCTTGGAGTAGTTTCAGGATGGGTGACCGACCGAAGATTGCTCCCGGCGCACGCAGTGAGGACAAAGTGCGCAGAAAAGACTAGTATTGATCTGTGGGGCCAGTCTAGATCCCGCCAGGAGTAACGACCACCGGCGGGTGTGTCCGGGGCGTTACAAGTTGGTATCAGAGCTGACCCTCGCGGTTACATGGATGGTTGCGGACAGGTGCGCGGTCATGTTGTTCATGACGTTTGTGACCCGTCATGGCACACGGCATGGCACATGTACCGGACTGGATGCACAGACGGTTGTGCCAAGAGGGAACGCTCTTGTGGCCCGACGAGGACGTCGGTTCCTCTGAGTGGGGGTGTATGTAATAGCCTGGCTTATTAGGGATGATAGACTACTCATATCAATAAGGAATTCCTTCTTTTCCGGGAGCCCATTCGGAAAGAACTCCAAAGTTAAGCGTGCTCAGCTTGGAGTAGTTTCAGGATGGGTGACCGACCGGGAAGTTGCTCCCGGGTGCGCACGAGTGAGGACAAAGTGCGCAGAAAAGACTAGTATTGATCTGTGGGGCCAGTCTAGATCCCGCTAGGAGTAACGACCACCGGCGGGTGTGTCCGGGGCGTTACAATCATCACAATAATCATCATAAATAGGAGGCATGTTATCATCATAGTAAATTTGCTCATCAAAGCTTGGGGGACAAAATATATCATATTCATCAAACATAGCTTCCCCAAGCTTGTGGCTTTGCATATCATTAGCATCATGGATATTCAAGGAATTCATACTAACAACATTGCAATCATGCTCATCATTCAAATATTTAGTGCCAAACAATTTAGAGATTTCTTCTTCTAGCACTTGAGCACAATTATCCTTTCCATCATACTCACGAAAGATATTAAAAAGGTGAAGCGTATGAGACAAACTTAACTCCATTTTTTTGTAATTTTCTTTTATAAACTAGACTAGTGCTAAAACAAGAAACAAAAAGAATCGATTGCAAGATCTAAAGATATACCTTCACTTACCTAGCCTCCCCGGCAACGGCGCCAGAAAAGAGCTTGATGTCTACTACACAACCTTCTTCTTGTACACATTGTTGGGCCTGCAAGTGCACAGGTTTGTAGGACAATAGCAAATTTCCCTCAAGTGGATGACCTAAGGTTTATCAATCCGTGGGAGGCGTAGGATGAAGATGGTCTCTCTCGAGCAACCCTGCAACCAAATAACAAAGAGTCTCTTGTGTCCCCAACACACCCAATACAATGGCAAATTGTATAGGTGCACTAGTTCGGCGAAGAGATGGTGATACAAGTGCAAAATAGATAGTAGATCTAGGTTTTTGTAATGTGAAATAATAAAAACAGCAAGGTAACAAGCGGTAAAAGTGAGCGTAAACGGTATTGCAATGATAGGAAACAAGGCCTAGGGTTCATACTTTCACTAGTGCCAGTTCTCAACAATAATAACATAGATAGATAATATGACAAGCCCTCAACATGCAACAAAGAGTCACTCCAAAGACACTAATAGCGGAGAACAAACATAGAGATTATGGTCGGGTACGAAACCACCACAAAGCTATTCTTTCGGATCGATCTATAGAAGAGTTCGTACTAGAATAACACCTTAAGATACAAATCAACCAAAATCCTAATGTCACCTAGATACTCCATTGTCACCTCAAGTATCCGTGGGCATGATTATACGATATGCATCACACAATCTCAGATTCATCCAACCAACATAAAAGTACTTCAAAGAGTGCCCCAAAGTTTCTACCGGAGAGTCAAGAACGTGTGCCAACCCCTATGCATAGGTTCCCAAGTGTCACGAAACCCGCAAGTTGATCACCAAAACATACATCAAGTGGATCAATAGAATAACCCATTGTCAACATGGTTATCCCATGCAAGACATACATCAAGTGTTCATAAAAGACTCAATCCAATAAGATAACTTCAAAAGGGGAAACTCAATTCATCACAAGAGAGTAGAGGGGGAGAAACATCATAAGATCCAACTACAATAGCAAAGCTCGGGATACATCAAGATCGTGCCATAGATGGAACACGAGAGAGAACACGAGAGAGAGAGATCAAACACATAGCTCTTGGTACATACCCTCAGCCCGAGGGTGAACTACTCCTCCTCATCATGGATAACACCGGATGATGAAGATGGCCTCGGTGATGGGATCCCCCTCGGCAGTCTTGAACAGGTCCCGATTGGTTTTTGGTGGCTACAGAGGCTTGCGGCGGTGGAACTCCCGATCTATCTTCTGTTCTAGAAGTTTTAGGGTACGTAGGTATATATGGGTGAAAGGGGTACGTCGGTGGACCTCCAGGGGGCTCACGAGGTAGGGGGCGTGCCCAGGGGGGAGGGGCGCGCCCCCCACCCTCGTGGGCAGCCCGGGGATCCCCTGACATGCACTCCAAGCCCATCTAGTTGGTTTCCTTCCAAAATTAACTTCTCCAGTTGATTTCATTCTGTTTTGACTCCGTCTGATATTCCTTTTCCTCGAAACACTAAAATAGGCATAAAATAGCAAATCTGGGCTGGGCCTCCGGTTAATAGGTTAGTCCCAAAAATAATATAAAATTGGATAATAAAGCCCAATATTGCCTAAAACAGTAGATAAAGTAGTATGGAGCAATCAAAAATTATAGATACGTTGGAGACGTATCAGCCTTTACTTGGTGTGCATGAATTATTCTTTTATGACATGCCGATGCATAGGAAGAGAGTTAGACTTTGTCATTGCATGATACATGTTACTTTGTGCTCACTACTAAATTACAAATCATTGTTAGTTAAAATTGGCTTTGATATACCTTGGGATCCGGGTGATCCATTACTTGAGCACTATATGCTTAGCTTAATGGCTTTAAAGAAAAGCGCTGCCAGGGAGACAACCCAGAAGTTTTAGAGAGTCATTTATTTCTATTAAGTGCTTTTATATAGTTTAGAAACAAAAAAATAAAGAGGGGAACCTAAAAACGTTTCAAAAAGGAAACTGAAAGTGAGAAAGACAAGCATTGTTCAAATGGGAGCTAGCCTTGAACTTTGTTCATGCTCACGGAAACTTTGTGAATCTTAATTACAGAAACTTTTCAACAAAAATAATTATCCCCTTGTACAATTCCATTGTATTATAAAAATAATGTGCCAATGTTTGCCTTTAGGATGTTTACAGTGCTTGTTGGTTTATACGGGGCAGGACAGAAACTTTGGCTGTAGTGCGCGATTTTACCTTTTTAACTGGAACGTCAAACGGTTCTGATTCCTTTTGCACTGTCTTGATATACAACTTTTTTATTTTTCCAAATTTTGGTAGAATTTTTGGGGTACCAGAAGTATGGTGGATGTTCAGATTGCTACAGATTGTTCTCTTTTTGACAGATTCTGTTTTTAATGCATAGTTTACTTGTTTTGATGAAGCTATCAGTTTATATTAGTGGATTAAGCCATGGAAAATCTATATTACAGTAGACACAATGCAAAAACAAAATATGAATTGGGTTGCAACAGTACTTAGAGTAGTGATTTGCTTTATTATACTAACGGATCTTACCGAGTTTTCTGTTGAAGTTTTGTTGGATGAAGTGTCTAATCGAGGATGTCTCGATATGAGGAAAAGGAAGAGAGGCAAGAGCTCAAGCTTGGGGATGCCCGAGGCACCCCAATTAAATATTCAAGGAGACTCAAGCGTCTAAGCTTGGGGATGCCCCGGAAGGCATCCCCTCTTTCTTCAACAAGTATCGGTATGTTTTCGTATCCATTTCGTTCATAAGTCTTAGAGCGTGTTTTGCATTTAGTTTTCACTTTTATTTTATGCACCATGCTGGTATGAGATAGTCCTTGGTTGATTTATAGAATGCTCATTGCATTTCACTTAAATCTTTTGAGTATGGCTTTATAGAATGCTTCACGTGCTTCACTTATATCATTTCAAGTTTGGATTGCCTGTTTCTCTTCACATAGAAAACCGCCATTTGTAGAATGCTCTTTTGCTTGAATTATATTTGTTAGAGCGTGGCATATCTTTTGTAGAAAGAATTAAACTCTCTTGCTTCACTTACATCTATTTAGAGAGATGACAGGAATTGGTCATTCACATGGTTAGTCATAAAATCCTACATAAACTTGTAGATCGCTGAATATGATATGTTTGATTCCTTGCAATAGTTTTGTGATATAAAGATGGTGATATTAGAGTCATGCTAGTGGGTGGTTGTGGATTGTAGAGGCACTTGTGTTTAGGTATGCAAGTCCCGTAGCATGCACGTATGGTAACCGTTGTGTGACAAATTTGAAGCATGGGGTGTTTCTTTGATTGTCTTCCTTATGAGTGGCGGTCGGGGATGAGCGATGGTCTTTTCCTACCAACCTATCCCCCTAGGGGCATGCATAGTAGTACTTTGCTTCGAGGGCTAATAAACTTTTGCAATAAGTATATGAGTTCTTTATGACTAATGTGAGTCCATGGATTATACGCACTTTTACCTTTCCATCATTGCTAGCCTTTTCGGTACCGTGCATTGCCCTTTCTCACCTTGAGAGCTGGTGCAAACTTCGCCGGTGCATCCAAACTCCGTGATATGATACGCTCTATCACACATAAGCCTCCTTATATCTTCCTCAAAACAACCACCATACCTACCTATCATGGCATTTCCATAGCCATGTCGAGATATATTGCCATGCAACTTCCATCATCATCATATACATGACTTGAGCATTCATTGTCATATTGCCTTACATGATCGTAAGATAGCTAGCATGATGTTTTCATGGCTTGTCAGTTTTTTTATGTCATTGCTGCGCTAGATCATTGCGTATCCTGGTACACTGCCGGAGGCATTCATATAGAGTCATATCTTTGTTCTAGTATCGAGTTGTAATATTGAGTTGTAAGTAAAATAAAAGTGTGATGATCATCATTATAGAGCATTGCCCCATGAAAAAAAAGAAAAAAGAAAAAAAGAAAAAAAAGAGGAAAGGCCAAAGAAGCCTAAATAAAAAGGGGGCCAAAGAAGCCCACCCAAAAAAAGGAAAAAGAAAAAAGAAAAAAAGAAAAAGAAAAGGGGCAATGTTACTATCCTTTTTCCACACTTGTGCTTCAGAGTAGCACCATGTTCTTCATATAGAGAGTCTCCTATGTTATCACTTTCATATACTAGTGGGAATTTTCATTATAGAATTTGGCTTGTATATTCCAACGATGGGCTTCCTCAAATGCCCTAGGTCTTCAGGATCAAGCAAGTTGGATGCAAACCCACTTAGTTTTCAGCTTGAGCTTTCATACACTTATAGCTCTTAGTGCATCCGTTGCATGGCAATCCCTACTCCTCGCATTGACATCAATTGATGGGCATCTCCATAGCCCGTTGATTAGCCGCGTCGATGTGAGACTTTCTCCCTTTTTTGTCTTCTCCATATAAACCTCCACCATCATATTCTATTCCACCTATAGTGCTATATCCATGGCTTGGGCTCATGTATTGCGTGAGGGTTGAAAAAGCTGAAGCGTGTTAAAAAGTATGAACGAATTGCTCGGCTTGTCATCGGGTTGTGCATGATGGGGGCATTTTGTGTGACGAAAATGAAGCATGGCCAAACTATATGATTTTGTAGGGATAAACTTGCTTTTGCCTTGTTGTTTTGAAAAGACATGATTGCTTTATTGGTACGCTCGAAGTATTATTGTTTTTATGTCAAATGATAGACTATTGCTTTGAATCACTCGTGTCTTAATATTCATGCCATGATTAGACATATGATCAAGATTATGCTAGGTAGCATTCCACATCAAAAATTATCTTTTTTATCATTTACCTACTCGAGGACGAGCGGGAATTAAGCTTGGGGATGCTGATACGTCTCCGTCTTATCTATAATTTTTTATTGTTCCATGCCAATATTATTCAACTTTCATATACTTTTGGCAACTTTTTATACTATTTTTGGGACTAACATATTGATCCGATTGCCAATGCAGTTCTGTTTGTTGCATGTTTTATGTTTTGCAAAAACCCAATATCAAATGGAATCCAAACGGGATAAAAACGGACGGAGAATTATTTTAGAATATTTGGGATTTTCCGGAGGAAGAATCAACGCGAAACGGTGCCCGGGGTGGCCAGGAGATAGGGGCGCACCCTCCCCCTGGGCACGCCTGGCGCTCTCCTGGGCCACCCGTAAGGCGGTTGACGCCCTTCTTTTGCCGCAAGAAAGCTAATTTTATGAGAAAAATCTGGGCGAAAGATTCACCCCAATCGGAGCTACGGATCTCCGGATATAAAAGAAATGGTGAAGGGGCAGAATCAGAGAACGCAGAAACAGAGAGATAGATCCAATCTCGGAGGGGCTCTCGCCCCTCCCACGCCATGGGATCCAAGGACCAGAGGGGAAACCCTTCTCCCATCTAGGGAGGAGGTCAAGGAAGAAGAAGAAGAAGAAGAAGGGGGTGTCAGCGTTCTGGGAACGGGGGTCCCCAGACTTGCCTGCCTGCGGCCTGTGGCGTGGCTCAAGTGGGGGCCCAGTGCAGCCTAGCTTCATCAGCTCAAGCTCAAGACCCTCACGAGGGGACAAGACTCGCGGGGCAGACAACGGGAAACTTCCTCAAGAGCAGCCTCATCAGGCAGGCTCACGAGGAGGCAGAGAGATCAAGGCAGGGCACCTCGCGAGGTGCCCGTGACGCTAGCCATGACGATCGAGACTAGGCGGGCGCTGGCCTGTGCAGTCCTTGTTTCCCCTTCGATGCAAAGGGGGCAAGCGCAGGCCAAGGCATCAGGCAAAGGTTACTGTCGGTGTCAAAACCGGCGGATCTCGGGTAGGGGGTCCCGAACTGTGTGTCTAGGCGGATGGTAACAGGAGACAAAGGACACGATGTTATTACCCAGGTTCGGGCCCTCTCGGTGGAGGTAAAACCCTACTCCTGCTTGATTAATATTGATGATATGGGTAGTACAAGAGTAGATCTACCACGAGATCAAAGAGGCTAAACCCTAGAGGCTAGCCTATGGTATGCTTGTTGTTCGTCCTACGGACTAAAACCCTCCAGTTTATATAGACACGAGAGAGGGCTAGGGTTACACAGAGTCGGTTACAATGGTAGGAGATCTACATATCCGTATCGCCAATCTTGCCTTCCACACCAAGGAAAGTCCCATCCGGACACGGGACGGAGTCTTCAATCTTGTATCTTCATAGTCTAGGAGTCCGGCCAACGGTGATAGTCCGGCCATCCGGACACCCCCTAATCCAGGACTCCCTCAGTAGCCCCTGAACCAGGCTTCAATGACGACGAGTCCGGCGCGCATATTGTCTTCGGCATTGCAAGGCGGGTTCCTCCTCCGAATACTTCATGGAAGATTTTGAACACAAGGATAGTGTCAGGCTCTGCAAAACAAGTTCCGCATACCACCGTAGAGAGAATAACATTTACACAAGTTCAATCTGCTAATGTATTCCATGGCGTGACATCACACCACGGCCAGGCCTTTATTCGAATCATTTTTACTGTTCCACCTCAGCGCGTTTAGCGAAGCAATTTCCTTGGCACGTCTTGTCAAAGCAGAGATCGTGTCCCCTTATTCCGGGATTCTCATCAATACGAGCGTGGGTAGCCCAACCGCGCCATTGATTACGGCGCTTGGGAGATAAGCGAGTTTCACCAGGCTGGTGGGGACGCATAGTTTCGTCCGTCCATATATAAGGGGATAAGGATCCACCTTTTACCTACGCCTTCTTCCTCCTTTGCTTATCCATTTCCGCGTACTCGAGCTCCAGCGCCCAAGTCCGCACATCTCGCCTCAACCTTCCCCAGCCATGTCCGGAGCGGGAGGCAAGTGGATGGCCTCCTCCGTTACGGAGGGCACATCAAAAAGTTGAGGAAAGCCGGATACCTGCACAACGACATTGCGCACCGGCTTCCAGACGAGGGGCAAGTCATCCCCACACCGGGCCCCATGAGAGGGTGGTGTTCCTCACCCACTTCCTCCACGGACTCGGTTTTCCACTTCACCCATTTGTCCAGGGGCTCATGTTCTACTATGGACTGGATTTCCACGATCTGGCCCCGAATTTCATTCTCAACATCTCGGCATTCATCATCGTGTGCGAGGCCTTTCTCTGCATCCAGCCCCACTTCGGCTTATGGCTGAAGACCTTCAATGTCAAGCCGAATGTAGTGGGCGGCCGCCAAGCGGAGTGCGGAGGTGCCATGGTGGGCAAGATGCCCAACGTCCTATGGCTCGAGGGATCCTTTGTGGAGACCATAAAGGGGTGGCAATCGGGGTGGTTCTACATTACCGAGCCGCATGACCCTAAATGGGTAGCGGCCCCTGAATTCTGATCTGGCTTCCCTACACGGCTCACCTCTTGGATAGAGAAGGGCCTATCATGGGGTGATTCGGAGGAGCTCACCAGACTCCAATCCTGCGTCCAAACCTTGGTGAACAAGAAGCTCAAGCTTGTAAACGTAGTCCAGGTCATGCTCATCCGCCGGATCCTCCCGTGCCAGAAACGGGCCTTTAATTTGTGGGAGTATGATCTGGCACAGCACCAAACCTTGAGCAGGCTCTTCGACACTACGTACGAAGATGCATGGAAGGTGCTGTTCAAGGGCGTCGAGGCTCCCGCATCCGCTACCGAAGATCACGGATTCAGCTCGCAGCGTCAAGCCGGCGAGGTAAGCTATTTTACCCTTTACGGGACACTTGTTTTTCATAGTTTGACTCTATGCGGGATCTAAACTCCCTTTACCTTTGACAGGCCTGCAAAAAGACGTCCAGGCAGGTTAACTGTCCAGCTCCCTTGCCAGAAGACCCAGCGAACGCCCAATTAACGGGGCTGCTGGCTCCGGCGCCTTACGTGGTGCCGGAGAAGAAGGCCAAGAAGAAGGCCACGGGAACTTGAAGGAGTTCCCGGCGCCAGGTGTTGTCGGACTCATCGTCCGACAACTCTGAGGCAGACTCCTCCCGTGAAGACGGAGAGAAGGAAAAAGAGGCTTCTCCCCCAGCGGGGGGAGAGAATAAAAGGAAGGCCTCCCCAACTGGGGAGGCTGGAGGGTCCAAGAAGGGAAGGACCCTTCCTCCGGACTACTCCACCAACGCCGACGATGGCGAAGAGGAGTGGCCACCGAGGGCTAAGCCCCTGACGGCATTGTAAGTGTCCGGATACCAGAATAATTCATGGCATTTCGTTTGTCGCATAGAATCTCCTAACGCCGAATACAACCCTGCAGTCCGCCCAAAGACGGGCTTGATATTTCAACGAGCGGCTCCCTGGCTCCATCGGATGTGAATAGTACTTCACTTCCGGCCGCCTCCACTCCTCGCGCTGCTGATGACACCTAGGTGGGGTCCCAAAAGGGGCCCGGATAGGAGGAGGGGAAGGTCCCGAAGGTGCCGCAAGGCAACCTCCCGGACTTTGGGCATGAGGGGGATCAACCCCCAAAGGGTTCTGAGTTCGGCCCTGGGCCGGACTCCGCACCGGAACCTTTAGTGGTTCCGGAGTCCGGCGGGCGGCCCCTTCGTAAGAAGGGCGAGACTGCGACCCCAGTGACCTTCGTCCAGCCGGAGGCACCGGATAATTTGTTGGAGGCGCTTAACGGCGCCTCCATCGACAAGGAGCACCGCACTGTTATGAGTGCGGTGATCCAGAAAGTTCAGTCCGCCAAGAGCGGGCTGACTGAAGCCTGTACCAGCCTTCTAACAGGCTTTGAGGTATGTAATTAAGATATGTAAAAATAGTACTTGCATAGACGGTATCCCGATGCTCGGTTTGGTGTTGGAAAGAAAAGTCAAACGAGGATCTAAAAGATATCTGTGAGGAGTCTAACATAAGCATGTCAATATGGGAATGCAGGCTGCACTACTGACCTCTGCCGCACTGACTGCGGAGGTCAATGTATTGAAGTAGAGCCTCGAGCGGTCCGAGAATGAGCTCGGCTGTGCCAAGAAGCAGCTCGAGGACAAGGAACGTAAGTAATACCTTATTAAAGTAATACCTTATAGAAAGGATTTGGTTGCAAAAAATGACAGGAATAACGTGAGTATTGCAGGGGCCACGAACGAGGTGGCGACCTTGAAGGAGGCATTGTCCAAGGCCGAAAAAAGTGCGGCCGCAGAGCGCACCGAGCGAGAGAAGCAGGAGGCGCGGGTGGCAGAGGTGCGGCAAGAGCTCCAGGCCCTCTAGGAGATTGAGGCGATAAAAAAGATAGCGGCGGGTAAGGCATTCTTGATGCAAAGCAAGCATGTAAAAGTGGATTATCTATTACTTACCCGAATTCGGAGCTCTCCAGGAGCGTTCACAGATCTGCCCCGTAGTGTGTCTGATGCTACCATGTTCTACCGAGCCGAGGAGGGGAGCTCGACGGAAAAGGTGTTTTGGTCTCAATATGCTGAGGTCGGACATCCGGTGCCCCTGAGCGACCAGCTGAAGCAGCTGGTCGAGCTCCACAAGGTGGCCGAACAGGCCACGAAGGGCCTCGTAGTTTGGCTGTGGCCTAAAGAAGCCATGCCTGGGAGCTACTTCGGTCTGGTGTGGCGGCTGGTGGATGCCTGTCCATGGATTGAAGTCATCAAGTGTTCCGTCTGCATTGAAGGTGCCCGTCGGGTTCTTGCCCGCGCTAAAGTGCACTGGGGCAAGATGGACGCCGAGAAGCTTGTGACGGACGCGCCACCGCCGGGCAAGGAGTATCGCACGACCGAGATGTACTATAAGGGTGTCCTGAAGGGTGCCCGCCTTATAGCGGGTGAGTGCTCCAAAGATGTAATTTTTTAGTAGACTCGCATTTGTTATCCTGTACGCTAAAAACTTTGTTCATATGTGCTAAGCAATGCTTGTTAATTTAAAATATTACCTTCTGTGCGGCCATTTATCAAATTTGAGAGATGGCAAGTCGTTGGCTTCAGCCCCCATGCCACAGTCTTTGGGGTGTTCGGATAAACTTGGCGCTCTTGTTCCCATCCTTGGGTTCTTCGAGGGAGGCGCTCAACACAATGAACAAGGCAACCGGACTATAATGCTTGAACACTCCCACTTAGCCATAGAATTCTATAATTTTAAATTTCGGCGAAGCCCCTAGTGTTCGGAAGACCGAATTCGGGGCGCTATCCACGCCTGGGCCAGACAAAGCCGACTCCTCGCTCTAAGCGGCATAAGTCTTTAGGGACTCGAAAAACCTCTCGAACAGCGACCGGCTCTCGCCTTATCATGATGGTCATTTTTAGCTTTCTCCACTGAGGTGCTCAACCCAGCTCAACTTGGGCACAATCGCAGTGGTTCTCCCAGCACTACCTTAGCCGATATAACGGAACGTAAGGTACCAAAACATGGGAGCCGGGCAAACCCAACTATTGACCCAAGACATGATTCGGAGCCGATGCATATAATGCTATAAGTTCGGGGTGCCGCACTTGTTAAAGTGTTCGGACTTATCACACCATATTTTGGGGTACTTAAGCCCCTGGTGTATTTGGCCGTACCAAAGCGTACGGATGCAACATGTCATAAGTGAACATATATACATAGAAAAAGGAATGCAATAATAGGCAAAAAGCAATGCATTGTTTATTCAAAAAATACTGCAATGAAAGCAGAACGATACAAATAGTGCGATAAGCAAGGGATGGGACTATTTAACATGTCCCCCTCGAGGGTAGGCTACGGATGGTATGTAAAACAGGTATCTTGCTTGTAATAGAGACCACTGGACACTCGGCGTAGCTTTTACGCTTCCTGGCTGTTGCATCGTGAGTTCGGCAATTCTACTACGGACGGGGCTTCGGAAACGGAGTCACGAGAATAAGAAAAAAAGAATGACACAATTGGGAGCCCTTGGTGCGGTTGAGCCGCTCTCCGGGCATGCCGTGGTCGTGCCCCTACCCCTATGCCCATGGTATCTCCAGAGCGTAGTTATGTACGCATGGTACTGGTCTCGCGATTTCGCGAGGGCTGGGGTTGGGGCCGCATTGCTACGCGTGCTCGGAATGTGCCAGGCGGTCTTGTTGTAGGTTACTCCGGGCGCGCTTGACGGTGTCCGGACATTTAGTAGTCGGACTCGAGAATTGCCTTAAGAGGCTGCTTTGTACTTCCGCCGCGAGGGCCGCCGTATGCTCCTCCGTTCGAAGAGAGTGTTCGGTGTTTCCATTGACCGTGATTACTCCTTGAGGGCCTGGCATTTTGAGCTTGAGATATGTGTAGTGCGGCACCACATTGAACTTTGCAAATGCTGTTCGTCCTAGCAGTGCGTGATAGCCTCTGCGGAACGGGACTATGTCGAAGATTAATTCCTCGCTTCGGAAGTTATCCGGGGATCCGAAGACCACTTCGAGTGTAAGTGAGCCTGTGCAGTTGGCCTCTACACCTGGTATGACACCTTTAAAGGTCATTTTTGTAGGTTTGATCCTTGAGGGGTCTATGCCCATTTTGCGCACTGTATCCTGGTAAAGCAGGTTTAGGCTGCTGCCGCCGTCCATCAGGACTCTAGTGAGGTGAAATCCGTCAATGATTGGGTCAAGAACCAATGCGGCGATTCCGCCGTGGCGGATGCTAGTGGGGTGGTCCCTTCGATCAAAAGTGATCGGGCAGGAGGACCATGGGTTGAACTTTGGGGCGACTGGCTCCATCGCGTATACGTCCCTCAGTGCATGCTTCAGCTCCCTTTTGGGTATGTGGGTTGCGTATATCATGTTCACCGTCCGCACTTGTGGGAGAAAGCCCTTCTGTCCTCTATTGTTCGGCGGCCGGGGCTCCTCCTCGTCATCTCTATGCAGCCCCTTGTCGTTGTTTTCGGCATTTATCTTGCCTGCCTACTTGAACACCCAACAGTCCCTGTAGGTGTGGTTGGCTGGTTTTTCGGGGGTGCCGTGTATCTGGCACGAGCGATCGAGTATTCTGTCCAAATTGGAAGGGCCCTGAGTATTTCTTTTAAAAGTCTTTTTCCGCTGACCGGGTTTAGAGCCTCTGAATCCGGCATTGACTGCCGTATCTTCAGTATTATCACCGTTAGTGCGACGCTTGTGCTTATTGCGACGCGACCTGCCGTTGCTGTCCTTGGTATCCGAACTACCAGGGTTTTTGGTCAGGTTGTTACTGTGAGCTAGCCAGCTGTCCTCTCCCATGCAGAAGCGGGTCATGAGTGATGTGAGGGCTGCCATGGATTTCGGCTTTTCCTGTCCTAGGTGCCGGGCAAGCCACTCGTTGCGGATGTTATGTTTGAAGGCTGCAAGGGCCTCTGCATCCGGACAGTCGACAATTTGATTTTTCTTGGTTAAGAACCGTGTCCCGAATTGTCTGGCCGATTCATCTGGCTGCTGAATTATGTGGCTTAGGTCATCAGCGTCTGGTGGTCGCACATATGTGCCCTGGAAGTTATCAAGGAATACGGCTTCCAGGTCTTCCCAACAACCAATTGATTCTGCTGGCAAGCTGTTGAGCCAATGCCGAGCTGGTCCTTTAAGCTTGAGCGGGAGGTATTTGATGGCGTGTAGATCATCACTGCGGGCCATGTGGATGTGAAGGAGATAGTCCTCGATCCAAACCGCAGGATCTGTTGTGCCGTCGTATGATTCAATGTTTACGGGTTTGAAACCCTCGGGGATTTGATGATCCATTACTTCGTCTGTGAAGCATAGTGGGTGTGCGGCGCCTCTGCATTGGGCTATATCACGACGCAGCTCAAATGAGCTTTTGTCTACTGTGTTCGGCCCGACCGGAATTGCTGTATCCGGCGTGACGGTTGTCATCACGTATCGTGGGGCACCCACGCGATCCGTAGATTAATCTTATTTGTCTTGCCTTGTCCTCCAATATGTCTCGCAAGTCTGGTGCATTCCCTCGTGGCTTTGTACTTTTCGAGCGACGCCGGGGTGCGGCTTTAGTGGAGGGCCTAAAGGCCTCTCTGTCGCGGCCACGAGATGGCCGGTCGGCAGCATCATGCACTGGTGATGTAGGTTTGGGTGCTTCCTCCTCTAATTGGGGTAGCAGCCTGCGTTTTGGGTAGCTCTTGGAGGGGCGATCGAGTTTGTACTCTTCGGCTGCAAGGACTTCGGTCCATCTGTCAGCTAGCAAGTCTTGGTCAGCTCTAAGCTGCTGCTGCTTTTTCTTGAGGCTGCTTGCCGTGGCCATAAGCCTGCGCTTGAAACGCTCTTGTTCGACGGGATCCTCGGGCATGACAAATTCGTCGTCGTCGAGGCTTGCTTCATCTTAGGAGGGAGGCATATAATTATCACCCTCTACCTCTCTGTCTGCCTCTCTATCATGAGGGCTAGCTTCTCCCTCCTCCTGTGCTGAATCCTGTTGGAGGGGGTTGTCTTCAGCACTGTCTGGGGTGTTATTATCTCCCGTGCCGGAATCACCGTTTTTGTTGTGGCGGGATTTAGAGCGGCGCCACTGACGCCGACACTTGGGCTGTTTCTTGGAGGGGTCATCCTCCGCTGTTCCATTGCCATTCCCATCTTTTGGGATGTCCACCATGTATATGTCGTATGACGAGGTGGCCTTCCAGTGCCCTGTAGGCGCTGGTTCTTGGTTGTCTCCTGCATCGTCGTCCATACCGTCGATGTCTTCGGAGTCGAAGTCGAGCATGTCGGTTAAATCATCGACAGTGGCTACAAAGTGGGTGGTGGGTGGGCATTGAATTTCTTCGTCGTCCGCATCCCAACCTTCCTGACCATAGTCCGGCCAGGGCTCTCCTGATAAAGAAAGAGACTTTAGTGAATTCAGGATGTCGCCAAAGGGCGAGTGCTAAAAGATGTCCGTGGCAATGAACTCCATAACCGGCGCCCAATCGGATTTGATTGGCAGTGGCGCGGGAGGTTCGGAGTCCGGAGAGGAGTCAGGCACCTCGGAGTCACGGGCTTTGCGAAGGACAGGAATGGTGTTCGGCTCAATCGCCATAGAGATCGTAGCCCCTGAGGCGGTGTCCAGCCACTCGTCCTCGACGGGCGAAGTCGGCTCCGAGCTAGGGGTCGGAGCGGACGCTGGTGCGGCCTCCAGGGTACTGTCCGGCGGCAGAGCTAGATCATACCCATCGAGACGGTGCGGCGCGCTTGGCTGTGGCTCGAATCCGTCAAAGATCAAGTCTCCGCGGATGTCAGCCGTGTAGTTCAACCTCCCAAATCTGACCTGATGGCCAGGGGCGTAGCTTTCAATCTGCTCCAAATGGCCAAGTGAATTGGCCCGCAGTGCAAAGCCGCCGAATACGAAGATCTGTCCAGGGAGAAAAGTCTCACCCTAGACCACATCGTTGTTGATGATCGAAGGAGCCATCGGGCCTAAAGGTGATGACACAGAGGAACTCTCAATGAAAGCACCAATGTCGGTGTCAAAACCGGCGGATCTCGGGTAGGGGGTCCTGAACTGTGCGTCTAGGCGGATGGTAACAGGAGACAAGGGACACGATGTTTTTACCCAGGTTCGGGCCCTCTCGGTGGAGGTCAAACCCTACTCCTGCTTGATTAATATTGATGATATGGGTAGTACAAGAGTAGATCTACCACGAGATCAAAGAGTCTAAACCCTAGAAGCTAGCCTATGGTATGATTGTTGTTCGTCCTATGGACTAAAACCCTCCGGTTTATATAGACACCGGAGAGGGCTAGGGTTACACAGAGTCGGTTACAATGGTAGGAGATCTACATATCTGTATTGCCAAGCTTGCCTTCTACGCCAAGGAAAGTCCTATCCGGACACGGGACGGAGTCTTCAATCTTGTATCTTCATAGTCTAGGAGTCCGGCCAACGGTGATTGTCCGGCCATACGGACACCCCCTAATCCAGGACTCCCTCAGTTACCGTTTCGGTTCAACAAGACCAAGACCAGCAGACCGGCAGGATAGAGGTCATCGTGGAGCCCAGGACGGCGTCACCACCAGAGCCTTTGGCAGTCGAAGACCAACTTTAGTTAGGATAAGTGTACTAGATGTTCCCCTTCAAAATGGCCAATTGTTGGCGCCCTTCCCACTCATTATTTGGGAAGAGGCCCAGGGCCTCCCTCGATAAATAGAGCTAGCCACCACAGGACAGAGGGGGATCGATCTGAGAGAGAGAGAGAGAGAGAGAGAGAGAGAAGCGACTGAACTCACCCAAGCAGTTCATCGCACCAGCTCAAAAACAGCCCTCGTGAGGCTGTTCTCCCTTTGTATTGTTCATCATTAGCCCCTGAGGCAATCCACCACACCACACACTGGAGTAGGGTATTTCACCACAATGGTGGCCTGAACCAGTATAAATCTCGTGTCCCTTGTGTGTTCTTCTTTCTAGCCTAGATCCTTTGCGAGACTTCGAGACGTGACCTGGTAGGGGAAAGATCTTCGTGCGCACCCCAGAGTTCGAACCTCAAGGGTCTGCCGGAACCTGAAATATGACAAGGGGGCTCTCTCCCCCTTGCTTCCGGTGGCGTCGGAGCGCTGCCGGGGGCCATCATCATCACCGCGATCTTCACCAACACCTCCGCCATCTTCACCAACATCTCCATCACCTTCCCCCTTCTATCTACAGCAGTCCACTCTCCCGCAACCCGTTGTACCCTCTACTTGAACATGGTGCTTTATGCTTCATATTATTATCCAATGATGTGTTGCCATCCTATGATGTCTGAGTAGATTTTCGTTGTCCTATCGGTGATTGATGAATTGCTATGATTGGTTTGAGTTGCATGTATTATTATTGGTGTTGTCCTATTGTGCTCTCCGTGTCGCATAGCGTGAGGATTCAGCTGTAGGGTTTGCAATATGTTTATGATTTGCTTATGGTGGGTGGCGTGGTGTGAAGCATCAGACCCAAGTAAGTAGGTTGTTTGCGTATGGGATAAAGGGGACTTGATGCTTTAATGCTATGGTTGGGTTTTACCTTAATGATCTTTAGTAGTTGCGGATGCTTGCTAGAGTTCCAATCATAAGTGCATATGATCCAAGAAGAGAAAGTATGTTAGCTTATGCCTCTCCGTCAAATAGTATTGCAATATTGATTACCGGTCTAGTAACGTAGTCAATTGCTTAGGGACAATTTCACAACTCCTACCACCACTTTTCCACACTCGCTATATTTACTTTATTGCTTCTTTATCTAAACAGGCCCTAGTTTATATTTACGTGCTCTTTATTATCTTGCAAACCTATCCAACAACACTTGCAAAGTCCTTCTAGTTTCATACTTGTTCTAGGTAAAGCGAACACTAAGCGTGCGTAGAGTTGTATCAGCGGCAGATAGGACTTGAGAGAATATTTGTTCTACCTTTAGCTCCTTGTTGGTTTCGATACTCTTACTTATCGAAAGAGGCTACAATTATTCTGTATACTTGCGGGTAATCATCAGCTCGGTTCGACGGGCTTGAATTTCATCATGTGGTCCTAGAAACAATCAAGCGGCGGATATCCTCGCTCGCATCGGTGCTAAGCGCGACCCCGTCCCACCTAATATCTTCTTGGAAAGGCTGTTCGAGCCATCCGTGGTGTGGCAAGGGGAGACCGGCAATACTAGTTCGGATCCGACCACAACCCCAGAGCCCGAACACTCTGACATAATTGGAGGCTCCGCCACTGAAATAACACCTTCGGCCCACGTAATCATGGCTATCATCGCCCCTGGAGCAAACCCTTCTTAGCCTACCTAAATAGGCAAGAACTCCCCGAGGACCAAAATGAGGCACGTTGCATTGTGCGGCGCTCTAAAGCCTACAAGGTCCACGAGGGAGAGCTTTATAAGAAAAGTGCTATCGGAGTACTCCAAAGATGTATATCCGAAGAGGAAGGGTGGCAGCTCTTGGCCGAAATTCATGTTGGACTAGGCGGCCACCACGCCGCAGCTCGTGCCCTTGTAAGCAAGGCCTTCCGTACATGTTTCTACTGGCCGACAGCCCGAGCCGACGCACGGGACCTCGTCCAACATTGCGTCGGTTGCCAGCTCTTCGCCAACCAAAGCCATATGCCACCTACCGCACTCCAAACAATCCCCATAACTTGGCCCTTTGCGGTCTGGGGGCTCGATATGGTCGGACCCCTTAATGGAGGAAGCCATAAGAAAAAATACATGTTGGTCATGGTGGATATATTCACCAAATGGATAGAGGCCAAACCAGTTAAAACAGCCGAATCCGGACCAGTGATAGACTTCATATCAGGGGTCGTGCACCGTTACGGTGTCCCCCACAGCATCATCACCGACAATGGCTCCAACTTCACAGCCGACAAGGTAAAAACTTGGTGCGGCAACATGGGCATTAAGCTCGATTACGCCTCCGTCTATCATCCCCAAACTAACGGTCAAGTCGAACGAGCAAATGGTCTTATTATGAGCGGCATCAAACCGAGACTAGTGTGATCCCTGAAGGAATCAGACACGCACTGGGTCTAGGAGCTCGACTCCATACTATGGGGACTGCAGACCACGCCTAATCGTACTACCAGATGCACACCATTTTTCATGGTGTACGGCGCAGAGGCGGTATTGCCTTGCGAGATCATTCATGACTCACCTCGAATATGCATGTATGAAGAGAGAGAAGCCGAGCTTGATCGGCAGGGTAGTTTAGATGCCCTGGAGGAGGAGCACAACGTTGCAAAAGCCCATTCCGCATTCTATCAGCAACAGGTTGGAAGGTATCAAAGCAGAGAAGTACGGGCCAAAACCTATAACGTTGGTGAACTCGTTCTAGGCCTACCGGAGAAGAAAAAGGACAAGCTCAAGCCCAAGTGGGAGGGTCCCTTCATCATTGATAAAGTTCCCATCGGAGGAGCGTACCGCCTGCGTGATGCATCAGATAATCGACTCGAGCCGAACCCATGGAACGCGGTCAGACTCCGAAGATTCTATGCCTAGCGCCGAACTCTGTGTTCGTCTCCTTCCCTCCGCCTTTTTTAAGTTATACCCTCTTTCTTTCTTTCTTTCTTTTTTTATGGCCCCAAAAGCTTTAAGTGTGACTCGACTAAACACTCTTGGCATGCTATGCACGCTCACTATACCTTGGGGCTTCTTATACAGAAGCTTAATATAATTACCTTCAGGGCATCATGCCCACTGCATATGTGTCACTTTTCCATATGTACCTTTTCCTCACCATTATATTAATCGATATGACTTAAGTTTTGGCCAAGCTGGGTTGCCTGGCTCCTGTGTTTATGCCCTACGTTCTCATTAGTTCGGCTAGGGCATAAGGGGAGCACCTCTGCGATTGTTACTGTCGGGTACGCCAGACGTGTACCTCAGACTGGGTGAAGCCGAAAGCTAGCGTTCTTAAGAGAATATTCGGGTGGTGAACTAAAGATGTTTCTTACCAATTACAATACAAACCCCAGATGTTTCATATACTGTGTCTCTGTTCACAGTTCGGGCATGCACATTAATGCATGCGTACCCAGGGAAAGGAACCCTTAACGGAACTATTCTCCCTGGAAGATGTTTCTTACTATCCATGTAATATAACATAGCTAGTTGGGTACTTGTCTGTTCAAGCACTTATGACCCCTACGCCTGGTTTCCACGCGTACCCCAATTTACATAACTGAGCGGGTATTCGGAAACACTCCGGACTGTCGGGTCCAGAGGCTGAAGCGAAAAGGTCCGCCATGACGAATGATTTACAATCCAGCTAGGGACAAAATATGTCAATTGAAGTACACGGTCACTTAGACCCACATACTTCTTCTTCTATACCATCCAACAGGTTGTCTAGCCTACAATCCTATTGGGAGTACTTTGCGGCTAATCCTACTTGGTCATATACCATACTAACGGGAATCTCTTTCCCATCTGACCCTACAGGTCCAACCAGGGCCATGTGATTTGGATCGAGCTTGGTGTACCATGTTCTCACCGTGGCCCAAGCTTCCCTCGCACCTTGTCGACAGGCAGATATCTTCCATAAATGGAAGCACCGTCGTGCTCCCTTGAGCAGCTCTACAAGCTCCCCCATGCTTCCTCGTAGGGAGGCGGATGGCCACAAGGCCTGAGCAATAGCCTGCATCACCTGCCGAACTTGTTCGTGCAGTTGCGAAAGCTCTTGCAGACGATCGCCTACGGATCCGGGCATCTCCTCTTCAGGACGACCAGTTAGTATACCTACAGACACAATTCTGTTAGCCTGTTTCTTCGCCGACCTGTATAAAGGTTCGTTTGAGCACATACTAAAAATGCCGCGTTGAAGCCTCTTATTCTCCTTCAAGGAGTCAGCAAGATGGGCCCGAACATCTTATAATTCCACGCCCAGCCGGGTATTGGCATCCTGGAGATCGTTTTTCTCTCGCCTGACCCGTGTAAGTACACGCTCGCCAGCCTCTAGTTGTCGTTGAGCTCGTTGTTCATCCTCTTGTAGGATCTCCGGATTCACTTCAGGATTGCCTGCGGAATCTATTATTAGATCTGCAAACATGCCGAATACCAAATGGTACACGTAATTACACTTTTTATCGATCAAGGAAAATATTACCAGATGAGGCCTTCTTGGATTCCTCCATTTCGGCAGTTGCAGCCCTTAGCTGGGCCTTACACTCCTCCAACTCTTGAGACAAATGGGTATTCTTCTCTGTAAGAACCTATTCATACAAAGATCCTTAAATCAGTTGTACCAACTGTTTCAAGTCTCAGGGGCTACTGATATACATAATTATCAGATTTTGCTTACCCGTATATCTTTTAAATACTGGTCTGTGGCTCTAGCAAGCCCATCTTAAGCAGATCGGATGTACGCGTCTCCCGAGTTGAAGGCATTGAATGCCTCTTCGGAGAATTTAGGGTCGCGGAGTGCGGCCCGCCGACGCCGATGATTCATAGCGCTCTCCATTTTGGAATTTGTAGCGGATATTCTATCTGCTTCCTCCATAGGAGGATCGTCCGATGTCGTCCCCACGTCAGCCTCCACCCTCGAGGTCGGTTCTGGAGTCTGGCTGGTAGAGGCGTGATGAGCAGGTTCCCCGGATAAAGTCCGGCAAATACTCTTTCTACCAAGACATGGTGGACATTGTTATATTTTAAAGATGACAATCATGGAGCATGCTTCAAATCATACCTCTTCGAGGGTGGCTCGGTCATGTTCGCTTTTCTTTTAAGCCTACCCGGCTTGGGCGCCCCTTGTTGGTGAGTCGTTGCGGGTTCGGCACGGCGCACTGATGGCCTTCCCTATAAAGCGCAATACATGTGCGGCGGGGAAGGCGTAAAGAGGGGATCCTTTTCGGAAGTTAGGACTCTTGTTTTACTTACATATGATGTAGGAAGTAGGCCGGGATAGTCGGCAATGATGGCCACCAAGGTGTCGTCACAGCTTGCCTGGTAAAACATCATGTCGACGAGCTCCACAAATATGTCCGAATCTTCTTCGAGTCCGGGGTCAAGGGCCCGGTCGGGGTCCTCTGGCTGTGGAGGCGGGCTGTGGACCTCCCTCACAGCTTTTCGCAGTTCCTGTTATGGACTAGCAAGGTAAATATTTGCAATGAAAGATTGTGGGAATGAATAGAGTTGAGTAAAAGATAGCAACTAACCCAGCTAGGGGGGTTGTACATGGAAAATCCATCCCGTGGCTTAATACGGATGAACTCCTCCTCTTCTCCGTTATACAAATCGGACAATATTTTCGCCAGAGCGGTGGCGGAGTCCGGACCTTTCCGACCGCAGCGGGTGGCATCAACTTCTCCATTGAAGTGCCACATGGGATGCCCTCGACATCGAGTGGCTGCACCCCAAGATTATGCATATTGACATAACCTCGATTATTGTCAATCCAGATTTGGCAAGCGTCTTTATCCTGTCCATCAGCTGGAGGACCTCTCTGCTATCTTCCTCCTTGGGGCTCCGGGGGTGCCAGCTTCGGCGTTTCTTCAATGGGGTATTTGTGAACTCAGGAAGACCCATCCGGATAGGGTCAGGAAGGGAGACATCCGCTATGTAAAACCACTCGGAAGGCCAATCTTAGGATGTCTTCTTCGGAGTGCCGGACAGGTATCCAGTCCCGGCGATGCGCCATATCTCAGCTCCACCCACTTGGTATATTGATCCCTCCTGATTGCGAGGGACGAGGCAGAACAGCCTTTTCCATATCTCGAAATGAGCTTCACAGCCCAGAAATAGCTCAGAAAGGGCGACATAACCTGCGATGTGCAAGATGGAGGCAGGAGTGAAGTTGTGCAGCTGGAGGCCATAATACTCCAGGAGCCCGCGGAGGAACGGATGGATTGGAAATCCGATGCCCCTCAGCAAGTAAGGGACAAGGCGTACACGCTCCCCCTGGATGGGTTGGGAAAACTCTCTGCTTGCTCACCACCGTCAAAAGTAGCTAATCTGGCTCGAACGGGGACAAGATATGCAGGTGGGAGAAACCCCTGGGTCTGCAACTCTACCAATTGGCCGTGGGATACGGTACACTTCTCCCAATCACCTGGCTTAGCGCTATGGGAGCGAGAGGAGGAGCTGCGGTGGCCGGCCATGATGGGATGGTTTTTTCGGGCGCGCTCTGATGAATCCTCGCTTGGGGAGATGGTGTGATTTGGATCTGAGGATCCCCGTCTCTTTAATAGACGATTTATTTACATGGTCAGGGTGGCAACTGTAAAAATGTCCCACTTCTCGCATTCGCTCGACACGTGGAGACTGTCATTATTAAGGTGCAGAAGCAGATGAGTGCAACATTAAATGGGAAGCCGGACACTGCTAGTTACAACAGGTACTCTTGAGAATTTGGAGAAGAACCAGCCTTGCAATGCCGAAGACAATTTGCGTGCCGGACTCATCATCATTGAAGCCTGGTTCAGGGGCTACTGAGGGAGTCCTGGATTAGGGGGTCCTCGGACAGCCGGACTATATACTTATGTCAGACTGTTGGACTATGAAGATACAAGATTGAAGACTTCGTCCTGTGTCCGGGTGGGACCCTCCTTTGCGTGGAAGGCAAGCTCGGCAATTTGGATATGTAGATTTCCTTCTATGTAACCGACTCTGTGTAACCCTATCCCCCTCTGGTGTCTATATAAACTGGAGGGTTTAGTCCATAGGACAACAACAATCATAATCATAGGCTAGCTTCTAGGGTTAGCCTCTACGATATCGTGGTAGATCAACTCTTGCAATACTCATATCATCAAGATCAATCAAGCAGGAAGTAGGGTATTACCTCCATAGAGAGGGCCCGAACCTGGGTAAACATTGTGTCGCCCGCCTGGTATTACCATTAGCCTTAGACGCACAGTTCGGGACCCCCTACCTGAGATCCGCCGGTTTTGACACCAACAGACGCGTTCGCCTGCGGCCAGTTGCCTTTGAGCTCTTGAACCTTCCGCTTGTGCGACATCCGGTGCTTCTGTTATAAGAGTTGCACCTGTATTAATAATCCTGGTGTATGATTATGCTTTCTCGATAGAAGGGAACATTACCAGATGCCGCCCTCTTGGATTTCTCCTGTTCGGCGGTAGCTTTAGTCAGCTGGGCCTGACACTTTTTCAGCTCTTGAGACAACAGATTGTTCTTCTCTATGAGCATCTGGTCATATAACGATCCTTAAATCCGTTGTACCAATTGTTTCAAGTCTCGGGGGCTACTGGTATGTGATTATCAGTTCTGCACAAATGTGTACTTACCCGCATATCTTTCAAATACTGGTCTGTGGCTTTGGAAAGCCCATCTCAGGCAGCTTGGATGTATGCGTCACCCAAGTTGAAGGCATTGAAAGCTTCTTCTGAAAAACCAGGGTCACGAAGAGTGGCCCGCCGACGCCGATGATTCATGGCGCTTTCCACTTCAGAGTTTGTGGCGGATATTTTATCCGAATCCTCCGCATAAGGACAATCTGGATCTACTCCCGTGTTAGCCTCTGTCCCCGTGGCAGGGTCCGGAAACCGGCTAGTGGAGGCTTGGCCGGCAGGGTCCCCGGACATAGTCCGGCGAATGTTCTTCCTGTTAAGACACAACGGGTAGTGTCATACTTTAAGATGACGGCCATGGTGCATATTTGAAACCATACCTGTTCAATGAAGGCTTGGCCATATTTCTATTTGCCTTCCTCTTCGGAAGCCCGCCGATCGTAGGTGTCGCCTTCTTGCACGCCAATCGCCTCCCCTTTAGAGCATAATATAGTGTGGTGGGTAAGGCAGAAAGAGGGAATTCAATCAAAGGGTAACTCTCTGGATCACTTACATGTGTTGCGGGAAGAAGGCCGGGATAGTCGACAATGAAGGCCACTTCGATGCCATCACAGCTCGCCTGGGAAAACCCCCCTTCCCCGAGCTCCACAAATATATCCGGATCCTCTTCGAATCCGGGGTCGAGGGACCTGTTATGGTCCTCTGGCTGTGGTGCAGGGTTGTGGATTTCCTTGGTGACTTTCCGCCATTCCTGTTATAAATGACGGATTAATATTTGAAAAAGGATTCAGGGAGTTGATGGAGTAGAGTAGTGGGACGGAAACTCACCCAGCTGGGAGGGTTATACATGGAAAATCCATCCCTGGGCTTAATATGGATGAACTCCTCCTCCTTCCCTTTATATAATTCGAACAGTATTTTCGCCAAAGCAGCGCAAGTGTCCGGACCCTTCCGACCGTAGCGGGTGGCGTCATCTTATCCATTGAAGTGGCACATGGGGCGTCCTCGGTATTGGAGGGGCTGAACTCCTCGCATTATGGATATCTCCATAACCTTGACTATTAACAATCCGGATCGAGCGAGCGTCTTTATCTTGCTCATCAGTTGGAGGACTTTCGTACTATCTTCCTCTCTGGGGCTCCAAGGACACCAGCTTAGGCGCTTCTTCAATGGAGTATTTGAATATTCGGGAAGACCCCTCCGGATTGGGTCAGGAAGGGATACATCTTCAATATAAAACCATTCGGAAGGCCATTCTTAGGGTGCCTTCTTCGGTGTGCCGGATAGGTATCCGGTTCCGGCAATGCGCCATATCTCGGATCCTCCCACTTGGAATATCGATCCCTTTTGATTACGAGGGATGAGGCAAAACAGCTACTTCCATAACCCAAAATGAGCCTCACGGCCCAGAAATAGCTCGCAAAGAGCGACATAACCCGCAATATGCAGGATGGAGGCAGGTGTGAAGTTATGCAGCTGGAGACCATAGTACTCCAGGAGCCCCCGGAGGAACGGATGGATTGGAAATCCGACGCCTCGCAACAAATAGGGAACAAAGCATACTCGTTCCCCCCTGGATGGGTGGGGGAACTTCTCCGCCTGCTCCCCACCATCGAAGGAAGCCAGTCCGGCTCGAATAGGGACTAAATCTATGGGGAGGAAATCCCTGGGTCTACAGCTTCACCAGTTGGTCGTGGGATACAGAACACTTTTCCCAATCACCCTGTTTGGGGCAGCGGGTGCGGGAGGAAGAGCTGGGAGCGCTAGCCATGTTGGGAAGGTTTTCTGCGAGCAAGCTCTGAGGATTTCTCCATTGGGAAGATGGGGTGGATTGGATCTGAAGATCCCCATATCTTTAATAGACAATTTTCTTATCTGGTTAGGGTGGTAAATGTAAAAATGCCCCAGCCTCTCGTATTCGCTCAACACGTGGAAGCCAAAATCATGAAGGTGCAGAAGCCAAGGAGCGTGTCATTGAATAAAGGGCCGGGCACTGCTATTTAAGTCAGATACTTTGAAGTATTCGGAGAAGGAACCTGCCTTGCAATGCCGAAGACAATTTGCACGCCGGACTCATCGTCATTGAAGCCTGGTTCGGGGGCTACTGAGGGAGTCCTGGATTAGGGGGTCCTCGGACAGCCGGACTATGTATTGTGGTCGGACTGTTGGACTATGAAGATACAAGATAGAAGACTTTGTCCCGTGTCCGGGTGGGACTCTCCTTGGCGTGGAAGGCAAGCTTGGCGATTCAGATATGTAGATTCCTTTCTCTGTAACTGACTTAGTGTAACCCTAGCCCCCTCCGGTGTCTATATAAACCGGAGGGTTTAGTCCGTAGGACAACAATCATAATCTCATAGGCTAGACTTCTAGGGTTTAGTCATTACGAACTTGTGGTAGATCAACTCTTGTAATACTCATATTCATCAAGATCAATCAAGCAGGAAGTAGGGTATTACCTCCATAGAGAGGGCCCGAACCTGGGTAAACATCGTGTCCCCCGCCTCCTGTTACCATCAGCCTTAGACACACAGTTCGGGACCCCCTACCCGAGATCCGCCGGTTTTGACACCGATAATGGGGTTGTCTACGAAATTTAGCAAGATTAAAGTCATGAGACATATCCCCCAGACCAACAGTGACAATATCTTATTCGCAATCTATCCTAGCATTGAGAGTATTCAAGAAGGGTCTACCAAATATAATGGGACAAAAGTCATCTTGTGGGGAAGCAAGAACAAGAAAATCAGCAGGATATTTAACTTTCCCACACAAGACTTCAACATCTCTAACAATCCCAATTGGTGAAATGGTATCTCTATTGGCAAGCTTAATAGTAACATCAATATCTTCTATCTCAGCAGGTGCAATATCATGCATAATTACTTTGTATAAAGTATAAGGTATTGCGCTCACAATCGCACCCATATCACATAAGCCATGATAACAATGATCTCCTATTTTAACTGAAACAACAGGCATGCCAACTACAGGTCTATGTTTATTTTTAGTATCAGGTCTAGCAATTCTAGCAGCTTCATCACAGAAGTAAATAACATGCCCATCTATATTATCGACCAAGAGATCTTTAACCATAGCAATAGTAGGTTCAACTTTAATTTGCTCAGGGGGTGTAGGTGTTCTAGCATTACTTTTACGAACAACAGTTGAAGCTTTAGCATGATCCTTTATTCTAACAAGGAAAGGTGGTTTCTTAATATAAGCAGTAGGAACAATAGGATCAACATTATAAGTAATAGTTTTCTCTTCAACTTTAATAGGTTCTACTACTTTCACTTCAATGGGTGGATGATATTTAAACCACTTCTCCTTAGGGAGATCAACATGAGTAGCAAATGATTCACAGAAAGAAGCTACTATCTCAGAGTCAAGTCCATATTTAGTGCTAAATTCACGAAAAGCATCGGTATCCATAAAAGATTTAACACAAACAAACTTAGGTGTTATACCTGACTCCTTACCTTCGTCGAGTTCCCAATCTTCAGAGTTGCATTTAATTCTTTCCAATAAATCCCATCTGAATTCGATAGTCTTCATCATAAATGTTGGGTTCTACGTAGGATGTGTTGACTGCACATTAAAATTTCCTACACGTAGAACATCCAGGAACATGCTATGGGAGATGGATCACAGTTCGTTACCACTAGACGCGCAGTGCCGTGCAGTGGAAGAAGAGTTGGGGCAGCGCGTCCGCGTGGATCGTCTCCTCCTCGTTTGATTTCCCTCGAACAGCCGGTCATTCGATCCCACGTACAAGTTCGCCGGAGCGGCGCAAGTGCACCGCCTCTAACGGTATCAGCGCGTGTAGGAGGAACACCGTGCGGCGGACTGCTAGGTCCGATCACACAGTCGACGGCAAGTGGAGGTGGCTATTCTCAACACATGCAAACCCTAGTGACAGCGCCGAAGTGAACAACAACATGAATGTGCCGCACCTCCACTTTATATAGGCGTCCATCGCAGGCTCAACACTTGGGCCTCGCACGGACCCTAAAGCCTAAAGTCTACTCGGTCACGTTCCAAGTCCAGCTCGGATCACATCCGACTAGTGTCCTCCGAACCGACCTCATAGGTTCCTTCACTTAAGTGCGCGACCCCTTAGGTTCAAGTCGGCTTGGTCACAGTTCGGATCACCTCCGACCTACACGGTTGGTAGCGGCCTCTAGCAAAGCGTGCCGACCACCAAGCAGACTATGAAGCTGGTTAGGCGAACCTATACAGCGTATCACACTTCTATTCCCTTTGCCTCACAATATGTGTTGTCGGGCTCAAGGCGAGACTGTCATCCTTGTGCTGGCCCGACCTCTTTCTCGTTCCAGTGATACTGACCACTATCCGGATTATCTCATAATCCTTGTTGCTTGGCCATGCTTATCCTGGTCGGATCACACGAGGGGCCTAGAGTATATCTCTCCTGATCGGAGGGGCAAATCCCATCTTGCTCGACCATGTCTCGCAGTATGGGAGTGGACAAACCCGAAACCTACCTTTGTAACTACCTAGTCACGGAGTAGCGTTTGGTCGGCCCAAAGTAAGTCTGTTACCATCCCGAGTACATGCGTCAGCTCAGGTCTTAGGACATAGAGCGTATGTTGTACTAGAGACTCATAGATGACATATCGCTGCGTCTCATAGTTGGGTCTGTCCGACTCAGACCTTATCTTGACTCAGATTCGACTACGTCGAATCTGACCAGATCCTTTCCAAGTCCATACTATCCGGTTAGCATCCAATGCTCCATGGCTAGTGAGACCGAGCCATCCACCGTGTCATATGCTAGTCTAGTCGGCTACATGTCCACACAGCCCTTTCGACTAGGGACCTTTTAGGACAGTCATCAGACAATGCATAGTCCCACAAACAAGTCACGTATTTCTGATACACATCATTGATAATGTCCAAGGACTATCTTTATTCATAAACACATGGGAAATATCATCATACATGATTGCCTCTAGGGCATATCTCCAACAGTCTCCCACTTGCACTAGAGTCAATCAAATAGACATCAAATGCCCATAGCTCTAACGTGCCCCTCATGCTTGGGTTGTGGAAGTGGCTTAGTTAACGGATCTGCAACATTTGCATCCGTGTGAATCTTGCATAACTCTACATCACCATTCTTTACGATCTTTCGTATCAGGTGGTATTTCTGATCTATTGTTCTGACCTTGTGGTGATTCCTCGGCTCCTTGGCTTGTGCGATGGCACCAGAATTATCACAATAAAGGTCCAACAGTTTCATCGGGGCTGGGAAAATACCAAGATCATCCAGAAAATGCCAGATCCAAACACCTTCCTTTGCAGCTTCACAAGCCGCAATGTATTCGGCTTCTGTGGTAGAATCGGCCAACGTATCCTGTTTGGAACTCATCCAGTGCACTGCCCCTCCGTTCAGGACGTACACGAATCTAGACTGTGATCGACAATCATCTCTATCGGTTTGGAAACTAGCATCGGCGTAACCCCTTACGACAAGCTCTTCCTCACCTCCATAAACTAGGAACATCTCTTTAGTCCTTTTCAGGTACTTCAAAATAGTCTTTACCGCTGCCCAATGACTCTCACCTGGGTTTGCCTGGTATCTACTTGTTAGGCTTATTGCAAAAGCAACATCAGGCCTTGTACATATCATGGCATACATGATGGATCCGATTGCCGAGGCATATAGAATCCTACTCATCCTACTTCGCTTATCAGATGTCGAAGGACTCTGAGTCTCGCTTAGCCTTATACCATGTGAGAGTGGCAAGAACCCTTTCTTCGCCTCACTCATGCTGAACCGCTTCAACACTTTATCTATGTGCGTGCTCTGGCTCAAGCCGAGCAGCCTCCTCGATCTATCTCTATAGATCTTAATGCCTAAAATATAGACTGCCTCACCAAGGTCCTTCATCGAAAACATGCCATTCAATGACTCCTTGACCGAGTTCAGCATCGAAACATCGTTCCCGATCAGTAGTATGTCGTCCACATACAAGATCAAAAACACTATCGAGCTCCCACCTAACTTCTTGTATAAACAAGAGTCCTCTTCGCTTTGGATGAAACCGAGACCAATGACGACCTCATCAAAACGAATGTTCCAACTCCGAGATGCTTGCTTCAACCCATAAATGGATCTCTTGAGCTTGCATACCTTACTAGCGCTAGTCGGATCAACAAAACCCTCGGGTTGTATCATATACACGTCCTAGGTTAAATTTCCGTGAAGGAAAGCCGTCTTGACATCCATATGCCATATCTCGTAATCGATATATGCAGCTATAGCTAGTACGATCCTCACCGATTTCAGCATTGCTACCGGTGAGTAAGTCTCATCATAGTCAATTCCTTGAACTTGTCCATAACCTTTAGAAACAAGCTAAGCTTTGTGGATCTGAACATTTCCATCCACATCGGTTTTCTTCTTAAAGAGCCATTTGCAACCAATGGCAGTTACGCCAGGTGGTGGATCAACCAAGTCCCAGACTTGATTCTCATCCATGGACTTTAATTCGGATCTCATGGCCTCCAGCCATGCCTCGAAATCTGGGATCACCATCGCCTCCGCATACATGGCCGGCTCGTCACTTTCTAGCAACAATACATCACGCACTCTGCGCAATCTTTCCGACCTCCGTGGTTCCGGTGCCGCTTCCACTACGGGTTCCCTGACTGACTCCGATATGATCTCATCACCAGCCGAGCCGTCCTCGAGTTGTCCTCGAATTTCTTCAAGTCGAACCGTCCTCCCACTGGCCTCCCGACTGAGAAACTCTTTCTCAAGGAAAACCCCATTCCGAGCAACAAACACTTTGTTCTCTTCCCGGTTGTAGAAGCTATATCCCAAGGTTTCCCTTAGATATCCTACGAGTATCACACTTAACAGGGTACCATCAAAATCCGTAGACAAGACACCACATGAGATGTGGACCGGGAAGAGTCCCAGTTTGGCTTTTCTGAAGATTTGGGGTTGTGAAGCATTTGGCAAGCGACTTATGTCAGACAAGCTTACACCTAAATCTTCAGAAAAGTCAAACTGCGACTCTTCCCGATCCACATCTCATGTGGTGTCTTGTCTGCGGATTTTGATTTACCCTTGTCATTCTGGGGATATAGTGATCTTCGGAAAAGTCAAACTGGGACTCTTCCCGGTCCACATCTCATGTGGTGTCTTGTCTACGGATTTTGATGGTGCCCTGTTAAGTGTGAAAGCTGCAGTTTCTATAGCGTATCCCCAGAATGACAAGGGTAAATCCGATTTGCTCATCATTGACCGGACCATGTCCAACAAGGTCCTATTCCTCCGTTCAGACACGTCGTTTCTCTGTGGCGTACCTGGAGGTGTGAGCTGAGGTATTATACCTCGGCTTTTCAGATGATCATCAAACTCCTGGCTCATGTACTCACCTCCACGATCTGATCATAGAAGCTTTATTGTCTTGCCGAGCTGATTCTCAACCTCATTCTAAAACTCTTTTAAATTTTCAAAAGTTTCTCACTTGTGCCTCATCAAATAGATATATCCGTATCTACTCAAGTCGTCGGTAAAAGTCACGAAGTACTGATAGCCACCTCTGGCAGTTGTGCTCATTGGACCACACACATCACTATGTATAAGTTCCAATAGCTCCGACGTCCTCTCGCAACTCTTTGCGAAAGGAGACTTAGTCATCTTGCCGAGCAAGCATGATTCACATGTCTCGAACGACCCGAAGTCGGACGAAGTTAGGAGCCCATCATCATGGAGCTTCTTCATGCGTTTCAGATTAATGTGTCCAAGCCGGCAATGCCAGAAGTATGTCGGATTTATCTCATTAGGCTTATGCCTCTTGACATTCACATTATAGATAGGTTCCGTTTCCAGATTCAAAATGAATAGCCCATTAATAATGGATGCATAGTCGTGAAACATACCATTCAAAAATATCGAACAACCATTGTCCTTTAAATTGAATTCATAACCTTGACTCATCAAACATGAGGCAGAAATAATGTTCCGACTAAGTGCAGGAATGTAATAACGATTATTCAATTCCATAATGCATCCGGAAGGAAGCTGGAGCTGCATCGTGCCGACCTCCAACGAAGCAACTCTTGCCTTTGTTGCCAACCCTGATGTCAATCTCCCCTTGTGCCACACGCCTAGTTCTTACCAGCCCCTCCATCGAGTTGCAAATATGAACAACCGATCTGGTATCAAATACCCAAGAGCTACTAGGTATGTCAGCAAGGTAAATGTCTATAACATATGCAACAAGTGTACCTTTGCCCGAAGAAGCATTTCCGGCCTTCTTGCCATGCTCTGCAAGCCACTTGCTACAGTTCCTCTTCCAGTGACCGGTCTCCTTGCAGTGATAGCAAACGGTCTTCGAGTCCGGTCTAGACTTCGATGCAGTGGCGGAGGTTACCGTCTCCGTGCCCTTTGCCTTAGCCTTTTTCTTGGACCAACTCTTCTTGAACTTAGCCGATTTCTGCACCATCAACACTTGATGCGTGCCTTTCTTAATATCCTGCTCTGTCACTTTGAGCATCCCATTCAATTCAGTGAGCTTCTTATCCATGCCATGCATATGATAGTTCGAGATGAATGTCCCATAGCTGGGCGTAAGAGAACCCAGAACAGCATCAGTAGCCAGCTCATCCAAGAGCGGGAAGCCCAAACGATCCAAAGCTTGCACATATCCGATCATCTTGATCACATGCGGGCTTAGTGGACCACCTTCCTTCAGCTTGCAATCCATCAAGGATCGCCAGAGGTTGAACCTTTCGGTCCTAGCCTGTGTCTGAAACATGCTCTTGAGACTCTCGATCATATCGTAAGCCTCAACATTTTCGAAATGCTGTTGCAAATCGGGCTCCATACAAGCTAGCATCAGACGGTTGATCTCCGTTGATTCATCAACGAGTTTAGGCATTCTTAGTTGTGGCATTAGCATTATCGGCAGGTTCCTCTGGAAGTGGATCCTCTAGAACATGTTCCTTTTATCGTGCTTGAGAACAATTCTCAGATTTCTACACCAGGTGGTAAAGTTTGTTCCATTCAGTTTATCCTTTTCCAGAATTGATTTCAATGCAAAGTTGGGTTGAGAAGGTGGTGCCATTGATCTACAACAGAAAATATGCAATCACTTAGCAATGTGTTTATGTAGAGTAATTCAAGCCTAAACAGAAATACTCCCACTGAAGTCAGCATCCCTCCGCAAACTGTCAGTGATTCAGGATCCGACTAGCGCATGGGACTAGTGAGCTTTAGCATCACTTCTAACCAACATACCTATCCGGTAAGCAACTCCTTTCTAATCGTATCTCTATACGACTCCTGTCGTTCAGGAAGGTATCTCATACCTCAGCTCCCGACCTTCTTTGCCACAAGGCCCAAAACCGTTTTGATAGCCTTGTCAAGTTAACCTGATGCAGTGCATGTCTGTGTCTCACATGAACCCTTCAGTTCAAGGACACCCAGCAGCACCCCAATTTTATGAGCCCACTACTAGACGTACTTGACGTGCGAAGGTGCAACATCGGGGATGGCAATTCGCTTGATATTCATGAGGGATCATTCTACCATTCTAACATGCATAGAAACAAAGAAGCATAACAATCACAAATAAACACATATTGTGAAATGGTATGGCTCCTTCATGGACGTTCTTCCAGGTCGGCTCCGACTCCGATGACCATCTACGAACTCCATCTTGTTTGTCACGCCGGGACGCCAAGCCACCAACCTGATCTCTATTATCCAACTACTACAACTAGTAATGAATTTTACATAGAGTCACAAATCGACACGCAGGTCGTTATACAATATAATGACAGCACTTTGGCTCCTGCCGGCTGACAAACATGACATGCAGGCCACGTATAAATTACACACATGCATCACATACACATGAGCCATTCTATTCACATCAAACCTGCAAAACAAAGTTATGCATAGAATCGCATTCTACCGGTTTGTGTGTCCGGTACGAAATACACGGTGCTACGCACATGGCGGATACCGACCGATAGGGGTAGGTTGTGTCACGACCTCATCGACTCTAATCATCAGAAAACATAGCCTCTTAAATCTCCATGTGCAATTGATCTCATCAACCGTGCACATAGCCGATCTCATTAAGGACAACAGATCTCATCTGCTGCCTCCACATATCTAATATGCATACGATCTAAATCAAAATCCTATAGCAGAGGCTCTGATACCACTATTGGGTTCTATGTAGGGTGCGTCGACTGCAAATTAAAATTTCCTACGCGTAGAACATCCAGGAACATGCTACGGGAGATGGATCATAGTTCATTACCACTAGACGCGCGGTGCCGTGCAGCGGAAGAAGAGCTGGGGCAGCGCGTCTGCGTGGATCGTCTCCTCCTCGTCCGATTTCCCTCGAACAGCCGGTCGTCCGATCCCACATACAAGTGCACCACCTCTAACAGTATCCGCTCATGCAGGAGGAACACCGTGCGGCGGACTGCTAGGTCCGATCACACAGTCGGCGGCGAGTGGAGGTGGCTATTCGCAACACATGCAAACCCTAGTGACAGCGCCGAAGTGAACAACAACATGAGTGTGCCGCACCTCCACTTTATATAGGCGTCCGTCGCGGGCTCAACACTTGGGCCTCACACGGACCCTAAAGCCCAAAGTCTACTCAGTCACATTCCAAGTCCAGCTCGGATCACATCCAACTAGTGTCCTCCGAACCGACCTCGTAGGTTCCTTCCCTTAAGCGCGCGACCCCTTAGGTTCAAGTCGGTTGGTCACAGTTCGGATCACCTCCGACTTGCACGGTTGGTAGCGGTCTCTAGCAAAGTGTGCTGACCACCAAGCAGACTATGAAGCTGGTTAGGCGAACCTATACAACATATCACACTTCTATTCCCTTTGCCTCACGATATGTGTTGTCGGGCTCAAGGCGAGACTGTCGTCCTTGTGCTAGCCCGACCTCTTTATCGTTCCAGTGATACTGATCACTATCCAAATTATCTCATAATCCTTGTCGCATGGCCATGCTTATCCTGGTCGGATCACACGAGGGGCCCAGAGTATATCTCTCCTGATCGGAGGGGCAAATCCCATCTTGCTCGACCATGTCTCGCAGGATGGGACTGGACAAACCAGAAACCTACCTTTGTAATTACCCAGTCAAGGTGTAGCATTTGGTCAGCCAAAAGTAAGTCTGTCACCATCCCGAGTACATGCGTCAGCTTAGGTCTTAGGACATAGAACGTATGTTGTACTAGAGACTCACAGATGACATATCGCTGCGTCTCATAGTTGGGTCTGTCCGACTCAGACCTTATCTCGACTCGGATTCGACTACGTTGAATCCGACCAGATCCTTTCCAAGTCCATACTATCCGGTTAGCATCCAATGATCCATGGATAGTGAGACCGAGCCATCCACCGTGTCATATGCTAGTCTAGTCGGCAACGCGTCCACACAGCCCTTTCGACTAGGGACCTTTTAGGACAGTCATCATACAATGCATAGTCCCACAAACAAGTCACGTACTTGCTGATATACATCATTGATAATGTCCGAGGACTATCTTTATTCATAAACACATAGGAAATATCATCATACATGATTTCCTCTAGGGCATATCTCCAACAATAAAAGAACCAGTACAAGAAGTATCGAGCATGGAGCGATTATTGAGAGAAAGACGGGCATAAAAATTTTAAATAATAGTTTCTCTTGAGAGCTCATGATTGGGGCATGAATATAACATTGACTTTAAGCCTCCCCCAAGCTTGAGTGATACTTTATCCTTCGCGAGGCCAAAAATTATATATATATAATTACGATCAATATGAACCAGATGCATAGGATAAAACTTCTGATGGAATTCCAATTTCAATCGGTTGTAGTTCCATGATCCAATATCATCGCATAGCCTAAATGTGACGCCCCCGATTCAATCGTACACTAATCATGCACGCAAATGTGTACGATCAAGATCAGGGACTCACGGGAAGATATCACAACACAACTCTAAAACATAAATAAGTCATACAAGCATCATAATACAAGCCAGGGCCCTCGAGGGCTCGAATACAAGTGCTCGATCATAGGCGAGTCGTGAAGCAACAATATCTGAGTACGGACATAAGTTAAACAAGTTTGCCTTAAGAAGGCTAGCACAAACCGGGATCTGACGAAGAGGTGCAGGCCTCCTGCACAGGATCCTCATAAACTACTCTGGTCATCGTCGTGACACACTGCACGTAGTAGTAGGCCCCTCCAATGTAGTAGTCGCCGCCGACGGTGGCGTCGCTCTGGGCTCCGAGATCTGGTTGCGACAACCAGAAAGAAGGAAAGCTGGGGAAAAGGGGGAGAAAGCAACCGTGATTACTCATCCAAAGTACTCGCAAGCAAGGAGCTACACTACTTATGCACGGGTATATGTGTAAGGAGGCAATATCAGTGGACTGAACTGCAGAATGCCAGAATAAGAGGGGGATAACTAATCATGTCGAAGACTACGCTTCTGGCAGCCTCCGTCTTGCAAAGATGTAGAAGAGAGTAGATGAAGTCCTCCAAGTAGCATCGCCAAGTAGCATCTCAAGTAGCATCTCCAAGTAGCATCTCGATGAGCATCGCATAGCATAATCCTACCGGCGATCCTCTCCTCGTCGCCTGTTAGAGAGCGATCACCGGGTTGTATCAACACTTGGAAGGGTGTGTTTTATTAAGTATCCGGTTCTAGTTGTCATAAGGTCAAGGTACAACTCCGGGTCGTCCTTTTACCGAGGGACACGGCTATTCGAATAGATAAACTTCCCTGCAGGGGTGCACCACATAACCCAACACGCTTGATCCCATTTGGCCGGACACACTTTCCTGGGTCATGCCCGGCCTCGGAAGATCAACACGTCGCAGCCCCACCTAGGCCTAACAGAGAGGTCAGCACGCCGGTCTAAACCTAAGCGTGCAGGGGTCTGGGCCCATCGCCCTGAGCACACCTGCACGTTGTGTGGGCGGCCGGAAGCAGAACTAGCCCCCTAATACAAGAGCAGGCTTACGTTCCAATCCGGCGCGCGCCGCTCAGTTGCTGACGTCTAGAAGGCATCCGCTGATACCATGACGTCGGGATGCCCATAACTACTCCCGCGTAGATGGTTAGTGCGTATAGACCAAATGGCCAGACTCAGATCAAATACCAAGAACTCGTTAAGCGTGTTATTATGAAGCAACGCGGGACGCCGATCGGGCGGACCCACCTCTCGCCTAGGTGGTCTCAACACATCTGTCGCTCCGCCACAAAGATCCACACAGAGGGCCGTCGGGACAAAGGTCCTTTCACCATGGTACTCTTGAGCGGACCAGACTTTAGTCACCATCTGTATAGTATGTATGTATGTATAGTATATACCGTGATCACCTCCCAAGTGATCACGGCCCGATAGTATAGCAAGGCGGTCGACAAGAATGTAGGGCCAATGATGATAAACTAGCATCCTATACTAAGCATTTAGGATTGCGGTAAGGTAACAACGGATGTAGCAACAATGTCGGGCTATGCATTAGAATAGGATCAGCGAAAGCGATAACATGCTACACTACTCTAATGCAAGCAGATAGAGGAGAATAGGCGATATCTGGTGATCAAGGGGGCTTGCACGGTTGCTCAGACAAGAAGGAGGGGTCGTCGGTGACGTAGTCGTCCACAGGGGCATCAGCATCGTCACGGGGGCTACCAGAGAGAAGAGGGGGGAGAAACAGTAAATACATAGCAAGCAAGTGCATAACAAGTCAACAAGCAGAGCTAGACGTGTTCTAACGCGGTATGAGGTGATACCGGTGAAGGGGGGAAACATCCGGGAAAGTATCCCCGGTGTTTCGTGTTTTCGGATAGATGAACCGGAGGTGAAATGTTGCAGGTTCTCTATGCTAGGGACGCGTGGCGGACGAACGGGCTGCGTATCCGGATTCGTCTCGTCGTTCTGAGCAACTTTCATGTAGAAAGTATTTTCATCTGAGCTACGGTTTATTTTATATTAATTTTAAAAGATTTAAATCATTTTTAGGATTTATTTAACTATTTAATTCTAACATTATCCAGAATAGTGCTTGCGGCGTCAAGATGACATCGGCAGATCAGCGAGGTGTTGACTAGTCAAGCGACGTTTGGGCCCCACCGTCATTGACATGGGTTTGACATAGTTTAAAAACTAATCAAAGTTAACTAATTAACCTACTGGGCCCACATGTCAGTGTCTACTTAGTGTAACTAATTAATTTAGTTAATTAAATTCGGTCTTAATTAGTTTGGGGATGTGGGCCCCACTGGTAGTGACTTGGGGTGCCGATCAACACGTTGACTGAGTCAACGCGTCATCGGGAACCTTGGGTCCCACCGGCAACCCAGGTGGCCCTGGCGAGCCAGTCAGGCCCGGCCGGCTCTGGCCGCCGCGACCAAATACACGGCGCCGACCGCGGAGTTCGCCGGAAAAAGTGCACAGGCATGATCCGTGCGCGCAAGGGCTCGTTCGAAAAGGCGCGCAAAGCCGCGCCGATGGTAACATCTGGCGTGGCCGTGAGACGCCTAATCGGCGACAGCGAGCTCCGTCATGATCGGGCTCGGTGCTCAACGGGATGAGGCCTAGGTAGCGAATCGAGCACGAGGGGAGAGAGATTTGGCGGAGCTCACAAAGGAGCCGTGGGGCATGGCAGCAGCTCGAGGGAGGCTCGGGGTGGCGGAGTCGATGGCGGCATCGGCGCCTGAGGAGGAAGCCCAGACGAAGTCTGGCATCGGGTCGAGGAGGGGTCGGGACGAGGCGGCGAAGAGAAGGCAGGCGGTGGGGAGGAGGAAGCAGGCGGCGAGGTAGCTCGGGCGGCGCCAAGGGTGGCGATCCGACGAGGCGCGAGGCGACAAGCGCGGCGCCCGATCGAGATCGAGAGGGGGATCGTGGGGAATGAGAGAGGGAGCGGCGTGGGGAGTGGGCTAGGGTTCGGTGGGAATGGGGGGTTAAGGGGAGTGGGGCGTGGGCCGGCCGGTTGTGGCCTGGTGGCCAGCTGGGCCACGACCCAGCAAGGGGCTTTGTTTCTCACCTTTTTTTCTTTTCGTTTCCTTTCTTTTAATTTCACTTTTCTATTTTCTATTATTTTAGTTAGCAAAACAGCTTTACAAAAATATAACCCCTTCTCCTAAATTAGCATAATAACATAGGCAACCTACTCCAAAAAGTTTGGTGATTATATAAACTAGATTAACATCTGTTTAGTATTTAAAAGCATTTAACTAATTGTCTTGCTGCTGTTTTACTTACTATAGTGCATTTAAATACTTTACACAAGTGTGGTTTCTTCACCAATATTTAATATGGATTATCTGGCTTACTCCGAACATTTTTGTTTTAATATTTGAAAACTTTTATTGTTTGCCTGATTTTGAATTTGAATTTGAATCGGTTTCGAATTAACTCGAGATTAGCCACCGTGATCAAAGTGACATGGCATCATTAGCAGAGAATTACTGTAGCTTAATTATCCGGGCGTCACAATTCTCCTCCACTACAAGAAATCTCGTCCCGAGATTTAAGAGGGGGGAAGGTCTGGTTACGAAATCCTAACGAATCTTCTCGTCTTTGGTTGCTCTTCTCGAAGAGGTGGATCCATTACGTTGGAGTCTTCATTTCTCTGCTCCAGGTCATCATGATCAATTCGTCATCCTTTCTTCGGGATCTCCATCGTCCTACGAACGCGATCAAGGGGAAAATCTCCGGAAGAACGCATCTCCACTAAGATGGGCATCTAACGGTGAACTCAATGGAAAATACACAAGGTACCCCACGAGTTGTATTTCGGTGAATTTGTTGAGTGCAATATACGATGGTACCAAAGTTTCAAACGGGTCGGCGATCATTCAATGACTAGCCAGAAGCTGGGATGGGGCTTGAATAACGAGAGTAACATGGTGTTTGATTCCAGGATGAATAATGGTATAGCATTTAGCTCGTGAATCACATACGAAGCCAGGTGCAAAGGATACATTAGAATCCGGGTTGTGAAGAAGAGTCAGGTTTCGATCCAGTGGATCTGTGGGTTATGGGCCCACCATGTGGGTTGAAAATAGGAAAGGTGGTGACATCTTGCACAGCCGCGATAGGGAGGCATGTCAGTGGGTAGCTTGTCAGCTATGTCATCAACAATGTCGGTACCAAGGACGAGGAACAAAGAGAGCATTTTTTCTGCTTGTTGAAGAGGCGAACCAATTGGCAAAGTTATCACCTATGGTTGTTACCGGAATGTCATCAACAATAGTAACAGGATCTTATAGATGAATGGTACAACAAGGTGCCTACCTAAGCGGAATTGTCTCGCTTAGTTAAGCCGAACTCGTGAAAGGTTAAACAAAAGAATGGAAAGGAAAACGCGATTATCAGTTAAATGAGAACAATGGAAAGGAAAATTGTGATTACACACAAATTTCAAGGGTATATCCTTCCCAAAGACAAGCGAGCATGATATCCATGACCGGATATAATGTAGAAAACTCTTTAGGTAAGGTGAGAGAAATTTCATGTCATTACCCATACAATGGTGTTTGGATAATTGAGCAAGAAACAATTAGCATTGGGATAAGTGTTCTTGTTGAAAATCGAAGTACCATAGACATGCTTCGAGATAGCATTGACATGGTCATCAGGTGAAGATCAGACTTTGGAAACACAAAGGATTCATCAGAAACAACTTATAGGATAAGTTTTACAATTTCCTCATGGAAGAATGGATAACCTTGCTAAAAAGGAATCTATAACAATAGGGCCACTGGCCAGGTGTGCTAGGCACGACATCACCTTACCGTGTCACATAAAGACCATTGTTATAACTCTTGGAATATGTTCCAACCATCATATCTGACCGAGATTCAGATCTGATTGGTGTCAGGATACCTCAAACTCACAATGCTCGAGAAGAAAAGGTGCGACACAAATTGACGAGATGACATCAAAGATTCTCGGGAAATGAACTATGGAAGCGAGTTCCGAAACAAGAGTTCATCATTAAATCAAGAAGAGGATGAGGAGGTGGCTGATGGGCTCAGCGGCAATTCATCGAGATTAACAAAAGATGGATTTCCACAATTATGTGAACAAGGAGATAACATTTGTCAGATCAGATGGTGTAATGATGTATGTTTGAGGAAACATACACAATTAAACATTGGTTGAAAGGTGCACCCGAATATGGGCTGGGTTGCACGACCAATGTCAGAATGGTGATTCAATAATCAATAGTCTAAGAATGAACGGCAGACCATTAACTTTAAGGCAATAGGGTTGCTAGAAGTTTAGGATTTACACATCTCAGACCATTTGTGGGTATTCTGGTTAGGAACAACACGGGGACCAAGAGATGAATGTAGATGGCGAGAAGTGTTATTATATCAAGAATTCTTAAGAGGTGGTGAAATTCTCACCACATTCTTGACAAAAAGAGATGGTAATACTCCAAGGTAAAACAGAACATGAGCTAGATAGCGAGGAGCTCAAGGTATAACACAAAATACGAACAAGTTTGTGTTGAACGAAAGATAATAAAGTGGTCGATGATAACACAAATCACCGAGAGCAAAGGGTGGTATTTCTCATCAAGAATTCGATTGATATCTTGGAAGAGCTCAAAATGCTGATGATGAACACGACACATTTGTCGAGGGATCTCATGAAGATGTAATCGATCGGCGATGACATCAAGTTGAAGGGATGACGAAGCGAAAGGTTATTCGAACCATGGGTACGACACAAACTCAAAATCAAGTTTGTTGTTCAAGGAGACATGATATGACGAGGAAGATCGACATAAGATTAGCCTACCGTCAAAATTTGTGCTCCGGGAAGAAGGACCGGGGCACAATTAAAATTAGCACGATCATGAAGTAACCGATCAGGCTAGGAGTGACATGATGGAGTATTAAACGTCTCAACAACAAAGTACTAGGAGTATTGAATCACAATGTTGATTCTATTCACTAATCGGTGTTCCCGGTTGACGACAACCCAGAACCCGTGGAGTGACTACGACAAGGAAAGACATTACTTCAACAAAGTTAGTAAGATGTGGTGCAATGGCAAGACATCTTCGAGATACCGGGGGTAATACTCGAAGGTAGAACAAAATAAGGGTTGGGCAGACGTAATGATCTACAGATGGCAAGTACTTTTAACTTGTCCGAGAATGGGATCAAAGAAGAACAATCACGGTCGGAACCACGATTGCAAAGGACAAAATCACAGATACAAGATCAAATTATGCCAAGTGAATAGTTAATTTAAGACTAGCTTCCATGATAGGATCTACATCGTGTCCATGGGCATGAACACAAAGTTCAAGGTCGACTCCCACTTCTCCAATGCATACCCTTTCATTCACTTCTCGCTTTCGATAAAGTTGTAGTGTTGAAATATTATCTGGCAAAACATCAGAAGAGTATGGCTCATGAAAACTTTCGAGTTCACACATATTAAGGAAGGCATAGGTTCAAGCCATCGGGGCTTCTTAGAACAAATACCACGAACTTCAGGAGTAAATAACACAAGCTCAAAAGTAGAGCATGGTTGACAAAAGTAGAGGATACAATTTACCAAAGGCATTATGTATCGGGTAAAGAACTCATAAGAATTTTGGTTGTGAAGGACACCGTCGGATAATAATCCGGCAATGGGTATGGCTGTCCACCACGTAGGCTGATGTGAGTATCGGTACTCAATCGGGGAAGAAGGAATGCAATGAGATCGGTTTATCGAAACAATGACTACTTCAAATCTCAATTGCAAAGGAATTATGATTTCCAAATCAAGGGACGAAGCAATGCTCGATTAGGGAGGATAAGTTGAATAGCCTTAGGTTACAATCAACGGCAATTGGATTGGTCGAGAACCAGCTCAATCTGAGACGGAAAGATAATTTAAAAGGATCAGCTGATGATTGCGTGCATTCGCACTCATGTTGAATCAATGGGATCAAATCACGGTGTCTAAGGATACTAACGAATATTGCCAGACATATGGAAAGCATCCATAATGCAAGCAGACAAGTATTTCAGAGCAATAAGCTACTAAGGAATTTTGGAGTATCGAATAGTACTTCGAAGACAATTGTGAAACACCTGAACATCTGGGGATGAGCGGATACTCGATAAGGGCGAGAAATTATCCGTAGGGGTATTCAGGTGGCAAGGAACTGCAAGGCAGTAAGCACAAAATATTCTTGGAATAATAGAGGGGATTTCAGGGTATCTTGTTATAACAAGATCAACTGGGAATAAAAGTAAGAACGACAAGTGTATGCAATTATCCATAGGGATATTTAGGTGGTAGGGAATTGCAAAAGCAACAGTCTCAAGGTCTGGAGAGAACATCGGAGAGTATTTTCGAAATCCTTCGGTGCACCAAGTAATCATCTGGAGTAAGGGGTTCTCCGGGTGGAAGTAGTTACGAGAACCTAGAGTTAGTTTTGTTTTTAGCAAAATCATTTAACCCGAATAGAAGAGAGCTCATAGTCCCAGAGTATAGACGAGAAGTAAAAGATCCTAATACCACCCAAATGGCGACGTGGGCCCATGGGCCGCACAGCCATGTTAGTAAAAGTTTTGCAATGTCTAGACTCGACTTCGGCCAAGGAGTTGGAAAGGGGATTCCTACAGCAATGGCTCGATACCAACTTGACGCCCCGATTCAATCGTACACTAATCATGCACGCAAATGTATGCGATCAAGATCGAGACTCACGGAAGATATCACAACACAACTCTAAAACATAAATAAGTCATACAAGCATCATAATACAAGCCGGGGCCTCGAGGGCTCAAATACAAGTGCTCGATCATAGACGAGTCAGTGGAAGCAACAATATCTGAGTACGACATAAGTTAAACAAGTTTGCCTTAAGAAGGCTAGCACAAACTGGGATACAGATCGAAGAGGCGCAGGGCCTCCCGCACAGGATCCTCCTAAACTACTCCCCGGTCATCGTCGCCACCGCACGTAGTAGTAGGCCCTCCAGTGTAGTAGTCATCGCCGACGGTGGCGTCGCCTCTGGTTTCTCCGAGATCTGGTTGCGACAACCGTAAAGAAGGAAAGGGGGGAAAAAGGGGGAGAAAGCAACCGTGAGTACTCATCCAAAGTACTCGCAAGCAAGGAGCTACACTACTTATGCACGGGTATATGTGTAAGGAGGCAATATCAGTGGACTGAACTGCAGAATGCCAGAATAAGAGGGGGATAACTAATCCTGTCAAAGACTACGCTTCTGGCAGCCTCCGTCTTGGAGCATGTAGAAGAGAGTAGACAGAAGTCCTCCAAGTAGCATTGCCAAGTAGCATCTCCAAGTAGCATCTCCAAGTAGCATCTCCAGTAGCATCGCATAGCATAATCCTACCCGGCGATCCTCTCCTCGTCGCCCTGTTAGAGAGCGATCACCGGGTTGTATCTGGCACTTGGAAGGGTGTGTTTTATTAAGTATCCGATTCTAGTTGTCATAAGGTCAAGGTACAACTCCGGGTCGTCCTTTTACCGAGGGACACGGCTATTCGAATAGATAAACTTCCCTGCAGGGTGCACCACATAACCCAACACGCTTGATCCCATTTGGCCGACACACTTTCTGGGTCATGCCCGCCTCGGAAGATCAACACGTCGCAGCCCCACCTAGGCCTAACAGAGAGGTCAAGACGCCGGTCTAAACCTAAGCGCCGCAGGGTCAGGCCCATCGCCTGAAACACACCTACATCGTTATGTGGGCGGCCGGAAGCGTAACTAGCCCCTAATACAAGAGCAGCTTACGTTCCAATCCGGTAGCGCGCCGCCGATTCTTGACGTCTAGAAGGCTTCGGTGATACCACGACGTCGGGATACCCATAACTACTCCCGCGTAGATGGTTAGTGCGTATAGACCAAATGGCGGACTCGGATCAAATACCAAGAACTCGTTAAGCGTGTTATTATGAAGCAACATCATGACGCCGATCGAGGCCAGCCCACCTCTCGCCTAGGTGGTCTCAACATGTCCCGTCGCTCCGCCACAAAGATCCACACAGAGGGCCGTCGGGACAAAGGTCCTTTCAGCCCCAACTGCGGAATCACTCATGGTACTCTTCGAGCGGACCCGACTTTAGTCACCATCTCAGATAGTATGTATGTATGTATAGTATATACCCGTGATCACCTCCCAAATGATCACGGCCCGATAGTATAGCAAGGCGGTCGACAAGAATGTAGGGCCAATGATGATAAACTAGCATCCTATACTAAGCATTTAGGATTGCGGTAAGGTAACAACAGATGTAGCAACAATGTCGGGCTATGCATCGTAATAGGATCAACGGAAAGCAAGAACATGCTACACTACTCTAATGCAAGCGGATAGAGGAGAATAGGCGATATCCGGTGATCAAGGGGGCTTGCCTGGTTGCTCGCACAAGAAGGAGGGTCGCCGGTGGCGTAGTCGCCCACAGGGGCATCGACAGATCGCCACGGGGCTACCAGAGAGAAGAGGGGGAGAAACAGAAAATACATAGCAAGCAAGTGCATAACAAGTCAACAAGCGAGCTAGACGTGTTCTAACGCGTATGAGGTGATACCGGTGAAGGAAACATCCGGAAAGTATCCCGGTGTTTCGTGTTTTGGATAGATGAACCGGAGGTGAAATGTTGCAGTTCTCTATGCTAGGGACGCGTGGCGGATTTAACGGGCTGCGATCCTAATTGTCTCGTCGTTTCGAGCAACTTTCATGTAGAAAGTATTTTCATCTGAGCTACGGTTTATTTTATATTAATTTTAAAAGATTTAAATCATTTTTAGGATTTATTTAACTATTTAATTCTAACATTATCCAGAATAGTGCTTGCTGACGTCAGCATGACATCAGCAGTCAACAGAGGTGTTGACTAGTCAAACTGACGTTTGGGCCCCACCTGTCATTGATAGTGGGTTTGACATAGTTTAAAAACTAATCAAAGTTAACTAATTAACCTACTGGGCCCACATGTCAGTGTCTACTTAGTGTAACTAATTAATTTAGTTAATTAATTTCGGTCTTAATTAGTTTGGGGATGTGGGCCCCACTGGTAGTGACTTGGGGTGCACAGTCAACACGTTGACCTGAGTCAACGCTTGAATCGGGGAACCTTGGGTCCCACCGGCAAAGGACCTGACCAGTGGCCCGGGCTAGGCCAGTCAGCCCGGCCGGCTCGCGCCATGGCGACCAAATACACGGCGCTGACCAGCCGGAGTTCGCCGGAAAAAGTGCACAGGGCACAGATCCGTGCGCGCAAGGGCTCGTTCGAAAAGGGGCACAAAGCAGCATACGTGTGGCCGTAGACGGCCTAAATCGGCGACGGCGAGCTCCGTCGCGGTCGGAGCTCGGTGCTCAACGGGATGAGGCCTAGGTAGTAGAATCGAGCACGAGGGGAGAGAGATTTCGCGGCGGAGCTCACAGTGGAGCCGTAGGGCATGGCAGCAGGCTCGAGGGAGGCTCGGGGTGGCCGGAGTCGATGGAGGCGTGCAGCGGCCCGAGGAGGAAGCCCAAAGATGAAGAGGTGCCAAGGTCGGGTCGAGGAGGGGGTCGGGGACGAGGCGGCGAAGAGAAGGCAGGCCGGTGGGGAGGAGGAAGCAGGTCGGCGAGGTAGCTCCGGGCGGCGCCGGCGTGGTGGCGATCCGACGAGGCGCAGCGGGGGCGACGGGCGCAGCGCCCCGATCCAGATCCAGAGAGGGGGATCATGGGGAACGAGAGAGGGAGCGGCGTGGGGAGTGGGCTAGGGTTCGGTGGGAATGGGGGGTTAAGGGGAGTGGGGCGTGGGCCGGCCGGTTGTGGCCTGGTGGCTAGCTGGGCCACGACCCAGCAAGGGGCTTTGTTTCTCACCTTTTTTTCTTTTCGTTTCCTTTCTTTTAATTTCACTTTTCTGTTTTCTATTATTTTAGTTAGCAAAACAGCTTTACAAAAATATAACCCCTACTCCTAAATTAGCATAATAACATAGGCAACCTACTCCAAAAAGTTTGGTGATTATATAAACTAGATTAACATCTGTTTAGTATTTAAAAGCATTTAACTAATTGTCTTGCTGCTGTTTTACTTACTATAGTGCATTTAAATACTTTACACAAGTGTGGTTTCTTCACCAATATTTAATATGGATTATCTGGCTTACTCCGAACATTTTTGTTTTAATATTTGAAAACTTTTATTGTTTGCCTGATTTTGAATTTGAATTTGAATCGGTTTCGAATTAACTCGAGATTAGCCACCGTGATCAAAGTGACATGGCATCATTAGCAGAGAATTACTGTAGCTTAATTATCCGGGCGTCACACTTAACCATGTCAATGTCTTTCCCTTCAAAGATAAATGGAAGACCTTCTTCTTGATAACATCCTCGGGCATACCTACAAGCTTAAATAATCCACAAACTTCATCCAGATAGATTAGGTGCATATCGGGAGGTGATGTTCCATCTCCTGTATAGGGATTAGCTAGCAGTTTCTCTATCATACCCAAAGGAACTTCGAAGTAAATATTTTCAATAGGTTCAGTAGGTTGAGGAACAACTCTTTGCTCTTCTGCTCGGGGTGAAGATGAAGGAAATATGCCCTAGAGGCAATAATAAAGTTATTATTTATTTCCTTAATTCATGATAAGTGTTTATTATTCATGCTAGAATTGTATTAACCGGAAACATGATACATGTGTGAATACATAGACAAAACTATAGTCACTAGTATGCCTCTACTTGACTAGCTCATTAATCAAAGATGGTTAAGTTTCCTAACCATAGACATGTGTTGTCATTTGATGAACGGGATCACATCATTAGGAGAATGATGTGATGGACATGACCCATCCGTTAGCTTAGCATTATGATTGTGTTAGTTTCATTGCTACTGCTTTCTTCATGACTTATACAAGTTCCTTAGACTATGAGATTATGCAACTCCCGTATACCGGAGGAACACTTTGTGTGCTACCAAACGTCACAACGTAATATAAAGGTGTTCTACAGGTGTCTACGAAGGTGTTTGTTGGGTTGGCATAGATCAAGATTAGGATTTGTCACTCCGTGTTTCGAAGAGGTATCTCTGGGCCCTCTCGGTAATAATCATAACTATAGGCTTTGCAATCATTATGACAAATGAGTTAGTTGCGGGATGAAGTATTACGGTACGAGTAAAGAGACTTGCCGGTAACGAGATTGAACTAGGTATTGAGATACCGATGATCGAATCTCAGGCAAGTAACATACCGATGACAAAGGGAACAATGTATGTTGTTATGCGGTTTGACTGATAAAGATCTTCGTAGAATATGAAGGAACCAATATGAGCATCCAGTTTCCGCTATTGGTTATTGACCGGAGACGTGTCTCGGTCATGTCTACATAGTTCTTGAACCCGTAGGGTCCGCACGCTTAACGTTCGATGACGATTGGTATTATGAGTTTATGTGTTTTGATGTACCGAAGGTAGTTTGGAGTACCGATTGTGATCACGGACATGACGAGGAGTCTTGAAATGGTCGAGACATAAAGATCGATATATTGGAAGCCTATGTTTGGACATCGGAATGGTTCCGGGTGAGTTCGGGCATATACCGGAGTACGTGGAGGTTACCGGAACCACACCCCGGGAAGTATATGGGCCTTATTGGTCCATAGTGGGAGAGAGGAGAAGGGAGCCTAGGAGCCACCCCTCCAGCCCAATCTGAATTGGGTGGGGGGCCACCCCCCCTTTCCTTCCTCCTTCCTCCCCCTTCTTTCCTCTCCTAGTCCAACTAGGGAAGGGGGGAATCCTACTCCCGATGGGATTAGGACTCCCTCCAGGGCGTGCCATAGAGGGCCGGCCCTCCCCCTCCTCCACTCCTTTATATACGGGGGAGGGGGGCACCCCATAGACACACAAGTTGACATTGTTTAGCCGTGTGCGGTGCCCCCCTCCACAGTTACACACCTCGGTCATATCGTCGTAGTGCTTAGGCGAAGCCTGCGCTGGTAACTTCATCATCACCGTCACCCACGCCGTCATGCTGATGAAACTCTCCATTGGCCTCAACTGGATCAAGAGTACAAGGAACGTCACCGAGCTGAACATGTGCTGAATGCGGAGGTGCTGTATGTTTGGTGCTTGGATCGGTTGGATCGCGAAGACGTTCAACTACATCAACCGCGTTAACTAAATGCTTCCGCTTTCGGTCTACGAGGGTATGTGGAAACACTCTCCCCTCTCGTTGCTATGCATCACATAGATAGATCTTGCGTGATCGTAGGAATTTTTTTGAAATTGCCGCGTTCCCCAACAGTGGCATCAGAGCCAGGTCTATGCGTAGATGTTATATGCACGAGTAGAACACAAAGAGTTGTGGGCGATAATAGTCATACTTCTTACCAGCATGTCATACTTTGATTCGGCGGTATTGTTGGATGAAGCGGCCCAGACCGACATTACGCGTACGCTTACGCGAGACTAGTTCTACCGACGTGCTTTGCACATAGGTGGCTGGTGTGTGTATGTTTCTCCAACTTTAGTTGAATCGAGTGTGGCTACGCCAGGTCCTTGTTGAAGGTTAAAACAACACACTTGACGAAAAATCATTGTGGTTTTGATGCGTAGGTAAGAACGATTCTTGCTAGAAGCCCGTAGCAGCCACGTAAAACTTGCAACAACAAAGTAGAGGACGTCTAACTTGTTTTTGCAGGGCTTGCTGTGATGTGATATGGTCAATCATGATGTGATATAAATTGTTGTATGAGATGATCATGTTTTGTAACAAAGTTATCATCAACTGGCAGGAGCCATATGGTTGTCGCTTTATTATATGCAATGCAATCGCCACATAATTGTTTTACTTTATCACTAAGCGGTAGTGATAGTCATAGTAACAGTTGGTGGCGAGTCAACAATGATGCTAGATGGAGATCAAGGTGTCACGTCGGTGACGTTGGAGAACATGACGATGCTTTGGTGATGGAGATCATGAGCACAAGATGATGATGGCCATATCATGTCACATATTTTGATTGCATGTGATGTTTATCCTTTATGCATCTTATTTTGCTTAGAACATCGGTAGCATTATAAGATGATCCCTTACTGAATTTCAAAGTACAAGTGTTCTACCTGAGTATGCTCTGTTGCTACAGTTCGTCGTGCCGAGACACCACGTGATGATCGGGTGTGATAAGCTCTACGTTCACATACAACGGGTGCAAGCCAGTTTTGCACACGCAGAATACTCGGGTTAAACTTGACGAGCCTAGCATATGCAGATATGGCCTCGGAACACTAAGACTGAAAGGTCGAGCGTGAATCATATAGTAGATATGATCAACATAGTGATGTTCACCATTGAAAACTACTCCATCTCACGTGATGATCGGACATGGTTTAGTTGATTTGGATCACGTAATCTCTTAGATGATTAGAGGGTTGTCTATGTAAGTGGGAGTTCTTAAGTAATATGATTAATTAAACTTTAATTTATCATGAAATTAGTACCTGATAGTATTTTGCATGTCTATGTTGTTGTAGATCAATGGCCCGTGCTACCGTTCCTTTGAATTTTAATGCGTTCCTAGAGAAAGCTAAGTTGAAAGATGATGGCAGCAACTACACAGACTGGGTCCATAACTTGAGGACTATCCTCATTGCTGCACAGAAAAATTACGTCCTGGAAGCACCATTAGGTGTACCACCCGCGCCCGCAACTGCAAACATTGTGAATGCCTGGCAGATGCGTGTTGATGACTACTCGATAGTTCAGTGTGCCATGCTTTACGGCTTAGAACCGGGACTTCAACGATGTTTTGAACGTCATGGAGCATATGAGATGTTCCAGGAGTTGAGGTTAATATTTCAATCAAGTGCCCGGATTGAGAGATATGAAGTCTCCAATAAGTTCTACAACTGTAAAATGGAGGAGAATAGTTTTGTCAGTGAACACATACTCAGAATGTCTGGGTACCCCAACCACTTGACTCAACTGGGAGTTAATCTTCCTCATGATAGTGTCATTGACAGAGTTCTTCAATCACTGCTACCAAGCTACAAAAGCTTCGTGATGAACTATAATATGCAAGGGATGAACAAGACTATTCTCTTGCTCTTTGCGATGCTAAAGGCTGCGGAGGTAGAAATCAAAAGGGAGCATCAAGTGTTGATGGTCAATAAGACCACTAGTTTCAAGAAAAAGGGCAAAGGGAAGAAAGGGAACTTCAAGAAGAATGGCAAAAAGGTTGCTGCTCAAGAGAAGAAACCCAAGTCTGGACCTAAGCATGAAACTGAGTGCTTCTACTGCAAAGGGACTGGTCACTGGAAGCGGAACTGCCCCAAGTATTTGGCGGATAAGAAGGATGGCAAAGTGAAAGGTATATTTGATATACATGTTATTGATGTGTACTTAACTAATGCTCGCAGTAGCACCTGGGTATTTGATACTGGTTCTGTTGCTCATATTTGCAACTCGAAACAGGGGCTACGGATTAAGCGAAGATTGGCTAAGGACGAGTGACGATGCGCGTGGGAAATGGTTCCAAAGTCGATGTGATCGCGGTCGGCATGCTACCTCTACATCTACCATTAGGATTAGTTTTAGACCTAAATAATTGTTATTTGGTGCAAGCGTTGAGCATGAACATTATATCTGGATCTTGTTTGATGCGAGACGGTTATTCATTTAAATCAGAGAATGGTTGTTCTATTTATATGAGTAATATCTTTTATGGTCATGCACCCCTGCTGAGTGGTCTATTTTTGTTGAATCTCGATAGTAGTGATACACATATTCATAGTGTTGAAGCCAAAAGATTGAAGTTTAATAATGGTAGTGCAACTTATTTGTGGCACTGCCATTTGGGTCATATCGGTATAAAGCGCATGAAGAAACTCCATACTGATGGACTTTTGGAATCACTTGATTATGAATCACTTGGTGCTTGCCAACCGTGCCTTATGGGCAAGATGACTAAAACTCCGTTCTCTGGAACAATGGAACGAGCTACTGACTTGTTGGAAATAATACATACCGATGTATGCGGTCCAATGAGTATTGATGCTCATGGCGAGTATCATTATTTTCTTACCTTCACAGATGATTTGAGAAGATATGGTTATATCTACTTAATGAAGCATAAGTCTGAAACATTTGAAAAGTTCAAAGAATTTCAGAGTCAAGTGGAAAATCATCGTAACAAGAAAATAAAGTTTCTACGATCTGATCGTGGAGGAGAATATTTGAGTTACGAGTTTGGTCTTCATTTGAAACAACATGGGATAGTTTCACAATTAACGCCACTTGGAACACCACAGCGAAATGGTGTGTCCGAACATTGTAACCGTACTTTATTAGATATGGTGCGATCTATGATGTCTCTTACTGATTTACCGCTATCATTTTGGGGTTATGTACTAGAGACGGCTGCATCCACTTTAAATAGGGCACCATAAAAATCCGTTGAGATGACGCCTTATGAACTGTGGTTTGGCAAGAAACCAAAGTTGTCGTTTCTAAAAGTTTGGGGCTGTGATGCTTATGTAAAAAATCTTAAACCTGATAAGCTCGAACCCAAATCGGAGAAGTGCGTCTTTGTAGGATACCCAAAGGAAACTGTTGGGTACACCTTCTATCATAGGTCCGAAGGCAAAATCTTTGTTGCTAAGAATGGATCCTTTCTAGAGAAGGAGTTTCTCTCGAAAGAAGTGAGTGGGAGGAAAGTAGAACTTGTTGAGGTAACTGTACCTGCTCCCTTATTGGAAAGTAGTTCACCGCAGAAATCAGTTCCTGTGATTCCTACACCAATTAGTGAGGAAGCTAATGATGATGATCATGAAGCTTCAGATCAAGTTACTACCGAACCTCATAGGTCTTCCAGAGTAAGATCCGCACCAGAGTGGTATGGTAATCCTGTTCTGGAAGTCATGTTACTAGACCATGATGAACATACGAACTATGAGGAAGCGATGATGAGCCTAGATTCTGCGAAATGGCTTGAGGCCATGAAATGTGAGATGGGATCCATGTATGAGAACAAAGTGTGGACTTTGGTGGACTTGCCCGATGATCGGCAAGCCACAGAAAATAAATGGATCTTTAGAAGAAGACCGACGCAGACGGTAATGTTACTGTTTACAAAGCTCGACTTGTTGCGAAAGGTTTTTGACAAGTTCAAGGAGTTGACTACGATGAGACTTTCTCACCCGTAGCGATGCTTAAGTCTTTTCGAATCATGTTAGCAATTGCTGCATTTTATGATTATGAAATTTGGCAAATGGATGTCAAAACTGCATTCCTGAATGGATTTCTGGAAGAAGAGTTGTATATGATGCAACCGGAAGGTTTTGTCGATCCAAAGGGTGCTAGCAAAGTGTGCAAGCTCCAGCGATCCATTTATGGACTGGTGCAAGCCTCTCGGAGTTGGAATAAACGCTTTGATAGTGTGATCAAAGCATATGGTTTTAAACAGACTTTTGGAGAAGCATGTATTTACAAGAAAGTGAGTGGGAGCTCTGTAGCATTTCTGATCTTATATGTAGATGACATATTGTTGATTGGAAATGATATAGAATTTCTGGATAGCATAAAGGGATACCTGAATAAGAGTTTTTCCATGAAAGACCTTGGAGAAGCTGCTTACATATTGGGCATCAAGATCTATAGAGATAGATCAAGACGCTTAATTGGACTTTCACAAAGCACATACCTTGATGAAGTTTTGAAGAAGTTCAAAATGGATCAGTCAAAGAAAGGGTTCTTGCCTGTGTTACGAGGTCTGAAGTTGAGTCAGACTCAAAGCCTGACCACCGCAGAAGATATATAGAAAATGAAAGTAATTCCCTATGCTTCAGCCATAGGTTCTGTCATGTATGCAATGTTGTGTACCAGACCTGATGTATGTCTTGCTATAAGCATAAAAGGGAGGTACCAAAGTAATCCCGGAGTGGAGCACTGAACAGCGGTCAAGAACATCCTGAAATACCTGAAAAGGACTAAGGATATGTTTCTCGTTTATGGAGGTGAAAAAGAGCTTGTCGTAAATGGCTACGTCGATGCAAGCTTTGACACTGATCCGGATGACTCTAAATCGCAAACTAGATACGTATTTTTATTGAGTGGAGGAGCTGTTAGTTGGTGCAGTTCCAAGCAGAGCATCGTGGCGGGATCTACGTGTGAAGCGGAGTGCATTGCTGCTTCGGAAGCAACGAATGAAGGAGTTTGGATGAAGGAGTTCATATCCGATCTAGGTGTCATAGCTAGTGCATCGGGTCCAATGAAAATCTTTTGTGACAATATTGGTGCAATTGCCTTGGCAAAGGAATCCAGATTTCACAAGAGAACCAAGCACATCAAGAGATGCTTCAATTCCATCCGTCATCAAGTGTCGAAAGGGGACATAGAGATTTGCAAGATACACATGAATCTGAATGTTGCAGACCCGTTGACTAAGCCTCTCTCACGAGCAAAACATGATCAGCACTAAAGCTCCATGGGTGTTAGAATCATTACTATGTAATCTAGATTATTAACTCTAGTGCAAGTGGGAGACTAAAGGAAATATGCCCTAGAGGCAATAATAATGTTATTATTTATTTCCTTAATTCATGATAAATGTTTATTATTCATGCTAGAATTGTATTAATCGGAAACTTAGTACATGTGTGAATACATAGACAAAACATATAGTCCCTAGTATGCCTCTACTTTACTAGCTCATTAATTAAAGATGGTTAAGTTTCCTAACCATAGACATGTGTTGTCATTTGATGAACGAGATCACATCATTAGGAGAATGATGTGATGGACATGACCCATCCGTTAGCTTAGCATTATGATCGTGTTAGTTTCATTGCTACTGCTTTCTTCATGACTTATACAAGTTCTTCAGACTATGAGATTATGCAACTCCCGTATACCGGAGGAACACTTTATGTGCTACCAAACGTCACAACGTAAAAGGGTGATTATAAAGGTGCTCTACAGGTGTCTACGAAGGTGTTTGTTGGGTTGGCATAGATCGAGATTAGGATTTGTCACTCCGTGGTTCAGAGAGGTATCTCTGGGCCCTCTCGGTAATACTCATCACTAAAAGCCTTGCAAGCATTGTGATTAATGAGTTAGTTGCGGGATGAAGTATTACGGAACAAGTAAAGGGACTTGCCGCTAACGAGATTGAACTAGGTATTGAGATATCGACGATCGAATCTCGGGCAAGTAACATATCGATGACAAAGGGAACAATGTATGTTGTTATGCGGATTGACCGATAAAGATCTTCCTAGAATATGAAGGAACCAATATGAGCATCCAGGTTCCTCTATTGGTTATTGACCGGAGACGTGTCTCGGTCATGTCTACATAGTTCTCGAACCCGTAGGGTCCGCATGCTTAACATTCGATGACGATTGGTATTATGAGTTTATGTGTTTTGATGTACCGAAGGTAGTTTGGAGTCCCGGATGTGATCACGGACATGACGAGGAGTCTCGAAATGGTCGAGACATAAAGATCGATATATTGGAGGCCTAAGTTTGGACATCGAAATGGTTCTGGGTGAGTTCGGGCATATACTGGAGTACCGGGAGGTTACCACAACCCCCCGGGAAGTATATGGGCCTTATTGGGCCATAGTGGGAGAGAGGAGAAGGGAGCCTAGGAGGGGCCCCCCCCCAAGCCCAATCCGTAATTTGGTGCCCCCCCTTTCCTTCCTCCTTCATCCCCCTTCCTTCCTCTCCTAGTCCAACTAGGGAAGGGGGGAATCCTACTCCCGGTGGGAGTAGGACTCCTCCAGGGCGTGCCATAGAGGGTCGGCCCGCCCCCTCCTCCACTCCTTTATATATGAGGGAGGGGGCACCCCATATACACACAAGTTGACATTGTTTAGCCGTGTGCGGTGCCCCCCTTCGTAGTTACACACCTCGGTCATATCGTCGTAGTGCTTAGGCGAAGCCCTGCGCCGGTAACTTAATCATCACCGTCACCACGCCGTCGTGCTGACAAAACTCTCCCTCGGCCTCAACTGGATCAAGAGTACGAGGGATGTCCCCCAGCTGAACGTGTGCTGAACACGAAGGTGTCGTACATTCGGTGCTTGGATCGGTTGGATCGCCAAGACGTTCGACTACATCAACCGCGTTAACTAAACCCTTCCGCTTTCGGTCTACGAGGGTACGTGGACACACTCTCCCCTCTTATTGCTATGCATCACATAGATAAATCTTGCGTGATTGTCAGAATTTTTTTGAAATTACCGCGTTCCCCAACATAAGATACCCCGAACAAGCCCCTCAAGGATTATTTTCCATAGTAACAAGTGATAGTAAATTTCAGCACACTATATAAATTTTTCCTTACCAAATTCCACCTACCAAAGGCGCTTCACTCCCCGGCAATGGTGCCAGTAAAGAGTCTTGATGACCCACAAGTATAGGGATCTATCATAGTCCTTTTGATAAGTAAGAGTGTCGAACCCAACGAGGAGCAGAAGGAAATGACAAGCGGTTTTCGGTAAGGTATTCTGTGCAAGCACTGAAATTATCGGTAACAGATAGTTTTGTGATAAGATAATTCTTAACAGGTAACAAGTAACAAAAGCAAACAAGGTGCAGCAAGGTAGCCCAATCCTTTTTGTAGCAAAGGTCAAGCCTGGACAAACTCTTATATAAAGCAAAGCGCTCCCGAGGACACATGGGAATTTCTGTCAAGCTAGTTTTCATCATGCTTATATGATTCGCGTTCGTTACTTTGATAATTTGATATGTGGGTGGACCGGTACTTGGGTACTGCCCTTCCTTGGACAAGCATCCAACTTATGATTAACCCCTCTCGCAAGCATTCGCAACTACGAAAGAAGAACTAAGGTAAACCTAACCAGAGCATGAAACATATGGATCCAAATCAGCCCCTTACGAAGCAACACATAAAGTAGGGCTGAAGCTTCTGTCACTCTAGCAACCCATCATCTAATTATTACTTCCCAATGCATTCCTCTAGGCCCAAAAATTGGTGAAGTGTCATGTAGTCGACGTTCACATAACACCACTAGAGGAGAGACAACATACATCTCAGCAAAATATCGAACGAATACCAAATTAACATGACTACTTATAACAAGACTTCTCCCATGTCCTCAGGAACAAACATAACTACTCACAAATCATATTCATGTTCATAATCAGAGGGGTATTAACATGCATAAAGGATCTAAACACATGATCTTCCACCGAATAAACCAACTAGCATCAACTACAAGGAGTAATCAACACTATTAGCAACCCACAGGTACCAATCTGAGGTTTTGAGACAAAGATCGGATACAAGAGATGAACTAGCGTTTGAGAGGAGATGGTGCTGGTGAAGATGTTGATGGAGATTGACCCCCTCTCGATGAGAGGATCGATGGTGATGACAATGGCGATGATTTCCCCCTCTCGGAGGGATGTTTCCCTGGCAGAACAGCTCCGCCGGAGCCCTAGGTTGGTTCCGCCAAGGTTCCGCCTCGAGACGGCGGCGCTTCATCCCGGAAGCTTACTTATTATTTTTTTTCCAGGGCAAAAGACACCATATAGCAGAAGATGGGCATCAGGGGCCTGCCAGGTGGCCCACGAGGCAGGGGCGCCCCTAGGGGGGTAGGGCGCACCCTCCACCCTCATGGACGGTGGGTGGCCCCCCTCTCGTGCTTTCTTCGCCCAATATTTTTAATATATTCCAAAGCGGACTTCCGTAGAGTTTCAGGACTTTTGAAGTTGTGCAGAATAGATCACTAATATTTGCTCCTTTTCTAGCCCAGAATTCCAGCTGCCGGCATTCTCCCTCTTCATGTAAACCTTATAAAATAAGAGAGAAAACGCATATGTATTGTGACATAATGTGTAGTAACAACCCATAATGCAATAAATATTGATATAAAAGCATGATGCAAAATGGACGTATCACTGCTATTAAATATGTTATGGAAAATAAAGATGATAAACCTAGACTCATTAGGTGGGTTCTCTTGCTACAAGAATTTGACTTGCATATTACTGATTGGAAAGGAGCTGAGAATCCCGTACCTGATAACTTGTCTAGGTTAGAAAATATTTTTGACGACTCACTACCTATTGATGATAGTTTCCCTGATGAACAACTAGCTGATATAAATGCTTCTCATAATACTCCTTGGTATGTTGATTATGCTAATTATATTGTTGCTAAATTTATGCCACCTAGTTTCACATACCAACAAAAGAAAAAGAAATCTTTTATGATTTAAGACATTACTTTTGGGATGACCCACATCTATATAAAGAACGAGTAGATGGTATTATTAGACGTTGTATACCTGAGCATGAATAGGAACAAATCTTACAGAAATGTCACTCCGAAGCCTACGGAGGGCATTGATACATCTCCAGCGTATCTATAATTTTTGATTGTTCCATGCTATTATATTATCATTCTTGGATGTTTTACAATCATTTTATATCATTTTTTGGTACTAACCTATTGACATAGTACCCAGTGCCAGTTGTTGTTTTCTGCATGTTTTTTACATCGCAGGAAATCAATATCAAATGGAGTCCAAACGCAGCGAAATTTTTTGAGGATTTCTTTTGGGCCAGAAGACATCCAGTGGGCCAGGAAAGCACGTGGGGGAGGTGCTCCGAGGGGAGCACAACCCACCAGGGCATACACGAGGCCGAACACGCCAGTGGGTTGTGCCCACCTCGGTGCCCCCGAACCGCCTCTTTGCTCTATAAATACCCCAATATTCCGAAACCTAGAAGTCGACGAAAATCAATTCCAGCCGCCGTAGAGTCCGGAACCACCAGATCCAATCTAGACACCATCACGGAGGGGTTCGCCACTTCTATTGGTGCCTCTCCGATGATGCATGAGTAGTTTGTTGTAGACCTACGGGTCCATAGTTAGTATCTAGATGGCTTCCTCTCTCTCTCTCTCTCTCTTGATTATCAATACAACGGTCTCTTGGAGATCCATATGATGTAAGTCTTTTTGCGGTGTGTTTGTTGGGATCAGCTGAACTTTGAGTTTATGATCAGATCTATGTTTTTGAGCTTATGATATTTTTAACCTATTTGTATGGTTTTTATAGGAGGCATGACATCCTCTTAGCCAAGGTGTAATGCACGTTATTCTGCTCGGGATTTTTTTTTTCTGACCCGTAGTTTGGCATCTTCCTTGCTGAGCTGCACCTTGGCGATGGCGAAACACAAATGAAGGCTGAGCTAGTTCCCGAGGAGATACGATAATAAGGTCGGCTATGTTGCCGAACCCAAGTCTTGGAAGCTATTGCATTGCAAATTCAATGCAGAAAATCAAAGCGCAATACAATTTTTAAGGAGATTATGATCCTCAGATCGGTCAGTTGCACTCGGCCTAAGTCTCGGGGGCTATATATCTCGACAGAGAATAAATTGCACCAATCGAGAATATTCCACAAAAAATCATGACGCGGAAACCGGCTTGGCGAAAAACTTTTTTCCCATGAAGGCCAAACATCTACATTGACACTCAAAACCAAGGTGGTGTACCACTTCAGAAGTAGTCTGACGTGGAGACCGACTGCGAGAGGCACCGCCGCGCGGGAAAAAACTTCCAACCCGAGGTGTGATGTGAAATTAACAAAGCTTTTGATAAAGGTCGAGAACTTAAAGGGGCTCCTCGGATGCGCTATGTGTATACTCCCCAAACATACTTCAATGATCCACAAGGACGAAGATAGGAAGATTTGATGAACCACCTTTCAAGGTTGATGACTAAAGACGAGGAGTAGTTCAGAAGAACCGAGGAGTGTCCCCGACTTGAAGACCGGTTCAGAGGCTAGTGATGGTGTCCTGGACCAGGGGGTACTTAGCATGTCGACTCTTGGCTAGGTTGGTCGAGCCAATGCCCCTCTTTGTTGGTTCCATCCTGGGCCACTTCGGACAGCCCATGACGCATACAAGGAAGATTTCACAAGACTTGGCATAGAAGACAAGGACTCCTCTCTACTGATGTGGCCGATTAGGACTCCTATTATCCTAGGCCTCTGATACGTTATATATACTGAGGCTAGGCTAGTCGGTAGATGATGACAATCTTAACTCTCTCATACACACGATCTTGTGATAGATCAACATGTACCTTGTACTCTGCTCAATACCAATACAATCAAAAGCAGGACTATTATCTCTTCGAGAGAGCCCGAACCTGCGTAAATCCCCATGTCTCTTGTTACCATCGCACCAAGGTTACGCTTCGGGACTCTCTACCCGAGATCTGCTGGATTTTACTCCATCACTTGTGGATAAAGTTGTCCAGAGGAACCCAGTTGCAAGGTGATCAAGATTATACCAAAATATGTTTTGCATTTTTACATGGTCCTTCAACTTCTCGTTGGTGCCACAACCTTGTCACTTGTGTGTTTACATGCGTAAATGTGATTTTCTTTGGCCAGTGAACAATCCACATGAGCTTCGGCTCGAATTTCACATATGAATTTGTTAACATCCATAGTGGCAACACTACATCGAATGTTATTCGGTTTTCTCTTGAAGAGTGTGTCTGAGTGTGTGGTAATAACCGAGTACTTTTTGCAAGAGCTTGAAAGATACAACATATTGGTCCACGGTACTCAAACTTAATCCACAACGATAACCCATGCATGTATCATTTCTTCTGCATAATCTCATCACTTGACAACGGAAGTTTCAGCAAGCAATGGTTGAAAGAAAGTGCTTTAGCGCCTTGATGAAGAGACACCCGTGGGTTTTAGCGAGTTACTCTAGTATCATGTTGTCTTTACATACCTTTTCACTCCCTGAATGTGCAACTAATGCCCGGGTGGTTTAGGTAAACTGTAACAACATATAGCTCATTAAACTAACATTCTTTCAAGATCAATGTTTCAGAAAGTTCAAAGGTTGATATGGCATGGACTAGAGATGTGGACCCCTCAAAATGCTAAGGACACATATTGGCAAAAGCTCAAGACTCTACATTTTCATGTTAGTGATCCAAGATCACATTGAGTCCATAGGAAAAGCCAATACTATTAAAAGGGGATGAGGTGTTGCTTAACGGCTTGCTTACTCAAATGCTTAGTGATATGCTCCAAAAACCCTCAACCACTTTCTCATTTCCACATATGTCCTAAACCTAAAGTCAAACTTGGCCCCACCGATTTGATCTATCCGGCGCCACCGAGTTCACTTGACATAGCCATATCCACAAACCCTGATCAATTCGGTCTTACTCATAGGGATCTCGGTCTCACCGAGATGGGATTGCAAACTCTCTGTTTCCCTTCGTAACATTTCGGTCTAACCGAGATGAGCGATCGGTCCCACTGAGTTCACAGTGCAAACTCCATGTTACCTTTTCATAACATTTCGGTCTTACTGAGATGAGCGATCGGTCCCACCGAGTTTGCTTGACCAAGTCTTTGCTTTCTTATTACTGAAATCAGTCCCACTGAGTTCATGTGATCGGTCTCACCGAGATGAGGTTTTGCCCTAACCCTAGTGCATCGGTCTCACCGAGTTGATACTGTCGGTCCCACCGAAAAGCCTAACGTTCACATTTTGAACCTACTCGGTCTCACCGAGTTTCACTATTCTGTCCTACCAAGTTTGGTAAATTGTGTGTAATGGTTAGATTTTGTGTGGAGGCTATATATACCCCTCCACCCCCTTCTCCATTTGAGAGAGAGACATCAGAACGTGCATACACTTCCACTACTCATTTTCCGAGAGAGAACCACCTACTCATGTGTTGAGACCAAGACATTCCAATCCAACCACAAGAATCTTGATCTCTAGCCTTCCCCAAGTTGCTTTCCACTCAAATCATCTTTCCACCATAGCCAAATCTGTGAGAGAGAGTTGAGTGTTGGGGGGACTATCATTTGAAGCACAAGAGCAAGGAGTTCATCATCAACACACCATCTATTACCTTTTGGAGAGTGGTGTCTCCTAGATTGGTTAGGTGTCACTTGGGAGCCTCCGTCAAGATTGTGGAGTTGAACCAAGGAGTTTGTAAGGGCAAGGAGATCGCCTACTTCGTGAAGATCTACCCAAGTGAGGCAAGTCCTTCGTGGGTGATGGCCATGGTTGGATAGACAAGGTTGCTTCTTCGTGGACCCTTCGTGGGTGGAGCCCTCCGTGGACTCGTGCAATCGTTAACCTTCATGGGTTGAAGTCTCCATTAACGTGGATGTACGATAGCACCACCTATCGAAACCACGCCAAAAATCTTTGTGTCTACGTTGTGTTTGCTCCCTCTCCTCCCCTTTACCTTCATATGCAATGATTTACATTTCGCTGCTATACTCTTAGAATTGCATGTGTAGGTTGATTGTTTGACATGTGCTAAGTTGCTAAAATCCGCCAAGACTTAAAATTGGGAAAAGGCTAGATTTTTGTTTGATCAAGTAGTCTAATCACCCCCTCCCTCTAGACATACTTTTGATCCTACAAGTGGTATCAGAGCTTTGGTCTCTATTTTTCTTGATTTCCATAGCTTTTGTGATCATAGCCTTGGTTTCACAACCCAAGAGAGTATGACGTCTAGCAAGGGAAATTACCACCGTAGAGGTCCTTACTTTGATGGTACTAATTTTGCTAGTTAGAAGCATAAGATGAAAATGCATATTCTTGGACATAACCCCGCCATTTGGGCTATTGTGTGCATTGGTTTACAAGGTGAATTCTTCGATGGGAGAGAACCAAATCGTGAAGCAACTGCGGAAGAGTTGAATATGTTGCAATAAAATGCTCAAGCTTGTGATATCCTCTTCAATGGACTGTGCCCCGAAGAATTCAACAAAATCAGTCGTCTTAAGAATGCAAAGGAAATTTGGGATACTTTGATTGATATGCATGAAGGTACCGAGTCCGTCAAGGAATCCAAGTTGGAGGTGCTTCAAAGTCAACTTGACAAGTTCAGAATGAACGATGGTGAAGGTGTCGCTGAAATGTACTCTAGGCTTGCTCTCATCACAAATGAGATTGCCGGCTTAGGAAGTGAAGAGATGACTGATAGATTCATCATCAAGAAGATCCTAAGAGCCTTGGATGGAAAATATGATACCATGTGCACATTGATCCAAATGATGCCCAATTACAAAGATCTCAAGCCAACGAAAGTCATTGGAGGAATTGTTGCTCATGAGATGTCACTCAAGGATAAAGAAGAGCTTCACAACAAATCTAGTGGTGCATATAAAGCCTCATGCGATGCTCCTGCCACATCAAGTGAAAAACAAGTCTTCAATGAGGAATTGAGCTTAATGGTGAAGAACTTCAACAAATTCTACAAGAGTAGAAGCAAAGAGAGAAGCTCCAAGTCAAGATCCTACCATGACAAAAGATCTTCTAGTCGTGAGTGAAATTGCTCCGGACACTACTCCAATGATTGTACGGCTCCCTACAAAAGAAGAGAAGACTCACCTAAAATAAGAAGTAGAAGAGAAGAATCACCTCCAAGAGAGAGAAGGAGTAGAGATGATCGTTATAAATGAAGAACCTCTCGCAGAAGCAAGGATTCGGAAAGAAAGGACAAGTCATCAAAGAGCTACACAAAACGAAGACTCAAGCTCATGTTGGTGAATGGGTATCCGGTTCTGTCTCCGACCACCACTCCAAGAGAAGTTATCACTCTGACTCCGAATATACTCAAGATTAAGGTGTTGCCGGTCTTGCACTTGTGTCAACCAACTCCTACGACATATTTGACTCACCAAATGAAGGAATTGGAAGATGCTTCATGGCTAAAGGCCCCAAGGTATCATACCCTGAGTATATTGATTTCAATAGTGATGAAGATGATTTGCTAGGTGATGATGAGTTATTTGTTCACAATGCTAGTGATGAAAACTATGATGAAACTGTTATTAATCATGCTAATCAAGATGAAACGAATGACAATGATAAGAAGGAGATTGAGCGTCTAACTAAAGAACTAAACACTCTTAATGTCGGGGGTTGGGTGCGACATATGCCAAAGGATGGCTTATCATGGTGGGGGCGAGTAGAACGTCGCCGGTGCCTGGAAACGGGATGAGGCGAAGACATGCACGCCGGCGGATCTTACCCAGCTTCAGGGCTCTCCGAGGAGACAACACCCCTACTGCTGCTCTGCGGGGTCTCCGCATGGTCACTAAGGCAAAGTGAATACAAGGGTGCTCCTAGAGCTGTTTCTGGAGGTAGGAGAAGGCAAGGCTAGCTCTCTCCTTCCTGTGTGGTCTGTCTAGTGCTAATGGATGCCAACCCTTTGCATGGGTGCCCTGGGGGGTTTATATAGGCCTACCCCCAGGGTTACAATGGTAAAACGGCTGGATCGGTCCCACTATCATGCTCTCAGCGCCGTCTTCTCCGCCGACTCTGGCGCCCGCCGACCGGTGGGTCTGCCCGCCCGCTGGTCGAGGCGTCGGCCAGCGCCCGACCATGGCGGATCTTCCGCTGCTGACATCTGTAGCTGTGCTTCTAATAGACGAGCTTGGTCATGAGGTCATGGCAATAGCGCCGTCGCTTTGTGACGATCATCTTCTGCCATTCCCCCGTCGCGTCTGGTTAATGGCGTGTGGGGCCCGGCCGACCCCTGGGGGCCGACTCCCAACGGGTCCGACTCTTGGCGCTCTCGCCGTCTTCAACACTCTCGCTGACTAGTAGGCCCCGCCGTCTCCGGACCGTCTGGTGACCGTCGCGGTGCAGGGCTCCGCCCCGTGGCTGTTGTCGAGGGCGGCATGGCAATGCTTGCGCCGAGCGGAGATCTCCGTGGATGCAGCGCCGTAGCCATGCACGCCTTTAATGTCGGGGTGGTTGGGAGTCGCGGGCCGACTCCCATAGTCGGCTTCCTTGGAGTCGCCTCAGGGGACTCGGCTTGTCTTGGAGTCGCCAGCAGTGCTTGAGGCGCGATCTGCCCGATGTCTTGAAAGGTTACGGGGCTCGGGTTAGCCTACCGTGGCCCATTACTCCGACGATGGTCCCCGGTGGTGAGGTTTCGAGGTGATCGTCGTCGCCTCAACAGTTTCATTCTTCCGGTGGGGGAATGCAGGCCTTGATGGCCGTCTTCCTTCGGGCCGGCTGGATGGAGTCGGATCCACCGAAGGCCGTCTTGCCTCTCGAGGAGTTTCGAACGTCGCGGCGGGAACCAGGCGGCATGTCTGATATGCTTCCCGTGGTCGCCGCCGCGGCCCCGTCGCGCGGCGCCACGTGGCAGGGGCAGTCTGCCTACCCATGCGCGCGACGGGACAGGCCGTCAGGCGGGGCCCACCACTACCGTGCCTCGGCACGCAAACGGATCCGCTGCGGCCGTGCGGGCGGTTGGGTTCCCCACGTCGTTACTGCACGCAGTAACTTCGTGGGTTTAATCGTGGGGGGCGTGGGGTCTCGCGCGCAGTTAATCCCACGCTGCCCCATCAGCTTCTCAGCCTACGGGCTTATAAATAGGCGGGGGGAGCGGGACGGCGAAGCGCGCGCTCGTTCTTCCCTGCTTCCCCTGCTTCCTCGTGCCTCTTCTTCTTCCTGCCTTCGCCGCACCATGCCGCACCGCACCGCAGCGATGAGCTCCTCCTCCGCCGCGGCTCCTGCCGTTCACTCCGGCGTGTGGGACGGCTCTACGGTGGACGATGATGCCATCGAGCACCTCCACAGGACGCGCTAGCACCCTGGCGCGAACCTGGTGTGAGCCCGCGCCGCGCCGGAGAGGGAGATAAGGCCGGCGCCGGAGGAGGGCGAGCAGGTCATATTCCGCTCGCACCTCATGCGCGGCATGGGCCTGCCGGCGAGCGGCTTCCTCCGTTCTTTCTTGGAGTTCAACGGACTCCATCCGCACCACCTCACCCCAAACACGGTGGTGCTGCTGGCCGCCTTCGCCAGCTTGTGCGAGGGTTTTCTTGGCTTTCTCCCCACCATCGAGCTGTGGGAAGAGTTCTTCAATCGAAGCTCGGCACACACGTCGCCGGCATACCGGCTCAGTGCGGCACCTTCATCGCAATGCAAAGGTCGACCGCCGACAATCCATTCCCCTCCATCGCACTGATCAAGTCGGTGAAGATGTGGCAGCGGTCCTACTTCTACGTGAAGAACATCGCCACGGAAGGCGACTGGGTCAACCTGCCGCACTATGAAGCCGGCGCGCCGGCTGGGAGGCTTCCTAGCTGGTCCAATCGGGCCAAGACGCTCACTCCTGCCAGTGCCGCCGCCGTCGCGCGACTCTGAGTGCTGACACAGTCGGAAGGCCTGGTCGGAGCCGACTTGCTGGCCGCCTTCGTGGCGCGCCGAGTCCTCCCACTCAAGGCCGACCTCATCGATCTGCCGGATGGCGATCACCGGGACCCGAGCCGGTTGTGCACCAGGGAGATGCCCCACGCAGAGGTGGCGAACATGGTGAATCACATCGCGAACTGCGAGCTTACAGAAGACTGGCAGTTCGGCAAGGAGCCGTACTCACGTGCCAACCCTTCGCCTGTGGTAAGTCAAATCTTTTGTCTTCTGTTTTTCTTTGTAGCCGAATCCGACTTCTGATCTTCTTGGTTCTTTGAGTCAGAACCCCCTCATCCAGCCTGCAGCCGGCGCCACGGGGCCGCCCCGCGAGTTCTCTCCAGACCAAGCGGAGAGCGACATCGACGACCCCGACTTGGGGGCGGCGGCGATGGAGGCCGACGCCGAAGGCGGAGGAGGAGGAGCGGAAGGCGGCTTCCGGCCCTCGGCGACCTTCGCCGACTGGCCAGAGGACGAGGCCGACGGCAAAGTTGTCCCGTGCCGCCAACCGAAAGCCGGCCATCCAGGCGCGAGTTCCTCCGCCGGCTTGGCCGGTCAAGTCGGCACGAAGAAGTGACGGGCCACGCCGAGTTCACTCAGCGGTCGGCCAAAAAAGTTCAAGGGGCGGCCGCCGCAACCAAGCGGGAGGAGGCGATCGCGAAGGCCAACCGCTTCTGCAAGGAAGTGAAGAAGCCGCCGCTAGTCTCTACGTAGGTGTTGACTGCGTTTGTCTTGTTTTCTTTGACGGATCTTTTCCAAGTCTTTTTCATTCTATTTTTTGCTTCAGGGCCCCTCTTTCTCTTGAGAGGGTCGCCGTCCCCTCTGTCATGGGGTCAGCCGAGACATCCGCCAACACTCGGCGGATTGACCCCGCCGCCGACCTTCGGGAGGCGACGGAGCGCAACGGGCGGGAGAAGCGCGACGAGGAAGAGGCCGACCGTCTGGAGAAGGCAGAGGCCGAGAAAGCGGCGGCCTCCACCCAGAAGAAGCTGGAGGAGGCCGAAGCTGCCGCTGTACCAAAACAGCGGGCGGAGGAGACCGCACGCCGCCAATCGGCGTTGCTTGTCGTCCCACTGAACTCCGCACCGCCGCCCCCGGAGTTCACAGGACAGACTGGAGAAGTGGGCGGGGAGCACTCCATCATGGAGAAGTACGGTGGCGAAGCCTCCGTGTCGGGCACGGCCACGCCGCCTCCGCCGCATGGCAAGCAGCCGGCGGGCCCGCCAGTGCCTCCGACTGAGGACGAGGCGGTGGCAAGGCTGCTCCTTCAAGTCACCTCACCAGCACGCCGCCGCCTCGAGAAGGCGGTTTCGGCGCCACGCCCCTTGGAAGCTGGCGCCGCCAGCTTCGGCCATTCGAGATCTTTGAGGCATCAAGTCTGCGCCCTCTTGGATGGGTGCGAGGCGGCGGCGACGGTCCGCTGAACCAGGCGCTCCTGGACGTGCAGGCGAAGCTGCGAGCTGAGGGCGAAGCCATCCAGAGCTGCACCAAGGCGCATCTGGCGTCGCGAGCGTCTATTCGGGTATGTTTTCTTTTTTGACTTTGTCTTTTCTCGCTCTTCTCTGTGGGGAACGCCAAGCACCCATGGGTGTAATCCCGAGTTTGGGCGGCTGCTGGCGGCCGGAACTCAATCTGGCGAGTTCCTTATTTTTATCTTTGTCTGATTGTTTATCACAGGAGTATCACAACCTCCGCGTCACCGCCTTCAACCGCAACGTTGAGCAGTTGGGGAAGCGGACTGCCAACTTGTCGGAGGCGGAGTAAGTTCTTCTTCTTTTTTGCGGTATTTGGCGCACTCCACAGGCTGTAGTCCCGAGATTCGGGCGGCTCACTGGCGATCGGGCGGATCTTCTGGCGACCTTCCTTGTTGATGACTTAACGTCTTTCTTTTTGTTCTTGAGGCCAATGCCACTCTTGAGAGCGGTTGGGCGAAATCGGCGCGGCCCTCTGGCCAAGGAGGAGGAGTGCGGCAAGCTTCGCCATAAGCGCGACTTGCTGGCCGCCACAGTTGGCGGAGCGAAGGAGCTGCTTAAAGCGGCTCGGGGCAGCGGAGAAGAAAGAGACCGATCTCCTGGCCGAGTTCGAGATCGAGCGCTCCTCCTGGACTGACAAGGAGGCGATGTTGACTTCCGGCTTCCACGAGATTGAAGACATTGTTGATGGTGAGTTTCTTTGCTTTCTTTCTTCGAACCGCCGACTGCAAGTCAAGCCGATTTCTGATTCTTTCTTTTGCTTCTTTCTTGTTTTGGCAGACTTCTTTCCTGGCCACTTGCAAGCGATCAATCGAGCCATCGAGGCTGATTGCGAGGCGCGGAGGGCAAATGGCGAGGAGATCGCCGCCAACGCCCCCCTGACCGTCGACGAGCAGCTCCTGATCATCGAGACTCGCCTGCGGCTGGCCCACCAGCTGCTGCACCGGCTTCAACGTGTCGGGGCCCAGGCGATCTCCGCCCTATGGCCAGGCATGCCGGCCCTGCGCACTCCCAGTCGGACTGCCGACTGGCTGGAGGTCGCAGCTAGCCGTCTTGAGGCTTGGAAGGGTTCCTCGGCCCGGTCTAGAGCGCGCCAGGCCTTGGAATTCGTCAAGGCTTGGTATCTAGGGCTGGACTGACCCGGCTAGCGCGTTCGGTCGAGGCCCGGCGAAGCGGGCGGCGTGGAAGGCGCCCTCGTCGAGCGTGCGGTGGCGATCGCCAACTACACCGACACCAGCGTCTTCGTTCCTGAACGAGCCGCGAATGGCGAAGAGGTGCCGCCGGAGTGGTTCGGGATGAACCCGGACTACGAGAGGACTCGACGGAGGTGATCGGCTCCAGCACCGAGGAGGAAGACGAGGCGGGGACGGAGACGAGACGGAGGCGCCAGAAGACAGAGCGGACGACCAGCCTCAGCTTGATCGCGCCTCCAGCAACGAGCCGCGTCCGACCGGGCCGGCGCGCGGAGACGATCAAGCCGGCCCTTGACCCGGCGCTCGGCGCGACACCGCCGACCCTCCGAACCCGTCTGCCGCTTCTTAGGCTTCCGTCCTGTCTTTTACTTTATCTGCTTTCATAGTCTTTGAAGAACTTGTTAATTTGCACAATTCCACCCGCGGGGTGAATCTTGATCTTGGCCAGTGGCCTATGTTATGTAAATATCTATCCGACTTCTATCTTTCCTTGTTCATTGCTCTTTTGCCTTTTTCCTTTGCCGCCTTTCCAAGTCGCCGCTTTGCCAGACGAACAGCCGCTCTGCGGACTGCCGCTGGGTCAAATGCTTGGCTACCTTAGGGAAGGCAAGTACTTGGCCTTTTTTAGAGTTTTTCAATAAGTTGGATAGAAGGCGGCAAGCCGACTATTCGAGAGTCTGCTCTGCAGAGAGAGGCTGGAAACCGGCTTGGGCTATGCATATGCTTTGAGTCCTTAGCCATTTTTTCGTGTGTGCGATCGTTCTTGCTTACTCTCTGCCTACCAACAGTCACTCTGTGAGCTGCGGCTTTCGACAGGAGACGGCTTAAGCGCCGCACACTACTTGTCCGACTGCAGGAAGCATTTCATAGCGCAAGACGGCGAGTCCCCGGGCCGACTAGTCGAACCCGGTGCCAAGCGGCATAACAAAGAGCAGCATACTAGGAGGCATAATTCTTATCATACAGATAACAAAAAGGGCAGTCCCCGAGCTCGTCTCGGGGGCCCAAAGTCTCGGTACTTTAATACAAAGGATAGTATGGTACATATTGCATCAACTGTAAAATCTTCGGAGAAGATTTGCATTCCATGGTCATTCTAACTCCTTGCCGGAGTCGTCCCTCTTGCGCGCTCGAGGCTTCTGAGCATCGATTAGGTAGTAGGAGTCGTTGCCCAGCACTTTGTTGATGATGAAGGGTCCTTACCAAGGTGCCGACAACTTGTGTTGGCCGGCTGTCCGCTGAATCAGTCGGAGCACAAGGTCGCCCTCTTGGAAAGATCTCGGCCTGACCTTCCGGTTGTAGTATTGGCGCAGACTCTACTGGTAGATGCTGGACCGGCTGAGTGCCAACAGCCGGCCCTCTTCCACCAGATCGACGCCGTCTTGACATGCTTCTTCTGCTTCCTCTTCGGTGTACATGCTGACTCGCGGGGAGTCGAATTCTATGTCCGTCGGGATGACGGCTTCGGCACCATAGACGAGGAAGAAAGGCGTGAAGCCGGTTGACTTGTTTGGAGTCGTGCGCAGACTCCAGAGGACGGCTGGCAGCTCTTCAAGCCAACAGCCGGCCAAACGCTCAAGTGGTTCGACCAGTCGAGGCTTGATGCCGGATAGAATAAGGCCGTTTGCTCGCTCCACCAGGTTGTTTGACTGTGGATGGGCAACGGACGCTAAGTCCAGTCGGATGCCCTGCGTCGCGCAGAAACGGGCCAAGGCGCCCTTGGCAAAATTTGTGCCATTGTCAGTGATGATGTTGTGCGGTATGCCGTACCGCACCATGATGTCGGCGATGAAAGTCACTGCAGTCGGACCGTTCAACTTCTTGATGGGCTTTGCTTCTATCCACTTGGTGAACTTGTCCACCGCGACAAGCAGATGAGTTAGGCCGCCTCAGGCCGTCTTGAATGGTCCCACCATGTCCAGGCCCCAAACTGCAAAGGGCCAGGCGATGGGGATTGTCTTTAGCACTAAGCCGGCTGAAGCGGCTTGGAGCGGAACTTCGCACCCTTGCATTTTGGACTAACTCTTTAGCCTCTTCCAAGGCGATCGGCGGAAGAAACCGTCTTAAAAGGCTTTGGCGACGAAGTGCTCTTGAAGCTGCATCGTGGCCTTTTCGCCTCGATGGATGTCTCACGAGAATTGCTTGGCCTTGCTCGACTCTCGCAGCGCTGGTAGACACCGATGAACGCGCTGACCAACTCTCTGTTGATTATGGTGTAAGCTGCCGCTCGATGTTGCACTTGCCGAGCCAAGATTTCATCGATTAGCGCTCTCTGTTCACTAGAAACTTGAGGATGGGCTGCGCCCATGAGGGTGCTGCTATTTCTTCGACCGCCACCACTGCGACTTGGACAAGGGCGGCTGGGCTGGGAGGCGGCGGGCTGGAGTCTGTGACGCTTCTTGGATTAATTGTCCCGGGCGATGGCGCGATCCCCTGGCCGATCGGCCGATCCTCGGGCCGGGTTCTGAAGTCCCCGGGCTGGCTTCAACTGTGATTTTCTTGGGGCCGTCTGCTGGGGCTCTTGAGTCGGATCCGACTTCTTCAGGAGGAGCCGGAACAAAGATGGAGTCTGATTTTGGTGAAGGCTTGATAGACGGCTTAAGGAGGCGCTGAAGAGCGACGCCGTATGGTATTGCTTGGCGGGTGGAGCCGACTCGTGCCAAGGTGTCTGCTTGGTCGTTGTCGTTTCTTGGCACATGAAGGAACTCACACCCCTCGAAGTATCCTCTGAGTTGCTGCACCAGGAAGCAGTAGCTCGCCATGTTTGCATCTTTGGCATCCCAGTCGCTAGATGACTGCTGGACCACCAAATCGGAGTCTCCATAGCACAGGATCCGGCGAATGCCGAGCTCTTTGGCAAGCCGGAGCCCGTGAATGAGCGCCTCGTATTCGGCACCGTTGTTGGACGCGGCTAAATGGATCTGCAGCACATACTTGAGCTTGTCGCCTTTAGGGGAGGTGAGGATGACACCGGCTCCCAGGCCGGTACGCATCTTGGAGCCATCGAAATGCATCGGCCAATGGGTGGAGTCGGTATTGGGCGTAATCGGGTCTCGGCCCGGACGAGGAAGTCGGCTAAGCGCTTGCGACTTGATGGCGGTCGCGGGGCTGGTAGTAGATGGTGTAGGGAGCCAAATCTATGGCCCATTTGGCTACTCGGCCAGAAGCATCTCGGCTTCCGATGATCTCGGCGGTGAGGGCTATGCAAACCATCGTAATTGGATGTTCTTGAAAGTAAGGCTTGACTTCTTGGCGGTGAAATGCACACGTGGCGCATCTTCGGTAGTGGGGTAGTTACGCTTGGAGGTCGCGATGCCGCTCGGGTAATACACTGGTCTCTGGACAGGGAGCGCCTTGCCTTCCTCTTTGCGTTCGACTACAATGACTGTGCTGACTACTCGGCTGGTGGCGGCAATGTATAGGAGCATGGGCTCTTTAGGAGTCAGAGCCGCTAGCACAGGAGGAGTAGTCAACATCTTCTTCAGCTGGAGAAATGCTTCATCCACCTTGTGGTTCCACTCAAAAAAGGTGGTCTTCTTCATTAATTGATACAAAGGGAGAGCTTTCTCGCCCAGCCGACTGATGAATCGGCTGACGGATGCCAAGCAGCCGGTGAACTTCTGCACATCTAACAGTCGGTTCGGTACCTCCATCCTCTCAATGGCCTTGATCTTCACAGGGTTGCACTCTATGCCGCGTTCAGAGACCAGGAATCCAAGGAGTTGGCCGACTGGTACTCCAAAAATGCACTTCTCAGGGTTGAGCTTGATCTGGAATCGGCGCAGGTTCTCGAAGGTTTCCTTGAGGTCTTCCAGCAGTGTCCCGCGCTTCTCCGTCTTCACCACTACATCATCCACGTAGATGTGGGCATTCCTGCCGAGTTGCTTGAGGAGGCACTTCTGCATGCAACGCTGAAGGTGGCGTCGGCATTCCTCAAGCGAGCGTCGTGGTCGAGCGTGAAGGCTCGACAAGCGTGATGAAGGCGGTCTTCAGTCTGTCTGCCGGGTTCAGCTTGATCTGGTGATATCCTGAATATGCATCTAAGAAACTCAACAGCTCGCATCCGGCTATGGAGTCTATCACCTGATCGATTCTCGGCAGGGCAAATGGGTCCTTTGGGCAGGCTTTGTTGAGGCTTGTGTAATCAATGCACATCCGCCACTGCTTGTTTTTCTTTAGTACCAAGACCGGGTTTGCCAACCACTCTAGAAAAAACACCTCCATAATGAAGCCGGCCGCCAGGAGCCAGGCTATCTCTTCTCCAACAACTCTTATATTCTCTTCTGACAGGCGGCGCAAGGGCTGCCTGACGGGCTTCACATCAAGTCTGACATGTAACTTGTGCTCGGCGAATTCCGTCGGTACACCTGGCATGTCTTTAGGGGACCATGCGAAGATGTCTCGATTCTCACGGAGGAAATCGACGAGCTCGCCTTCCTATTTGCTGTCAAGGTTTGTACCCATGACAGCGTACCTCTCTCGGTGCTCCGGGTCCAAGGGTATCTTCTTGGTCTCTTTGGCCAGCTTGAACGAACCTTCAGCTTCCGACTCCTTGGGATCGAGCGATATCTCTGGCTGCTTTCCGGCCATCGCCACGACCCGATCAAGGAGCCGCTTCTTAGCTGCGATCACCAGGGACTCGGCCAGCCGACTGCTCTCCGCCGCGCAAGCGGACGACTTCCTGTAGTCGCCAGCGACGGTCAGAATCCCCTTGGAACTCGGCATCTTCATCTTGAGGTAGGCGTAGTGGGGAACCGCCATGAACTTGGCCAGTGCAGGTCGGCCAAGTAACGCATGGTATGGGCTTTCAAGGTCCACTACTTCAAACCAGACTGGCTCTCGGCGGAAATGATCTTTGTCCCCAAAGAGAATGTCTATCAGGATCTTGCCGATTGGTGAGCAGGAAAGGCCAGGTACGATGCCGTGGAACACAGTCCGGCTGCTCTGCAGCTGTCTTTGCTTGATTCCTAACTTCTCCATAGTGTCCTTGTACAGGATGTTGATGCTACTGCCTCCGTCTATCAGTACTCTCGAAAAGCGGGCGGCCCGCCTATCAGTGGCCAAGGTGGCACCTAGGACCAGGGCATAGGAGCCCGGATTCGGCATCACCTCTGGGTGATCCGCTCTGCTCCAACTGATAGGCTTCTCGGACCAATGCATGAACTCTGGAGTATTTGATGCCACAGCGTTCACCTCTTGCTACTACAGCCGTCTGCTGCGTCGATCATCAGTCACACTAGTGAACACCACATAGGCTCCATGCTCTTCTGGGTACTCGTCTTGTCTTGCGCCGATTGGCAGCAGCGATCGGCTCTTTGGGCGGCGGCGGGCGGCGGCCCAAAGAAGCGGGGAGGAAGGAGGCCGTCTCCTTGGCGATTCTCGTAAGCCGTGGCACTTTCGGGTGGTATGGTTTTACGGCTTCGCGCCATCGTGGAACTTGCGGGGACCATCCAGTGCGCTTTCGTAGAGAAGGCCGCAACGATTGGACTTGCGCCTTTACATAAGCTTGGCCGGAGGCTGTCCCTCCGGTTATTGATCTTCGACTGTAGCTACCTGCCGACTGGTGGAAGTCGGCTGTTGGGCCTTGCGTCTGTTGTCGTTTTGTTATTGTCGCCGACTGCTGTCTCCAGCTGGTGTTCTGGGAGCCTGAGGGGCCACTTTGCCAGCCGCATTAACTTGACTTTCCGTCTTCATGGAGGAGTCGGCGGTGGCATACTTGTCTGCTATGACCAGCAGTTCGTCGAGGGTTTCCGGCTCATCGCAGAGGAGCTTGTGCTTGAGGAGGGTGCCTTCTCGACACCCGGCGGTGAAGTACTCGATAGCCTGCACCTCGTGCACGCCCTCGCAGGAGTTCGGCTTCGCCCAGTAGCGTGAGGTAGTCGCGTGTTGACTCGTCAAGGCGTTGCACGCACAAGGAAAGCTGGCGCGGCTTGGGAGCTCGCTTGTATGTGCTCGTGAAGTTGCGGATGAAGGCCTCGGTGAAGTCGACCCAGCTGTTGATGCTGCGGGGCTTCACACTATTCAACCATGTCCGGGCCGTGCCCTGGAGCATGAGTGGAACATACTTCACGGCAACTCGCTTGTTGCCGTTCGCTATGTTGACGGCCGTGGAGTAATCAATTAGCCAGTCTTCTGGCTTCACGGAGCCGGTGTATTTGGGTGTGTCTCGGGGGAGCGTGAACCCTTTGGGAAAAGGCCCGTCTCGGATGCAGGGTCCAAAGCAAGGCGGACCCAGCTCATCTTCTTCTTCCAGCGCCAGGGATCGGTGGAGTCGGTTGATCCAGTGGCAAGCGTCGTTTTCTCCGACTCCCTCTCGGCGGCCAAGGCGGCCACCAAGAGTCGGATGCTCAACAGGCGGCGGGGAAACTCGCCGTTCTCTTCTTGGTGGGGGAGGCAGGTAGTCGTCCTGCCGCTCCACTGCTCTCGGACGGCCGTCTTGGTCACGCTTGATTGTGATGCGAGTCCGACTGCGACTGACAGCCGGCTCTTTGTATTTTCTTCCGCGGACTCCACCAGTCAGCATCCAAGACGTCGCGCCCTAATCTCGGCGGGGAGGCAAGTCGTCGTTTAGCTGCCGTGGCGCCTCAGTGCGGCTGCCGGCCGCGTTCTGCGTAGCAACCGCGTCGAGGAGCTGCTGGACTCGCTGCGTCATCATGCAGCGCTCTTCGCCTTCAAAGTTCTTCAGCTCGTCGGTGGCCGCTTGGGCGGCGCGGATGTTCTCCGCAGGGGTGGCGTATACGGGGCAATTGGCCCCGAACAAGTAGGCGATGGTCGCGCCGCGTTGCCGGACCGCGCCTAGGCGGCTAGGCCCAGTCGGAGCCGGCGAGCCGCCCACGGCGCGATCCATTTCGCGCTGGTAGGCTTCTGACAAGCGCCTCATGCTTGCCAGCTTCTTGGCGCCTTCGATGATCTGAAGGCGGCGTGTCTCCAGCGTCTCGGCATCTGCGTCCTCCGGAATAGGCGCAGTCAGGTCTTGCAGAGCCGCGTCGAGCGGGTCCTGAGCTCCCTCACCGGAATGCTCATCATGACTGATGACGAGCACCTCCGTGACGGTGCTTCCGCCGCTCTCCTCGTGAGGAAGCGGCTCGTCGTAGACCATCATGTTGGTGGGGAAAGTGTCAAGCGACACAGCGTCGGAGTCGACCAGCATCGGGTCGGTGGAGCCTCGGACTCCAAGTCCACGGCAGGCTCGCCGGTGACGTGGAGTTGGTCGAGGAGGCCCGCGAGGAGGCTCTCGGGGCCACCCGTGCCTGCGTCGGACGCAGGCTCGTCGGAGAGGCGAACCTCGCCGATAAGTTCAGCGAGGCAGCTCGCTGCACAGGCGGCCTCAGTGCCGCACAACGCGTCGATGCAGACTCTGTCTAGCGAGCTTGGCTGGCTGCGCTCGCCAGGGAGGAAGAGGGTTCCCGTCCAGAACAGATCTCCGGACGACGGTGCACCAGGCCCCAAGGTGGGCACCAAATGTCGGGGGTTGGGTGTGACATATGCCAAAGGATGGCTTATCATGGTGGGGGCGAGTAGAACATCGCCGGTGCCTGGAAACGGGATGAGGCGAAGACATGCACGCCGGCGGATCTTACCCAGCTTCAGGGCTCTCTGAGGAGATAACACCCCTACTGCTGCTCTGCGGGGTCTCCGCATGGTCACTAAGGCAAAGTGAATACAAGGGTGCTCCTAGAGCTGTTTCTCGAGGCAGGAGAAGGCAAGGCTAGCTCTCTCCTTCCTGTGTGGTCTGTCTAGTGCTAATGGATGCCAACCCTTTTCATGGGTGCCCTGGGGGGTTTATATAGGCCTACCCCCCAGGGTTACAATGGTGAAACCGGCTGGATGCGGGTCCCAGCCGTCTGTCTCTTAGGCGTCGTCTTCTCCGCCGACTCCTAGGGCCCGCCGACTGGTGGGTCCCGCCGACTAGCCTGGTATGAGGGCGTCAGCCCGCGCCCGCCGCGGGCGGGTCTTTTCGGCTGCAGATTACTGTAGCCGTGCTTCTAATGACGCGGGATTGGTCATGAGGTCATGGCAACAGCGCCGCCGCCTGGCGAGCGATCACTGCTGCCATTCCCCCGTTGCGTCTGGTTAATGGCGTGTGGGGCCCGTGGGAGGGGCCGGCCGACTCCTGGAGGCCGACTCCCAACAGGTCTGACTCTTGGCGCTCTCACCATCTTCAACACTCTCTCTGACTAGTAGGCCTTGCCGTCTTGAGCCGTCTGGTGGACCGTCGTGGGTCTGAGGCTCCACCCTGTGGCTGTTGTCGGGGCGGCATGGCAACAGCAGCTGCCGGGCGGAGATCTCCGTGGGTACGACGCACTGTGGCCATGCCCGCCTTTAATTATCGGGGTGGTTGGGAGTCGCGGGCCGACTCCCCATAGTCGGCTTCCTTGGAGTCGCCTCCGGGGACTCGGCTTGTCTTGGAGTCGCCGCAGGTACTTGAGGGGCGCAGTCTGCCCCGATGTCTTGAAAGGTTCTGGGGCTCGGGTTAGCCTTCCCGTGGCCCATTACTCCGACACTTAAGTTAGCTCATGAAACTACTTTAACAGATCATCGAGAACTTTTATATACTCATGAGAAGCTACGCTTTGAGAAGCTCAACCTAGAGCAAGAGATGGGTTCTTAAAAGCCATCAATGATGATCTTTGGAAGAAAAGTTCTTCTTACATTGCCAAGCATTTACTCTTGTCTACTTACATGCCACAAGTAAAATCTAGCAACAAGAGTAAGAAAGATTCTTCCTCTAGTAGTAACAATAATCATGCTAAATCCAATATTGTTGCTTCCAGTAGTTCTCTTGATTCCACTAATGATTCTCTTAGCCAAGTTACACTTGAGCAAGAAAATAGCTTATTGAAGGGAACTATAGAGAAAGGTGTTTACAAGAGCCTTGTCGGAAGTGCGCAAGCAAGGAAGGCACCAGAAGAATCAAGGTGTTTTGAATGAAAGTTCAATGCCAATGAAGTTGAGTGGGAAGAAGATCAGTACCCCAAGACGAAGTTTGTTCCTCAACAAGAGAAGTATGATCCTACTTCCTTCAAAAAGACACAAGCTCAAGATGATCTTCCACCATAAGACCACAAGCTAAAAGGCAAGGACAAGCTTCAAGAGGAGATTGATGCATTTGAAGAATCTCCAAAGGCCTTGGTCAAGTGGGTTCCCAAGTCTACCTCAAGTTCTACTTCATCAAGTACATCCGCAACCCCAAGGATTCCCATCAAGATGATGTGGATCCGGAAGCCGAAGAACTAGAGAGTTCTTGAGGGTGACTCTACCAACATACTTCACTCATATTCATTTGGGCAAGAACAAGTGTAATCAACTTCCACATCTTGCACTAGTTCAAGGAGTCACATACCCTCTTGTTAGTAAGTCAAAGGACAAGGTAACCTAATGTTTTCATGGACATCATCTTGTGTGTACTTCACTCTATGTCTGTGGATATCCTTGTTTGTTCCTTGTGGGATTAACCCATGTAGGTATTGAAAGTGCAACTCACTCCAATGGATTGCTCCAAATGATCCACATCAACATTGAGCATCCACATCTACATGATGTCATCATCGACAAAACCCAAGGTTAGTTCATCCCTCTAAAAGGGGAAATCACATCTAGGGGAGCTTTACTCTAAGAATTGAGCCAACGCAACTCTAATGGTGTGAACACAACAATGCTTTATGTAAAAGTGGTAAACCCACTTGTGCTTAAATGATGAGTATGACCTATGATCAAATGTTCTCATTTGACTACTAAGTCAATATACTCATATATAGATGACCTAGTCATCGCCAATTGCTTGATAGATGCTAGAGTGTTTGTGCATGCTTTGCCACATATTTCATTTGCTATCTTATTGTGTGAGCATGTTGGTTGCATAATTTTCTTCAATCGGGGACATCCATTTGTTGTTTTGATTGTTTGGTCTTTTCTTTTGCCAAATGGATGGACAAGAATGCCTAAGTACTCCCTCTAGCTATCTATGCTTTTCTCATCTCAAACTCTATTCATGCTACATCACAAAGTTTGATCAAGTCAGATTCGAACCCTTTGGGTGAGGAGCACTCGGAGCCACCGATTCGTCATAGACTTAAACTTCCAAAACCTCTTGATGTATTTCGATCTGACCGATTCATTCCTTTCGGTCATACCGAGTTCATTGAGTTGATCTAGGTTTCAATCTCAATGCAACCGATTTGAACACTTTGGTCTCACCGAGTTGCAGTAACCGCTTGCAATTCTGCATCTCGGTGCCACCGAGTTGTTCCACTCGGTCACACTGACAGGGTCTAGATATATATACCCACAGGTCAAATTTTTGGAAATTTCTCCGAAACCCTTCGCCCGCGCTGTCCAGCTCTGCCGACTCGAGGTCTCCGGATCGTCGCCTCTGTCACCAGCAACCTCCTGCCGCTGGTCTCCGCCGCCGTCAATGGATTCTTCTCCACCATTGTCACTGTAGCAAGCTCACCACCGAGTTAGGGTATGAGCTCAAACCCTATGTGCAATCTATGCATCTGGTTCATGCACTTAGGTCAATGCCATGAATCTTACCAAGTTTGAAACACTTCTATCCAATCAAAAACCTCTTTAGATTAGTTTTTATTCGGAAACTTAGGGTTAGATTTCTGCCAAACTCATCTCGGACAGATCGAGTTATAGAAACCGGTCTCACTGATTTGGCCCAAGCCATATCACTTGTGATTTTCGGTCTGACCGAATATTGCAAATCAGTGTGACCGAGTTCAGATCTCTGTGAAAACCCTACAATCTCGGAGTCACCGAACTGTGTCTCGGTCCAACCGATTTCACCAGTTTAGACTCTAGACATTGCTTCGATGTCACCAACAACAACAACAACAACAAAACCTTTAGTCCCAAACAAGTTGGGGTAGGCTAGAGGTGAAACCCATAAGATCTCGCAACCAACTCACGGCTCTGGCACATGGATAGCAAGCTTCCACGCACCCTTGTCCATAGCTAGCTCTTTGTCGATACTCCAATCCTTCATGTCTCTCTTAACAGACTCCTCCCATGTCAAATTCGGTCAACCACGCCCTCTCTTGACATTCTTCGCACGCTTTAGCCGTCCGCTATGCTGCTGGAGCTTCGGAGGCTCATACTGAATATGCCCAAACCATCTCGCATTTATGTTGGACAAGCTTCTCCTCAATTTGTGCTACCCCAACTCTATCTCGTATATCATCATTTCGGACTCAATCCTTCCTCGTGTGGCCACACATCCATCTCAACATACGCATCTTAATTGCTTCGATGTCACCGAGTTCAAAAAATCGGTAACTCCGAATGACTTCTGTAGAAAACTAAAACTAACTTTTCGGCTCATTTATTTTGCAAAAACTCTGCACTTTGTGATGCCCGTCCACTCTGTCTCATCTATATCTATTCACAGGGTCAGCCTTCATCTTACAGGAATGTCTGACAACAGTGACAGCCAGAATCAGTCTAAGGAACAAGTTCAAATGAGTTAGGGCACTAGTCCCTTTGACAGCAGCTATGATGATGGGAGCAGAAGCACTCCCAGCAACCTGCCAAAAGCTGCAACTAGGCAGAGGTAGAAGAAGACATCAGATTCTGAGGATGAAGATTTCAAGGTTGATGAGGAAGTCTCTTCCAAAAGGAAATGAGACAAGAAAGAGCTTGGCACTACTTTTAACACCAGACCAGGGATGAAAAAGAAAGCTCCTGCCAGAAGGATTCCTATGTCCAAAGCCAGAGTCTCAACCTAGGAATGGCAGATCTTCTATGATCAGAGACCCAGATGAGGAGGAAGAAGAGCAAGATGCACCTCCTGCCAAAACTCAGAAGTTGATGGGGGATGCAATCAGATCAGGGGCTGCTCCATCAAAGCCCAAGACTGCCCCCAAGGCTGCTGCTCGAGCCCCCAAGAGATCCACCAGGAACATTCCAGCAGCTGAAAAGAACAAGGCCCTAGTGCCTGAAGTGGAAGAACAAGAGGAAGGGCAAGTGCTTAGGAAATTGAAGCCCAAGATTCCTAACCATGATGGCACCAATCCTGTGGCTGATAAAATGAAGCTAAGGAAGGATGCAGGTCTCAGGCTATGGAGGCAGAATGACCCATATGCCATAAGAAGGAGGACTGTTGTTGACTATAGGTTCCATACAAAGGAACAATAAGACTTCTATGAGACTGTGCTCCTGGACAAGAAGCCAATAGTAAGTGACATGAGATGGGTTGACTCGAAGTTCATTGACAACAATGCTGACTATTTCCCAGGAGTCCATGAGAGTTTCATATCAACAGGAGTTGACACATTTGTTGGTCAGAAATTGACTAAATGGAATGATGAGTTGATCATGCAGTTTTACTCTACAACACACTTTTACCCTAATGGTAAAATTGTTTGGATGAGTGAGGGTACTAGGTACCAATCTTCTGTTGCTGAGTGGGCAAAGCTGATTAATGCCCCAGAAGAGCACGAGGAGGACACTGATGTGTATGCCAAGCCCATAAAAGGACATGACTCTATGGCTCACATGTACAAGGAGATTCCAGATGCTGCCTTGGACACTCATAAGTTTGGATCAGTTTATTATCTGTTGTCAGTTCTGCCAACTATCAACACAATCCTCATACACACTTTGTTGTGCAAGTCTGGAGATGACAGGATGATTATAGGGCACTCAATAAATTTGCAACATATGTTTGATGTGCCTAAAAAATTCAAGGTGATGTCCTTGATAGTTGAGAGTATCAAAAGGACTGCTACAGGCCAAAAGAGATAATGTGGCTATGCCCCACATATTCAGATGCTCATCAACTCCAAGATGGGCAAGGGCATGTATCTTTTGGACAAGGAACATCTTCCCCTGCTGCCAGAGTTTGAAGACAATGTGGTTGTCATGGATCCATCACATCCCACATCTGTGCAGGCTCAGGAGAAGAAAGAGAAAGCAAAAGCAGAGAAGGCAGCCAAGACACCAAGTGTTGAAGAGGCCTCCCAGATATTTCTGAAGTCCAAGCAAGATCAACTTGGTTATCTCATTCAAGCCACTTTGAGTATTGAGAAAGGATTGGCCACCCTGACTCAAAATCAATAGAGTCTTGAGAGGATAATTGAGACAAAAATGCATGACTTAGATGTGAAGGTCACAGAAATACAGTCAACTATGGAGAAGATTCAAGAAGAGCTTGAAGATAGGGATGAGGGACCTACAATAGATGCTTTTCAGCAAGTCCCAAGGGGACCAAGGTCATCAGTTGTGCTAGTTGTTACTAATCCCAGACCTACAATGTCAGCACCTGTAGCTACAGCTTCAATTGCTCCTCCTGTTGCAACTCCGCCAGCTCCCCAGACCTCTTCGGATGCATTCGTTGCAGGACTCCTCTCCACGCCACCTTCGCACTCTAGAGCTCCCAGAGATCATGCTTAGAGAGCCGCATAGCACTATGCATTTTCAAGTTTTTTGGTAACTTGTTACCAAAGGGGGAGAAAGTGTATAGATCATAAGCTGAGAGAGAGAGAGAGAGAGAGAGAGAGAGAGTGTGTGTGTGTGTGTGTGTTTGCTTCTTTTTGCCTCTCTTGCTACTCTATTTGCTTTGCTTGTGTGATATAATATTTATGCATGCGTGTGAGATACTTCTATGATCATATGTTTGATCATATCATACTTTAATTTTTGTGCTTAATGATGATATTCTATATCCAATGTATGATCATTCATATCTTGTTGATGACGAGTGCATATTTCATATTCAATCATTTTGAGTGCTCCACCAAGATATATGGTGACATGGAAGAGTGGCCCATGATCCTAATTGATTGTGCATTTGCATTCAAAAGCAATTTCAAATAATGCACAAATTTAGGGGGAGCTCTTGCTTTACACATACTTCTCAAAGCGACGATGTACTTCACTTATATTATCATCTGTCGAAGCTTTCATCTATATGTTGTCATCAATTACCAAAAAGGGGGAGATTGAAAGTGGAACTAATCCCCGGGTGGTTTTGGTAATTCATAACAACATATAGCTCATTGAACTAACATTCTTTCAAGATCAATGTTTTAGAAAGTTCAATGGTTGGTATGGCATGTACTAGAGATGTGGGCCCCTCAAAATGCTAAGTAAATATATTAGCAAAAGCTCAAGACTCTACATTTTCATTTAAGTGATCCAAGATCACATTGAGTCCATAGGAAAAGCCAATACTATTAAAAGGGGACGAGGTGTTGCTTAATGGCTTGCTTGCTCAAAATGCTTAGTAATATGCTCCAAAAACCCTCAACCACTTTCTCATTTCCACATATGTCCTAAACGTAAAGTCAAACTCGGCCCCACCGATTCGGTCTATCTGGCACCATCGAGTTCACTTGACATAGCCATATCCACAAACCCTAATCAGTCTGGTCTTACCAATAGGGATCTCGGTCTCACCGAGATGGGATTGCAAACTCTCTGTTTCCCTTCATAACATTTCAGTCTAACCGAGATGAGCGATCGGTCCCACCGAGTTCACAGTGCAAACTCTCTGTTTCCTTTTTATAACGTTTTGGTCTAACCGAGATGAGCGATCAGTCCCACCGAGTTTGCATGACCAAGTCTTTGTTTGCTTATTACTGAAATATGTCTCACCGAGTTCATGTGATCGGTCTCACCGAGATGAGGTTTTGCCCTAACCCTAGCGCATCGGCTTCACCGAGTTGATATTGTCGGTCCCACCAAAAAGCCTCATGTTCACATTTTGAACCTAGTCGGTCTCACCGAGTTTCACTATTCGGTCCCACCGAGTTTGCTAAATTGTGTGTAACGGTTAGATTTTGTGTGGAGGCTATATATACCCCTCCACCCTCCACTCCATTTGTGAGAGAGCCATCAGAACGTGCCTACACTTCCACTACTTATTTTCTAAGAAAGAACCACCCACTCATGTGTTGAGACCAAGACATTCCAATCCAACCACAAGAATCTTGATCTCTAGCCTTCCCCAAGTTGCTTTCCACTCAAATCATCTTTCCACCATAGCCAAATCTATGAGAGAGAGTTGAGTGTTGGGGAGACTATCATTTCAAGCACAAGAGCAAGGAGTTCATCATCAACACACCATCTATTACCTCTTGGAGAGTGGTGTCTTCTAGATTGGTTAGGTGTCACTTGGGAGCCTCCGTCAAGATTGTGGAGTTGAACCAAGGAGTTTGTAAGGGCAAGGAGATCGCCTACTTCGTGAAGATCTACCCAAGTGAGGCAAGTCCTTCATGGGCGATGGCCATGGTGGGATAGACAAGGTTGCTTCTTCGTGGACCCTTCGTGGGTGGAGCCCTCTGTGGACTCGCGCAACCGTTACCCTTCGTGGGTTGAAGTCTCCATCAACGTGGGTGTAAGATAGCACCACTTATCTGAACCACGCCAAAAATCTCTGTGTCTACATTGTGTTTGCTCACTCCAAATTCCTCCCATTTACCTTCATATGCAATGATTTACATTCCGCTGCTATACTCTTAGAATTGCATGTGTAGGTTGATTGCTTGACTTGTGTTAAGTTGCTAAAATCTGCCAAGACTTAAAATTGGGAAAAGGCTAGATTTTTATTTGATCAAGTAGTATAATCACCCCCGTCTAGACATACTTTCGATCCTACACTCCTGTAATTGTGTTTTCATTGCTCAAGAAAGAAAATATTTTCCGTGTGTTCCCCGACAAGCACGTGTTAACTTGTGTAAATAGAATAAGAGTTACTATATTATTTTGTCTAGTTGAGCAAGAGCTTTGTGTTGATTATCTTTGCTTCTCTAACACTTGCATAATAACCATGCCACCGCTACAGTTATATTAAGTGTTTAGGTACAAGAAGCGGAAGGCTATCTAGGCATATTGATCGTAAGTGAACTAAAACCTTCTTATTATTTCAAGGACGATCACAGTTTAAGCTTGTGGGAGTTAATGAGTGTATTTTTTATGCTCATCACACCATTGTTTAAACCGATTTATTTCATAAAATCTGAGATATTCCCTCCAATATTGCCACTAATGACTAATAAATGCAACAGATTTCAAAATCCTGTCTTTATTTTGTTTCCATAGGAAAAGGCTATATGTGGTGTAAATTAACCGTATACGTGGAACGAAGCAAAATGGAGATAGAAGAAATCAAGTGGGAGGCGCACCAGGACCAACAGTGTGCAAGATGACGTATGGTACAAGCGCACACGCTCATACCATCGCTCATATCAGGTGCCCACGACACCATGGCGTCCACCCCCAACAACTTTTATAAAGGGATCTGTATCATCACTACAAAAAAATACACTTCCGTGATGATACGTGTTTATCACAGTAGGTCGTGTTTTTTGTCATGCATGTACACCATGACGATTTTATGACAGAATCAAGATAGTCATACCTGTGCTGTCGTAGAAGTGTTCCATGACATTACCAAAATTATCATCACGGAAGTGTCCACTTCCATGACGATAAATCGCGCGTCACATAAGTGCTTTCGTCAAGGGTGACTGGCACGTGGCATCCACCATAACGGAACACCGTTAAGCTATCGGGTCGGGTTTTGGATCCGATAACCTGTTAATAGCCCCGACCAATGGGAAAGTTCCACATGTAAAATTCTTATTGGCCGGACGAAACACGTGTCAGCTCGTCAGTGGGTTAGATAGGCGCCTATGATATGTCGACACGTGCCACGGCCCACCACTGGCCCATTTAGCTTACAAAGCTGGCCCGTTTGAATTATCAAAAGTTAACGGGCTGGCCCATGAAAAGCCTGTTAATGGTCTCTTTGCAAATAGCCCATTTTATGGCCTGTTAACTCACGGCCCATTAGGCCCTAAAGGAACTCGGCCCAACAACGTCATGTGGGTCGTCGAATATAACACTAGCCCATTTCACTTTCGGCCCATGTATGGCCCACGACGTCTTTCGGCCCATATGAGGCCTTCGTATCTTTCGGCCCTTTACAGACCCACGGTGACTCTAGCCCATAATGAACAGTAATTTTTTTGTACCCGTTAATGGCCCATGATTTACATGGGCCATTTCCAGCCCATGTTAGCTTTCGGCCTATTGACGGCCCATACGTTCTTAGGCTCCTTTTCGGCCCTCGATTACTTCTGGTCCGTTACTAGCCTGTTCCCCTAATGGGCCAAATTCGGCCCATGGCGAGAGTCGGCCCATTACTGGAATGTTCCCCTAATGGGCCAAATTCGGCCCATGGCAAGAGTTGGCATCTTACCCTAATGGGCCAAATTCAGCCCATGGCAAGAGTTGGCCCGTTTCTGGCCTGTTAACCCGTTGCGCCGTTTCCAGCCCGTCCTATATTCTTGCCCATTAACGACCTGTTATGCCTGTGATAGAATTAAGCCTTTGCAGTCCTACGGCGTGTTAACGGCCCGTTACCATGCTGGGCCAATACCAATTACGCCCGATTACGGCCCATGTAGACCCATTTATCCGATGGCCCGAGGCCCACCGATTACAGGCCCATTTATTGACGGCCCGAGGCCCACCGATTACAGGCCCATTTATCGACGGCCCGTAGGAGACCCATGGATCCTACGGCCCGTATATGGCCCATGGTAGTTGCGGCCACTAGCAAACCAGGAAAAAAGAAGACTAGGAAATAAATAAGGCCGAAACTAACGCTAGGCTATTAAGGAGATTGCACATATTACATCCACTCGGCATCAAAGATCGCCACCAGTGCAAAATATAGGGAACACCCTACACTATACAAAAATGGCTTGCTATTTTCTTCAGCCGGTGGCTGCACGTTAAGAATAAATTTTGTATCGCACCAAAAAAAATTACAACTATATAACAAAACGAAGGTTGGCATAAAACTTAACAGTCTAACAGATAAATGCACCACCAGAAGTTCAGAAGCTCAGTTCATTTGACCTGACTGTTACGTTTTCATGTTGTATTGTCCGATGGAGCACCATAACCCTCGCCTTCGTTTCCCCTAGGCTCCTGAACAGCATAGCAAATGTCTGATAGTCTGGTTTCAAAACCATGCATATCTTGACGACATTGAGCAATGTTTCTCCTTGTTTCACAAAGGGCCTCTGTTAGGGAATGGACTTGTGTCCGAGCACGATACAACATTGCTTTGAGCTTGCATATCTTGATCATGAGGCGGTTTGGACGATATTGCCTTAACAACCAACCCAAGATACGCAGAACGTGCTTTTGGCACTGTTAGTGGACATGTACTGACCCACTGCAGCAAGAGCTGACATTGCGGTTATAGTTGCCTCGCCACCTTCAGAAGGTGGCGGTTCCACCATTTTTTCCATAGCTCGCTGAAAAGTTGAGGTTTTACATTAGTAGTACCAGAACAGAAGAATTAAGGAGGCAGCAAAACCAAACAAAATAGCTTTGGTCTATATACAAAACTTATTCTGGTGAACCCATGTAAAATATTAGTTGTATTTTATTGAAAAGTACATAATAAAACCAGGTTCCAAACATATGACCATGTACCATCGCTAATGTATTGTCTATTTATTCACATTGTATTGAGGGCTAAGGATAAAGAGACGAAGTTTATAATATGGTAAGCATAGTATGACATCATTCATATCACAAAACAACTGAGAACAGACAAACAGGCAATTGTAACGTTGTGTGGGCAAGTCCAGCACGGAACTAGATTACGGGTCAAGATCAAAGGAACATCACTCCTCTCTTTTAAACCTTGTAAGGTGCAATGATACACTAAGACACTTGTGTATAAAATTGAAAAGAGTAATAGACATTGGCTACAAACCATGCAGTTCAAGGCACAAGTCAGAGTAAGTAGTAGTTAAAAGGCATGAGGATTAAGGACTTACAACAGCGGCTTTGACTGGTGTAGTCATGCCCTTCTTCTTGCTGGTGTGACAGTCCTTGGAGATTTCCACGGCATTTGGTTCAGGTACTTTTTGGTCCTTGCGGGCTTTCCTCTGCATTTCGAACAAGTCAATATAGATCTGATAATATGGTACAGTGAAAAGAGTGAAACAACAGCTAATTACAAGAGCCTCGCAGTGTGCAATATAGCTACGAGATCCTGTCGTCTGTTGGAGTTTCACTTTCGTACGGTTGGCCTTGTTCTTTGAATAGTTCACCTACAAAAAGATAGATTTGTGTGGCACATGCGTAAATAGGACTTCAACATGTGATCTGATCACATATATATATAATGTACCTGATACTTCAGATCAGACCAGTGTTTAACAAGGCCCCTCTAGTCTTCATCCAATATATTTTCCACTGGAGATGTTCGGGAAAGTTCACTGTTAGCCTTGCCTTCAAAGTGAGTTTTCCTCAAGTTATACCAATACTGTCACAGAGCAGACTTGAAAACATGGGTGCAAGCTTGTCTGGCTGCATCATCTTGTCTATCCAACTTGAACCTCATCTGTTGAAAATGATGGGAGTCTCGTTATCAGCAACCTAGAAAGTATGGGACAGAGCAAGACCATATTACTAGTTTCCATACATAACCATACTTACAGATAAATGGTCGAGGAAGGTGTTGAACTGGGTTTCGCCTTTGTCATTCCTGTACTGAATCCATGTTGGGAGGATACGTACATGACACCTAACGGCAACCGCTGCCTCTGATACTAACTTGGTTGACTCTGTAGCATCATGTGGCCTTTTTAAACCTGCCTCAAAATGGATCTCCATTCTTCCACCTCTAGATTTAGTTAACCTATCGAGCATTATCCCTGATGTTTGTTTCCTCTTACGCCTAGGTGCTAGTCCAACAACGAACATAGGAAGTGTTAGTGTACATCAAACTGTGAGACTACATATAAAGAAGCATGCAATTGTAACTTGACTCCAGCAACTACCTTCTTGCTGTTGAAGCTCACAAGGTTCATCTGATATTGCCAACTTGTCTTGTGTCAAGAGTGCTTGGGAAGTAGTGTCAGGTGGCAAGGGAGCTTGGGAACGTGCTGCTAGCTCGGTTGACGCATGAGTAAGTCGTGCAGCTGGTAGTACTGTGGTAGGTGTTGCAAGAACTAGGGCTGTCTCTGCTTGTTTGGTGGCAGCTATTTGTTTCTGTTTGGCTTTTTTTTCCACCTCGTGTAGCATGGGATGCCGTGTTTGTAGAATTTTTCGCTAGACTTTGACCTTCTATTGCACCATCGGTACCAGCAGAATCTGCAGGATTCATCCGCTTCTCATTCCCTACCATTCTGTGTTTCTTCCTCTTTCTCTGTGCCATGTTAAGTCAAGCCGACAAGAAAAACGAATAACAATTTAGTTCTTCAGAACAAATTGATGTGTGATCTTGATTTAACCGAACTTTGATGTTAGACAACCACATGATAGGAGGATGTAATATGTATGAAAAAGCAGGACGAAAGAGATAACCAGAACTATGATGTGTAAACTAAGAAGAAGACATTTCACCAAATTAGAAGCAATGCAATGGAAGGTAGACACCATATGAAAGATGCTACAAATATCGCTCTGCCAAGTTAACAGTGTCTCATCATAAATGGCGTTCAAACAAATGTGAAGCAGTACAAGAAATAAATCGTATGCAAGATGCAAACAACATCACACTACCATGTTAGAGGTCTCTCGTCATTAGTGCCATTGCATATTCACAGCTTATGATGTGTAAACTAAGGAGAAGGCATTTCAACAAATTAGAAGCAATGAAAGCTAGACACCATATGAAAGATGCAACGAATATCACTCTACCAAGTTAAAACTGTCTCGTCATAAGTGCCTTTTCAACAAATTAGTAGTACAAGCTAGAAAAGAATGTGAGATGTAACCTATATCACACTCTGAAGTCAAACGTGTCTTATGATAAGTGATTGTTACAGGTTACACAACAGTAGTAATTTGATGTAAGAACATGGTGTGATAGACAGATATTGTATGTTCTAGAAACAGGAACACGTGTCTTATTCAAGTATAATGTGTAAAGTAAGCAGATGGAATTCAACAAAATTAGAAGCAATACAAGCTAGACATCACACATAACATGCAACCACATATAACAGTGCCAAGTTAGAGGGAGCACCGGTGATGCTGCACTAGGGGAGATGTGCTCATCATAAACACAGCTTTGTTGAGTGTCTATGCATGTGTTGTCTTGGAAATCATCTTAGGGGTGTGGAGGAGTAGAAACTATAGAGGCCCTCCATTCGGAAGGAGCACCTTTATCCGCTGCCTTGCTATAAATCATATGAAAGATGCAACTAATATCGCACTGCATATACTAAAGGTGTCTCGTCATATTGATTGATGCGGGATACAAAAAAAACAATAGTTTTATGTAAGGACATGCTTAATAGACAGATGTACTATGTACTAAATATAGGAAGGCATGTCACATTAACAGGTACAATGTATAAGCTAAGCAGACTAGCACATGCAGTTTAACTAGATTGGAAGAATTACAATCTAGACACCATATGCAACATGCAACCACATATCACGCTGCCAAGTTAGAGCAAGCACCTATGATGCTAGTGTAGGGGAAATGTTGTAATCAACTACAGAGCTATGTTCACTATCTTCATCTAGCATTTCTGTTTCTTAAGAATCATGTCGGGAGGCTGACGCTGCATTCTTTAAATGAGGAGTAGTCCCCTTGCCTGCCTGCCTCGTCATAAGTGATTGATGAGGGATACACAAGAACATTAGTTTGATGTAAGAACATGGTTAATACACAGATGTACTAGTATGTACCAAAAACAGAAAGGCATGTCATATTCAAAGGTATAATGTGTAAGCTAAGCGGATGCAATTTAACCAAATTGGAAGCAATACAAGCTAGACATCCGGCTAGAGTGGTGAGCATGATCATCTAGGACCCGAGAGCCTCGGTGGGAGGCGGGCTGCTTCGCCACCATCGCAGCTTTTAGTTGGCTTCGGTGATGCCTATCTTTGCTCGGCTTGTCATTGGCTCGGCGATTACGACTAGCTATTTGTCTTCCGTGCTCACGGGATGGTGGTTCATGTAAAAAATATCTTTCCTTATCTTACCGACTTGACCTTTCAATACAAGCTAGACACCATATGGAACATGCAACCACATATGACACCGCGAAGTTAAAGCAAGCACCTGGGATGGTGGTTCATTGCGAGCGAGGTCATCAACTCCAGAGCTACGTTTACCGTCTCCATCTGTTGACACTGCACCCTTTATAGCCCTGTAACGTGTCGTGCATACCCGCGAAGAAAGCTGGCGCGACTTCTCTCTTTTCTTTGTTGCTTCTCTTTCGGCAGACTCTGAAATACCCTTGCATAAAAACACAATAGTGAGAGTATGGGTGAAGTGTGTGCATAACTAGTGCACTGTAAAAGTAGAAGATAGCAGGTGGCTGAAAAATAAATGATAGGAGACATATGATAGCTCTACAACATTGCATGGCAAACAAAATTAGATTCTAGTCCGTATGATTTTGTAATATATGAGCACAGGAAATGCAGGTATTCCTCTAGCACACCACCACATGTGGTCATATCTAAGATAACAGTCGACTGAAAATAAATAGGTCAGTCGATTTTTTTTAATGAACCGTCCGATCTATAAGGAATGGGCAGATGGACTTCGTCTACCTCCCGCCAGTCACTGTTGATGATCTTTCTCGAACCGCCAGCGATCACCGACCCAGACCCCTGCCTCCGCCGCCCCGCCCTCCCATCGACCTCACACCACCGCCGTGCTTGGCAGCGCCCCCAGGCCATCCCTTTAATCCCGGACGACCTCCAGATCGGGCGCCAGTAGCTCTAGGCCACACACGCCCCTAAGATAAACACCAAGCCACTGCTTCCCCGGTGTAATAGGCGTACTAGCGCCTGTTACGCCGGGGAATGCTTCCGTTAATTGGGAATCAATTGGCCAGAAATTGAAATTCAGGGGGGCGACGGACCTCTAGCTAAGGTGAAATAGTATATGAGGAGAAACCTTGTGCATCGCGAGTTACTAGGAACATCTAGTATCAAGAAGAAGCGGTCAACTAGTGTCTTCCGTGGGATGAATACCGTGCAAGCAGGACATAAGATTTGCACAAATAAAGGAAGAGGAGTACCTTTTTCGATTGCCGGTGTGGTCACCTCCACATGTCGCGCCGATCTTCTTCTTTTTACCGGGGAAACCGATGTTCTGGAGGGTGCAGGCTTGGGCGAACCCATGGCCAAATTGTTGACTGTGTTGCCGTGGCCGTATGTCGGCGGAGGGGAAGCAGATCCGAGGCGGCGAAGGACGGCGTAGCAGGAACAGCTCCAGTGTGGTGGAGGGTGGCGAAGTTCGAGCGGCAGCAGTGAGGCGCAGGACGGCATGGTTGAACTGGCTCGGGTACGGACGGCTCGGCCTCGGCTTCAACTACTAGCCGTGGAGGGCGTTGCGGTTGAGATTGCGGTGGACGACGACGTCGGGGTATCGGCTCCGGCGTGATGGAGGAGGGCGGCGGTTGATGGGTGGGATGGGGTGGCAGATGGAGGACGTCGGGGTTTCGCGGCTGGTGGAGAGGTAGTTTTGGCGCCCACGGAGTACGAATGGGGAATCGGACGGGTGGGGGGAACCATGTTTCGGTCTGGGACGCGCTTGTTTTTGGATTTTTTGAATAGAAGATGGGGCGCGCTTGTTTGAAATTTGGGGAAAGTACAAACTTTGCCCCCCTCTTAAATTTTGGACCTACTGCGGGTCGGGGTAGGATGGTAATCCCAGGTGTCCCAAATAGTGGGCGGGAGCGATTTCGGCCACGCGCATGTGTGCTTAGGTGGCCATTATGTATGAATGTTTTTCGGAGGCGGTTGCGTGGCGTCTAGATGAAGCTACAAACCTACCCCGGTTTAGACCTTTGGACGTCGGGCCGGTAGGTTTCACGGGTAGGAGTTATTAGGAAAGTAATTTCCTTGTACTACCAAACATTGGTCTCACGCGGTTTCGGACGAGTAGAGGCTCTTTTGGTGCTTCATTCAAAATTTTGAAACACAAGCATTCACGTTTAGAGTACTCTTGAACTATGAGGATTGACCTAAATAGACAACGGTATATTTGACCTTGTATGTTTGAAAACCTCATTAAATTATCCGCTTCTTTTTGAAATTTTGACACTTGAAAATCCTATAACTACGATTATTTTGGAATGGAGGAGCTAAATTTGAATCTATTTTGTACACAACTACATATGCTATTATGTACAAAATCAGAGCAAAGATTGGTGCCCCCATAATTTAGGTATGGTTTACAAATGCCATGATATCAAATTCAAATAATTGAATGGACTTCATGTTGAATTCGATTTTTTAAACCACCTTAAATTGAATTCAAATGTATGATAGTTCATAGGTAGCTATTTATAATGTCCATTGTGTAACTTTTGTATGTATAATGTGCTTTACACACACAACATGAACTATATTCACGTTTATATTCGATTGCTAAAGCGATGCATTGTTTGGAGTTCAAAATACTAACTATGTGGATCAATTGTGTCGAATAATAACATAGGCATGCTCAAATTCGATAGAATCTAGATGTCTGATGGATCAATGACCGCTCCTTACGCGAATTGCAAATATCATGATCCCATCCTAATATTTGGATACAATTTATATCCTTAATCAATGTGTAGAGTAGTCTTTTACGTGTAGTTTCACTCTCCATCGGTGGTCTCTCACACATGCTCACACACTCTCTCCCGAGGTGTCTTTCTCGCACACATGCTCTAGATATAACCCTCCTCCCTCTCGTAACCATTTACAACTGTTTTCACTAACCTTTATCACAAGTACTCTTCCTCTCACAAACATACACACGCACAATCCTCATCGACCCTTTCTATATACATGGACCTGCCTACGTGTCTCATGTACGCACATTATCTTTACGCGTGTCTCTCACGCATTGTCTCACACCTCTCTTCCTAATCGACGAGTATGATTCTAGCAGAGCATTCTGTAGGATGCCCCTTAAAGTTAGGTTGGATGAATAGTAATATCAGAGATAAAGGGGTTACCTTAGTCCGAGAACCTAGGGTTACAAATCCTAGCCGGCTTTGTCAGTGGACACAGAGTCCTTCACAATTCTGCTATCTTTGTCTTGTATGACTAGTCATCCATGGGTCTTCCTAAATGTGTCATGGGCCGACCAATGTGGCATAGGACGGAACCGAATGAAGGGCCTCACCTCCACCCACCGGACCTCACGCGGTGACACACCCTCTGCCCCCACGTCTCATTATCTTGTCACACCCACACATACCAACACAAACACCACACACACAGAAAATTTCTCTTGGTGACTCTATTCCCTCCCCCCTTGCATATACACACTCAAGGGAATGGAATCTCTTGTCGTGACGTCATATCCGTCTCTCTCTCTAGACCAGTCTCATTTCTCGTTCTATCTCTCCCACCCCCCCCCCTCCTTCGGCCCCTCTATCCATGCCTCTCTCGAATACGTAATTGAAAGTGCAACTAATCCCCGGGTGGTTTTGGTAATTAATAACAACATATATATCATTGAACTAATAACTTCTTGAGTATCATTTCAGAAAGTTCAGTGATATGGGTATGGCAATGACCGATGATGTGGACCCTCAAAATGCTAAGGAAAACATTGGCAAAAGCTCAAGACTCCATTTTTGGTTTAGTGATCCAAGATCACATTGAGTCCATAGGAAAGCCAATACTATTAAAAGGGATGAGGTTATGATGATGATCTGGTTGCTCAAAGTGCTTAGTGATCTATCTCCCAAACTATCGCAATCTTTTATTCCAACATAAACTCATAAGTAATCTCGGTCCCACCGATTCTATAAACTCACCACACCGAGATGAACCACCTCACCATATACCCAAACCCTAGTAATTTCGGATTTTCCGATTCCAAACTCGGTCTCACCGAAACTAGTGTTGCCAAGCTTCAGAACATTCGTCATCATATCGGTGTCACCGAGATGATAAAGTCGGTCCCACCGAGATTGGCAAACCCTAGTCTTTGGAAGAATCGGACTAACCGAGATTGTATTTTCGGTCCCACTGAAAATCCCAACGCTCACAAGATTTGAACTTTCGGTCTCACCGAGTTGTCAACTTCGGTCCGACCGAGATTGGTCAAATGTGTAACGGTTGGATTTTGTGTGGAGGCTATAAATACCCTCCACCTCCTCTTCATTCGTGGAGAGAGCCATCGAAAAGAACTACCACTCCTACCTTACATTTCGAGAAGAAAACTACCTACCCTTGTGTTGAGATCAAGTTGCTCCACTCCCACCATATGAAACTTGATTTCTAGCATTCCCAAGTTGCTTTCCACTCAATCCTTTCTTCCACCACAGCCAAATCAGTGAGGAGAGTTGAGTGTTGGGGAGATTATCATTTGAAGCACAAGAGCAAGGAGTTCATCATCACCAACACCATCTATTACCTTTTGGAGGGTGGTGCCTCCTAGATTGGTTAGGTGTCGCTTGGGAGCCTCCGTCAAGATGTGGAGTTGAACCAAGAAGTTTGTAAGGGCAAGGAGATCGCCTACTTCGTGAAGATCTACCCCGAGTAAGGCTAGTCCTCCGTGGGTGTATGCCATGATGGCATAGACAAGGTTGCTTGTTCGTGGACCCTTCGTGGGTGGAGCCCTCCGTGGACTCTCGCAGCCGTTACCCTCCGTGGGTTGAAGTCTCCATCAACGTGGATTGACGATAGCACCACCTATCGGAACCACGAGAAAAATCTCCGTGTCACCAACTTGCGTTTGCTCTTCTCCACCTCTCTTTACTACATGTGCAATTTACTTTCCGCTGCCATTACTCTAGAATTGCATGTGTAGGGTGATACTTGACTTGATCATCATTGTGAACTTGCTAAAAACTTGTCTTAATCAAAAGGATAAACTTTTAAATTGTCAAGTAGTCTAATCACCCCCCCTCTAGACATACTTTCGATCCTACAAGTGGTATCAGAGCTTTGGTCTCCATTGGATTGGTTTCCATTGCATTGGACTCCATAAGCTTGGTTTCACAACCTAGGAGAGTATGGCATCTAGTGAGGGTAATTTTCGTAGAGGTCCTTACTTTGATGGTTCAAATTTTGCTAGTTGGAAGCATAAAATGAAAATGCATATTCTTGGACATAACCCTGCCGCATGGGGCATTATTTGTGTTGGTTTGCAAGGTGAGTTCTTCGAGGAAGGAAAAGTTCCGGATCGTGAAGCTACAAATGATGAATTGCGGATGTTGCAAAACAATGCTCAAGCTTGTGACATTCTCTTCAATGCTTTGTGTCCCGAGGAGTTCAACAAGATCAGCCGTCTTGAGAATGCAAAAGAGATTTGGGATACTTTGGTCGAAATGCACGAAGGTACCGAGTCCGTGAAGGAATCAAAGCTAGATGTTCTTCAAGGTCAACTTGACAAGTTCAAGATGAAGGAAGGTGAAGGAGTCGCTGAAATGTACTCTAGGCTTGCTCTCATCACAAATGAGATTGCCGGCTTAGGAAGCGAAGAAATGACCGATCGATTCATCATCAAGAAGATTCTCGAGCTTTGGATGGAAAGTATGACACCGTGTGCACTTTGATCCAAATGATGCCAAACTACAAGAATCTCAAGCCTACCGAAGTCATTGGAAGAATTGTTGCTCATGAGATGACACTTAAAGATAAGGAAGAGCTTCACAACAAGTCAAGTGGTGCTTACAAAGCTACAGTTGAAGCTCCCACAACCTCAAGCGACAAGCTAGTTTCCAATGAAGAGATAAGCCTAATGGTGAAGAACTTCAACAAATTCTACAAGAGTAGAAGCAAGGAAAGAAGCTCAAAGTCTAGATCATATGATGAAAAGAGATCTTCTAGTCGTGATTGAAACTGCTACAATTGTGGAAGACCCGGACACTACTCAAATGAGTGCTCGGCTCCCCACAAGAGAAGAGAAGAATCTCCAAGAAGAAGAAGCTCAAGAGAAGAGTCACCTCGGAAAGAGAGAAGGAGTAGAGATGATCGTTATGAACGAAGATCCTCTCGGAGAAGCAAGGATTCGGAAAGGAAAGACAAGTCATCAAGGAGCTACACAAGAAGAAAACATCAAGCTCATGTTGGTGAATGGGTCTCCGGCTCCGACTCCGAGAATCACTCCGAAAGAAGCTATCACTCCAACTCCGAATATAGTCAAGATGAAGGTGTTGCCGGTCTTGCTCTCGTATCCTCCAACTCCAACTCCTATGACTTGTTTGATTTACCAAATGAGGGAATTGGAAGATGCTTCATGGCTAAAGGCCCCAAGGTATCATACCCTGAGTATATTGATTTCAATAGTGATGAAGATGATTTGCTAGGTGATGATGAGCTTTTACATGACAAATCTAGTGAGCCTAGTAATGATGAACATGCTAGTAGTCTTTATAGTCGAGAAGAGTCGAATGACAATGCTATGAAGGAGATTGAGCGTCTAACTAAAGAACTAAACACTCTTAAGTTAGCTCATGAAACAACTCAAGAAGATCATAGAGAGCTCCTAAGATCTCATGAGAAGCTACGCTTCGAGAAGCTCAATCTAGAGCAAGAACATGAGTTCCTAAAAGCTATCAATGACGATCTTCGAAAGAAGAGTTCTTCATATCTTGCCAAACGACTTCTCTTGTCTAATTTCTTGCCACCTATTAAAACTAAGCATGACAAGCATAAGAAAAATTCTTCATCTAAAAGCAACATAATTGGTTCTAGTAATTCTCTTGATTCCACTAACAATGTTTCAAGCCAAGTTTCACTTGAGCAAGAAAATAGTTTATTGAAAGGGATTATAGAGAAAGGTGTCTACAAGAGCCTTGCCGGAAGCAAGAACTTTGAGGAAATTGTTCGCAAGCAAGGAAGGCACCGGAAGAATCAAGGAATTGGTTTTGAGCGAAAGTTCAACGCCGAGGGTGTTGAATGGGAAGAAGGTCAATATCCCACTCCAAAGTTTGTTTCTCAAAAGGAGAAGTATGATCCTACTTCTTCCAATGTGGAACAAGCTCAAGATGATCTTCCACCACAAGACCACAAGCTAAAAGGCAAGGACAAGCTTCAAGAGGAGATTGATGCATTTATTGAAGCACCTAAGGCCATGGTCAAGTGGGTTCCCAAGGAAACTTCAAGTTCTACTTCGACAAGCTCAACTACTACCCCGAGGATTCCCATCAAGATGATGTGGATCCCGAAGAAGAAGAACTAGAGAGTTCTTGAGGGTGACTCCGCCAACATACTTCACTCTCATTCATTTTGGCAAGAACTTGTGCAATCAACTTCCACATCTTGCACTAGTTCATGGAGTCACAAACCCTCTTGTCGGTAAGTCAAGGGACAAGGTAATCATTGCTTTCATGGACATCATCTATTGTGAACTTCAATCTATGTCCATGGATATCCTTGTTTGTTCCTTGTGGGACTAACCCATGTAGGTATTGAAAGTGCCCGAATCCAAAGGATTGCTCCCAACTCTTGATGATCTTCATCAACATTGAGCATCCACATCTTCAACATCTACATGAAGTCTTCTCGACAACCCAAGGTTAGTTTGACCCTTTAAAAGGGTTCTCACATCAAGGGAAGCTTTGCTCTAAAGATTTGAGCTAAAGCATCTTCAAATGATGTGAACACATTAATGCTTTATGTAAAAGTGGTAACCCCACTTGTGCTTAAACGATGAGTATGACCTATGATCAAATGTTCTCATTTGACTCCTAAGTCAATATACTCATATATAGATGACCTAGTCATCGCCAAATTGTGTGATAGTAGCTAGTGTTTTGTTTGTGCATGTTTGACACATATTTCATTTGCTATCTTATTGTGTGAGCATGTTGGATGCATAATTTTATCCATTCGAGGACATCCATTTGTTGCTTTGGTCTTTTGGATTTTTTTTTTGACCAAATGGATGGACAAGAATGCCTAAGTTCCTCCCTAGCTATCTATGCTTTCTTGTCTCAAACTCTTTCATGCTTATATCACAAACTTTGGACAAGTCTTTTTCTGACAGACCGAGTGAGGAGCACTTTCGAGCCACCGATCCGACAAAAGCTTAAATTCCAAAACCTTCTAAGTATTTTCGGTCGACCAACCCACTCAAATCGGACGGACCGAAATCACTTGATTGATCTAGGTTTTCACCTCGGTGAAACCGAGTTACAAATTTCGGCGTGATCAAGTGAGTAATCGCTGCGTTAACCATCTCGGTGCCACCGAAGTTTTACAACTCGGTCCCACCGATAATGAAGGGTATATATACCGAGGGCAGCGCGTTGATTCTTTCTTCAAACCGTCTCGCCCCAAACCCTTTGTGCCGTCGCCGTGGTCTCCGGATCGTCTCCGTAAATGCCTGCGCGCCCTCGCCGCGTCTCCGTCGCCGTCAATCGGTCAATCTCTCGTGTCGTTGCCGCCGTGAGAAACTCCACCAAGTTAGGGTGAGTTTCGATCCCTCTCGTGTTTCAACCTCCGATTCAATGCACGATAGGTTTTCCCAGCTTCTTGCCACGTTTGAGATCTTCCTATCCGGCAGATTAGTTCTTAGAACGAAATTCGAGCAAAAGTTTTAGGGTTAGGTTTCCGCCGAACACATCTCGGTGTGACCGATTCTACGTTCTCGGACTGACCGATTTGGCCTCTCGGCCATTGATCAGCACTCTTCGGTCCAACCGAGTTGTGCAAATCGGTAAGACCGAAATGAGGATTTAGTGAAACCCTAGAGTTCTCGGCTAGACCGAAACCCATTTCGGTCCAACCGAAAGTGGTGTGAATGGTTCTGTCTAGACACTTCGGATTCACCGAATTTTAGACTCGGTCAGACCGAAATGCATTCTGTGAAAACCTAAAACTGAAATTTGAACTCATTCTTTTGAAAATCTTCGCAGTTTGTGATAACTCTTCTATTCGCCTATACCTTATCTATTCACAAAGTTGCCACCATGTCGATGCCGTGACAGCTGAACAGTGTCCGAATCTCCAATAGTTGAGATTCCAGAGCGGGCACTAGTCCCAAGCCAAAGAGCTTTTCCGATGATGGTGAGAGGAGCACACCAAGTGGTTTGCTCTGCTGCTGCCACGGGGCCGGAAGAAGAGAAATTCGATGAAGAGGATTCGACTTTGTTGCCGAGGAAGAGATCACATCTAAGCCAAAGAGGAAGGTGGTTGCCAAAGAGCATCAAGGGCAACAAACCAGAAAGGCACCAAACAAGGTGAAGAAGTCCACAGAGCTAAGAAGTGAGCATGGAAGAAGAAACCTCCAAAGAAGGTAAAGAAAACTTCCAAGAGGAAGAGGATTGTGCATGATGAAGCGGTGACGATGATTCCGATGAGGAAGCACCCCACCTCCTCGAAGCCTAAGTTGATGGGAGATGCCATCGTAGCAGGAGCACCTACAAAGTCTAAGCCATCAGCTCCAAAGAAAGGCAGCTCAAGCCAAGCCTGCTGCCAAGCCCAAGAAAACAAAGGAGAAACATTCCTGCTTGAGAGAAGAAGAAGGACAATGTGCCACCAATGAGTCGATGATGAGGCACATGTGTTCTTGAAACTCGCATGTAAACCGCCACCCACAATGATGCTCATCCTCGAGCTGAAAACATGAAGGAAAGGAAGGACAAAGGTCTCAGGCTATGGAGCAAGTTGATCCATATGCCACCAGGAGAAGGATAGCTGTTGACTCAAGGTTCCACACCAGAGAGCAACAAGATTTCTATGAGACAGTGCTCATGGACAAGAAGCCCATTGTTGCTGACACTAGATACGTTGACTGGGAATACATCGACAGTGAAGAGCACAGAGACAACTTCCCACATGTGCATGAGAGCTTCACTGCATGTGGTGTTGCTGAGTTCGTTGGTCAGAAGCTGACAGCTTGGAATGATGAGATGATCATGCAATTCTATGCCACAGCACACTTCTATCCAGATGGCAGGATTGTATGGATGACTGAAGGCCAGAGATTCTCTTCAACAGTTGAAGAGTGGGCAGCACTGCTGAATGCTCCAGTATCAAGAGATGATGATGTTGATGTCTATGGAATTCCCAAGAAAAATCATGAGTCTATGAGGAACATGTATAATGAGGTACCAGCCAAGGATGTAGAGATTTGGAAGCTCGGTTCAGTGTATCATCTTCAGGCAGGTCTCCCTACTACAAACACTATTCTGAGGCATACCCTGATGCCCAAGTTTGGAGATCACCGCATGATAAGAGGCTATTCTATCAACATGCTGCACATTCTAGATCAGAAGACACCTTTCAAGGTGATGGACCTGATAGTTGAGACTATCAAGAGGACTGCAGCAGACTAGAAGAGGTCATGTGGTTTTGCCCCGCACATTCAGATGCTTATCAATGCCAAGTTTGGCAAGGGCACCTACTTGTTGGATAGACCCCACTTGCCACCGCAGCCCTAACATGAGGACAATGAAGTTGTGATGACCGAGGATGATCCCACGTCTGTTGAAGGTCAAGCTAAGTCTGAAGTCGCCAAACAAGCTAAAGCTAAGAAGGAAGCAAAGCGCAGCAGCTAAACCAAGAGTGTTGGAGAACAGCTCCTTGAAGCTACCCAGAGGATTGAACTACGCCTGCCAAATAGTGCAGTCTCGGGAGAGTCTTGAGAGGATAGTTGAAGACAAGTTCCATGCTCTGGATGTCAAGTCGATCAAGTGCAAGTCACCACAACAAGCTTGAGGCAGATATCGAGGAAGCCAAGAGGGAGAAGGCAGAGCTCATGAAGGAGATGGAAGATGATCTAGTCCAGGATGACTATGAGCAGCCTGCTCCGGTTCCCACAAGACCCAGATCAGTTGCTATCCCTGTGACAGACACCAGGACTACAGCATCAGCACCTCCCACAGCTCCATCAGTATTCCAGCTCCAGCTCCAGTGTCCACTCCTCCAGCTCCACAGACTTCACCAAGCCTTTGCAGATGCAGCTATCTCCACTCCATCAACCTGCATAGAGCCGCCAAGAGAGTCCCTAGTGACGTTTAGCTCTATACCTTTCGAACTTTTTGGTAACTTGTTGCCAAAGGGGGAGAAATTGTATAGATCATAGGACTTCGAGAGAGAGAGTGCTCGCTTTTGCTCTTTCGTTTGCGTTTTTTTCCTTGAGATACTTTTGAGTTTTTCGAGACATTCCGTGGTTGATACTACGTTTGTTTCTACTTTGATGAGTGCTTGATCATACTATGCCTTAATGTGTGCTTAATGCTTATCATATGCTATTCATATCTTGTATGATCATTTACTCATGTCTTGGTGATTGGGTGCATGTTATTCATTCTTATCATTTTGTGCGCTCCACCAAGATGTATGTGACATGGAAGAGTGACCCATGATCCTAATCGATTGTGCATTTGCATTCAAACGCAAATCTTAAATAGTGCACAAATTTAGGGGGAGCTCTTGCTTATCACATACTTCTCAAAGCGACGATATTATTCATTGATTATATCATTTGTCGAAGCTTTGATCTATATGTTGTCATCAATTACCAAAAAGGGGGAGATTGAAAGTGCAACTAATCCCCGGGTGGTTTTGGTAATTAATAACAACATATATATCATTGAACTAATAACTTCTTGAGTATCATTTCGAAAGTTCAAGGATATGGGTATGGCAATGACCGATGATGTGGACCCTCAAAATGCTAAGGAAAACATTGGCAAAAGCTCGAGACTCCATTTTTGGTTTAGTGATCCAAGATCACATTGAGTCCATAGGAAAGCCAATACTATTAAAAGGGATGAGGTTATGATGATGATCCGGTTGCTCAAAGTGCTTAGTGATCTATCTCCCAAACTATCGCAATCTTTTATTCCAACATAAACTCATAAGTAATCTCGGTCCCACCGATTCTATAAACTCACCACACCGAGATGAACCACCTCACCATATACCCAAACCCTAGTAATTTCGGATTTTCCGATTCCAAACTCGGTCTCACCGAAACTAGTGTTGCCAAGCTTCAGAATCTTACACATCATATCGGTGTCACCGAGATGATAAAGTCGGTCCCACCGAGATTGGCAAACCCTAGTCTTTGGAAAAATCGGACTAACCGAGATTGTATTTTCGGTCCCACGAAAATCCCAACGCTCACAAGATTTGAACTTTCGGTCTCACCGAGTTGTCAACTTCGGTCTAACCGAGATTGGTCAAATGTGTGTAACGGTTGGATTTTGTGTGGAGGCTATAAATACCCTCCACCTCCTCTTCATTCATGGAGAGAGCCATCGAAAGAACTACCACTCCTACCTTACATTTCGAGAAGAAAACTACCTACCCTTGTGTTGAGATCAAGTTGCTCCACTCCCACCATATGAAACTTGATTTCTAGCCTTCCCAAGTTGCTTTCCACTCAATCCTTTCTTCCACCACAGCCAAATCAGTGAGGAGAGTTGAGTGTTGGGGAGATTATCATTTCAAGCACAAGAGCAAGGAGTTCATCATAACCAACACCATCTATTACCTTTTGGAGGGTGGTGCCTCCTAGATTGGTTAGGTGTCGCTTGGGAGCCTCCGTCAAGATGTGGAGTTGAACCAAGAAGTTTGTAAGGGCAAGGAGATCGCCTACTTCGTGAAGATCTACCCCGAGTAAGGCTAGTCCTCCGTGGGCGTATGCCATGATGGCATAGACAAGGTTGCTTGTTCGTGGACCCTTCGTGGGTGGAGCCCTCCGTGGACTCTCGCAGCCGTTACCCTCCGTGGGTTGAAGTCTCCATCAACGTGGATTGACGATAGCACCACCTATCGGAACCACGAGAAAAATCTCCGTGTCACCAACTTGCGTTTGCTCTTCTCCACCTCTCTTTACTACATGTGCAATTTACTTTCCGCTGCCATTACTCTAGAATTGCATGTGTAGGGTGATACTTGACTTGATCATCATTGTGAACTTGCTAAAAACTTGTCTTAATCAAAAGGATAAACTTTTAAATTGTCAAGTAGTCTAATCACCCCCCCTCTAGACATACTTTCGATCCTACAGTAATACACACACATACCTCTCTAGGCCCCGCCAAATGCATCAACTACACATTCACATATGTCACATCACGTACCCCATTGATCTAAAAAGCCCTCTCTTCATGTTTATTTCGCATACAACATTCCTTTTGAATAAAGTATGGCCAAAAAATTATTTTAGAGTTTCTACATATATACAACATTACAAAGTTATATGGAGGAGTACGAACGCTAATTTGCATTGCATGGTGCCCACAATGATATTTATTCCGCACTGTGAATTTGTATATTTTTATACTATATACAAAGTTAGTCATAATAAAGAGAAACGAAGAGCATCTCTCTCTCATCGTGATACCCCCCAGCCCCTTTCACGTATGCACACAAAACTATCTCCAGGTCCTCTAAAAGTAAACCCCCAGAAAATTCACGCGTGTTTCATCTTTCTCTCGCGATATATGCAATGACGATCATTGTATTTGAAGCAAAGCACAATACGTACATTGGACTTCATAATCCACTCATTACGGTCACCATTTACGTTTAGTGGTTATTATGCAGTCACGGGCTCACCGTACAACTCTGTATTTGCTCATGACATGACTAGTTGACTAGTTAAATGCTCCACGTGGCACCTCTAGTGTTGCATCACATTATCTCACTACCATCGTGCCCACCTGTCGACTTGTATCTACTCTACATCTACACTCTTATAAAATACATAAAATACACTCTTACAAAAAACAGAGTTGGTGATGATGGTGTGCCTGCCATCCTGCAATATAGGTCGTTCGATTTATATCTGACGGATAGGAAAGAAACTATGGCAATTTTGCAAAAAGGTACCCACACACCTCTCCACATTTGCAAATAAGGCCTTCCCTCGTTCATCCTTTTCTCTCACAAGATAAACAAGTCATACAAATGCATCTTGATGTTACGTGCAACGCACGGGCATCTTGCTAGTAAGAATGAAAACAAACGACAAAAAAATATTTGGACGGTGGTTCGAGTCATGACCGCGGGCACAGCGGACAAGGTGGCCTTGTATTGGTATGCTGAACCGTCTATTTTAACACACAGGAACTGGTGTGGTGATTATACACACATGCACGCATGCACATGAACTGCATCCACGCAACACTCACACAAACACATGCACCCACGCACGCACGCAACACTCACACGTACACACGCAGCCACGCACGCACGTAACACTCACACGCACACACGCACGCATGCATGCACACACCAGTACACAACACGACCAACATACACTCTCACGCTCAAGCTCAAGTGCTCAACCTACACGTGCATGCACACACATCAGGCCCTGACAGACACATACACAACCAGGTGGTTCCCGCGCACGGGTTGGAGCCTTGTCACGCCTGCGTAAATTTGTGTTTATCTAACCTTTTCCCTATGCGAACTGACAGGTGGGACCCCCAAGGAATGTGGTCATTTTAACTAGGCAACATGGCGCCACACAGACTATTTGGTTGGTCAACAGAGTGTAATCTGATGCTGAACTGTGAGCAAGTGACCGTATAATCACCGCAAAACGTATATAGTGACCGTAATCAGCTTATTCTGAAGTTCGGTGACCGTATTACGCTTTTCTCTCTGTAGGACCTCCAAAACTACATCTCTACACGTTCTCGCATGTTACATCACTACTACTACACTCTAACACAATAATCATATGTGTTTTTAGTTTTACTAGATATCATATTGTTACTTATAATTATTCAGTTTGCATACATTAAAATTGCCTTTGAAATGTATGGCCAGTATCATCTACCGCGCGGGAAAAATCCCGCCCTTTCCTGTTTAATCGGGTTTGTATCGATGGATCATGCGAAACAGCAAAACTATAGTACTATACAGTACAAGTGACAGTTCACTAGGCCGTCGTGTCGTCTACTCCTCCGTCGTAAGAGTGGAGCGCTTGCTTTCATAAATCTTCTAGTCCCTTTCGCCGACATGTGGGACATCAAGCTACCGGGTCCACGTGCCATACCGGAATACAGTGCAGAGCAGCCGGGGTGAAGCACCCCAGTCATGGCGCCGGTGTAGTAATGAGCAATGAGGCGTCAAATCACAAAGCTGCACCTTTCCCGTAGTTAAGTTGGAGGGACGAAGTAATAATGCTAAAAAAAGAAGTTGGAGGGACGAAGCAACCATCATTTCACTCGTTGCTGAATCCGTTTCTCCCTCATCTTCTTCAACTTAACCACGTGTTGCTTCTGCCATTGTTCTGCCTCATGTGGGACGCGGATCAGCTTGGTAAAGCACTGACACGTGGGACCGCATGTTAGCAAACCGCCAAGACAACGTCCTCCGAAAATAAGAAACCTCCCCCGCCATCCGCGCGGCAAAATCACCTCGTTTTTACTAATCTTGATTCTACAATTTTTTAGATCAATATAATTGAGATTTGTATAGATAGCACACATGAGCAAAACCAAGTGGTACGGTTAAGGGCATCCACAATGTGTAGCCAAATGTGAAAATAGCTTCTGGCATCGTGGGAACCAATGTGGACGGTGTTGCCAAAGCCAAAAAGATGAAACCGAAGCCCCCTGATTGATTGATTGAAGGAATAGAAAAATGCAATGTCTCTCCTCTTTCTCCCATGCTTGGACGCATGTAGTACAGTATAGAGCACAGAGTCTACTCCCCTGTCCCTTCTATCACAAATCACAAAGCAGTGAGGCGTCAAATCACAAAAGCACGGACGAAGCAACCATCATTTCACTCTTCACTGACTCTGCTTCTCCATCGTCTTCTTCGAGAAACCATCTCACCGCACTAGTACTCCTAGTAGTACTAGTAAAGGACTTCCTGGATGCAAATAAGGCGGTTATCTCGGCTTGCAGGCGACACTTGCGAAAGACTTACCGTGGTCTCCCTCAATGGTGTTCTCCGTTGAACGCACTTCACCAAACCACAAAAAAAAAATATTGTCGACGTCACCGCAATGGGGAAGGAAGTCAAATATAGTTACTACCTCCATTTTTTTTGTACACAAGGCCAGTATATCAAAATTACAATTTGCAAAGGGCCACTAACACTAATAGAGGCAAAATTGATGGGGTTAGCAACCAAGGACATTAATATCCCTTGCATGCATGCGGAAGTGAGAAGGTTGGTTTGCATGGCGCTGCATTAATCAAGCGATGAGGACTGAGATGGTTAGCTCTTTGGTCTTTCGAGAAAAAAATACTCATTAATTGACACGTGAAACGAGGATTTGTATCGATTAAATCCCGCGAAGCAAAACCCCGCCTTTCTTTTTTAACACTAGTACTCCTAGTACATACATACTTATCCTGTTTGGGTCTAGGCCTTGCATTGCCAAACTCCGCCACACATTTTTGCCAAGATTGCCTAAAGTTTTCAAAATGAGAAGGAGGTACACTTGCGCACGACTGCCGCGGTCACACCGCACCCTCACACGGTCACTCCTGCACGCCGCGGTCACACCGCACCCTCACACAGTCGCTCATGCATGCCGCAAACCCAACCAAGGGAACGCACCCTCACTGACACGTGCTGTCACATGTGAGCAAACCAAACTCAGCCATCCTATCGCTGACACAAAATTTTCGTTCATAGAGTATGTTTATCCAACCGCATGTTGGGGAGTGAGGGAGTCCTGGACTAGGGGGTGTCCGGACAGCCGGACTATCATTATCCGCCGGACTCCAAGACTACGAAGATAGAAGATTGAAGACTCTGGCTCGTGTCCGGAAGGTACTTTCCTTGGCGTGGAAGGCAAGCTTGGCGATACGGATATGTGGATCTCCTACCATTGTAACCGACTCTGTGTAACCCTAGCCTCTCCGGTGTCTATATAAACCGGAGGGCCTTAGTCCGTAGGACAACATACATCACAACAATCATACCATAGGCTAGCTTATAGGGTTTAGCCTCCTTGATCTCGTGGTAGATCTACTCTTGTACTACCCACATCATCAATATTAATCAAGCAGGACGTAGGGTTTTACCTCCATCGAGAGGGCCCAACACAGGTAAAAACATTGTGTCCCTTGTCTCCTGTTACCATCCGCCTAGACGCACAGCTTCGGGACCCCTACCCAAGATCCGCGGTTTTGACACCGACATTGGTGCTTTCATTGAGAGTTCCTCCGTCGCCACCGATAGGCTTGATGGCATCTTCAACCAACAACGCTGTCCCGGTGAGACTTTTCTCCCGGACAGATCTTTGTATTCGGCGGCTTTGCACTGCGGGCAATTCTCTTGGCCATCCGGAGCAGATCGAAGCTACGCCGCTGGCCGTCGAGTCGATTCGAAGCTTAAACTTCGCGGCGATGTCCGCGGAGACTTGATCTTCGACGGACTCGAGCCATAGCTGCGTGCCGCCTTTGTGACGATGGGCACGATCTAGCTCTGCCACGGACGATGTCGTGGTGGCAGACTTCGGATCTGCTTCGGTCATTAGCCCGGAGCCGATCGCCCATATCGAGGGCCGGTGGGTAGACGCCGCCCTGGGGGCTTCAACATCCACGGCGATGGAGCCGAATACTGATCTTGTCCCCTATGAAGCTCGCGATTCCGAGGTGCCGGACTCCTTGCCGGACTCCGAGCCTCCCGCGCCCCTACCGATTGATCCGGATTGGGCGCCGGTTATGGAATTCACCGCCGCGGCCATCTTTCAATACTCGCCTTTGGGCGATATCCTGAATTCACTAAAACATCTCTCGTTATCAAGAGAGCCCTGGCCGGACTATGGCCAGGATGGTTGGGGTTCGGACGACGAAGAAATTCAGATCCCACCCACCACCCACTTTGTAGCCACTGTCGACGATCTAACCGACATGCTAGATTACGACTCAAGACATCGATTTTAATAGACGACAATGCCGGAGACGAACAAAAACAGAGCTTATACAGCACAACAAGACCACCTTGTCGCATGACATATATATGGTGGATACCCCAAAGGGGAGCGATAACGAGGACCAACGGGCCACGGCAGAAGATAACCCCGCTGATAAACGACCAAAGCGACGGCGCAAACGCCGCGCTAAGTCCCGCCTCAACGACAACAACGCTCCCAACGAGCCCACTATACGGCAGGGCTCACAATCGGACGACGAACATGCACATAAGCAACCGTCCGAACACGACGAGTCCGATAACCAATCCAAGCCCAGCGAAGACAATAGTCCGGACGACCATATGCCTGACACGTCGCCGGAGAATAAGAACCTTCGGAAAAGACTCACAAGACCGCAAGAAGCTCAAGAAGGAAAACGGAAGCTCAAAACAGCGGAAGACACACTCGTAATGAGATGGAGCAAAGTGCTCAACACCGCAGATAAATGCGGCAATGACCACCAATCAAAGAGCTACCCGCGCTAAGTCGCTATCGAATTGACGAGGAGGCCATAGAGCCTCCACCGCCTAAAAATAAAGGGCTGCTGGTTGGATAGATGGCCGAGGACGTGCCAAATTATGAAAGCGGCGCCACACATAAATCCACCAACGAACTCGGAAGAGTAGATGGCCCAGCCAGTCCATTTATGGGCCAAAGGAGAAGGCCCCAAGAAGCAAGGTAACACGTCAAGTGTCCGATGATAACAGCACACACAAATACAGGGCGCCGCACACCCGCTTATGTTTCACTGGTGAGGTCTTTGGACCATGAATTCTCAGCAGGATTTAAACCCATCAACATAGAGGCCTCACGATGGAACAATGCACTCGAGTCGGATAGAAGATTATATACTACATATACATATGGCGGAGGAGACGATCTCCACGCCATAAAATATTTACCACTCAAGCTCAAAGGCCAGCCCGTCATTGGCTTAAAAGCCTCCCGAAAATCTTGTTGGAAGTTGGGAAGAGCTCGAGGACGCTTAGAGCAAATTTTCAAGGGACTTATGTCCGCCTCCGATCTGTATGATCTAAGTCATATAATTCAACAGCCCGAGAGTCATGAAATTTGCAGAACAGGTTCCTTACCAAAAGAACCAAATAGTCGATCGTCCGGACGCCGGCCTAAGCAGCTTTCAAGCACAACGTCCGAGACGAATGGCTCGCCAGGCACCTCGGTCAAGAAAAGCCGAGGACAATGTCCGCGCTAACAAGCCTCATGACCCGCTTCAGGCGAGGCGAGGACAGCTGGTTAGCAAGATGCAGCACCAAATAACCAAGTACATCCGAGATAAGAGATGGAACGGAAAATCACGGCGCAGAAAAGAGCAAAGACCGAATAAAGAGAAAATCCCAAAGAGCACGGCAATAACGCCGGATTTAACACTCACGGCCCAATAACAAAACACAGCCCTAAAGGATGACAAAGATGAATTGTCCAACTTAAAGAAGATTTTGGGTCGGATATGTCAAATCCACAAGACCCTAAGGCTCGCAAATCACACCCACAGGATTGTTGTGTTTTAAACGGTCCGGCCGACTAAACGCCGAACACAAGGGGCCGAGACGCGTCAGCGAAGAGGACAAACCCCGCCACAGAAAGCACCGAAAACAAAAGACTTTCCCACAAGGGGTTAAAGCAAGAAACTCACTTCATGTGATAATACGGAAAAACAAGTGCGGCACTTTCCAAAAAGAGCTTCGCACGGTCCAACCCAAAGACAATAGAGATTGGACATCAAAACCAATCACTTTCGACCACTTGGACTATTCCAGAAGCGTTCGAAATGCGGGACGGACTCCCCTGATAGTGAATCCCATAATAGACGGATTACAATTTACCAAGTGTCCTAATGGACGGAGGCGAAGGACTTAAACTGCAGATCCTAGAACAATCCGTCGGATGGGGATAAACCCCGCTAAAATCCGACACGGCCGCACTCCCTTCAGAGGAGTAACGTCAGCCCTTACGCCAAGTGCACAGCTCCATATTGTTAGAAGTCGTGTTCGGATCACGAACAATTATCGACATGAAAATTAATTTTTCACATCGTCCCATTTGAAAGTGAATATCAAGCACTCTTGGGACGTAAGGCTTTTGTCCGCTTCAACGCTATACCGCATTACGCGTCTCTTACACTCAAGATGCCCGGTCCGCATGGCATCATTTCAGTGCGAGGGTCATTTCAAGACCTCGGAATCGGATAGACGAGTCCGGCGTCTGTAGGCTAGGGGATCCCTAGCAGCATACCCCTTCACGGGGGGCTGCGCGCACAAACAACCGCGGGTTCATGCAAATTCTGCTTTAATTACTTATATTTTTTATTCTTTATTCTACATATTTTCCGCACAAATTGTTTTTAAACTAAAAGTTCCCCTGTTTCTACAGATGAGCGATGTGCATACCCGTCCAGGATAACGGCACAACAGAGACACAGGCGCAGACGTGCAGTAGGGACCCGTTGTGAGGATTCTTTTCAGATTAAGACCCTGCGTAAACCTTTTTTACTGTCTCTTGTTGTTATTCTCCCTTGGCTTCTTCTTATAGCCAAAGCGGAGCCTGACGCTTTGGCATCGGCCGCGTCAGAAGACCATGCCCGTGCATCTTACACTAAGGGCTTAGGGCATCATTCGCCATTATTACAAAGACCAACACCTCGTGGAGTGTTCGGCGCCTCGAGTTAGGCATTATATGCATCAGCTCGAATCATGTCTTTGGTCAAATGTTGGGTTCGCCTGCCCTGTGTTTTGCTGCCTTACGCTCCAGATCATCGGCTAACACGGCACCGGAGAACTCTGCGACAGTGCCCCGATTCGGCCGGGCGAGCACCTCAAGAGAGAAAGCCGAAAACTGACTGTCATGATACAGCGAGAGACTGGTCAACCACTCGATTGACATTTGGAAAGTTTAGAATTCCCCGCTTTGATGAAGGACCATTTCCCGGTCAGGCACTTACACACCCTGAATTCGGAGAGGTGCGCGGCCACCAGGGGCTGTATCGTAGCCCCACCCTCGAGCTCCACTGGCTAAGTGAAAGAGATAAAGCATTATAACCCGGATTGCCTCGTTTGCTACGCTACCACCTCCTTTTAACAGGACCGAGACGTCGGATTAAGTGTGAAAACGCGCTATTTTGCAAACACCCCAAAGACACCTTGTGCGAGGGGCCAGTCAAGATCGCATCTTTCGGGTTATACACAAGTATACGCAAACGGCAGACAGATAAGTTTTACTACTTGGAAGCACAAGTATAAAAAGCAGTCATATCATAATCATTGATAAACAAGCTAATGCGTTTAATTGAACGTTACATTCTTCGAAAGCATCGCGACTCTATTACACGAGCACCACGCATAACCTCCCGAAATAGTGCTCGGCAGGAGCCGGTTTTCATCCGAACCTGGCAAAGAACAGCGGTGGCGCCCATCTCCGGACACTGCGCCTTCACACGAGCGAGCCATCCGCTACCGATGCAGCCGACCGCTTCATCTCCTTGATATGCGGCATCGCCCCAAGGAATTGCTGCAGAAGCCAAAGTAGCTCATCGCTTTGGACCTCTCGCGGCGGATGGGCCACGATGTCGATCATGGCTAGTCCGGACAATCTATTTAGTTCGGCCCATTCGGCCAACCGGTCCGTCAGCGGAAGAGGGTGATCTGGATTGTGGAATTGAGACCAATATAACTCTTCCGTCTCGTGATCCCCCTGGCTCTGGAAGTGCTTAACGGCATCACCGACTCGCAGCCAAGTCCATATACGGATCCTCCGAACTCCACACCGCCAAATTGAGCGTACTTTGCATCCATAAACCGGCGACGATCGAAAAAGGCTTGCCACCGCGATTTCTCGGCTTGGCGCAGCTCCTCCTTCATAGCCCGCATTGCGAGCGGGCATCCTTGGCTTCGGCGGTGGCCTTCTTCAGTCTTCCTGCTCGATAAGCGCCCTTTTCAAGAGCCTCACCGTGTCGGTAGCATCCTTTACTTTGTGGCCAATTGCCACCTCCGCCTCTAGGGCAAGGCGCCTTTTCGACTTTCAACTCCTCGGCCGCCCTTGAGGCAGCGCGTCACTCCTTCGGGCTTGCTCCTTAGCTAGAGCAAGTTCGCCCGAAGGCTCTCCACAAAGAAGAAGACTGGCATGCGATAAACAGATATAACTTATCGAGGCGGCTTTGACCCACTCAATAAAGCGGCCATGGAGAACTATTTTACCTTGTGACTCGTCAAGTCGCTCGCTGACAAGTGCGATGTCCTCATCTCGCCACGTCAAGTTGCCGAGCTAACTCGGCAAAATCACTAGTCCGGCTAGCCTCGACCATCCGCCACCGCATAGGAACGACGGAATTCATTTCTTTAGATTTCGATCCTTAGTACGCTGTCGTTGCGATAACCTACCGAGTCTCGGGGCTACTATCTATACAGGCATTTTTATATGCAAACTGTAAAAGACAAAGGTGCGCCATTTTCACATACCTCAAATCCCGCCAAAGAAGCTCATGGCGGCATTACATAATCCGCCAATGACGAAATCCTTCCAATCACCATACGCATTAACGCGCGGTGATCTTCTGAAATGGACGCCCTCTCAAGCAGACTCTTCAGTTCTCCCAGCCGGACTTTGGTTGGTGCCGAACTTCTAGCCCTTCCGGACTCGGGGATGCCCTCCGAGACGACACTTCGGGTTCGCCTGCCTCATCTGGCGGCGCTGCAGACGGAGGCGTATCGCTCTCCATCATCTCCGGAAGAAGGTCCCCCGAAGATGAACTCATCTAAGAAGGCTGCAGATCCGAACTGCGATATAAATATTTCGGTTACCCACAGAAGCACAAATGAAGGTACTTCCTTACTAATTAACTTCCTCTTTCATACTCACGGCTCGTTGGAGGGCTGGTCCTTCGGCGATGATTACGTGTCCCGATTCTCTCCGGACGCCGGACCCCCCGGTGAGGATTTCTTCCCACACTTAGGGGCTTTGGCCTCCGGATCTTCGGAGGCGGTCCTCTTCTCCCTCTGAAGGAGGGTTCTGGTTCCTCCTCTTGATGCGCCTTTGGGCGAAGTGTTAGCTCCTTTATTTCCCCGTCGCCCCCCCTCTGTGGGCGCAACCTCCAACATTCTCGACCAAAGACGGGCTCGGTGCGGTCTCTCGAGGGGGGGCGGACACCTTATCGGCCTTGATCGCGCCACCCATTCCTCAGAAAGAACAGCGGGTCAAGAGACGAACTTTGAAAGGCATATAAACAGTAATGTCCGGACTCGAGCTATTTACCCGAGTATCCGGGCGATCGCGCTTAGGCATGCGTCCTCGGCGAATCCGACACGCCACCGCGGTCCAAGAACAGCTTGTACATCTTCATGGGTGACGCACCCATAAAATGTTGGAGAATACGAGGTCCTCCGGTTGTACTCCCATAGATGGAGAGGACGGCGCTTGCGGGGCGGAAGATGCCCGATTAGCATAACTCGCATCACCTTGATCAGTCGATCTCCCTCGCTCGGAGGTCTCTAATCCGCCCCGCAAAGGAAGGCATGTCCTTGACGGCCCCGCTTGAGCCCTTGGTCACCCATGACATCGGTTGGCGTGGAGGTCCCGGGCGGAATAAGGCGGCGGCTTTTGCTCTGCTGCCCTGAGCGTGATGTAGAACCACCTCGCTGCCACATCGAGTTCCTCTTGAAGGAACCTCGCCACGGGCATCGACCTTTTTGCTTATGGTCGCCTTCCGCGACTCGCTGACGCCCCGATCATCTTCGCTCCACTTAAAGGTCTTCACCATAGGCCGGGTGGGGAATGACGCGAGGAAAGCTTTGCGATTTATAATGAATGCGGAGATGTGGAGGATGGACTCGAGCCAAGTCGTGAAAGTCTAGCCCGTAGTAGAACAGAGCCCTCTCACGAAGGGATCCGCTGAAGCCTAATCCCGACGGAGGTGAGATACGAAAACGACGATTCGCCGGGCTCGGTCGGCACGGCCTGCCTTTGGGGCAGCAACTCAGGCGAAACCTCGTAGGCCGTGTACTTGGCCTCACGCAACTTCAATATGCCCTCCTCCGTGACGGAGGAGGGCATCCACCGGCCCTGGAGGTCGGAGCCGGACATGGTTGAGGATCTGAAGCGCTCGAATCTGAGGCTCTGGTGTTGGAACTGGGAGCGGAGTAAAGATTCGATGCGAGATTAAAGAAGAAGGACAATCCTTGGTCCTCTTATAAAGGGGAAGAAATACCAAGGGCCGTCTCCATGACCGTTTAGGATTCCCCTTCGATAGAGGAGGCGTGGCGACGGGAACGGTTGGGTTACCCACGCACGTATTGATGAGGATCCCGGAATAGAGGGGACACGATCTGTCCTTCGACAAGACGTGCCAAGGAAACCGCTTCGCTAAACGTGCTGAGGTGGAATAATAAAAAACAATTCAAACAAAGGGCTTGGTAGCGGTGTAATGTCACACCGCATAATACGTCAGCAGATTGAGCTAGTGTATATGTTTTATTCTCTCTCACGGAATGTGGAAATTATTTTTGCAGAGCGGACACTATCCCGGTGTTCGCCATCTTCTCTCGGATTATTCAGGAGGAAGCCGCCTTGCAATGCCGAACATTATGCACGCCGGACTTATCGTCATTGAAGACCGGTTCGAGGGCTACCGAGGAGTCCTCGACTAGGGGTGTCCGGACAGCCGGACTATCATTATCCGCAGGACTCCAAGACTACGAAGATAGAAGATTGAAGACTCCAGCTCGTGTCCGGAAGGTACTTTCCTTGGCGTGGAAGGCAAGCTTGGCGATACGGATATTTGGATCTCCTACCATTGTAACCGACTCTGTGTAACCCTAGCCTCTCCGGTGTCTATATAAACCGGAGGGCCTTAGTCCGTAGGACAACATACATCACAACAATCATACCATAGGCTAGCTTCTAGGGTTTAGCCTCCTTGATCTCGTGGTAGATCTACTCTTGTCCTACCCACATCATCAATATTAATCAAGCAGGACGTAGTGTTTTACCTCCATCGAGAGGGCCCGAACCTGGGTAAAAACATTGTGTCCCTTGTCTCCTGTTACCATCCGCCTAGACGCACAGTTCGGGACCCCCTACCCGAGATCCGCCGGTTTTGACACCGACAGGGAGTATCCGTACGGCCCGTGCGGTGGTCTATTGGGGAAGAAGAAGAGGTGAGGAAGAAGGAAAGAAGGGTTAGGAGACATAGGATATTCATCCAACCGCCTGAAATGGTAGACTGACCCAAGTCAGGCGACTTGCATAACAAATATAGTATGTTTTTATGTAGCAAAAGATCCATAAAAACAACAACATAAAGAAAAACTATCACTGCTCACGGAAAGAGACGGCCTCGTCGTCTTTAGCTGCCGGCGCGAACCAGCCGTCGCTGCCAACGTGTGTCTCCGCACCGTGGTTGTCCTCGGCCTCCAGATACTCGTTCAAGCGGAGCATGTGGGCGCTCTGCACAGACGAGAGCACAGCCCGGTTCAAGTCGAGGACGTCCGATTCCGCCTGTAGGAAGGCCTCGATGGCAGCGGCATCCGCGCGCTCCGCGTCGAGTCAAGCCTCCGCCGCCCGGTTCAAGTCCAGGACGTCCGGTTCCGCCTGCAGGAGGGCGTCGATGAGAGCAGCATCTGCGCGCTCTGCGTCGAGTCGAGTCTCTGCCGCCCGGTTCATGTCCAGGACGTCCGGTTCCGCCTGCAGGAGGGCCTCGATGGCAGCGGCATCCGCGCGCTCCGCCTCAAGTTGAGCCTCCGCCGCCCGGTTCACATCCACGACATCCAGTTCCGCCGCGGGAGAGCCTCGATGGCAGCGGCATGCGCGCGCTCCGCCGAAGTTGAGCCTCGCCTCCGGTCCTCCTTTAGTATCGCCATGTTGAACCGCTGGTCCGCTTTGCACCATGGGGGACTTCTTGACGCCGCACGAAGTCGACGCCCATCGCCTCATACCCATCGGGGCCTTCGCGCCGCGACCTCCGCCATGAACATTGGATCGACTTCCTCCTCCTCGTAGCTTGGCTCCAGAGAACTCCGGGATTGGCCCGCCGCAAAGCGAGCTTGGGAACGGAGGTCTGTGGCGCCGACCACCGCCGCGATTTCTACGCTGCGCTCCGGCGTCAGCATCTTGTAGTAAGTGATCTTGCGGCGCACCATGGCTTTCCGGCGAACTAGGGGACGCTTGATGCGGGCTAGGGGATCGAAAGGTGGGGGAATGGGCTGGAGATTTGGTGTGGTTTTAAGGCAGTGGCTGGCGTAGGCCGAGCAGCGAAGGTTCTGGTGTGAATAGTGGTTCCGGTGACGACCGGTCAATCGGTTTTGATTGTACATCGCTCTTGTCGCGTTCGCATTGTAGCCCGACACGCTGGACCCTCCACGTCGCTCACCAAATGGAACACGCTTCATCTTGCATTTTCGCTCACTTGTGGGACCGCAGTTGAGAGCAAACCGACGTCCCTCCTCCTCCCCCGCCTGCGTCATTTATTATACCACCACTCCCTCTGTTTTATGCGGAGTAAATAAAAACAGAGGGAGTATACTATGGATGAGGATCCCCTGACGTGGCCGAACCCATTGAGTAACTGGCATGCGGGGCCTAGCAAGCATGGGGTCCGCCAGTATGTGACCGAAAGGGAGGGTAAGGCAGGGATACCTACGTCAGAGGATCCACTTCCACTATACTACTTTTACCTAATGTTAGAGTAATAATATATGACATGCAACTTACACAAATGTTAGAGTAATAATATATGACATGCAACTTACATAAAGCATACAGGGTCTAATGCTTTTTTCGAGGCTAACTTTGACCAAATGTTAGAGTAATAATATATGACATGCAACTTACACAAAGCATACGGTCAATTTCGTATGTGAAAGGAGTTTCCAATGATATAATTTTCACATTATACATCTCATGTACTATTAATCTTGTCAATAGTCAAATTGGAAACCATCTCGAGTACAAATCTAGGAGTACGTACGAATCTAACAATATTGATTGGGTGTTGTTGAATGTTGATACCTTTTTGATCATAGTAGAGATACTTTGACTACACACAAAACTTATATGTAAACTAGAAAGGATAGGAGGGAGTATAATGTACATTCAAAAACGAAACGAACATTGAATACCCTTTATATATGATTTGCGGATGCTATGATCACCGGTTCAAAATTTTGAATCCGCCTTAGGTATCAGTGCCCCACTGCTCCCTCTCGATTTCATCTCGGGTCCGGAGATCTACCGAAAGAGGACTAGGTGGGTACATGCGAATGATACTCGGCGGAATGTTCAAATGAGGCATGTGGGAGGATGGACTCGACTGGAGGGCGACATGATCGATGGAGAAGAGGGTTGGAGAGGAATGAGAAATAAGCAAACGCCACATGATTACACTTGAACGGCTCAAATAAACAATAAGTTGTCTCGATTGGCCTACATAGTGAAAGGCCTAATGCGCAACGCGGAGCACTGACGCTCGAATATGGTCGGGAAAACAGGGAAACTGACATGTGGGGCACACCCGTCGGGACAATGTAGCGTAGACTAGTCCAATGGAGGAGCTGGCCGACGACCTCCTCTCCACCGACAACCGTTCATGTGGGTCGTTGGGGCCAACAACGGGGCACAGCTCCAGCACCACCTCTGGACACTGCGACCGCAGTGAGCGACACGCTCATATCGTTGCTAGACACGGTCGGTTTCAGTGTGCCGAGGGTGGCGTTAGTGCTGTGGCATGACCAACGGTATGTTTGGTTTGTGCCCAAGGTTGCCCCATCAAAGCATTGGGTAGCCAAAATTTTGGTTGAGGTATTGGTTGCCCATGATTTGGCCTACATTGGCAAGAAAAATGAACTAGAGTTAGCTAGAGTTCATTGGCATGCCAAAGAAATGGCAACCATCCAAACAAAGACCAATCTTTGGGTCATGACCAAAATTTTGGTTGAGGTATTGGTTGCCCATGATTTGGCCGACATTGGCTAGAAAAATGAACTAGAGTTGGCTAGAGTTCATTGGCATGCCAAAAAAATGGCAACCATCCAAACAAAGACCAATCTTTGGGTCATGACCAAAATTTTGGTAAGGTGCACTTTGGTCACAATCCAAACACACCCCAACACCCGGCTTGTCAAGGATGCACAGGGCGCCGCGACGCGTCCGCGAAGTGGTGTAGCGTGGCCAACTGCATCCTCTGGACCTGAGACCATGTCGGGTTGTCTTGCTTTTTCAATGACATGCGGGGATCGCATGTGAGCAAAGGGCATCTCCAACGTTGCCACGACCGCAGCTGACTACCCTGGCACACCAAAACCCTTGTCCCTCATGCCGTTGCACGGTGCGTTCCCAGCCGGCGCCAGCTACCCGCATTCATGCCGTCCGTTCGTATGTCGTTGTTAAGAGGCTCGGTGCCTGAGGAACCAACTCCGGTGACTTAATGACGCACCCGGACGCTTGGCCTCACCGGAATGCGCTACTTAAAGCGGCAACGCCTAGCTAACCTCCACACCATAGCGCATCATCCTCCTACCTGGCACCACATCCGCCATGACCGCAAGTGCGAACGCTTTGCGGGAGAGCTTGTCTTCGGGGATGAATCTCGAGGTCGCCGCCCTCGCTCAAGTCGCCTCTCGCGACACAATAGCGGCGTAGCCGGACGCGGACGCGACCGCACAAGCGGTGGCCATGCTGGCGGCCGACGACGGGAGCACCGTCAGCCATGCGTCCTACTTGCCGCCGTCCAACGTCCGGCACCGTTGAGGTTGGGGACTCCTCCGAGGATGAGTAGGGCATGGGAGGCGGTAGGGCATGGTGTGCCAACTGGCCGTTCCGTATCCCATGTTCTACTCTTCCTCGCCGGAGACCGCACCTTCACTTCACGGGTCTTGAACCCCGCCCCCGTACATAGAGATCGCAGATGGAGGACGTCGGTCGCCGCCGTAGAATAGGTTTAGGGTCGGGTTTCTTTTATTTTTCTGTCCTATAAAAGTTCGAAATGTAATGAAAATCTGTCGTGTTTGCATTAATCTCGGCCGGTGTATATGAACTTTCACAATAATATACATATTGTAGGAGTACTAGCAAGATGCCCGTGCGTTGCACGGAAGATCAAGATCTTGTGGGAGAAAAGGATGAACGAGGGAAAGCCTTATCTGCAAATGTGGAGAGGAGTGCGGGTAAATTGTCATAGTTTCCTTCCTATCCGTTAGATATAGATCGGACGGCCTATATTGTAGGATGACAGGCACACCATCATCACCAACTCTACTTTTTATTGAACCGAGACATATCTAACATGTGAAGTAAAATAAACACATAGGGTCTATACATACACAAATTATCTTAGGCACTCCAATAGTAGCCTAATCCTAGTCTTACAAAGGGCTACGTAGCTGCTACGTATACTTTCCATCTAATCTATATATGCCCCACCTAATTTTCAGGTGGGGTGGGCCTAATCCTCTCCTTTAATCCAATCAAATAGTCCCACATCACATCAGATTCGTAACTTTACATAAACCATTACGTGGATGTAGCATTGCTCCCAATAGTACGTCCACTACACATTCACGCATTTCACATCTTTCTACATCTACGGGAACCTACGAAAGGGTTAATGTAAATTGCCTCTCTCTCTCTCCTCCCCTGATTTTCATGGTGGTGGGCCCCTCCCTCTCCCCAATCTACAATCAACAGCTCACACGTTTCACATTACGTTAATTACGTAGCTGGGATTACGTAGGTGTAGCATTACTCGTCCTAAAAAACCCAACTAAGCCAACCTCCCAAAGATATCACGCTGAAAAGACCCGCCGCGCCGCTTTTAGTCGGGATTACCGGATTACTAGTAGTAGTATCGATGGATCGCGCTAAGCAACAAATTTTTTAGGGGCGGCACCTAGTTTAAAAGGAAAAAGGCGGTACACTCACAAAGACTCTGTTGCGGTCGCATTGCACCCCACACACGCTCAGTCCCGCACACGGCTCACGCAAATGGAACGCGCTTGCTTGCCTCTTCACTGACACGTGGGATTGCACTTGGAGAAACCGACCATGCGCTAAACTCCCCGCCCAGCGAAAAATCCTCCCCCCACACACACACAAAAATTTCCCCCAAATCCGATTCAACCGCCCTTCAGCCAACTAACCAATAATATTCCCCAAACCCCTCTCCTCCCCGTCCTCCTCCACTCCATTCGCTCCACCAAAGCCGCCCTCCCCGCCGCGTCGATACGTCGGCGCCGCGGTTCGTCGAGGGGACGCACGGCGATCCCCTCGCTCCCACAGTACGCTCTCGTAGACTGCCGTCCTCTAGCCGCATCGCCACCTCTGGCTACTTTCTTGTGGAGGCGCACGGCGGTCAGCTCCGCCATCGCTGGCGATTTCGTGTGGAGACGCACGACGGTCAGCTTCTCCCACGGTACGCGCATTCTAGACTGAGGCCCAATTCATGTCGGTGTAGCGCTGAATGTTAGCTAATAGACGCTGTTAATCTCACTGCTTGTCAAGTAGTTTATCGTCAATATGCTCGCTTAAGAAGCTTCCTTGCCTGCTCGCACTCACCGCTTAGCTGAGATGGCATGCCAAGGCCGATTAGTTGCTAAAATATCCTGTTGTATATTTATTGTGACGTAGATTGCCATGGTCTAGTAGCCAATCTGTTAGGTGAAATAGCTCTACACCATTTTATACTCGACCTTTGTTGTTGCGATGGCCTTCGATAGTTCGATGGTCTGTGTGCTCGCCCTCATTGATCATGAAACAGCCTGCCATAATTTAGCACTCAAATTTGTTTGCTGAATTAGCTTTACATATATTTTGTTACTTAGATCTGCTCGTCCAAATATCTTGCCATAGCTTTAGACATCGACCTAGGTAATTTTTTTTCGGACTTCATAAAAGACATATATGTTTTTCCTGTAATATCTAGTAGAAGAACTAATTTGTATGTCTAATGATGGACAGGACTTGATACCTTCCGTCAAGATTCTCCGCTGCATATGTCGAGGGGTTGAAAACTTCATGAACTTTATCAAAGCTGAGTACGGTGGTCCGAAATCGATGTGCTCGCCCATGTAGCAGCTTGTATGAATTCAGCCACAAGACCCCAAATAACCGTGCAAAATCATCTACACTTGTATGGGATGTCGGTCACATATACTAGGTGGGTTCATCATGGTGAAGCTGTGAACATCAATGTTATTGACTACGTGGAAGCAGCAGATCACCATCTTGATCTGCCTGATGCTCAGGTGGAAGAGGAGGAGGAGGTGTTGGTGGCGGAGCCAGTGAGTTTGACCAACATTGAAACAATGCTACTAAATGCTCGTGCATTCCGTGAACTTTCACCGCAGAAGAAAAACAAGGCCCGCATGTTGGAACAATGCAACGCTTCACACCCCAGAAATAAGCCGTCAAGATTCTCAACTATGGTCACCTTTCTTCAGGTGAAGACATCTGAGCAGATGACCAACAAATCATTCGATGCGATGTTGGCTGCTTTCCGCAAATCTTTCCCAGATGCGTCTGAGCTGCCACACACCTACAGTAAAATGAAGAATTTCCTTCGTGCGCTTGGAATTGGATATGATATGATCCATGTTTGTAAGAATAATTGTGTTCTGCTCCTAAGGATTATGCCAACTTAAGTGAATGCCCAAATGAAAATCTTCAAGATGGAAAGATGGCGATGCTTGTGAAGAGGATTCCTCATAATGTTCTCGAGACATTTTCCAATTACACCAAGATTGCGAGAGGTTGTTTCATGATGTCAAACAAGAAAGGATGTATTGTGGCATTCTAGGAACCAGGAGTACAGAGATCGAAATGTAATGAGCCATCCATCTCATGGTAGTGAGTGGAAAAGCTTCAATGATAAACACAAAGAGTTTGTCACGACCGAGAAACATTAGACTTGGCTTAGCTTCGATGGATTTAACCATTTGGCCACCGTGAGCGCCACATATAGCATGTGGCCGTGCTTGTTATCCTTACAACATGCCTCCAAATGTCTGCACCAAAGAATCAAACTACATGATGGCCTTGCTCATCCCAGTCCAAAAAGTCCCGGAAAGGATTTTGATTTGTTCATGGAGCCTCTTGTGGAGGAACTTCAACAGCTATGGAAGGGTGTTCTCACCGAGACCTATATAGCAGCCCACCATCTGATTTCTTTCGTGTGTTGTTGTAATTTGGTGCATCCATGATTATCCACTCTGGGCACTATGTCGTATGAACGACACATGGTTACAATGCATGTGTTCGCCAGACAGAAATCATTGTCACGCAATACTTAGAAAGATCTGTTACATTGACACCGCTGCTTCCTTGCCAAGGACAAGTCGCATCCTAGAAAATACCGAAGACATGTGTTCAATGCAAAGCATGAAAACCGTGATGCGCCAAAGAGGCTCACCGCCGATGAGTTGGAAGTGGAATTAGAGAAGGCCAGGCATATTACACCAGGAAACCATCTTGGTAATGGTAGCGGGAAAAGGAAGCATGGCACGGTAGAAGAGAGATTATTGTTTACCCGCAGGTCCACTTTGTGGGACTTGGAGTATTGGAAAGATTTGGATCTGCGGCATAATCTTGATGTGATGCGCATCGAGAAAAATATATGTGACAACATTATCGGCACACTTCTTAACATTGAAGGCAAGACGAAAGATACCTTAAAATCTAGGATTGATTTGACACACCGAGTATCGTAAAGGATTTGCAGTGCAAGATGAAGGTAAACCACGGATATGGCACCACCGTGTATGCCTTGGACAAGGTAAAAAGAAAAGAATTCATGAGGTCCTCACACGTGAGATTCCCACATGGATTTGCTTCCAACCCCGAAAGGAGAGTCAAGCTGAGATGGAAACAAGGTACAAGGGTTGAAAACTCATGACTGCCACGTCCTACTTCAAAGGGTTTTACCTGTTATCCTTAGAGGATTGGGCCGCCCTGACTTCTACATAGCAGTTGCAGAGTTGGGACAATTCTTCAGGGAACTCTGCAATAGAAATATCAGGATAGATGCTTTGGAGCGTCTTAGAGACAAGATACCAACTATCCTATGCGACCTTAGAGGCACTATTTAGAGGTCCAGTACAGTATGGCTAGATGTACATCCAGCCATACTGTACTAGTCCTCTAAGTAGTGCCTCAATAGGTAGATGAACAGGATAGTTGGAGATGTGCGCTACAACACCCTTGCACGAGACGAAGGCAGGAAGACACAAAACAGTGCCATCATGAGCACGGATGCGAGATGACAAAGAGACAACTGAAATGTATGCTAACATAACAGACATTGTTCATTGCAGATATCTCCGCCGAGGATCATCGCAGTGTGGTTCTCATTATGTCGTTCGTTGGTATAACCTGTTTTCCAGATCGCAAAACCCAGAGCTGATGTTTATTTCAAATCCATCAATGTCAAGGCGGCGTACTGCATCAACGAGCCTTTTATTTTGGCAAATGAAGCAACACAGATATTTTTCTTGGAAGACACATTTGCACGTAGCGATGATCGGAGAGTATTGCAAAGGTTTGAGCAGAGGAATTCATTTAATGAAGTTGCACAACAAGATGATGCTTACATCGTTCTCGATGTACAAGATAACACACGATGTTCCTAATATCTTTGAGAACCATCACGTTAATGACGCCGCAAAAAGATTGCTGTCGTCGTTTGTGGACATACAAGAGTTGATCAAGAAGAAGCCAACGCTCGAGGACGTTGAGGACGAAGAAGAGGATGACACCGTGGGGAATTACGATTCGATCGATACACATGGCGAAGATGTTTACGCTGCTGCTTTGTGGATGATGATTACATTGCTTTTGTCGTATTTGCTCGTCGTAAGACGTTTTTATCTACTATGTGAAATTGTGTTTGCTATGACAATCAAACTGATGAACATGTTGTTTAGTATTTTGTTTGTGAGAACATCACTTGTTATGTATGATGATTTGTGTTTGGTGATTGTATGACAACTAAAACATGATGACGTTGTTGTTTAGTTGTACTCATATTTGGCTGTGAAACTTGAATTTGATGACATAGTTTGCTATTGGACTGCAATTTGCTCGACGTCTTCGAATGAGAACAAAGTTGACCCGACAGGGCCTTTGCTATTTATTTATTTATATGAGCAAAAGGATACCCCGATTTCATTAATAGAAATCATTAGATGTTCACAACACTATACCCAAATTTCGCTACATGTGTTTCATTCATTACTAGTTTCAAAGAAAGTGCTCATGTCGTAGCCAATCGAATACATCACGAGTGCTACATACATCGCAAATAAAGAGACAATCATCCTCAGAGCACATCGATTTTGCCCATTATCTTCACAAGCTCTTTCATCTCCTCATTGTTTGTCAAGGCCGTCCAAAGATTGTTGCTTGGCCATGATCGAGGAATCAGATCTTTAACCTTCGCTCTCAGATCTTCCTCTTCTGCCGCTCCTTCGCCATTTGTCCAACACCCCAACCTCTTTGGTATTGGGATTCCTCGGCTAACCAAATAATCAGCATAGTTGCATTCCCCACATCAAGAACTTCCCGATATACAAATCACACGAATCTTCCCTTTTACGCATGAATCAAATTGGAAGATCATCAACCAAACTATTAAAAAATCAGCAACCGAAAGCAGCAGAACAACACTTAAGCATATTATTACCCCATGATTCGGCATTTGTAGAAGACTTGGCGAGGGTTGCGGATTGTGGTTGAGACGCGACGGATGACTCTGCGTGATTTGCGGCGGAAGCACCACACCAACGGCAGCTGGGTTGCGATGAGCAATCGATTCGTGTGCATGCCGGCGAGGGTGTGATGAGACCCACAGCGATGGTACGGGTGGCGACTTGGCGATATTCTGCTTGTTACTGCATCAAGAGCAGGTGGACGAAGCGACAATGGACATGGTTGCTTTGCGCCGAGCTTCCGATGCCGTGAAGAGTAAGTAGAGAAGAGGAGAAGTGAACGTTGGATATGTCGGTTTCATTACTTGTAGAGTAGCATAGCACCATATATAGTCATAGTCTAGGTTTGGATTCAACCAGCTACAGAGCACGCCTTTCTTTTTTCTAAAACTCAGAACGCCTCTTTATTGGGTACACTAGCTTGTTCATGACGCCTTCCCAAGTCTTTGATTTTCTTTCCTTTTTTGCGAGGAAGGAAGGATGACAAAATTGAGAGTTCCTCTGACTCGAACCCAAGACCTCTCGGTTGAAAACCAAGGGTGCTAATCACTTATGTGGCAAACGCTCCTCGTGAGGAGGACGGCAGACGAACGATTTTCCTCGCAGCTTTCTTCCTATATATAAAAAAGTATGCTACTTGGTGTCCGCTTAGTCAACAAACGATTGTGCCAACCTTGACCGTTGGATTGACATTCAACGTCTGTCGCGTTTCTTCAGTCTCTTCTTCCTCGAGCCGCCAAAGCCAAACCAGCGCCGGCAGGACCGCCTGCTCCCGCCTCCCAAGGCTGGCTGTGATCTTCCCCGGCTCCTGTTCGTTCCCGTCCGATGCCTCACCATCATCCTCCTCCTTGTTTCGCTCGCCGCGGCGCCGCCCTCCAATGTTGTCAACATGGTCAACAACCGAGAGGAATAAGGAGATGACTGTACATGGTGAGGATGACAAGAGGGACCCAAGCGGCATGTGCATAATTTTGTTTTTTTGGGACGGAGAAGGGTATCAACTGGGTTGTGCGGGACCCGTGGCCCATCTAGCCCAGGCTTTTATTTCATATGGTTAGCACATGACCAGCCCAGTTTGTTTTTTTTTTACAAAAATGGCTAGCCAGCTATTTTGTTTTTTGCGAATAACCAACATAGGCCTACTTGCTTTTCTATGCCTCTTTGGCCGGAAATCTTTCAAGACGAGGAGGGATGCATTTTGCCCAGAAAATGGGCTAGAAGTAATAAGAAATGGGCTATAAGTAATAAGAAATGGGCTATAAGTAATAAGAAATGGGCTGTAAAATGAAAAAATACAACAAGCAGGCAATTAGTTCCAAAATATTGTTTTCTTTCGGATTTTGATATTTTAAATTTCATTGTTTTTGTGCGGGTAACATTTTATTGAATTTCAATTAAGGTATATTTAGATTTAAAATTAATTTGAATCTGGCTAGAAATTTCGGGTTGTATGCTGTTTGGGACAGATTTGGAGGCTGACTTGTGGGTCTACTAGGTCGACGTGTACTTTGGCTTTGTCAACTTAGTCCACAAACGATTCTAGCAAAGAAGGACCGTTGGATGTTAATCCAAATGGTCAGTCTTCTTCTTCAATATCTCGATCTTCTTGCTCCAAATTACCAAACCAGCTCCGGGGACTGCTGCTCCGCCTCCGTGGCGGGGTGTACGTCAGACAGCCGCACCGCCCCACCCTACTTCATTCTTGCCGTGCCATTCCTCTACTCACCCACACCTCCTGTTATTTTCCGGCGACGACAAATGACCAAGAACCTCAGACTCCCCACGCGCAGGCAACCATTGCCGAGTCTTCCCCGGCTCCGTGTCGTTCCCTTCCTAGGCCTCATCGTCGTCCACTGCCATGGTGCTCTCGCCTCGGCCTGGTCAACATGGTCAACGAACGACATCCATCGGCCGTGAACTGTACGCGCAAAACAATGATTCCTCCACCTGACAGCTGGGACCCACCGGAAGGGCCTCTATATTTCGCGAAAAAAATGTTCCCCCCGCTGACATGTCAGACCCACCAGCTATATCTTCGCACACAAGGAAGTGCCTCCTTATTACGCACAAAAAATGAATACCCCCTGCTAGCTGGGACCCACCATAGTGGGAGGATGACTTGTTGGCCAACTAAGTTGACGGGGATGGAGGGCTTTGTCAACTTAGTCAATATGAACGATTCTAGCTCCAGTGACCGTACGATGTCCATCCAACGACCGTAGTGCTTCTTCAACCTCTGGTCTTCTTGCTCCACCGCCCAAAGCAACGCGGTCGTGTCAGCATGCTCCTCGCCTCCCGTGGATCCAGGCTGCCATGAGGCCTCACCGCTCCCTACTATTCCCACCACTGGCCAGGCCCTGCGGCGACGGCAGCCTCACACCGGAGCCGAACCAGTGAACCCTCGTACTCCTCTTCACGCGGGCTCCCACTGCCGCGTCTTTCTCGGCTCCGCGTCTTCCCATTCCTAGGCCTCGCCGTCATCCACCGTCATGGTGCTCTTGGCGCGGCCTGGTCAACATGGTCAAGGAACGACTTCCATCGGACGTGGACTGTACTTGGAGAGGCTGACAGCTGGGTCCACGGCCGCAGCAAGGAAGTGCCTCCTTATTACACGGAAAATAATGATTCCTCCACCTGACAACTGGGACCCACCGGATGGGCCACTGTATTTCACAGCAAAACGTTTTCCCTTGACTACTGGGACCCACCAGCTTCATCTTCGCACGCAAGGAAGTGCGTCCGGGCAAAAAAATGATTCGCCCCCCTGACTGATGGGACCCACCAGCTACACCTTCGCACGCAAGGAAGTGCGTCCGCGCAAAAAAAACGATTCGCCCCCCGCTTGGGACGCACTACCTACATCTTCGCAGCAAGGAAGTGCGTGATACCGGGACCCACCGGTCGAAGCGTCGTGGCGTTGTCATCCCGGTCGCGAACGATACGCGTACATACTGTCGATGTAGAGACACGCACGTGTCGTAGTAGAGGCGCGCACGTGTTGTAGTAGAGGCGCACACGTAGCATGTACACGTACGTATAGCGGCCAGGGTGCAAGAAAGAAAATACGGCCACGTATGTGTACATACGGGCGGGGTCTCGAACGCCTACTCGCGCATACATACGGCGAGGGCTCGTGTACATGGCTTGGTCAGAACGGAGAAACAGCGTTGTCGTCGTGCTCATGGGGAGGCAATGGAATGCGTCGTGTTCATGGGGAGGCAACGGAATGCATCGTGTTCATGGGGAGGCAACGGAATGCGTCGTGTTCATCGGGAGGCAACGGAACGCGTGGGAGCCAACCGGCTGGGTGGAACGAAATGCGTCATCGTGTTCATCAGGAGGGCTTGGACGGAACAGGCGATGGAAATGAGGCCTCGTGTACCGCGGAACGGAGGAAACGGACCTTCTACGTTCGGAACGGGGTCCTGTTGATCGGGAGGGGTGTGGCGTACCGCAAAACGGAGGAAACGGACCTCCTACGGTCGAAACGGGGGTCCTCTTGATCGGGAGGGGTGTGGCGTACCGCAAAACGGAGGAAACAGACCTCCTACGGTCAAAACGGGGGTCTTGTTGATCGGGAGGGGTGTGGCGTACCGCAAAACAGAGGAAACGGACCTCCTACGGTCGAAACGGGGGTCCTGTTGATCGGGAGGAGTGTGGCGTACCGCAAAACGGACGAAACGGACCTCCTACGGTCGAAACAGGGGTCCTGTTCATCGAGAGGGGTGTGGCGTACCACAAAACGGGACTCCACGGGATACTGTTCATCTCCACCGTCGACCTCCTCCGGCCGCCACGGGCTACCGTCGACCTCCTCCAGCCTCCACGGGCTCCTGTTCATCCAGCCTCCACCGCGCTTACTCCATCAGCTCTTGCTCAACCACCCTCCACGGGCACCCTCCATCGTCTCATCGCTCATCCAACCCTCCACACCACGGGTCCCGCTCAACCACCCTCCATGGCCACCCCTCCACCGCTTCATCGCTCATCCAGCCCTCCACACCACGGGTCTTGTTCAACCACCCTCCACGGCCACCCTCCACCGCCTACTATTCATCCAGACAACGCCACCGCCATCGCTCATCCAACCCCCCGCAACGCCACTTTGCTCATCCAATCGATCGGCTTGATTAGCAGCGATGGCGAAGAATCGCCGATCGGGTTCGATTAACGACCATCGATCGATCGCTCGGGTTCGATAGAACGTAGCTTGCAGTGCAATCGCTCGGGTTCACTTAGGGCCCAACGCCTCGCTCGGGTTCAGTTAGAGCCAACGCCTCGCACACACGCATGTACGTGTACGAGAGAAACGCGCATCGCTCGGCCCCGACCTCCCACCGTAAACGGGAACTCCCCGAAATTTTCCTCGCCCTCGCTTCTACCATGGTTTTTATCCGTCATGGATGGCCCAAAGAATGTCATGCAGCTGTGTCTCCGGCCCGCCCAGGACGAAAAGCCCATTTTCTGTCATGATTTTTTGTCATAGAAGTAGGAGCCCACCACATCTATGATGATACCGGGTTTTGTCACAATTATCGTCATAGAAATGTCATATGTATGACAGAAAAAAGTTTCGTTCGGCCCAAAATGTCACGGATGTGTCTTTTTTTGTAGTGCATATTCGCAAAGAGCAGAGGTTAGAACCTCCATCCTTGCACCAGAAGCCATTCACAAACCCTAGCCGCCACCATTTCACATCCCATCTCCATAGCCACCACCATCTTCACCATCGCAGCAATCCACCTCCAAGTTAGCCACCATAATAAGCTTTCATCTTGATGTCTTCTTCATGTGATCTGATGTGTTTGTATGAGGGACTAATGGAGACTTTGAATGAACGTCATGTATGTGTGAAAGAAAATTGCGTCATATTGTCTCTTGTCTCTTTCTCGTTCTTCGCCGTTACAGGTACCCGAGATCACATAGTTTGAGCCAAGAGGAGGTTAGGAGCAAGGAGGACATGGAATGGTATTCTGAACATCAGTGATAGAAAGGTTTAGTATGATATCATGAAGCCAATCCTTGGGGATACATGAGTGTGGTCATTAGACGCCCAATGCCTTTGTCTGATTTTATTTTAATTTTTTAGGTAATGTCGGCGTGATTGGATAGGGCCTATGGTTGGACAACCGACTCTTGATGTAGGGCTCATTCCACCAAGACATAACTGACACACCCCACGCTTTGAGTCATCACAAGCATATCTCAAGGGTGTCTTCCATAGAACAAATTAAGATCATGATGTTCCTGATCACAAACATATGGTTGTAAGAATCAAGTCCTCATACTCATGCCTGTTTTTTGTTATAAGTGTTAAGGTAACAATAGTGATTACGATCCGGTCTAAAAACTAGATATTAATACTCTCGCAAAAGTTTGGTAGAAACCCTTGTCACAAGTTCACGTCTTCTCATGGGTTCGATAACTCAGGGTCACTCCTTGAGGAAAGAGGTTGCGAACATTTCTGCTATTTCTTACCGGAACACCAAAGGGACTCATGAATTCAATTATGGTGAAGCTTCGTGGTGGGGTTGGGAGCCTTCAGTTAAGTTGTGAGATTGCCCTAACCTTGTTTGTAAATGTTTCGGTTGCCGCCTTAAAGGGCATCACTAGTGGATTCACGACACCTTGCATCGTGCAAGGGCCTGAGAAGAATAGGATGAGCCATTGTGACGTTTGCGGTGCCTCGTGCCTACACATCCCATGGAGACATACCTCCCCCAAAGAAGGGAACTTCGGAAACACATCCTTGTCTCCGATTGCGGTTACTTCTATCCTTGACTTACTTTGTGCAAGCTTATATTATGTTGCTTACATTCATCCTTATACTTGTTGTTGAGCTTGTAATATAGGTTATCCACCTAGTTGCATATATAGACAATCTATTTTCTTGTTGAACCTAAATTTGGAAGGGAAGTTGCTAATTGTTAATCGCCTTTTCACCCCCCCTCTATTAGACAATACCGTTCCTTTCAAGTGGCTACAACGCTGCTGCGACACAGCCGGACCGCTTCGGTGATGTTGCAAGGACATGCTTTGACGACCATGGTGTGCTTTGATGGTTGCGATGCTACGACGACAACCTGTCTGCCTCAATGATGTTGCAACGATGCGTGCTTCGAACGATCGCGACCATGTAGTGGCATCGTGCTTCGACGACAACAAGGATGTTCGACGAAGGCCCACCGCTTGAAGTTGTTATGGGCGACGTGCTTCCTAGCCATGGCAATGTTGCGATGATGGCACAGATGGTTCGACGACGCTTTGTGGCGTGTAAAGGACGCTACTCTAAGCATTGCTATATCGAGCAACCATTTGGGGGTGGGTCCAAGCAACCATGACTCCATGATCTTCCTAGTACAAAATCCAACAAACACTTACAATCAACGTCAAGAGTATGGTGTTATGGAATTCTCATTTTGTGCTTGCTATGTGCTTCCGCTTGAGATTATTTGTGATAGCACATACATATGTAGCTATGTGGCTACAAAGAAGCACCATGTGTGAAGTCACATGGAGTTATGTGTAGTCCGAGGGGCCACGCCTTGAGCACTTGCACAATTAAGGCTTAAATTATTAATAGTTTGGTCATTTGCCCCCCCCCCAAAGCTGCATATGTTCTTATTGGCCCCTTTGATTGTGCTCTAGCTTCACTAGTGTGAAGTAGAAGCAAAATAGAACCGTTAAACAATCATGGGGATCAATTAGCTTCAGCCGAGCGGCTAGACACTACCATGATCACGCGGTCAAAAAGGTGGTTTAACTTCACTTCACGCAGGAACAGAGTGATGCTCCATGCCACATCGACGGACAAATGATGCACAAGACCGATGAAGCCAGAAATCATCGTACTCTTTTAAACCGGAAAGAGCTATCCAACATGTACACATTGAGACACATGCCCAACACGCTAGAAGTTGTGGCAAGACAACCACGAGAGAGAAAGTATTCAACATGACATCATGGAGATGAGTGCTGGTTTCTCTAGTTTTACCTCGAGATTTGTTGGCAGACATGCTAAGAGCAACTCCAGCCATTCAAGACCCTGTATACCAAAAAGAGCGGCTGGGCGAACTCACTAGATCGACCCACGGGGCGGCCTAGATCCCAGCCACGCCCCCAGGCGCCGCCTCCCAGCCACGGCGAATTCAAATGTAGTCCATTCCCGCGCACAAAATAGATGCCACAGTCCGGCGATCAAGCGGCCAGTAGGTCAGCGATCGGATGAAAAGTTCGGCGTACAAAAAACAGAAAGGATGGAAGCGCGCATCAGGCGGTGAGGTCGGCCTCCGGCATCGGCAGAGTCGGCGTGCACGGGCTTGACGGGGTCTCTATGCTTGGCGGTGTCGGCGTGGCGCAGGCAGTCTCGGTGGCATCATCGCTCGGGCTTGGCAGCGGCGTCGGCGTGGGTGGCATCGTCGTGGGCATGGGGGTCGTCGTCGAGGGAAGCTGGTTCAGGATGAGGCCACGCTCCGCCAAGTAGCACGCCTTGACCGCCTTGTTGGTGCTCTGGAGCATGTCCGCCCGCCAGCCAGTAAAAGCCGTGTCGGTGTTCCTCTTCTTCGCGCGACATTGGTCCGGAGTGTGTCGAGCTTGACGCAAGACTCAACATCAACGCCGAGCACCGCGCCGGTCTTCTCTTCACGGCGGGCGGCCCGGACCAGGCGTCGGCGGCGCAAAGGCTTTGGATGGACACTGCGACGCGAAGCGGTGGCAGCGTCGGCGTGTTTCCCTTCTTGGCACCTTTGTTGACGTCCAGCCGCCCTTCTGACGCGCCCGGAGTCGGCGCGTCTGGATTGTAGGTCTCCTTGGCCTTGTCGAGGGTGCGCGAGACTTCCGCCCACTTCCTGCACTTGTCGATGCGCTTGTACACGTGGAGGTACTTGAACTCGGCGTCGTTGTTGCTCTGTCGATACAGGGCAACAGAACGCGTGCGAGCCAACCGGCTGGGTGGAACGAAATGCGTCATCGTGTTCATCAGGAGGGCTTGGACGGAACAGGCGATGGAAACGAGGCCTCATGTACCGCGGAACGGAGGAAACGGACCTTCTACGTTCAGAACGGGGTCCTGTTGATCGGGAGGGGTGTGGCGTACCGCAAAACGGAGAAAATGGACCTCCTACGGTCGAAACGGGGGTCCTCTTGATCGGGAGGGGTGTGGCGTACCGCAAAACGGAGGAAACAGACCTCCTACGGTCAAAACGGGGGTCCTGTTGATCGGGAGGGGTGTGGCGTACCGCAAAACAGAGGAAACGGACCTCCTACGGTAGAAACGGGGGTCCTGTTGATCGGGAGGAGTGTGGCGTACCGCAAAACGGACGAAACGGACCTCCTACGGTCGAAACAGGGGTCCTGCTCATCGAGAGGGGTGAGGCGTACCACAAAACGGGACTCCACGGATATCTGCTCATCTCCACCGCCGACCTCCTCCACCGCCACTGCCACCGTCGACCTCCTCCACCTCCACGGCTCCTGCTCATCCAGCCTCCACCGCGCGCTACTCCATCGCTCTTGCTCAACCACCCTCCACAGCACCCCTCCACCGCTCATCTGCTCATCCAACCTCCACACCACGGGTCCTGCTCAACCACCCTCCATGGCCACCCTCCACCGCTTCATCGCTCATCCAGCCCTCCACACCACGGGTCTCGCTCAACCACCCTCCACGGCCACCCTCCACCGCTTCATCGCTCATCCAGAGGCAACGCCACCGCCATCGCTCATCCAACCCCCCACAACGCCACTGCTCATCCAATCGATCGGCTTCGCTAGCGCAGAGCGGCGAATCGCCCATCGGGTTCGCCAACGCCCATCGATCGATCGCCGGGTTCAAGAACGCGTAGCTTGCAAAGTCAATCGCCGGGTTCACTTAGAGCCCAATGCCTCGCCGGGTTCGCGAGCTAACGCCGCACACACGCATGTACGTGTACGAGAAACGCGCATCGCCGCCCCGACCTCCCACCGTAACCGAACTCCCGAAATTTTCCTCGCCTCGCTTCTACCATGGTTTTTATCCGCCATGGACGGCCCAAAGAATGTCATGTAGTCGTGTCTCCGCCCGCCCAGACTTAAAAGCCCATTTTCTCATGATTTTTGTCATAGAAGTAGGAGCCCACCACATCTATGATGATACCGGTTTTGTCACAATTATCGCTATAGAAATGTCATATGTATGATGTAAGAAAGTTTCGTTCGGCCCAAAATGTCACGGATGTGTCTTTTTTTGTAGTGCATATTCACAAAGAGCAGAGGTTAGAACCTCCATCCTTGCACCAGAAGCCATTCACAAACCCTAGCCGCCACCATTTCACATCCCATCTCCATAGCCACCACCATCTTCACCATCACAGCAATCCACCTCCAAGTTAGCCACCGTAATAAGCTTTCATGTTGATGTCTTCTTCATGTGATCTGATGTGTTTGTATGAGGGACTAATGGAGACTTTGAATGAACGTCATGTATGTGTGAAAGAAAATTGCGTCATATTGTCTCTTGTCTCTTTCTCGTTCTTCGCCGTTACAGGTACCCGAGATCACATAGTTTGAGCCAAGAGGAGGTTAGGAGCAAGGAGGACATGGAATGGTATTCTGAACATCAGTGATAGAAAGGTTTAGTATGATATCATGAAGCCAATCCTTGGGGATACATGAGTGTGGTCATTAGACGCCCAATGCCTTTGTCTGATTTTATTTTAATTTTTTAGGTAATGTCGCATGACGGATAGGGCCTATGGTTGGACAACCGACTCTTGATGTAGGGCTTATTCCAGTCAAGACATAATCTGGACACCCCCCCCCCCGCTGCTTTGAGTCATCACAAGCATATCTCAAGGGTGTCTTCCATAGAACAAATTAAGATCATGATGTTCCTGATCACAAACATATGGTTGTAAGAATCAAGTCCTCATACTCATGCCTGTTTTTTGTTATAAGTGTTAAGGTAACAATAGTGATTACGATCCGGTCTAAAAACTAGATATTAATACTCTCGCAAAAGTTTGGTAGAAACCCTTGTCACAAGTTCACGTCTTCTCATGGGTTCGATAACTCAGGGTCACTCCTTGAGGAAAGAGGTTGCGAACATTTCTGCTATTTCTTACCGGAACACCAAAGGGACTCATGAATTCAATTATGGTGAAGCTTCGTGGTGGGGTTGGGAGACTTCAGTTAAGTTGTGAGATTGCCCTAACCTTGTTTGTAAATGTTTCGGTTGCCGCCTTAAAGGGCATCACTAGTGGATTCACGACACCTTGCATCGTGCAAGGGCCTGAGAAGAATAGGATGAGCCATTGTGACGCTTATGCCTCGTGCCTACACATCCCATGGAGACATACCTCCCCCAAAGAAGGGAACTTCGGAAACACATCCTTGTCTCCGATTGCGGTTACTTCTATCCTTGACTTACTTTGTGCAAGCTTATATTATGTTGCTTACATTCATCCTTATACTTGTTGTTGAGCTTGTAATATAGGTTATCCACCTAGTTGCATATATAGACAATCTATTTTCTTGTTGAACCTAAATTTGGAAGGGAAGTTGCTAATTGTTAATCGCTTTTCACCCCCCTCTATTAGACAATACCGCTCCTTTCAAGTGGCTACAACGCTGCTGCGACACAGCCGGACCACTTCGGTGATGTTGCAAGGACATGCTTTGACGACCATGGTGTGCTTTGATGGTTGCGATGCTACGACGACAACCTGTCTGCCTCAATGATGTTGCAACGATGCGTGCTTTGAACGATCGCGACCATGTAGTGGCATCGTGCTTCGACGACAACAGTGATGCTCCGACGAAGGCCCAGCCGCTTCGAAGTTGTTGCGGCGACGTGCTTCCTAGCCATGGCAATGCTGCGATGATGGCACAAATGGTTCGACGACGCCTGTGGCGGTGTAAAGGACGCTACTCTAAGCATTGCTATATCAGAGCAACCATTTGGGGGGCTGGGTCCAAGCAACCATGACTCCATGATCTTCCTAGTACAAAATCCAACAAACACTTACAATCAACGTCAAGAGTATGGTGTTATGGAATTCTCATTTTGTGCTTGCTATGTGCTTCCGCTTGAGATTATTTGTGATAGCACATACATATGTAGCTATGTGGCTAAGCAGTAAGCACCATGTGTGAAGTCAGTGGCGGAGTTATGTGTAGTGCTGAGGGGGCCGCTGCCCCGAGCACTTGCACAATTAAGGCTTAAATTATTAATAGTTCAGTCATTTGCCTCCCCCCCCAAAGCTGCATATGTTCTTATTGGCCCCTTCGATTGTGCTCTAGCTTCACTAGTGTGAAGTAGAAGCAAAATAGAACCGTTAAACAATCATGGGGATCAATTAGCTTCAGCCGAGCGGCTAGACACTACCATGATCACGCGGTCAAAAAGGTGGTTTAACTTCACTTCACGCAGGAACAGAGTGATGCTCCATGCCACATCGATCGGACAGCGACAGACAAGACTGATGAAGCCAGGAAATCATCGTACTCTTTTAAACTGGAAAGAGCTATCCAACATGTACACATTGAGACACATGCCCAACACGTTGTGAAGTTGTGGCAGTACAACTACGAGAGAGAGAAAGTATTCAACATGACATCATGGAGATGAGTGCTGGTTTCTCTAGTTTTACCTCGAGATTTGTTGGCAGACATGCTAAGAGCAACTCCAGCCGTTCAGCCCCCTAGGGCGCCGAAAAAGAGCGGCCTGGGGCGAACCTGCGCTAGATCGACCCTTGGGGGCGGCCTAGATCCCAGCCACGCCCCCAGGCGCCGCCTCCCAGCCACGGCGAATTCAAATGTAGTCCATTCCCGCGCACAAAATAGATGCCACAGTCCGGCGATCAAGCGGCCAGTAGGTCAGCGATCGGATGAAAAGTTCGGCATACAAAAAACAGAAAGGATGGAAGCGTGCATCAGGCGGTGAGGTCGGCCTCCGGCATCGGCAGAGTCGGCGTGCACGGGCTTGACGGGGTCTCTATGCTTGGCGGTGTCGGCGTGGCGCGGGCAGTCTCGGTGGCATCATCGCTCGGGCTTGGCAGCGGCGTCGGCGTGGGTGGCATCGTCGTGGGCATGGGGGTCGTCGTCGAGGGAAGCTGGTTCAGGATGAGGCCACGCTCCGCCAAGTAGCACGCCTTGACCGCCTTGTTGGTGCTCTGGAGCATGTCCGCCCCGCCCAGCAGAAAAGCCAGGTCGGTGTTCCTCTTCTTCGCGGCGACATTGGTCCGGAGCAGGTCGAGCTTGACGGCACAGCTCAACATCAACGCCGAGCACCGCGCCTCGGTCTTCTCTTCACGGCGGCGACCCGACCTGTCGTCGGCGAGGCTTGCTGGATGGACACTGCGACGCGAAGCGGTGGCCGCGTCGGCGTGTTTCCCCTTCTTGGCACCTTTGTTGACGTCCAGACCGCCCTTCTGACGCGCCCGGAGTCGGCGCGTCTGGATTGTAGGTCTCCTTGGCCTTGTCGAGGGTGCGCCAGACTTCCGCCCACTTCCTGCACTTGTCGATGCGCTTGTACACGTGGAGGTACTTGAACTCGGCGTCGTTGTTGCTCTGTCGACTGGTTTAACATGCGCAAAGAATCGCAGCGACGAACAAACAGTTGGCGGGCGCACACGCTGAAGAGAGGCGGCAGACCGACGTGGCATACCTGATCCTCAATGCTGGCGCCGCTCTTCGGGCGAGCGGCAACCTCCTCGACGACCCCATGCCATTTGTTGCACGCCCCCTTGATACGTCTCCAACATATCTACTTTTCCAAACACTTTTGCCCTTGTTTTGGACTCTAACTTGCATGATTTGAATGAAACTAACCTGGACTGACGCTGTTTTCAGCAGAACTGCCATGATGTTGTTTTATGTGTAGGAAAGAAAAGTTCTCGGAATGTCCTGGAAATCCACGGAGGCACTTTTTGGAATTAATAAGAATTTTTGGCGAAAGAATTAGTGCCAAGGGGGCCACGGCCTATCCACGAGACAGGGGGCGCACCTCCCCTAGGGTGCGGCCCCCTATCTCGTGGGCCCCTGGACCTCCTCCGACCTCAACTCCAACTCCATATATTCCATCTCGGGGAGAAAAAAATCAGGGAGAAAGTTTCATCGCGTTTTACGACACGGAGCCGCCGCCAAGCCCTAATCTCTCTCGGGAGGGCCGATCCGAGTCCGCTTGGGGCTCCAGAGAGGGGGATTCGTCGCCGTCGTCATCATCAACCATCCTCCATCACCAATTTCATGATGCTCACCGCCGTGCGTGAGTAATTCCATCGTAGGCTTGCTGGACGGTGATGGGTTGGATGAGATTTACCATGTAATCAAGTTAGTTTTGTTAGGGTTTGATCCCTAGTATCCACTATGTTCTGAGATTGATGTTGCTATGACTTTGCTATGCCTAATGCTTGTCACTAGGGCCCGAGTGCCATGATTTCAGATCTGAACCTATTATGTTTTCATGAATATATGTGTGTTCCTGATCCTATCTTGCAAGTCTATAGTCACCTATCATGTGTTATGATCCGACACCCCCGAAGTGACAATAATCGGGATACTTCTCGGTGATGACCGTAGTTTGAGGAGTTCATGTATTCACTATGTGTTAATGCTTTGTTCCGGTTCTCTATTAAAAGGAGGCCTTAATATCCCTTAGTTTCCGTAAGGACCCCGCTGAACACGGGAGGGTAGGACAAAAGATGTCATACAAGTTCTTTTACATAAGCACGTGTGGCTATTTACGAAATACATGCCTACATTACATTGATGAACTGGAGCTAGCTCTATATCACCCTATGTTATAACTATTGCATGAGGAATCGCATCTGGCATAATTATCCATCACTGATCCATTGCCTACGAGCTTTTCATATATTGTTCTTCGCTTATTTACTTTTCCGTTGCTATTGTTACAACTACTACAAAACCCAAAAACATTTATCTTTACTTTTGCTACCGCTACTATTATTATCATACCACTTTTGCTACTAAACACTTTGCTGCAGATACTAAGTTATCCAGGTGTGGTTGAATTGACAACTCAACTGCTAATACTCAAGAATATTCTTTGGCTCCCCTTGTGTTGAATCAATAAATTTGGGTTGAATACTCTACCCTCGAAAAGTCGCTGCATCCCCTATACTTGTGGGTTATCAAGACTAATTTCTCGGCGCCATGTCGGGAGCATAGCTCTATTCTCTGAGTCACTTGGGATTTATATCTGTTGACCACTATGTATAACTTGAAAGACGATCGAACTACTATTTTGCCCTCAACTACAAGGGGAGGTAAGGAACTGCCATCTAGATCTGCACTAGATTCTCCTTCCGTTATTAGTAGGCTTGCGACACCTAAACCTACTACTGCTATGAATTCTGATATGTCGCATGTTATTGATGATGCCACTTCTGCTATGCATGATGAAACTACTTACATGCGTGATATTATTTGTGCCATTAGGTGAATTTCTAGATGAACAACTTGCTAGAGTTAGGGGAATGATATTATCAAGATCCTATTATCGTGATAGTGATGATGAAGGTCCCCCAATGATTATGCATTACCGTTGTTCAAAGGGTTATGTTATGAATGAAAAAGCTGCTATGGAAATTCTTGCTTGCAATGATAGAAATGATCTTAAGAAATTATTAGCTAAATGGAAGCAGCAGTCTCTTAATGCTAGAATGAAACCCAATCCTGCTTTTGCTACTTCACCTATCTATGTTACTGATAAGGATTATGAATTCTCTGTTGATCCTGATATTATTACTGTAGTTGAATCTGAACCTTTTTATGGCCTTGAATATACAACTGTTGTGGCACATCTTGCCAAGTTGAATGATATAGCCACCCTATTTACTAATGATGAGAAGTCTCGCTATTATATATCCTTAAGATATTTCCGTTCTCGTTAAAGGGTGATTCAACTACAGTAATGAATGCGGAGGAAGTGACTTAAACCTGCTATATTCAAACACAGTCCGTCAGATGGGGATAGACCCTACCAAAATTTGACACAGCCGCACTCCCTTCAAAGGAGTTACGCCAGGCCCTTACGCCAAGTGCATGTGCTCGATATTACTAGAAGTCGTGTTCGATTGCGAACAATTTTCGACGCAAAAGTTAATTTTCCATATCGTCCCATTTAAAAGTGAATATCAAGCACTATTGGGACGAAGGCTTTTGTCGCTTCAACGCCATACCGCATTCGCGTCTCTTACACTTAAGATGCCCGGTCCACATGGCACCATTTCAGTGCGAGGGTCACTTAAAGACCCCGGACTCGGATAGACGAATCCGGACTCAGCAAGCTAGGGGCTCCCTAGCCGCATACCCTTTAATAAGGGGCTGCGCGCACAATTAACCGCGGTTTCATATAAACCTAGCTTTAATTATTTGCATTTATTCCTTTTTTGCATATCTTCCGCACGAACAGTTTCTAAAACTAAAATGTTCCTCTTTTTCTACATATGAACAAACGTGCGTACCCGTCCAGGACAACGGCGCAACAGAGACACAGGCGCAGACGTGCAGTAGGGACCCGTCGCAAGGATTCTTTTCAGATTAAGACCCTACGTAGACCTTTTTATTACTGTCTCTTGTTGTTAATCTCCCTTGGCTTCCTCCTATAGCCAAAGCAGAGCCCGACGCTTTGGCATTGGCCGCGTCGGAAGACAATGCTCGTACACGACAAAGGGGTTTAGGCATAATTCGCCTGTTATCATAAAGTCCGAACACCTTCGGAGTGTTCGGCGTCTCAAGTTGGGCATTATATGCATCATCTCGAATCATGTCTTTGGTCAAATGTTGGGTTTGCCTGCTCACGTGTTTTGCTGCTTTACGTTCAGTATCACCCGCTAACCCAAAGACCGGAGAACTCTCGCGATTGTGCCCCGGTTAATGGCGAGCACCTCGAGAGAAAGCCGAAACCGGTCATGATATAGCGAGAGTCCGTCACCACTTGATCGACTACCGAATGTTTACAATTCCCGCTTTGAAGGGCCGCTTCGGTCGAGCACATACACACCCCAAATTCGAGATGTGCGGTGTCACTAGGGGCTATATCGTAGCCCCACTCTCAAGCTCCATTGGCTAAGTGAAAGAAATAAAGCACTATAGTCCGGATTGCCTCGTTAGCTACGCTACCACCTCCTTATAACAGACCGAGACGCCGGATTAAGTGTGAAAAGCGCTATTTTGCGAACACCCCAAAGACCTTGTGCAAGAAATTTGGCCAAGATCGCATCTTTCAGGTTATACACAAGTATACACAAACGGCCGCACAGGAGAAGTCTTACTACTTGGAAGCACAAGTATAAAAAGCATTCATACTATAATCGTTTATACACAAGTTAAAGCGTTCAATTGAGCGTTACATTCTTCGAAAGCTGCGACTCTATTATCTGAAGCGCGCATAACTTCCCGAAATAATGCTCGGCGGAAGCGGTTCCCATCCGAACCTTGGCGGCAAGAACGGTGGTGGCATCCATCTCTGGACACTACGCCTTTACACGGGCGAGCCATCCGCGCGCCCTCGTCTGAGCCGACTTTCATCTCCTTGATATGCGGCACCGCCCCAAGGAACTGCTGCGATGGCTGAAATAGCTCGTCGCCTTGGACCTCTCTCGCCACACATGGGCCACGATGTCGATCATAGCCAGCCCGGACAGTCTATTCGATTTGGCCCATTCGCCAACTCCGTCTGACAATGAAGAGGGCGATCCGGATGTGGAATTGAGTCAATATAACTCTTCCACCTCGTGATCCCCCAGCTCCGGAAGTGCTTAGCGGCGTCGGCCGCACTCGCAGCCAAGTCCATGTAAGGATCCTCCGAACTCCACCGCTTTTCAAATTTAGCATACTTGGCATCCATAAACCGGCGACGATAAGAAACGGCTTGCCACCATGATTTCTCCGCTTGGCGCAGCTCCTCCTTCATAGCCCGCATTGCAGAACGGGTATCCTTGGCTTCGGCGATGGACTTCTTCAGGTCTTCCCGCTCCAATAGGCGCTCCTTTTCAAGAGCCTCGCCACGGTCGGTAGCATCCTTTAAATTCTTGGCCAATTCCACCTCCGCCTAGCAAGCGGTCGCGACCTTTTCGCCTTCAATTCTTGGCCGCCCTCGCGGCGACAGATCACTCCTTCGCTTGCTCCTTAGCTTGTGCAAGCTCGGCCAAGGCTCTCCACAACGCCGACCGTCTCAGAGAAACAAACATATAACTAATCGGAGGAGGGCTTTAACCCACTCAATAAACCGGCTGCGGAAATTTATTTACCTTGCGACTCGTCAAGTCGCCGATTGACAAGTGCAATGTCAATTATCGCCATGTCCAAATTGTCGACTCGATTCAAGAACCGATCGATCCGGTGGCCCCGGACTATCCGCCACCGCATCGAACGGCGGTATTCACTACCCGAGATGTTTGATTTTTGATCCTCGACGCTGTCGTCCTCGACAACCTACCGAGTCTCGAGGGCTACTATCTATACTGTATGATTTTCATATGCGAAACTGTTAAAAGACAAAGGGTGCATCATTTTCGCATACCTCAAATCCCGCTAGTAAGCTCGAGGCGGCATTACGCGATCCGCTTTCGGCGACGAAATCCTTCAACCACCGTGACGCGTAGCGCGGTGATCTTCTCAAATGGGCGCCCTCTCAAGCAAACTCTTGATTCTCCGCGGACTCGGTGGGCGTTGAACTCTTTGGCCCCTCCGGACTCGGGGCGCCCTCCGTGGCGACACTTGGGCTCTTTGCCTCATCCGTGGCCTGGCAGACGGGCGTGACGCTCTCCATCATCTCCGGAAGAAGATCCCCGAGGATGAACTCATCGAGACGGCCGCAGATCCGAACTGCGATATGAATATTTCGTTACCTCTGAAGCGTCTGAAGGTATTTCCTTATTAAACTTCTTCTCTCATACTCACGGCTCGTTGGAGGGCTGGTCCTTGGGCAATGATTGTGCGTCCGGATTCTCTCCGGACGCCGGACCCCCCGGTGGGGATTTCTTCCCACGCTTAGGGGCTGGGACCTCCGGATCTTCGGAGGCGGTCCTCTTTTCCTTCTGAAGGGAGGAATCCTCGGTTCCCTCCTCTTCAGTCGCCCCTTTGGACGAAGTATTAGCTCCTTTATCTCCCTCGTCGCCCCCCTCTGTGGACGCAACCTCCAACATTCTGACCAGCACGGGCTCCAGTGTGGTCTCTGGGAGGGGGGCCGGACACCTTATCAGCCTTGATTGCGCCACCCATTCCTATGAAGAATAAAAGGGTCAGGAGATGATCTTTTGAAAGGCATACAGATAGAACGTCCGAGCTCGAGCTATTTACACAGTATCCGGGCGATCGCGGCTTAAGCCTGCGTCCTCGGCGAATCCGGACACGCTACTGCGGTCCAAGAAGAACAGCTTGTACATCTCCGTGGGTGTTGCGCCCATAAAATCTTGGAGAATCGAGGTCCTCCGGATTGAACTCCCATAGACGGAGAGGGCGGCGTTTGCGAGGTAGGAGGTGCACGATTAGCATGACTTGCATCACCTTGACCAGCCGATCTCCCTTGTTTGGAGGTCTCGAATCCGGCCTGCAGGTGCGGGCACATCCTCGGGCGGCCCCAGTTGAGCCCTTGGTTGACCCACGACATCGCTTGCCGTGGAGGTCCCGGCGGAAGGAGGCGGCGGCTTCTACTTGTCCCCTTCGAGCGGTGATGTAGAACCACTCCTGCTGCCACAATCCTGTTCCTCTTGGAAGGAACCTTCGAGCCACGGGCATCGACCTTCTTGCTTATGGTCGCCCGCCACACTCGCTTACGCCCCGATCATCTTGGCTCCACCTTGAACGTTTTCAGCCACAGGCGAAGTGAGGATGACGCGGAGGAAGGCTTCGCAGACGATAATGAATGCGGAGATATGGAGGATGGACTCGGGCCAAGTCGTGGAAGTCCAGCCCGTGGAGAACAGAGCCCCCTCACGAAGGGATCCGTCGGAAGCCTAATCCCGACGGAGGTGAGGCGAAACGACGATTCGCCGGGCTCGAGGCTGGCACGGCCTGCCCAGAGCAGCAACTGTCGCGAGACCGTGGGCAGTGCTTGGCCTCACGCAACTTCAAAATGTCCTCCTCCGTGACGGAGGAGGGCATCCACCGCCCCTGGAGGCCGGAGCCGGACATTGTTGTGGATCCGAAGCGCTCGAATCTGAAGCTCTAGGTGTTGGAGCTGGGAGCAGAGGAAAGATTCGATGCGAGGTGAAAGACAAGGACAGGCCTTGGTCCTCTTATAAAGGGAAGAAATACCAAGGGCCGTCTCGTGACTGCTTGAGATTCCCCTTCGATAGAGGAGGCATGGCGACGGGAACGGTTGGGTTACCCACGCACGTATTGATGAGGATCCCGGAATAAAAGGGAACACGATCTCTGCCTCGACGGGACGTGCCAAGGAAACCGCTTCGCTAAACGTGCTGAGGCGGAATAATAAAAACGACCCAAACTAGGGCTTGGCTACGGTGTGATGTCACGCTGCATAATACGTCAGCAGATTGGATCGGTGTATACGTTTTACTCTCTCTACGTTGGAATGTGGAATTTATTTTGCAGAGTCGAACACTATCCTGGTATTCATTATCTTCTCCGGATTATTCAAGGGAGGAACCCGCCTTGCAATGCCGAACATTATGCACGCCGGACTCATCGCCATTGGAGACTGGTTCGAGGGCTACTTGAGGAGTCTGGACTAGGGGTGTCCGGATAGCCGACTATCGATATCCATTGGACTCCCGGACTACGAAGATAGAAGATTGAAGACTCGGCTCGTGTCCGGAAGGTACTTTCCTTGGCGTGGAAGGCAAGCTTGGCAATACGGATATGTAGATCTCCTACCATTGTAACCGACTCTGTGTAACCCTAGCCTCTCCGGTGTCTATATAAACCGGAGGGCTTTAGTCCGTGAGGACACAACATTACATCTCAACAATCATACCATAGGCTAGCTTCTAGGGTTTAGCCTCCTTGATCTCGTGGTAGATCTACTCTTGTACTACCCATATCATCAATATTAATCAAGCGGGGCGTAGGGTATTACCTCCATCGAGAGGGCCCGAACACAGGTAAAAACATTGTGTCCTCGTCTCCTGTTACCATCCGCCTAGACGCACAGTTCGGGACCCCCTACCCGAGATCCGCCGGTTTTGACACCGACAGTGATGCTAAGACTTGGTATAATTCTCTTGCTCCTGGTTGTGTGCGTAGTCCCGTGATATGATTTATTACTTCTCGCTAAATATTTCCTGCTCATAAGAAACAAGCTGCCTTGCAGAAATATATAATTTTGTGCAAATCAAAGAAGAGAGTCTCCCACAAGCTTGGGGAGGCTTCTCCGATTATAATGCTTTTCCCGATCATCCTCTTAAGAAAAATGAAATACTTGATATCTTTTATAATGGACTAACCGATGCTTCCAAGGACTACTTGGATAGTTCTTGTTGGTTGTGTTTTCGAGGAAAGAACAATGATTTAAGCTGAAATATTATTGAATAATATGTTGACTAATGAAAATAATTGGACTCTTCCCAGCCGCCTCAAGTAATTCCTGAACCAATTGAGCCAACTCTGAGCATATTCCTAAACCCACTCCAAAGAAGAGAGGTGTTTTATTTCTCGATCTGAAGATATGCAAGAGGCAAAGAAATCAATGAAATAAAAAGGTATTAAAGTCAAGATGTTAAGAATTTACCCCCTATTGAAGAAATACATGGTCTTAATTTACCGCCTGAAGAACCACATTGTCTTGATAACCCGACACGGGTAGTAAAGGTAAATTCTCTCTGCACATATGATAAAGTTGAAATACCCTCTACTAAATTTCATAGCCCATGCTTAGATGAATCTGGTGACTTTATGGCTAGATAAGAAAGTTTTAATGCTTATGTAGGTAGAGAGCTAAAGAATAATGCTTTCGAGATAGGACGCGTAGGTGATAATCTGGCTAGAGTTAAAGATGAACTTCACCGCGTTAGCAAATATGCTTCTATGGTTGCTACTCAAGCTGAGCAAGTACTTAAAGCTCAAAATGATTTGCTTGATGAATTAAATAATAAAAATGACTTTCTTTGTTAGAGTGGCTACTAGAACTGGTAGAATGACCCAGAACCTTTGTATCTGAAGGCCACCCTAAGAGAATCGAGCAAGATTCTCGGAGAAATAATTTAGAGGCACCTAGTTCTTCTAAAAAGAAGAAGAAGAAAATGATAGAACTTTGCATGCTTCTAGTGAACCTCATGTAGACACACCGAGAATCCCAATGATATTTCTATTTCGATGCGGAAACACAATCGGTGATGAACATGAACCTAGTGATAATGTTAATGATAATGTTCATGTTGATGCTCAACCTAGCAAAGACAATGATGTAGAGATTGAACTCTTTGTTGATCTTGATAACCCACAATCAAAGAATCAACGTTATGATAAGAGAGATTTTGTTGCTAGGAAGCATGGTAAAGAAAGAGAACCATGGGTTCGAAAACCCATGCCCTTTCCTCCTAAACCATCCAAGTCAAAGGATCATGAGGATTTTGGCGCTTTCTTTGAAATGATTAGACCTATCTTCTTACGTATGCGCTTAATCGATATGCTTAAAGTAAATCCTTATGCTAAGTATATGAAGGATATCATCACAAATAAAAGAAAGATACCTAAGCTGAAATTTCCACCATGCTTGCTAATTACACTTTTAAGGTTGGAATACCCAAGAAACTTGGAGATCCGGGTGTACGAACTATACCATGCTCTATTAAAAGAAATTATGCTAGAACTGCTTTATGTGATCTTGGAGCCGGTGTTAGTGTTATGCCTCTCTCTTATATCGTAGACTTGAATTGAATAAGTTGACACCTCTGAAATATCTTTGCAAATGGTGACAAATCAAGCTGTTATACCAGCCGGTATTTGTGAGGATGTGCTGTTGTGGTTGCAAATGTCACTATCTTAACGGACTTTGTTATTCTTGATATTCCCGAGGACGGTAGTATGTCTATTATCCTTGGTAGACCTTTTCTTAATCTGCAGGGCTGTTATTGATTGCAACAAAGGCAATGTCACTTTTCATGTTAATGGTAATGAGCATACGGTACACTTTCCGAGGAAACAATCTCAAGTTCATAGCATCAATTCTATTGAAAAAGTTCCAACTATCATTTTTGGAGGTTTTGAATTTCCTCTCCCTACTGTCAAGAAAAAGTATGATATTCTTATTGTTGGGGATTTTCATATCCCCATTGAGGTAACTTAGTGTTATTCGAAATTTCTCCGGTTCCATGTTATTTGGAATGAGTTTGTTAACAAGACTTGATCAACCTTGTTAGTGGGTTCATTTTGATGATCACGAGATGGATGAAACTAGAAGGCACAACCTTCTGTACTCTCTTTTTACTTTCGGTTATTTAGAATAAATAAAGCAAAAATAGTATTATCTGTCTGTTTTCTGAATTATCCGTGCATTAGAAAATAGTCTGAAAATAAAAGTGCTCCAAATGCCCTGCAAATTTAGTATGATTTTTCTAGAATATTTGAGAATTTTAGGCACTGAAAACACTGCAGGAGGGGCAAGCACCAGGCCACGAGAGAGGAGGGCGCCCCACCGTAGGGCGCCCCTGTCTCATGGGCCCTGGTGGCCCCTCCACTTATGCCAGCACCCACACACTTCATCTTCTACCCAAAAAATCCCCATCTAGCTCAAGCACGAGTTCTAGCTCGTTTTGCTGCGATTTTCGATCTCTTTGCTCAAAGCTCCATTCACAAAACTGCTTTGGGAGATTGTTGCTTGGTATGTGACTCCTCCATTGGTCCAATTAGTTTTTGTTATAGTGCTTTATTCATTGCAAATTTTTGCTGCATAGGTGACCATGTTCTTGAGCTTGCATGTTAAATTTTTGAGGTCCCAAGCAATTCCAATGCATGATATAGGCTCTAGGCACTTGTAGGAGTAGTTGCTATCAATCTTGTTTACTTTCATTCACTTTTATTTTGAAGTTACTAAAATTTCAGAAATTTTCAGAAAATGTTAAGGAGGCTCTTTAAAGGCTCTTCTAGCCAAAGCTCTAAGGAAAAACAAGACAAAGATAAGGAAAAACCCAAGTATAATCTTCCTCGCTTAGCGGAAGTACAGTCATGTGAATGGCCGTGTGAGGATTTCTTGAAAGAAGCCGGAATTCATGAAGACTTTTATGCTTTAATCGGGACTGCAGGCCTCACCGGTTTCATGAACGACCGAATCGATCAGTATCTCTTACTTACTAATACTTTCGTGCAAAACTTTTATTATTATCCTAAGAAGTCGCCGCCTGCAGTATCATTTCATTTATATGATGAATTCAAATAAATGTCTTTACGTCATTTTTTGTGCGGTATGCAGGATACCTTATGAGGGAGAATTAGAGGAACCCCATCATGAAGATGTGGATGGCTTCGTTAAAACTATTGCTGTAGAAGAGCCAAAGAAGGGCTCTGAGGCAAAAGTCTCTAGCATACACTTTCCTATTTTACGCTACTTTGCCATATTTGCTAGTAGATGCTTGATTGGTCGTGGAAATAGTGGAAATTTGAGCATTCCAGATATTATTATTATTCAACATGCTTTGCTGGGAGACAATACTTTTAGTATTGGTGCCGTCGTTGCTAAACGGCTAGCCCTGAATCATACAAAAGGCCCCATATTTGGAGGTATCTATGTTGCACGTCTTGCTTAACATTTTCAGGTACCCATTAGGCACCATGAGGAGGAGGAGACAAAATTACCTCCTCACATTTTAGATTACAAGAGCATGGTAGCACACAAGTTTATTGTTGACAACGAAGATAAGATGCTCCTGTATAGACTCAGATTCAATAAGAAACACTTTGAGTTTATTATTTTGCATGCGCCTCTGTTGTTTGATTTGCTTGCAGAAAGTCGTCTTTCACGCCGGAAGCGGTGAACAATCACCTAGCTCAAGCTTTTACTCCAGAACCTGAACCTGAGCCGGAACCTGAGTTGGACCCTTATCGTACATCATCTGCCCAGTGGGATCCGGAGATGACCAGCCAGTGGTATCCTGATTACACCTCCCACTACACCGGGGAGAGTAGCGGCGGTCCTTGGTATTAAACCAACTTAGGCCAAAAGCCTAAGCTTGGGGGAGTACGTATTTCTCACCGACTTTACATTCATGTTCACACACTAGTCGTCGGTGCTCACATTCTTTCATTGTATTATCCATGCTAGTTAAATTTCTTTTTTATAGTTTTCTTCTTGTGTGTTTGATAAACTTTAATAAAAACAAAAAAATTAGTTAGTTTAATTTCCATGCTTGTAGTAGAAATTAAAATGAAAACCCAAAAAGATTTATAGTTCTTCTTCCTTCTTGTTGGGAGCTTTCCCGTGTAAATAGTTTTATTTTCTTTTCTTTCCTTTGGGGGTCAAGAAGACCATATTGAAAATGCTTAGTGGCTCTTATATGCATGATTGTCTATTTAACTTAGAGCCCATATTACTTTGTCTTCTCTCTTGAGTTGAATGCTTGCAGATTCCAGCTTAGTCCAATGCACGTGCACTCTTATTATTGTACACATCGTTCGATCATGCAAGTGAAAGGCCATAATGACGATATATGATGGACTTATTGGGATGAGAGAAGCTGGTATGAACTCGACCTCTCTTGTTTTCGTAAATATGATGAGTTCATCGTTCCTGAGTCAGCTATTATGAAGTAAACATATTTGCAATGACATTTAGAGATTATAGTTACTTGTGCTATGCTTGATTAGCTATGAGTTATAATGGTTTACCATGCGTGCCAACATGCTATTAGAATGATTATGATGTGATATGATGGGATGGTATCCTCCTTTGAATGAATTGAGTGACTCGACTTGGCACATGTTCACGCATGTAGTTGAATCAAATCAACATAGCCTTCATGATATTTATGTTCATGGTGGATTATATCCTACTCATGCTTGTACTCGGTGTGAATTAATTTTAATGCATGCTTATGACTGTTGTCGCTCTCTCAGTTGGTCGCTTCCCAGTCTTTTGCTAGCCTTCACTTGTACTAAGCGGGAATACTGCTTGTGCATCCAAACTCCTTAAACCCCAAAGTTGTTCCATATGAGTCCACTATACCTTCCTATATGCGGTATTTACCTGCCGTTCCAAGTAAATTTGTATGTGCCAAACTCCAAACCTTCAAATGAAATTCTGTTTTGTATGCTCGAGCAGCTCATGTTTCAACTAGGGCTGCTTATATCTTCCATGCTAGGTGGGTTATTCTCAAGAGGAGTGGACTCTGCTCCTCATTCACGAGAAAGGGCCGATAACCGGGATGCCCAGTCCCGTGATCCAAAAAGATCAAAGCAAATCAAAATAATTAAACGAAACTCCCCAAGGGTTGTTGTATGTTGGAGGCACTCGTTGTTTCGAGCAAGCCATGGATTGATGCTTGTTGGTGGTTGGGGGAGTATAAACCTTTACCATTCTGTTTGGGAACTGAATATAATGCATGTAGTATGGAAGATACAGCCATCTCATAGTTGTTGCGTTGACAGCAAAAGTATGCTGCTCAAAATGTTATTCAATCTCTATTTTAAAATCGAGCTCTGACACCTCTACAAATCCCTGCTTCCCTCTGCGAAGGGCCTATCTATTTACTTTTATGTTGAGTCATCACCCTTCTTATTAAAAAGCTCCCGCTGGAGAGCACACTGTCATTTGCATTCATTATTATTAGTTTATATTGGGTATGACTTGACTAGATCTCTTTTACCATGAATTACAATGTTTAGTCAGTCCTTAATCTTTAAAGGTGCTCTGCATTTATGTTTTGCGGTCTCAGAAAGGGCTAGCGAGATACCATTGTGTTATATCAGGTTATGATTATTTTGAGAAAGTGTTGTCATCCGAGTTTTATTATTATGGCTCACTAGCTAATTATGTTATTGATATGAGTAATTGTGAGACCTATGTGTTATTGTTAGTATGGTTAGTTCATAATATTTGCTGAAACTTGAATGTTGGCTTTTCATGTTACAACAACAAGAGCAAACAAAGTTTGTAAAAGTTTTTCTTTATCACTTCCAGTTTATCAACTGAATTGCTTGAGGACAAGCAAAGGTTTAAGCTTTGGGGAGTTGATACGTCTCCAACGTATCTACTTATCCAAACACTTTTGCCCTTGTTTTGGGCTATTTTTTTAAAAAATAATACATTTTTTTTATTAATTTTCACAAATATTATGCCCAAAAAATTATTTTCAAAAATAATACACCGTCGGCCCACAAGAGGTCGATCGATCTAATCGCCCACACGGGCGACTAGCGTCCTATCGACTTCTTCTTGGCGAGTGGCTTTGTCGACCGCCACTCAAGTCCGATCGGCCAACTCAGAGGTCGACGAGGTCCAATCGACCTCTTGTGGGCGGCGAGCTAATTGGTCTCTTGTGGGCGATCGAACTAATTGGTCTACTATGGGCCGACTGGTGCATGCACCCCTTATTACAATTTTTTTTGCCCCGTACAATATTACAGATTTGTTTTTCAAAACTATGATGTTTTTTCGCGCAACCCTTTTTCCCCGCCATATGTTTGCCCGCCAACGCTTTCCCGCCATATGTTTCCGCCACCCGTTTCACGCCATATGTTCGGCCAACTCTTTCCCGCCACCCGTTTCCCGCCATAGGTTCCCGCCACGCGTTTCCCGCCATATGTTCCCGCCAACTTTGTCCCGCCACCCGTTTCCCGCCATATGTTCCCGCCAACTCTTTCCCGCCACCTATAAAACCCCCTTCAGACGGAGTTGGATAAGCATTCCAGTGTAGTGTAGTTGAGATGTCCCATTATCCTTTCGATCATAGTTTTCACCCTGGGATGAGCAGGACTCTTTTGATCCTAGCTACCGATTTCAGGATGGACAATAGGATAGTTCCATGGGACGAACTCACCGGTAGTGACACCATAATGAATGAGTTGGCTCACCAATTACGTAGGTCTGGGTGGCCTGAAAGGACCTATGTGGAGGTACGTAAAGAACTTCTTAGGTTGCATGAAAGGTGGAAGAAGGTGGTGGTGCCGAAGAGTGAAACTTTCAAAAGGATTTCAGCAAATAATCCATCTTTATGGATTGAGGAGAGCGAGGACAAAGATGATATCTTCATGCCGTCGCTTCCGGGTTCTGCATCTTCGAAGGGCAAGAGTTCTTCATCGTCGAAGGGCAAGGTTTCTTCATCGTCGAAGGGCAAGAGTTCTTCATCGTCGAAGGGCAAGAGTTCTGCATCGATGGAGGATGACGATGATGACTTCATGTAGTTTTATGTTGTATGTTGTAAGTTCACTCATACGTACCGTTTAATTTAGATGTAGTTCTATGTAGTTGTTTGTACTGTCTTGTTGTACGAGCATTCTGTTCTATCTAAATATGATGTTGTAGTTCGGATACCATAGTACTAAAATAGAGTAGGCATATGTCTCATACATAAGTACATAGTCATTTGTCTCATACATAGAATAGACATAAGTCTCACACATAAATAGATGGTAATGTCTCAGACTTGATAGATAGAAGCGTCGATGACGTCGCTGCTGGCGGGGAGGCGGATCTCGAATCGGCGTCCATCCCCATCTGTCAGTGCCCTAATGGGACGCGAGCAATCTCGACTCTTCCCGGTCATCTTGTGTATCCTGTGGGGGCCCGTGGAGGAGTCAAAACATGTTCATCCAGTGGGTGTCTTTGCGACATCGAGCTCAGTATGTGATCCTCGGGATGATGATCACTCCCCCATGCATCATGTGATACCGACATAGACGGATGATATCCATAGGCTCCTGCACGACGGAACTTTAAGTCATGAAGTCTGATGCCGCCTGAACTAATATTGAAAACAATAAATATGAAGACACACACCGCTGGCTGTGATGGCTGCTCGCTCAAACACAAAGCTCGACGAGGAACCGTGGTCTTTGTGGTTGTGGAGAAAACACAAAGCTCGGCGTCGGACCATAGTGTTGTGGGTGCTTGCCACGATGAACCGCCAGTTGTTCGGGAGGGTGGCCTGGTCGTCGGTGATGTGCTAGACGTGGACGTGGTTAATGTCGGTGCATGGAGGGACGCGGTTGCTGTGGTTGGTGCTGAACAACGTCGCTTCTCCGGGTGCACGTGATAGCCTCGTAGATAGCCCGTATTTTGTTCTGCATCCGTTCCAAGAAGGGTTGTATGACAGGACGGTGATGAAGAAGAGGTCCTGACGACAGTGATCGTCCAAAGGTGGTCACGTCGTCGTAGAGTTCGTGTGTCAAGGTAGCCTACAAATTTTCAGGACGATTATTAAGTATGCACGCCAATGTATGTGACAACATTACTTAAAGAAAATATATCTTACAGCGTCGCCTACTGACTGAAGTATCATAGCTCGGTGCGTATCCGACGGAGTAGGATCAGGTATCTCCTCTGGGTGAGAGTGCTCAACGATGCGTAACCGTGTTCCGGTCATGTAGTGCCGCAAATAGAGATTGAATTCATTGAGTTCAAAATTATGATTCTCGTGCCATAGATTTGTGTTTGCTGTCTCCCATTCTATAACATACGACTCTAGTCTTACTAGCCACTCAGCAGTTGTCCTAGTCACGCCCTTCCTTGTCGTCCTAAAATTGTGGTGTGTGTTCAACAATTACCTAAAGCTTCGAATGGAGTACTATGAAAGATAATGCAACATTGAAAAACTGGTTAATACCCGTGGATGTGTTCTGGCATCGGGTTCTCTATAGGGGGAGGCAGCTCCAACTGCAGAAGACCAAATTGCCTCATAACCCTCTGTTGTGCCATCTCCTCAATGAAGACATCAAAGATGATCTTTGATTTTGTCATCCAGTAATCTCGGTCCCTTGTGCATAGCACGGACATACCACTAGGGTATCTCGCTTGTATGGCTGCTTCCGTATAGGGCTGCCAGATGACCCCGTGTCGCATCGAATCGCTTTCGTTCAATGTTGTGTATGCTTTCTGGTGCGATCACTAGCAAAGCATCTCTGCAGAAAACAAAAGTTAGTATCCGCTAGCATCGAACTATCTCTTGTGCAGGAAAAAGTTGCATTAAACTACAACACGGTGCATACCTTGCGACGTGTCCAACATAGACCGAAAGTAGGCATGTTGATGCCGTCAACATCAAACATGGCGTCTATAGGCTCATGAACACGTACATCTGGTCGCCCTATAGAGAACCTCTCCCACGACCACAGCTGTAGGAATAGAGGGCATCCAAGAAGGGCTGGCTTTTTCGATGTAAGCTGGCAAGCGTTGCACATATCTCGGTATGTAGCCGCCAAGACCGCCGAACCCCAACTCCTCTGTCTGATCTGATCCGCCGTCTGAGTGCTTGCTATCTCGAGTGCCATAGGGATGTAGAGCGCGCTAATAGTGGTGACATGGTTCTCTATGAACATCACCTTCCCGAAAAGCCACATTAAGTAGGCCTCCAGGCTCCGAGTGATCTGTTCTGCAGTCAACGGCGCCTGGAAGTTCTGGATCTGCATTAAACAAAGAGAGAGTTTTAGTAAGCCGTAGTTATTTTTTGTAAAACCGTATGCATGATAACTTGAAGATAAGAGGTAGGGCAAATTACTCGGAAATTGAGCAACCACTCATACTTAGGTCCGTGATGCTCCCATACCGGATCCGGAGCATCCGGAAAAACACCATGAAAACGTTGTGTAAGAGCTTGCTCCCAACTAGTCGGTGCGTCCAACGGTCCTATGGCATGACCTGCCAACGGTAGTCCGAGCAAAAGTGACACATCCTCAAGAGTAGGAGCCATCTCTCCCCATCGGAAGTGAAACGTGTGGGTCTCTGGCCTCCAACGGTCCACTAAGCAGCTCAGCAAGGACCCGTCGATGGCGAGGCGTTTCTCACCCGGGATAGACTCAACCAGATGCGCGAAAGGTAAAAGGCCGGCCCATTTCAACCTTCATCAGAGAACATTTCAGTTAGTGTCTCCCATTAATATGCATGTTAGTGTGCAAATTAATAAAGCACGTATCGCTGAAGCCATCCTGGGTGTATCCTCCAGTTTTCCTTAGGAGGGCGAGTGACCAGAGGCTCAAGCTTGCGCTCATACCATATCGCAGCACGATGAACCCTATCAATGTCCCCATTCAGTAACCACAGCCCCGACATTCCTGCACATAAAAAATTCAGAACATAGTGTCATACTTAATACAAATTCAGAACATAGTGCCACACTTATTACAAATTCAGAACATAGTGTCACACTTAATACAAATTCAGAACATAGTGTCACACTTAATACAAATTCAAAACATAGTGTCACACTTAATACAAATTCAGAACATAGTGCCACACTTAATACAAATTCAAAACATAGTGTCACACTTAATACAAATTTAGAACATAGTACTGCTAGCTTAGGTTCTTCCTCTCCCTCTTACTCCTCTGTTTCCTCTACCTCCTCTTCGTCCCCGGTTGCCTCGTCCACGCCCAATGACGAAAGTGGGACAATTAGTGTCCCTATGGCCAAATTCATTGCATAGAATGCATTGCCTAGTTGGACCTCCTGCTTCAGATTCGTCCATATCATTCCGGATGCGTTGACACTGCCGTCTGCCTCTACTTGTACGCATATGCTCTGGGTTTGGAATGTAACGCCTTTCAATGGGTTGACGGTGTTGAAATTACCCATTGATCGAAAACCCATCAGCTCACCAGTCCGGTATTGAGGATGACTCTTTCGAAAAAATGGAGACACAAACGATATTGCGTCCATTCCAAGTCGCCCATAGCGGCAAGTACATGTGAGCAAGGTAGGTGAAGCAATTTCGGTTTGTTGCATGTGCACTCACACGTTGGCGAGCTTCATTACCAATTTTCACCTCATGCGTCCTCAACACATTTGCACATCCAAATTTGTTATTGGCTAAGCGGACCTCAAACCTTCTTTCTTGATTACCGATGGCGACTACAATCGTGTGACCTAGCTTTTGCATCTTGTTGTCCATGTACTTTGTGACTCTTTCACAATACCGTGTGTTCGGGTTGTTGAAGATATCTTTGCTCTGCCTTTTGACGTCTATCTCGAAATACTTGGCGGTGCCATAGAAAATACCCTCAACGATGGTCTGTAAGTGGCAATGCTCGGTTTCCTCCGAGGACAAAATTGTATGTTTACGTGAGGTTCGTTGTCATGACACCGCACCTTGCTCCATGTGTGTCATGTAGCAAAGACCACCTCTCGAGGCTCATGCTCTATCCATTTGCTCGAAGGTTTTAATTGACCTCCCAAGCCTTCTCCTAGTACCGGGTGGGTCAAAGCCCGGCAAGTCACATAGCCCAACAGGCTCCTCCTCCACGGCTGCTGTTCTGTTGCCAACTGTGCAGCTACTACTTCAACATGTGCCCTCACCGCTGCATCTCTTGCAGCTTTCACATCCCTCACGTGTCTCTGCGTGCACACATTAAGTCATCACGTATCAAATTGTACTTCCATAACGGTTACGCTTGCGAGTTTTTGAACAATTCATCGAGTTCTTATTTCGAACTACGAGAAGAAATTAGCCCCAGATGGCGCATGCACCAATGGCTCTGCAAGTCCTGCCATGGAACTTGTTCCTCGGGGCTGGGTTTGTCGGTGTCCTTATCGCACCGAGTATACTGCATGCTGTCATGAAGGATGCACACATTGGGCTTCTCCTTCTGGCCGATATTTTCAATCGCTCAAGAACCATGTCCAACTTTCAATGTTCTCACTCTCCACAAAAGCAAATGCAAGTGGGACGACTTGATTTTGGCCGTCTTGACCTATGGTGTGAGGATCGACCCTTGTACTTGCTCGTGAGAAAAGTACCGTCAACACATATCACCGGTCGGCAATGCACGAAAGCTTGATGCATACACCAAAAGAGAAGAATAGGCGATGCAAACACCCTCACGCTTGGGAACTCGGCATGAACATGTCTTGGATATCGATATAGGTGCTGGATTCCGCTGCTGCGAGGTGTGGAGGAGCTGGACAACAGAGTCATATGCATCAAAATAAGAACCAAATCTCCTCTCAAGCGCGCATGCTTAGCCCACCAAGCCTTTCCATAAGAAATTCAGACTTGAACTCGCAAAGACTTTTATGCGGACTGCCTTCACTTCCATAGCTTTGCCCTGCACTATCTCATCGTAAAACAATCGAGCAATAAGCGTGGATGAAAGGTTGGCATGATCTTGAGGGATGCAGGGAATAAGACAAGTGTGATTAACTAAGTCACTTATCACCCAACTTGTGCCATACTTAGGGAGAAAGCCGTGCACCCTAGCGGGACAATCTGCGTTCTTGCATACCATTGTCAGGAATTTCTGACTGGACACCTGAGTTGTGAAAACCCTTTGCGTGGACATTGCCCAATTAATTATTGCATCCTTCAAGGCTTGCTTGTTCGGATACATAACACCCGTTGCAATATTGTTCTGATGATATTGCCGGGCTGGATCATGTCCATCATTCACGGTCATTGCAGATGAGAAGTCATGATTCCACCATGCAGGATTCGGGACCTCCACTGCATTTTCTTCTTCATCTGACTCATCAGAATCATCGGCATAACCCCTTTCAACACCAGTGTCTTCTTCTTCCATCTGGTCCTGCATGTGCCCATCTACCTCGTCAGCGTCAACCTCGCCATTGTATTCACCATCGGCATTTCCCCTTCTACGACTATTCGCCTCGTTCATAACCATAAGCATTTCCTCCTTCTACCGACCGCTTTGTCCTTGTTCGTAACCATCATCTCCAAAGGCATTTGACATAGATAGCCGCCTACCTACCTTTGCTCGCCCGGGATCGTTGCCACCTTGGCCTTCATGTGCAATGACCCCTTCACGACGGGAAGCACTAAAGCAATAGGATTGCATCCCCGTTCACAACCTTGTAACCACCGCACCCAATCGGAGTCTCGCTCTATTGGCCTCAAATAAAAGTAAATTATTGTACTTGACCGTGTCCACAATGCATAAACACCGACGGTATGTGTTTGATATCAAGACCTAAACTTGCAAATCCATTCTTTCAACCGGTGACAGACCATGTTTGAGGTGCGCTCATTGGCACCTCTATGTGAGTAAATTCACTCGAGATCAGCTCCCACTCGCTTGTTTGGACAAGACCAGATCAGTAGTAAAATCGATGTTCACTACATCAGACATCTCGGCTCACCTATTTTTTTTCACAATGAAATACAATTATTAAGCAACAACTTAAAATACCCGCACTAACAAATATTAGGCACTACACATCCACATATTATCGGAGCAACTACAAATATTGACACTCCTAAATACTACACATCCACATATAGTCCGGAATATTACCGGAGCAACTACACATTTTTACACAACTAATTAGTTGACATCTAAATAAAATGCTCACCGGAACCGGAAGGGAAAAATAAAATGCTCACCACGAAAGATTTTAATATTTGACTGGCTGCCTATATTACGGATTTAACCGGAGGAACTACAAATATTGATATTCCTAAATAGTGCACATCCATATATAGTCCGGAATATTACCGGAGCAACTACACATTTTTACACAACTAATTAGTTGACATCTAAATAAAATGCTCACCGGAACCGGAACGGGAAAATAAAATGCTCACCACGACCACCTAAATATTTACGTTTACTACTGACCAAATAACAATAATTGCACACAACTTCAAAAAATAAAATGTTTGTTGAAATATACCCTTGAAGCGTGCGCGTGAACAACGAACGACGGCCTCCAATCACCAGAACCGGAGCCGAAAAATCCACCGAACTACCGGAGCTTCACCTCCACCACACTGCCCCAGCTTCTCCACCACCACCTCCACCTCCACCGCCGCCAGTACCTCCACCAATAAGCTGAAAAAATGCTCCAACAAAATCCTCACCACGACCACCACAAGCTACCCCATCAGTAGATCGAGGTCTCTTTTGGCTCCCTTAACTATGTAGAACCCATTCACGGTGCCAAATCCGCAAAAAACCGGGTGATTTTGGTGTATTAATTGGAGCTATTTTGTGTAAGAGAGAGGAAGAACGAAGAACAGAGAGATGAGCGTGGTGGGGAAAAGAAAGGAGAAGGAGAAGGAGAAAAGAGAGGCAGCACTAGGGGGCCGGTCCCTATCGGCTAGCAGCTGGCCGATCGGTCGGCAGCTGGCCGACTGGGGCGCCCGTGACCCAGCCCGCGCCGACAGCTCTCGGGGCGACGTGGCTCGCCCAATAGTCGGCCCACGCGTGGCCGATTGCCCACCCGTCGACTGCGGTTGGTGAGAAGGCCTGTCGACTCTTCTTTGGTGACTAGGCTCGGTCGGCCACCGAGCCGATTGAATAATATTTCCGAAAAATATTATATCAGCGTAATATTTTTGTAAATTAATAAAAAAATGTATTATTAAAAAAAAATAGCTTGTTTTGGACTCTAACTTGCATGATTTGAATGAAACTAACCCAGACTGACGCTGTTTTCAGCAGAACTGCCATGATGCTGTTTTATGTGTAGGAAAGAAAAGTTCTCGGAATGTCCTGGAAATCCACGAAGGCACTTTTTGGAATTAATAAGAATTTTTGGCGAAATAATTAGTGCCAGGGGGGCCACGGCTTGTCCACGAGACAGGGGGGCGCGCCTCCCCTAGGGCGCGGCCCCTATCTCGTGGGCCCCCTGGACCTCCTCCGACCTCAACTCCAACTCCATATATTCCGTCTCGGGGAGAAAAAAATCAGGGAGAAAGTTTCATCGCGTTTTACGACACGGAGCCGCCGCCAAGCCCTAATCTCTCTCGAGGGCTATCTGGAGTCCGTTCGGGGCTCCGGAGAGGGATTCGTCGCCGTCGTCATCATCAACCATCCTCCATCACCAATTTCATGATGCTCACCGCCCGTGCGTGAGTAATTCCATCGTAGGCTTGCCGGACGGTGATGGGTTGGATGAGATTTACCATGTAATCTAGTTAGTTTTGTTAGAGTTTGATCCTAGTATCCACTATGTTACGAGATTGATGTTGCTATGACTTTGCTATGCTTAATGCTTGTCACTAGGGCCGAGTGCCATGATTTCAGATCTGAACCTATTATGTTTTCATGAATATATGTGTGTTCTTGATCTTATCTTGCAAGTCTATAGTCACCTATTATGTGTTATGATCCGACAACCCAAGTGACAATAATCGGGATACTTCTCGGTGATGACCATAGTTTGAGGAGTTCATGTATTCACTATGTGTTAATGCTTTGTTCGGTTCTCTATTAAAAGGAGGCCTTAATATCCCTTAGTTTCAGTAAGGACCCATTGAACACGGGAGGGTAGGATGAAGATGTCATACAAGTTCTTTTCCATAAGCACGTATGACTATTTACTAATACATGCCTACATTACATTGATGAACTGGAGCTAGTTCTATATCACCCTATGTTATAACTATTGCATGAGGAATCGCATCCGGCATAATTATTCATCACTGATCCATTGCCTACGAGCTTTTCATATATTGTTCTTCGCTTATTTACTTTTCCGTTGCTATTGTTACAACTACTACAAACCCCAAAAACATTTATCTTTACTTTTGCTACCGCTACTATTATTATCATACCACTTTTGCTACTAAACACTTTGCTGCAGATACTAAGTTATCCAGGTGTGGTTGAATTGACAACTCAACTGCTAATACTCAAGAATATTCTTTGGCTCCCCTTGTGTCGAATCAATAAATTTGGGTTGAATACTCTACCCTCGAAAGCTGTTGTGATCCCCTATACTTGTGGGTTATCACCCCTGGATACGCCCCCAATGGTTCGCCATCGCCTTCGCCCCGCGCTGCATGTAGACGCCTTTGAAGTAGGGGTCGACGAGCTTGCGCTCGTCGAACTCGGCCTTGATGGTTCCCAGTACGTCTCGATGCTCTGGTTCGTGCCGGTGGTCGGGTCGAGGCAGACGATTTTCCATGCTTCGACGAGGCATTCCTCCTCCTTGGACGCCCGCTTGATGCGCGGCTCGCCTGACCTGGTCGTCCGCTTCTTCTTCTTGCGCCTCCTCGCCGGAGCAGTCGCTGACTCCTCCTCCTTCTGCTCCTCCTCCTCGTCCTCCTCCTCCTGCTCCTCATCGCCGTAGACGTAGCCGAGCTCGCCGTCCATGCCGCCGCTGAGATCCACCGTCTCCTCCGCGGTGAACCTGGGAGACGCGGCCGCCACGGCCGAGCCTTCCGCGATGATGTCGTCCATGTTGGCCTCGGTCTCTTCGGCGTCGCCAAGGTGCGAGAAGGGCAGCGCGCAACGGCGAAGAGGGGCGTTAGGGAGACACGTATCTCTGCGGCGAGTAGTTGTATGGCGGTCTTGCGCACGCCGGCGAAGGCGAGGGCGTCTTGTTGGCCGGGTGGCCATGGGGGAAAGTGACGTTTGGGTTGAACCCACCATGCGCGTCCCCGTCGGCGTAGCCCGGCGAAGACGATTCCATGGTCGTGGCGGCGGAGACCCGACGCTTGCGCCCTGTATGCGTCTTTGCGCGTGGTTCTTGGTGGATTCATCATCCCCGAAGCGAAGTCGCCTCGGCCTCGGCTGGTCGCCCGAAGCGGCGCGGCGACCATGCGCGCTGCGCGTGCCGCGTTGTCACGGGCCTTCTTGGCGAGGCCTGTTCACGGTCGGCGGTGGCGGCCTCTTGTTGCACTTCCACCTCCAATCGGCGTTTGTCATGCGGTGGCTTGGATGGCGGCGCCTCGGCTTCTCTGCCGGTGGGAGGCGGGCGATCGTGATCGCCCATGCGGGAACGACGTGCTTCTTCGGTGGCATGGCGGCCGATCGAGAGGCGAGCGGGAGGAGACTAGCGGGAGAAAGGAGAAATGGGAGGAAGTGGGGAAGCGGGAGAAGCGGCGGAAGAGGCTCGACTTCGCCGACAGGCGGACCCACGCGCCCTTTTCGCTTGTCTTGGCGCCCAGCGCCCAGCGCCCGGTTCGCACTGGTCCCGGCGCGATTTAACGGCCGTGGCAAAAACAGGCTTCAAAAAGAGGCGATCGAGCCGTTTTTTCGGCGCCGACGCGACAAAAACGCCTGGGGAGGGCCTGTTGGGGACGCGGCTGGAGATGCTCTAATGCTGCGGCGCATCTTTGCATCTTTGTGCTAAAAGAGCGAGCGAGTATAGGGGAAGATGCTTATAGCTTAATTATACTCCTCCTTTCCTTGCTCACTTTCTACAACAAGATAATTCTGATCTTTGATTAATAAAGCTCAGTGATTCGCAAAAAATCAAATATTTCCATTTAAAATATTAATTTGTTTGAGGCAAATTTAAAATATCAAATGAATGTATTTTTTCTATTTTTTTAGAACAAATATACTTTTTCGAGCGGATACCTGATTTTTCTTTGGAACCCTATGGCCAGAAGGCCCACAACGAGTCCCCCGAAATGAACACACTTCTCGTTCAGTCCGACCTCCTTGATAAATAGGCTAGCCAAGCCCGAGCCGCTCCTACGGAATCCCACCTCGCCGCCGCCAAACCCTCGCCCCTCTTCCACCGGAGCCCACCGAGCTCTCCCACGCCAGAAATTCTCCGAGCGGGAGCTCGCCCCTTCCAACGCCGCGTCCTCCTCCAGCTCCACAGGTAAGCCCTAGGCCCTCGCACAAATCTTGTGATTCCACCCGTCTCCAGCTCGCATCCATGTCTCGGCCGGATTGGTTTTAGTCTGCGCCCTGTTCATAGTGTGATGTCTAGGGTTTGTCTCGCAGGGGCTGGTGTTCGCGAGATTCCCGTTGGTTCCCGCGACCCCGCGCGCGATATCCCCTGGGCGGGCTCGTCCGCCATGTTTCCGCCCAAAGGGCCCAATCCCTATGGGCAGCAGCCACCATACGGCGGGCAGCAATCTTACGGCGGCCAAATCGTATGTCTCTAAAAAATGCGCTGATCTGGTATCTGCTTAGTTGTTATATCCAGATGTGTGGCAGGTTCTCATCTTTTATGCGCGCAAAAACCTGCGCTCTTTTGCCCTACTTTTGCTTGCAGCCTGGTAGCAGTGGATTTGGGGCCTCAGCTGCGGCAGGTGCCCGTGCCGGACAGGGTGCTGCTGGGCAGTATGGAGGGCCTTACGCGTCGGTGTATGGCACACAGCAGGTGGTTAACTAACTGCAATTCGTGGATATTTTTCAGAATTGGTTTCGCTATGCAATTTGTTACCCTCCTAATGCCATCCATGCTCACTACTGTTACTGTTTAAGTTGCTCTGTGAGTTGTTGTTGATGGGGTGTATGTAGAGGGGGAATCTTTATGACAAAGGCAAATAATGAAGGTTATTAGCTGCCAGTTAGATGCCTTTGGAGTGCAAAGGTTAAGTAAAACTGCGCAGCTTCATGCTCTCATAAATCTGATGTATCCACATGGACATCGGAGATAAAAGAAAGCACTAGGTTTGGCCAGTGCTGAAGAGGCTGGCCAGGATTATTAGTTCTAGCTCAAATAAATTTTTCTAAAATGTTGCTGTCTGAACCCAAGTAAAACTAAGGTGTCCTCCTGGACCTGATTTTTTTTCGTTTATCCTTTCCCTTATCCACATGAAGAGCAATTAGTATCATGTCATCCTGGAAGTGTGCCTAAATTGTTTTGGAATGTTTAAAAAGTCACTAATTCTGTTAGTCCAAAAAACCTAGGAATTGATAATGGCCCTGTGGGATAAAATGAGAACGAGATCTCTACAGATCCTGAAAGATAAGTAGCAATGATGCAGCATCTAGGTCATATGCCCCTTTTGAGTAGCTGATGCTATTGCCTGTCATAATCTATTAGTCCACACCAGAATATTGATCTGAAAGATGCCATTCTATAGCTTACCCAATGTCCAAAACATACTAGTTATGTATGTGGTATGCAGCATTCTATATCCTGATAGTGTGGTTTAAGCTTCAGCTTAAAACTGCAAGAATCTGAAGGATCGCAAGTAAAGCTTGCCCTCAAGCCATCTCCTCCATCTTGCCCCTCCCCTGCATAGGTCTGTCAGATCATGCCTGGACTGTTTAGTGGTGTTAGAGACTTCTGAGGGTTTTTGCAAACTAGATATATTTCTGATTTTCCACCACAGATAGGAAACAATGGATTGATTCTGTAGCACTTATCTACAGCTACATAAGCCCAAGGTCAGCATTGTGTTGTTGCTGTTTCATTCTTTGTGCCGCGTAATTACCAGGTGATTTGATGTCTGTTTCATTTTGTAAGTTTTTCTTGTCTCCCAAATAAGAATATGGCAAAATATAATAGATCCCACCAATTATCATTTCATTTATGTGAATGCCCCTACCATACTGATTAATGCCAGGATAGAGTAGAATATGGTTTTACCAATTATCATTGCATTTATGATGATGCACTACCAAAATAACTGAGCTTGCACCAGGCATGTCATATTTGATATTTCTGAAATAAGCAATGCTAGAGCATTTCAGCATTCAGAATTTCACAAATTGGGGCCTCTTTTAGATAAGGAATGCATATTCATGTGAGTTGGCTATGTTAACTGACTTGGTGTCCTAGCAGTACCTCGAAGCAGAAAACAGATCAAGTGCTGGAATAATTTGCTGGCTAGTCCACTAGCAGTGTAGTTGGTAGTCACGTAGTATCACACATAGCTTATCTGTATATGAAGGAATCAAATTATTTGGGAAAAATAATAATATAAACATACTCTTTTAGGTAAAGAAGCTGTTCCTGGGCTGAATTTATCTCGTGTGGCATTAAACTTATATGTACTTCCCTTCACATAATATTTGTGATTTTGTGCATTTTGTCAGATTTAACGCGTTAAGTCATTTTACCAGTAGTTCTTACCATGAAGAGCGGACACTAGGAAGAAATTTCTGTTAACCATTGATGTCCTTTTCTTTTGTTATTTCTCAGTTTGTATTTTTTAGGCCTTGTCTCAATGTCGATCTCAACCCTTTGTTTCAGCTGTATTGTATGTTGATTGCTTTCTTCCATGCTCAGATCTCACCTCCTTTTAGTTTCAAGTGTCACAACTGTTTCATGAGCTCTGTGCACGATATCTTAACTGAATATCTGAATAAACTTTTTGCAGGTTGGGGGAGTTGGTGGCAAAGGTCCGGATTCTTCTAGTCTTCCTAGCCTGCCACCTCATACATCTTCACTATCTCAGTCATCCAAGTTCTCGTCTGGATCTGCAGGGTCTAACTTAGCAAGACCAAACGATGACTATATGGCTGTGCGTGGATATGCACAGAAGCTAGACCAGTATGGTACTGATTACACATCAGAGAGAAGAATGTATGGTGAACACTCAGCTAATCTTGGCAGGAGGGATGGCCTTACTGATTTGGATAGAAGATATCCTGATCATATACCTGCAGCCCATCAGGTCTATAATGTGTGCTCACTTTTTTTTGGCTCCCCCCCCCCTGAATTATTTAATTTAGCAAACTTAATCTTATGACCACTTTTTTATATCTCAGATTCATGATCGTGTGGAGCAGGTAGCGTTCTTCTTTCCCTTACAAAACTACGTTCTGCGCCATTTAATGCTGTCTGCTATAGCCTATAATTATTTCTATTCTGTTAATTTTTTCAGGGTTCAACAATGCGCCATCAGCCACTTCTGAAAGCTCAGCTGGCGCCTGTGTCTGATATGAGGTACATTAGCTCACAGCCAGGTCTTATATGTTGTTCAGGTTTTTTGTCCACATGGTAGACCATAACCATTCTCAGTTTAAAAAGTGCATCAAATGAATGACTATGTGCATGTTCCAAACATCTCTTCTTAGGACTAAAATTTGTTAGTTATTTTAATGTATCTCACCGGCACTTTTGGAAAGCTAAAATTTGCGATCCTTCGTGTGTTTATCACTGCAACAAAACATAGCACATGCACTGAGTAAAGTATGCATTTCTGGCAGACAAGCCGATTACTTTGCAGGAAGGTCTGCTCCAATCCATCAAGAATCTCAGGAAATTGGTACATATGGAAGGGCTGAAGCTGAGCATCGCAACTTGTCCATTCTTGGGAATGTTCCATATGGAGGACAACAAACATCTTCATTATTGGGAGGCGCCCCTAGGACAAACATTGATAGTCTTGGCTATGGGCAAGGATCATCAAGCAGTGGTTATGGGATGAGTCTGCCCCCTGGACGTGACTATGCCTCGGGGAAAGGCCTTCTCCATCCATCTTCAGATTCTGATTACCGTGACAACATCTTACCCCGTGCACGTCAAGGCATCTCCATGGTTGATGAACGTGCAATTGACCGGATTGGTTATCGTCGTGAGCTGGATCTAAGAGATGAGGATCGTCGAAGGGATCTGCTACTTGAAAGGGAAAAGGAGCTTGAACGGGAGCGGGAACGGGAGTTGCGAGACCTTCGAGACCGTGAAAGAGAAAGAGACCGTGAAAGAGAAAGAGAACGTGAAAGGGAAAGGGACCGTGAAAGACTAAGGGAACGTGAAAGAGAAAGGGAGCGGGAGCGTCAAAGGGAACACGAAAGAGAACGTCTTCGCGAGCGCCGCGAGAAGGAGAGGGAGCGGAACAAGAAGCATGTAGCTGATTCAAGGCGTGAGCGCACTCCACCTAGAACCCCTGGTGATCGACGACGTTCTTCTTCTGTTAGGTCTGAGAAGCCTTTGCGGCGCCTTTCACCTCGACGTGATGCTGTGCATAGGTGTCTCCATGTTCTCTATAGCTTTGTGGATGCGCTTCGTCTTTGGTGCAGCCTTTTAAACTAACACTTTCGTTTGTTGTCCTGAAGGCATCGTTCACCTATTAAAGAAATAAAGAGAGAATATTTGTGCAAGGTAAACGAACAGTTGTGTTTGTCACAGTGTTCTTGCGAAAATCAATTGATAGTATTAATTCTTTACGTGCCTCATTCTGGTCTCCAGTTTCCTTTACTGCTGTCCTTGTAAAGCCTGAGATCTTTGCGAACTTGTGTGTCCACTCTCGGAACTAATATCTGAGAGATTCTGGTTCCACTTACCCATCTATCTACACCAATCCTTGTTTTTGCCTTCCTAGCCACTTTCTCTTTTCTGTTACCACTTGTCTGGAGATCTCTCATTCTTTATTCTTCCAATTTGGATAACTTGGAAGACTATTCACACCTTAAGCATAGATTGCACCAGAGTGGATATGATTGAGCAATCACGGAGATGTCTTCCATCCTCCATTTTTCTCTGTCTCCTTTATATGCAAATATCATATTTAGTATGTTCAGTTATGCAGCAGTTTTAGTCTGATGCCCAATAGGAACTCGTTGCTAATTGGGCTGTCTGGTGCAGGTTTTGCCATTTCGGTTGGTGGATGATGAGAGAGACTGTTTATCTTTGACAAAAAGATATCCTAGGCTATCAGTTATTCCAGATTTTTCTAAGGTTTGACATTCTATTCATGACTGTTGATGATCAAAACTCAATGTGAAATCATGGTACTGTAGTTTTTTTTTTGCCTTACTTGATTTACTTGTTCTGTAGATTGTCTTGAACTGGGCTAAAGAAAGCCTAAATCTTTCATTGCATACACCAGTGAGGTATGTTTTTCTATTGGGACTACATAAGTAGATACATGTACTGTTCTATTGTTTTTCTTGCTAAATGTTCTCGAGCTTCCTATTAATGGCATGTTTTATACTTTGTTGCTGTAAAATAGTCTGGAGCATGCCATCTGTGAAGATGATGATAAAGCTGATGAAAGCGCACTGGTCTCTTCTGAGAACACATCAAGCATAAAGACCCCTGAAACCATTTGGAATGCAAAGGTCTTTTTTATTTGTAATGCTGCGTTCATTTTGAAGTATAAACTACATTAAGTTGTACTCCCTCCGTTCCTAAATATAAGTCTTTGTAGAGATTTCACTATGAACCACATACGGATGTATATAGATGCATTTTAAGTGTAGATTCATTCATTTTGCTCCGTATGTAGTCCACCTAGTGGAATCCCTACAAAGACTTATATTTAGGAACGGAGGGAGTAGTTGATTTGAGTAGTAGCTCCCGCAATAAGTAGAGATAGTGTTTATTTGAATGAATTATGTCATTGTACATGCTACAACAATATTTGTAGAAAACATGTGGTATAATTGTCGTGGGCATCAACACTCACGTTTGTAGAAAATTATTGCTTGCAAGTACATGAAGTGCAACCTGTGCTGCTGACCTGCACTATCCAGGGGTGTTATGGTCTTCCCCTGGATCATGCTTGCCACTTGAGCAATCTTTTGAGAAATGCTAGTCCGGTTCTAGCTTTTGGTAGGATGAATTTCCCTTGCATGAAAAATATGTCTTCATCATTCCATCACATTGTGACATGGAGACGTCTCAGAAAATAAAGTTGTGCTAGTGCAATTGTATGTTGCATATGTAATATAGTTATTGCGGTGCTACGATTTATATGTCTCCATGGTAGTCCCATCGTGTGCTCACCCCCTAGCCTTTGCCTAATCTTTTTTTGTTGAAACTGGAGGAATGTTCCCATTGCATTTATACTCATCTGATATTGTAAAAAATCACAAGTCTGTCTTGGGATTGACATTGGCTTGAGTTTTGCTTTTAGTGAGAAAAAATCAATCTCACGTTGGCTCGATATAGAGGCACTTAAGTTATGCTGTCTTTACCTTACAAGGTAACTCCAACCATCTTGAAGTAATTTCCTTCTGTGCTTACATATATGCCCATGCGCAGGTACTTCTGATGAGCGGTATGAGCAATGGTGCCTTTGCTGACATAACGTCGATGAGAAGTACCGAGGAACGAGTGGTGCACTTGAACAATATCTTAAAATTTGCTGTATTCAAGAAGGATCGTTCACTTCTTGCTATTGGAGGCCCTTGGAATGCATCACTTGATGGTGGAGATCCATTGGTTGACTGTTCTTGCTTGATTCGAACTGCTATCAGGTATTTCTTCATCAAGTAAATGTACCATGGATGACTTGCAACTCTACTAACCCTGCTTCTTGGACAGATATGTGAAGGAACTGGTTCAAGTCGATCTATCTAATTGTACCAGTTGGAATCGTTTCCTCGAGGTACTTGTAAATCTTTGTCAGCACCTTCTAGGAACTGTTCTTGAATATAGTCTTCTTTAGATGGAAAACATCATCCTCCCATCATATACCTTTCATTTAATTGGTCATAACCGGATTCTCTTCTGAATTGTAGAAGCGCAAACACATACATTCCTATACGCTTTATTCCAAAACTATATAGTTCACATTTACATTATGGCTCTTTACCAATCAGTTTGCTTCTTGTTAATTTGTTTGGCATTTCTCTGCTATTTGTGCTTTAAAATCTCCCCTATCCGAAATGACAATATTCCAAAGGATATTTGTGCCAATAACCGTCAGAATATTAGAGATTATGCCTGGTAACTGGTCAGTTGCAAATGCGATATCAAACCCTACTCGTATGTGGATTATTGGCTCTTCCATAGGATAATATGAGAGCATTTACTCCAGTAATTAGTCATTCGCTTTTCAAGGCATGCTATTATTGCTGAAGTCATCAGCATAATGTAATACACGCATTATACTGCAGGTCCATTACAACAGAGTTGGCAATGATGGACTCTTTAGTCACAAAGAAATTACTGTACTGTTTGTGCCAAACCTGTCGGAATGCGTACCATCTATGGATATATGGAGGAACAACTGGATTGCATACCGAAAATCAAAGATAGAAAGGGAGCAGCTGATTATGAAGGAAAAGGTAAGCTTGTAGTTACTATTATAACATACTTTGTTTTCTTCTGAAACAGCACTAATGGTTCTTACTTCCTGTTGCATTTTAGAGCCCAGGTGATCCAAAGGAACAGAAACAAGGTTTGAAAGATCCTCATTTATCATTTCACTGCCTTTTCCTTGTCTAATGAATAAAATAATTAATCCTTGTTTATTTGTCAGCAGTTTTAGAGGAGCCAAGCGAGGCTAAAAGTATGAATGATCAATTAAAGGAGGGTGATGGTGCTGCCAAGATTGAGAAAATTGATGCTGATATGGAACTGAAGGAGGGTGATGGTGCTGCCAAGATTGAGAAAATTGATGCAGAAATGGAACTGAAGGAGGGTGATGGTGCTACCAAGATTGAGAAAATTGATGCTGATATGGAAGAACAGGGCAAAGATGGAGATGTCAATCTTGCTGGTGATGGTGGGAAGAATCCTGACAATGTTGGGGAGCAAGTTGAGAAGATCGTGGGGGTTGTTGAAGAGAACACTACTGGTGATGCTTCTGTTGACCATGTCACCGAGGATAAAAAGCCCATGAAAAAGAAAATAATAAAAAAGGTTGTGAAAGTTGTTAGAAAAAAGCCAACTGCTGAAGCTCCAGTGGATAAATCGCCTCAGGTTGACAAGAATGTGGCAGAAACTGCGAGCAAAACCGTCCAAAAGCACATTGAACAGAAAAGTGAGGATCTTGGGAAAGAGAAGGCGGGAGCTGGCATCGTTCAACAGCCTGAGGCTAAGAAAACTGGGAAGAAGAAGGTCATTCGAAGGATTGTTAAAAGAAAAGTTCCTGCTTCAGCGACTGAGCCAACAGCCCTTGCTGCACCTGCTGAAGCAAGTAAACAAGATGTGGATGTTCAGCCGGAGAAGATTGCTGAAGGCGTCACTGATGCTGGGAATTCACAGACTAAGCTGGAAGAAGGATTGAAAATTCCTGCTGAAGATATTTCAAACCAGAAGAAAGAAGGATTGGAAACTCCTGCTGAAGATATTTCAAACCAGAAGAAAGAAGAAGGATTTAAAACTTCTGCTGAAGATACCTCAAATCAGAAGAAAGAACAGGAGCTGGAGATAAAGGGAGACATAATGACTGATGATCAAAAGGCAAATACAGATAATGTTAACCAGCAGGAAGTTGTAGAACAGAAAGATCCGAAAATTGATGAAACAAACGAAAAGAGTGACCAGAAAAAGGATGACAACGAAACAAAGGATAAAGACCAGAAGATGGACTCAAAGAAAAAGTCGCCCATTGACACCAAAGAGAAGAAGAAGTCTGATGAGCCTCCGAAACACCCAGGATTCATTCTCCAGGCCAAAAAGAGCAAAGGATATAAAGTATGGCCATCATGCTATATAGTTATCTTTTTATTTCATATAATACTATAAACTATAATTCAAGCATGGTCTTATTGCCCATGAGATCTTATTGAATGGTTTTCATTTGCAGCTCCGTTCAACATCCCTTTCATTGGATGGCCTCCTGGACTACACCGCCAATGATACAGAGGAGTCTGTATTTGAGGTCCATTTTCTGCTCTGGCTTTTGTAATAATTTGCTAATTGTCATTACAAGAGATCACTACCTCTGCATTTTTTTCTTCAGCAAATATCTATGTCCTGTATTTTTTGCTGCTAACCTAATTTATGAGCATAACACAAAGAAATTACTAAATTGCTTTTGTGGTGATGCTCATGGGGCTTGACATTTATGATTGATATGTTCTTCTGTTACTTTTCAGCTTTCTTTGTTTGCCGAGTCTTTCAGCGAAATGCTTCAGTACAGAATGGGTTGTGTGATCTTGTCTTTTCTTGAGGTAACTTCCTTGTGCTCTGTCTATGCTTTGTAAGCTTTGACACACGATCAGCAGTTAGTTTTTCATTCAAGTCTACTTCCATCTAACTTTGAAGTTTGGTAGCCGAGTATGCTTGCAAGAAAAATGTCCGGTAGTTTGGGCATAACTGAGAATCCAACTCCATTCTACCAATATTGTTACCAAACTTTAGGATAATTGTTCCCTGTAATGGTCCAAATTGGGACTTGGAAGTTTGTAACCTGGTAGTTCATGGTAATTTTTGTGGAGCGTACTAAAGCAAATAATTGGTTGCTTCATGAGGGAAGCAGAGCTGCATCCAGTAGGTTTTGGTAGTGATCTGTTTTCAGTTTTCCTCATATAGCTTGTTTTGTCTGCACAGAAACTTCACAGGCAGTATGTTGTGAGGAGGAATCAACGTAAGCGCCAAAGAGAGGAAGATCTAAAGAAGGAAGACACAATATCCTTGGAGAAGCGACTAAAGACAACTGATGAGAATGCTGGAAGTACCTCAGGTAACCCAGGTAAAAATGATGAAACAATAAAAGATGGTGGAGAAAAGATAATTGGCGATAATTCATCAGCTTCCCATGAGCAACTGGTCAAAGAGGATGATGAGAAGATGAGTACAGATCATGCTGCCCAGGATGAAATGATGAAAGAGGGTGAGGAAACGATTGATGCAGATCAGTCAGCAGCTGCCCATGATGAACCTAAAGCTGATGAGAAAATGGAGGAAGAAGATCCTGAATATGAAGAAGATCCCGATGAAGTAGAATATGAGGGCGACGAGGACATGGATGATGCCACTGCTGAAGAGCCGGCAGAAGCACAGGTAATGCACACATATATCCTCAGTACCCTTTTGCACCACACATAATATACACAACTGCGAAGTGCCCGTCTATTAGCTCGTGTTGCTTAAGAAACTACTCTTTGTGTTACCGGATGATCTTTTCCTTCATAACAGCATGGATGCTTGTTGATTTGCCCATGTTCCCTTTCATGTAAAATTCACTTAGAATTTTCCACTAGTTTTCAAATAATGTATTTCCAAAATATGGAATTTTAGCTCTCTACATGTGGAGCATTTCTAATTAGTTCCAACAGAATTGAAGGGTAGTGGGAAGCTGCAAGCACCAACTCATCAAGCTTGTTGTGGAGTGGAGTAGTGTTAGCTCACTTGTCAAGGCTAATTGCTCTTAGTTTTATGTCTGGATTATGTTTGAGAGCTTACTCCACTATAAATATAAAAATATAGATATTGAGATTTCTCTAGTGAAAGTAGTACGTAGGAATCACTGATATGGGGAAGCGGGCACTGGGATGATGGGACACGCGACATGGATATGACATTTTTCATAAACAGCCTTATATAGGGATATGGCGAGTTTATAATAATTCAAAAAATACAGCAGTAAGGGTAAAATTTATATTTTCAAGATGTGAGATCAAAGTACTTCCTGTTTGTTTTCTCTCTACTGCCTTTTCAACGATAGACACTTCAAGTTAAACAAAGAATAAAGGTAGAGCTACTCGCTTACTATCGTGGATGAGTACATGCTAGCAGCCGAGCAAACAAAGAATAAAGAGAACAAAAAGTGGAGAAAACATAGAAGGAATGTGTGCTCGTAGGTGCTGTGAAACTAGTTATGGGTAAACTGTGCTTACCTGTGTCACTTCATTAACCTCTGCTGCAGAATGAGGATAACTCAAATGAAAGAGAAACCAAGCCAGAAGAGGTAACCGCAGAAGATGATGGAAAGATGATAACGGAGAATCTTAAATTGGAAAAAACAGAAGAGGACAAGCAGTCTGTAGCAGAGAAAGGAGATTCGAAAGAAGTTGAAGAGAAATCTGTTGGTAAGGAGGGAAAGATATCTGGATCACAGAAAGGAGATTCAGCGAAACATGATGTGGTTGATAAGGACCTGTTGCAGGTACATTGTGATGCCTCGTATAAGAGATTAGGAGTTGCATTAAAAGTTAAAACTCCATCTATTACATGGATCCCAGTTTATTGCTAACATATGCTCTTTTCCCTCTTTAGGCTTTTAGGTACTTCGACCAAAACAGAGTTGGTTATATAAAGGTAGTGTAATAAGCGATACCATTGTTCTTTTGAAAGCAATTCGTCATTTGGATACCTGAATGCATTATTCTTATTATTTTTACAAATGCAGGTGGATGATTTAAGGTGCATCCTTCACAACTTGGGGAAATTTTTATCCAACAGGGATGTGAAGGTCAGTCTCTTGACTCTGTTCGTTGGATTCCATACCATCTTTTGTAATCATATCACCATCTTTTGTAATCATATCTGCTGGAACTTGATACTTATTTGTTCCAATCTGGTCTTGAAATTTCACCCACTTATTAACTTACCACCTCTTGCTGAAATGCTCCTTTGATTCAAATGAATTCTGTAGGATTTTTGGAGGATTTGGATCCTTAGGTCCTTTGATTCACAGTATTGGAATCCTTAGGAATTTTAAAGAAATAAAAGTGCATATACGATTTAGTAGTAGTTCTGTTCTCAGCTCAATATGGATACCTTTTAACTTCTGGTTAGCTTGATAGAATACGTCTACATCCTAGATTGGTTATAGTTAGCTATTAACGATTAGCGAGTGCACAATGGAGAAAAATAAGGTGTATTTGTCAATTGGATATACTTGCACTTTTGGGGGTGGTGAGCTGCAACATGCATACGTCCTGTGGGTTTTACATCATGCAGAACACTAATAACGGTTCTTGTTTTGATGAAATACGACCCATCTTTTGGATGTTTTTGACCAGCATCTAACGCTGGCATGTTGTTCACTGTCTGCAGGACATGGTTCAAATTGCTCTTGCTGAGAGCAATTCTTCAAGGGATGGTCGCATTATCTATACAAAGCTTGTCAAGAAAGCTGACCTCTGATCTGGACCTGGTTTTGGCCCTAGCAGCTCGTTGAGTTATGGAACTTGTTTGTTGGAGATTCTTGACGGTGAATCGATGATCAATGGAAAGTCAGCCGAATAGTGTACTTCTATGTAGCTGGGAGCTAGTTTTCATTTCTTTGAATGAATATTTGTTAATGAAATTAACAAAAATTGATATCGTTTGTATGTTGACCTACTAGAAAATTTTCTTTAGGATTTTTTCACACAGCAAACATAATTTTTTCACACACAATAACATTTGCTGGTGTTGTATTTTCGATTTTCTTGTGGCGCCACACAATCTATCCTGTGTCAACTATGCCAGGTTGGGAAAACATGAGAATATGACTAGCTACTAGTGTAGTATAAAAAATACAACCTCTGTACGCTAATATAAGATGTTTTCGTAGTTCAGTTTGCAGTTCAAATTTAACTGCAAAAATGTCTTACAATAGTTTACAGAGTATATATAATTAAATGTCGTGGACATTGCTTGGTATGCAAAGTTCCAATGCTAGGGTCTTTAGCAAAAAAACCCGTAGTTGAGAGCAAGAAAATAGTGGCCAGTGTACCCCATGCTAGAAGCCTATAATATCACCAATCTCGCAACAATAATTCGAGGCTTCATTGAGAAGTCCACTTGATTTTATTAGCGATGCCACCCGTCCCCCATCTCGCCGCCCTTGACGAGCGACTGACCTTCGATCGCTTGCTTCGTCACCATCCTCCTCGCCGGCAGATGGTCTGCAACATATCATTTGTTGCGGTTTATTTTTTGAAATAGGGGACCAGTTGCAGGAATGGAAGTAGCTACAGAAACGGATTAGTGACCAGCGTACCACGGAGATAGGGATGAAGAAGAGATGCGGTGTGCGGGCCTAATCAAGACGCGTGGCAAGCATAAGACGCGGCAGATGCAAAAGAAAAGATCGGTCGGTTGAACACCAACTTTTCCCATACTCTTATCTTTTTTTTTTTGATAAAAAAAATACTCTTATCTTAATTCTTAGTTACCACTACCTCAATCTCAAGACATTTTTGCAAGCTGTTTCAGCATGCAAAAAGTCTTATATTGTAGGATGGAGGTAGTGTTTAGAGCATCCCCACTCCCTCCCTCCCTGATGAGATTTTTTACACCGGCGTCGAAAAAATCCCCCAGTCGGCCCCCCAGGACGCCGAGTTCCGCCGGTTCGGCCCATTTTTGGCCCGACGATCCCAGGCCGAACCCAGCACACTGGGGGGCACTTGGGGGCTCCGACGGAAGGAAAAACGGCGCATGGGCCACCTCTGTCAGGCGAAAATGATTTTTCCACGTTCAGTTTCGCCCCTCGCGCGCACTACCCCTTCCGCCACCGTGTCGATCCCGGTGACACCCACCTGCCTACCGCCGCTAGGAAGGCCATTTCCCCACTGGAAAGAGGGTCCGCCACGACATCCTCCATCCCGCTCCTGGTGAGCTTTCCGGCGCTCCGGCCATGCAGGCGGGGATACCGGCGGCTGCGCGCGTACCACGCCCGCCAGGTGTTCGGCGGTTTGTCTGCTCGGCCATGGACTCGGACGACGAGGAGGCATTCGCGGCGCTGCTGGAGGAGGAAGCCGAGGCCGGCGCCCAGGACGAAGAGCACCTCATGGTCCTCACCGCTCTGGCCTACCTGTTCGCGAGCAATGCAAAGCCGTGGCGAGGTGGCTCAGCGCCGGGCTGCCAGAAGAGTAAGCAGGGGCATCGTTTGGAGGGCTATTGCTTGCTCTACGTAGACTACTTCGCCGACGCTCCACTGCACGGCGAGAACGTATCTCGGCGCCATTATCGGATGAGCCGAAAGCTCTTCCTCAGGATTGTGAATTCCATCCAGGAGTTCGACAGCTACTTCAAGTGCAAGAAGGATTGCACCGGCACACTTGGATTTACCCCACTCTAGAAGTGCACGAGGATGCTTGCATACGGAGCTCCTGGTGATATACTAGAAGAATATGGACGCATGGCCAAGTCCACCACCATTGAGTGTTTGTACAAGTTCTGAAGGGCAGTGGTGGCAGTGTTTAGACCACAATACTTGCGATCACCAAATGCTGAAGACACTGCTCGGATCCTAGCACAGAATGCAACAAGAGAATTTCCTGGGATGCTTGGAAGCATTGACTGCATGCATTAGGCATGGAAAAACTGTCCATTTGCTTGGCGGGGAATGTACAAAGGCGCCAAAGGAGCTTGCAGTGTGGTACTTGAGGCAGCGGCCACACATGCACTACTAGGAAAATGCTTATAGGTAGACATTTAGCAGTAGCGTTGGTTATATACCCCTCGCTACTGCTATTTAGCAGTAGCGCCGGCCAGCACCATCGCTACAAGCACACGTTAGCAGTAGCGCTGGATTTCACGGCCAGCGCTACTGCTAATGGGCCACGCTCTCGCCCCCCCATTGCAGCTTTAGCTATAGCACTGGGCCTCCTCCTCCGCGCTACCGCTAAGCCCACCTCTTCCTTCCGCACCGGCCCGCGCACCACCCCTCTCCCCTCACTCACACTCACACGCTCACACCACCAGATCGAATCCCTCAGCCGTCCCCCGATCCGGCCGCCGGCCCCACGTCCTACTCCGGCCGCCCTCCACGCCCGCCCCTCCTCCCCTGCCCCGCCCTCCCCAGCCAGCCCTCCTCCCTGTCGGCCGCCCCCACTGACCCTCCTCCCTGTTGGCCGGCCTCCCTTGACCCTCTTCCCTGCCCGCTCCCCAAGACCGCCATTCTTCCCTTGCCGCCCCAGCATGCCCTCCTCCATCGAGAGGTACTCCTCCTCCTTCCTCCTCCTCCTCCCTCCTAGTTATAGTTATTAGAGAGTAGTTAATTATTTTGAATCCTAGTTGAAAAAATGTAGGTTCTTAGAATAATGTAGGTGTTTTAGTTGAATTTTTAGGTGTTTTAGTTAAATTTGTAGGTGTTTTAGTTAAAATGTAGGTTCTTAGAATAATGTAGGTGTTCTTAGAATAATGTTGAATTTGTTTTAAGTGTATTTAAAAGAGTTTTAGGTGTTTTAGTTGTTTTAGGTGTAGTTAACAGAATTTTAGGTGGTTTAGTTGTTTTAGGTGTGGTTAACAGAATTTTAGGTGTTTTAGTTGTTTTAGGTGTAGTTAACGAATTCTAGGTATTTTTTAGTTAAAGCAATTGTTGTCATTTTTTAGTTAAAGCAATTTCTCTGTTATATGCAAATTTGCAGTGGACATGTCATATTTTGAACATGTCACATTTTGGACATGTCATATTTTTCCGAGTGGCCTATGTTTTGCCAGAAATGTCGATTCGTTTACGTTCTGGCAAATTTCAGGCGCTCGATTGGTCCTATTTTTAGCAAAGGTCATGCCAAATTTTGCTAAGTGTTTATTAATTTTGTTTTCATAATTAAGCATTTTGTTCTCGACGTCGACAATGCCTATCCCGCATCCTCGTCGTCGACTCGGAGCTTCTTCTGGTGAGCCGAGGGGCCATGTTCGGGAGTGGGCTCCGCCGGGCTAGTACTGGGTTGTGCTACCTTCTGGTGAGCGCAGCTTAGTGAGGAGCCAGCCCGTCGTCGACCCGGAGCTTCTTTGGTGGCGGTCACATGGGCCTGCATCGGTAGAGAGGCTTGAGTCCCCCGCGCAAGTGGTGCAACACCGTGTCATGGAGGAGAACGCACACGTCCAGCGCTACTTGGTTGCGTTGGCGAACGGCCGGTTCTCCAATACCTGGCAGTTTCTTTGGGGATCTCACCGGAGCTATGATCCGGTGATGGTTCCTTCTCTTTGGGTGTCCACCGCGGCACACAGAACCTAGAGGAGCTATTATTCGAGATGTATTAGTGATATTATATGATGATCTTTGCTACAAACTACTATATATGTATTCGATGATGGCTTATTAATTACCTATCAGTTATTTGCTTATTGAATGCAAAATATGAGCGCGGTTTGTGCTACAAACTACTATATATGTATTCATGATGGATTATATGATGATCTTTGCTACAAACTACTACAAACTACAAATTTTAGGTGTTTTAGTTGTTATATGATGATCTTTGCTACAAACTACTACAAACTACAAATTTTAGGTGTTTTAGTTGTTATATGATGATCTTTGCTACAAACTACTATATATGTATTCGATGATGGATTATTAATTACCTATTAGGAAATGTCCGACGATGAAAGGGAATTCGCTATGTGCGTTTACTGCGAAGATAAGCGCGGCATGTGCGACAGGCCTCACCTGGTAGAAGGTCGACGCTTCAGCATCAAGCTCCGAGAGACCTTCGATGTTGATACGATACGCAACGATGACAAGTGTTTTTTGTTATTTTTGCACGACTTCTCTGCTTCTTCAACGTGTAATTTCCGTCTTTTACAATTTGATTAGCTTATCCCATGCCATGCAAGACTCTATGTCTTGGAGAAGATGGGGGTTGAAGATCATGAAAGCACGGAGACAAAGATAATTCAACTAACGACCCATCATGGTTATGATTTTGCTGTAAAACTAATACAATTCTGTGAACTCATCCAATTTTGGTTGCCCGAATTGGGAAGCCCTTTCCAAGGCGTATGATTTTCATGAGGGTATGCTTCTCACCCTCGGTCTTGGTGATCCTGACATCGACGAAAATGATATGACCATGTGGGTCCTTGTTGACACGCTTCCAGTTCTACAGCTGTGTGAGTTTCTTAAACATATTTACTAAGTAATTTATATTGTTTATTTCAAAATATTTGACAGCTTATTTCCATTGACAGCTTATTTTCATTCTTCAAAAAATGTACCGAAGATGGTAGACAGAACCTACTACTACAATGATGAAGCACAGTTAACTTATAAGGAGAAAGATGGTCTGATCATATTTTTTACTGATCTTGAGAATTACAATAGCTATTATCGAATTCCTCAAAATTATGGTCCATATGTGCCACTAGTGCACGCGGTGTGCTACGGTAACATCAATGGAGATATCATGGTAATATTTTGTACTATTATGACATCCGTGCATCTTTTGCATAAATTTTTCTAAAACTAAACTACATTGCTAACGACAAAGTTATTACTATGTTTTTGAACAGAAAATCCCGATGGATTGTGTGCCTCATCTGATGTTGCCAAGAGGTCGCATTGATGTTATGAGCTTACGGCCACCACGGCCAGGTCAACCACAGTATCCACATCACTCCTGTCCATACCGGATTTCTAAAAGCGAGGAAGCCATGATAATAAAAGATTGGAAAAAATCTTTCAACCATCATAGAGAGCTACTTGGAAGCAACATTGTGCGTAGGCCAAGACTTGGAGACAGGATGATCTCCGTTCTTCATTATGGAGAGTCCAGTTTCCTTAATGAAGAGTCAATACCTATCTTGTTTTATGATATTTTACCTAAGAGAGGGTAGAGTAGGTCCTAGGTAGAATGTATTATTATGTGCTATAATGTGTTAGAATTGATGAGGAGGATGAGGAGTTGTGATTATGACTAGTGACCAACTTGTTATATATATGATGTCTCATTGACGAACATTGTTTGGTGGTGATGACTAGTGGTAATGAATATGCTATTTAAACAGACTAGTTCATGATGAGTTGTTATTGTATAAAAGATATATCTGTTTAAACATGTACAACGCCAAAATATTAAAAAAAGACATAAATGTTAGCAGTAGCGCTGTCCTAAAAACACGCTACTAGTACTTGAACTTACCAGTAGCGTTGGTCCAGAAACGCGCTACTGCTACAAAATAGCTGTAGCGCCGTAGCAGTAGCGCTGGTCCCCGCGCTACTGGTAGCAAAAAAAACCAGCGCTACGGGTAAGCTTTTCTCTAGTAGTGATGACCTATGGATTTGGCACTCCTTCTTTGGTATGCCAGGAACTCACAATGACATCAACGTACCACAGGGCTCGAATGTCTTTGCCAAGCTTGTTGAAGGTCATGCTCCTCCGGTGAACTTCGAGGTCAATGGGCGCCACTACAACAAGGGATACTACCTAGCAGATGGCATCTATCCGAGATGGTCCACATTTGTGAAGGCTATCTCAAACCCTGTGCCAGGAGGCAAGAACTCTTACTTTGCCAAGTGTCAGGAGACTTGCAGGAAGGATGTCGAGCAGGCATTTGGTGTGCTCCAATCTCGATTTGCTGTTGTCCGGTACCCCACTCTGACCTGGTCGAAAGATCAAATGTGGGAAGTCATGACTTACTGCGTCATCTTGCACAATATGATCATTGAGAGCGAGCATGAAGAGCCAATATTTGACATTGAACCATATTACAGGCAGGGTCCTCTTGCCCAAGTTGATCACCAGCTACCAGCAACCTGGGCTGCCTTCCTCAATACGCGCCAGGAGATCCGAGCCCCACAGGTGCATCAAGAACTGCAACACGATCTGGTGGACTACCCATGGAGGCTCAAGGGCAACACTTAGCTCGACGTGTGATGAAATATGAGTTTTATTTGTGTTTGAATTATGAGTTTGATTCGTTAAACTATTTAATTTGTATTGATTTCTGTGATGAACTATGCAATAAAGAATAGTTTTTTTGAATTTGTGCCGAAACACGCCGAACGTGGGCCGCGTTTCGGCCAATTTGCGTCGACATTGTGGCGAAATCAGCGGCTGAGGGGGCAACTTGGGGCGTCGGCTGGGAACCCGAGCCCCCCGGCTGATTTTATCGCGGTTAGCCCTAGGCGACCTATTTCAAGCCCCTGGGGCCGAACGGCTGGAGATGCTCTTAGACCCAAAGATGATATGAACCCATGTATACACGTCGAAGCCCAACTAGCAGGAAAAACAACCCATACTATAGGTTTGTTTGCAAGCATATTTTTCGTATAGATCAAGATCATTTTTCGTAAAAATAGCCTATACATCAAGAACATTTTTCGAATACATCAAGAACATTTTTTCCATGTTTATTATTTTTAAAGTATACTAGCAAATATGCACGGGAGACATATAAAGACTTTCCAAAAACTAATCAAATCCTAGACATAAAAGACTTCATGAACGCCTACTATGAACATTTGTTATGTTGAGACGACATTTTTTGAAATGCATGAACAATTTTCGAATTCATGGACAATTTTGACTCAACAAACATTTTTTGAATGGATGAGCTTTTAAAAAAATTGGGGAACAACTTTTGAAATTCGCGATATGTTTTTGAATTTTTTGAACATCTTCTAAAATTTCATGGATAATTTCTCAGATTCACGAATACGTTTTGAATACACGATCATTTTTTCCAAAATCATGAACATATTCTATTCCCCGAACATTTTTTCCAAATCACTCAAGATGGTATTTTTCAAATTTCATGAACATTGGTTTCAAATTCCTGGATATGATTGGAATATACAACCATTCCTAAAAATTATGAAATTTTAATTTCGCAAGATTTTTTCGAAATAATGGTTTTTTATAATATGCGGACAGTTTTTTAAAATAACTAACATTTTACGGTTTCCTGAACATTTGTTTTTAATTCACAAACATATTATGATTTGTCGATTATGTTTCAAAACTCGCAAATTTCGAAGATTTGGATTTTTTTCTAAATCCTGAAATAATTTAAATAAGGAAAAAGAAAAAAGAAATGATAATAGAAAAAGCAAAAAACAAAATGGAAAAAACAGGGCGTCATGTGGCGCGCATGGGCCGGCCCATGACTTCGTGAGGTGAGGAGAGAAAAGGCGAGAAAAAAGGGTGGGTAGAGCTAGGTATCAAACCCGGGTTTCGAGCGTGCAAGATTGATTGCTTAACCATTGGGACGCTTCCATGCTTGTGAAATTAGGAGGCATCATTGTATAAGAACCGAACTCCACGGCGATTCTGAAATAAAATCAAATCATTTTCTTCACTTACGGGTGACATCGACATAGTTGGTAATTTATAGGCAACTCCGGGGGCAATTTTCGTGACATACTGCCAGAAGCAATATCTCTTTATTATTAGGTAGAGATGATTAACATTTTGAAATACAATGATTAACCGTTTTTTTTCAAATACATGTTTTGAGTCTACTTGTGCCATACACATGGTACATCTTTTTTGTATACATTTGATACATTTATTTTATACTATATGTTCAACATTTTGTTAAACACATGTTTTTGAACATTGTTTTTCGAATATGTGTTAAACATTGTTTTAAATACGTGCTGAAACATTCTTTTCAGATTCTGTTAACATTTTCTATAAGTTGCACCAACATTTTTTTAACACTGCACACACATTTTTATTCAAAATTAAGCGATTTTTTAAAATATATCTATTTTAGTTTTTTAATGTAACAAAAATAAAAAAGAAAAAACAAAAGGAAAAATAAAAAAGCGAAATCGAGTGAACGGACGATATAGTTGCTAAAAAAAACCCGAATTGAACCAACAACGCTACTGGGCCGGCCCTTTACCACGCCGCTTCAAGAGAGACATAGTTGCTAAAAAAAGTTGCTTCCTCTCGTGGTTCCTCAAAAAAAAAAAGTCACCCCCATGACTGTCGTGCATGTGGAGCAGGCACCGTCAACGATTCCTGAGACATCACAGGCGGTGCTAGTTCCTCACCGCCGCTCCCGGTTCTCCAATGGAATGGCCGATCAAATGCCGGCCGCGGCGAGGATGGCTAAGAAGAGCGAAGAAAGACGAGAATGCAATGCACCTTATTTGCTGGGACCCGACTAGGTAGATCCAATGCAGATTAATCCGAGTTAACAAAAAAAAATCAGAGTAAATAGTATAAACCTATCATAGTTGGGACTAGGGTTCAACAAAACTACCGTATTTTGGAATTTTCCTAATACCTACCACTTATGTTTTTGATTTCTGATTACCATGTCGCATTGATGACTATGTTGGTTAATTTTAAGCATGATTATGACAACTCGGGTCCACTAGTCAGGTTCATTGTTGACAGGTTATGACAGGTGGGTCCCAGAATTTTAAAGGGTAATCGGGTCCCTACAATTTTTAAGCAATTGGGTCCCTGTATTTTTGGAAAAAGCAATTAGATCCCTACATTTTTTAAAAGGTAACCGGGTCCCTAAAAAATAAAATAAAATGCAATCGGGTCCCTAAAAATGAAATAAAAAACAATCGGGTCCCCACCGACGAGCTTGTCGCCGGAGTCGATGTGGTCGTCGACCGGCCTTCAGCGTTGCGCTAGAGTAGTAGCGGCGCCATCCCTGCTGCCCTGCTGCACGCGGTGGAGCTCGAGGCGCCCTTCTTCGATTCTTTGCCTTGTGAGCTCGAAGCCTTGTGGGTGCACGCGCAGGAGCTCCAAGGCGGCTCTGGCTCAAAGGTGCAGCTCGAAGGCATGCGCCTTGGCCTTGTCGGTTGTGCTGGCATGTGCATGGTGCTCTCCGTGGTGGGCATGGAGGTAGCGGCTAGAGGAAGGTGGAGGGGCACGTGCTCGCCCTGGAGCATGGCCGGACACGGTGTAGCGGCCGGAGGGAGCTCGTCGCCGGTCCTCCTGCTGGCAGGAGTGGTTGTGGCCGGACATGCGAGAATTTGAGGATTTTATTTTCATGGGGATTTAGTGGGAATTACATGTCAGCCCCATTGGCATAGCAACACATTTTGACAGAGTTAATTCTTTTGCCACGTGAGTGCTTGGTTTTTCGGAACTCTAACCCCAATTATGTTATGGTAGTTTTATGCTATTTACTCCAAACTATGTACAATCTCGTAAATTGACATTTTGAAGTAAATAGATAATGCTACATGTCTAAATAAGAATATATGTTTGAGAACATAAGAGTTTGTACTCGCATAGTTATGGCAGAAACTCCCAAGAACCCTTGTTTTGAAAAACAGCTGGCTGCGCAATATTCGCATAGACCAGAAAGCATAGTTGTTTTTCAAGGTTAGATAATTTATTCATCGGCAACATTACACAGATGAAGTGTGAACGTATACACGCAGTGGTGGATATGGGTTATATCAACCTTTGTCGAAGAGTGGGAGCCCGATTTGCTCGCGGGAAGTGCCATTCTCTGTACTCATGCTCGATTTTGAGCTGGTGGCGTTTTTGCTGCTCTCTCAACTGATGGTTTTATCTTTGATCTGCTTTGTAAAAGTATTTTCTCATCCTCTTGTATTAGTTTGGTCACTTGACTCTGTTTTTAAAGCGATGCGAAAGCCTGTTTTGAGAAGTGCTTTGTATCTACACAAATCTTGTGAAGAAAGTTGGTTTTAACCCTAGCAGCACATTGAATTACGGAATTTATTTTGGAGATTCTTGACGATGAATATCAATGGGAAGTCAGCCGAAGAGTGTACTTCATGTAGCTGGGAGTTGATTTTCATTTTCTTTGAATGGATATTTTTAATGAACTTAGCAAGAAATTCTATCAAATTTATGTTAACCTACGAGGAAAATTCCATTGGACTTTTTTTGCACACGGCATACAACATGACCCGTAATAACAAAGTTTATTGGTTTGCATTTTCAATTCTCTTTCGGTCTTGCACGATCAATCTTGTGCCACCTATGTCAGGTTAGGAATTGCATATGAATAGAACATGAGAATATGACAAGCTACTGAAATGCATATTTTGAATGTCGCCTAACATTGCTTGATATGTGAGAGTTCCAAACCAAAAGTCTTCTTCACCAAAAAACTCGTAGTTGCCTAAAAAAAAACAAGCAGGAAACCCAGAGTAAAAGAGTAGCCAAGTGATATCATATAACCACTCCCACAACAATAATCAAGCTAGTGGCCATTTGCACCGATGGTTTTTTGGGAAATTCAGGTACGTGGTCTCCAGCCCAAGGCTCAAGATCAATCAGATAAAAGTGGCTGGATGTTTGAACCAACCTCAACAATGAAGCACCCTAAGAAGGATTGCGGGGCATGAGCGCACGGACTTATTGATGATGATGGATCTGCCATGACAACATCTAAATTAACCAAGCCATCTTTTTTTCTGGTAGCTACATACACGGTATACAACACACACCTCGTACCTTAAAAGAGTGTTGGACGACTTAGAGTTATTTACTCAAAATCATCACACCTGAGACTAAAGTAACAACTAGTTACCATATTTGTGTCAGGGCATAAAAACCATCAACTCATGAACTCTGCTCCTAACCTATAACGAAGAGCACTGATTGTCCGATAAGCTCGTGAAAACAACAAAATTGATAAGTTGGCCCCACTTGTTGGGTTGACATGACGAAGACCAAAATTTTTGAGCGACTCATGTGGCAAATGAGATGCGGCCCCACCTGTCAATGAATAGAAGGTCTTCCTCTTCGCTCTTTTTATGTGGCACTCCGTGGAGCACCTTCTAGGCGGTCAAGAGCGGCGGCGTGCTTTGTCGTGCTTGCCCTCGTAGTCAACCTCCCGCAGAGGACACGGCCAAGGAGCTGAGATCCGGCGACGGCAGCAACGCCCACCCGCCGCAAACGTCCTCTCCTCAGACGCGGGCACGCGAGGGGAAGCCGGCGTCGAGAGCGCGTGTCCACGCTTGGGCCAAGGCGCGCGTCGTGGGAGCGGCGCTGCCCCGACGGTCGAGCCGCCTCCATCTTGCGCAAGACACTGACACGCGCACCGTCGTGCTCGTCAACAGCGAACGGGCAAGCTCCGCGAGAGCCGCCGCGCACCAGGAGCACATTGACCGGGTATTCCGTCCATGGAGCAAGCGGCCCTTCCTCTCCACCTATTCGTCCCTTCCTCTCCACCTATTCGTCTCCCGTGCTCGTACGCGTACGTACCGACTCGCCGGAAAAGCATCCGACAGCCAACTTGTCTGCTCGTCTAGCCAGCTTACGTGCAACTAGCCGGAAGCCAGCGACTTTGCAACGCGCGTGTTCCGACGGAATGTAATCGTTCCGAACGACGACGATCTTGCCGGAAAGTATTCGGTCGGATCGCAAGCGTCGGAAGTACACGACTTGTTGGGCCAGTGTGCCAACAGGGGAGCTGGGCGGTGCTAAGTCCACCGGCATGCTCGTGGGCGAGCTCGGCGCGCGGCAGAGAGAGGAGCTACGGGCATCCATGGCTGCTCCACGCCTACCCCGCCGGTGCTCCATGGAGAGGCGGACGAACTGCCGCTGCTCACGCTCTCCACGGAGAGGAAAAGGATTTGCGCCAATGTTTGGTTGAAAAAGTGATATGGAGAAGACCTTCTAGTAATTGACAGGTGGAGCCTGCACCTCATTTGTCACTCTGCTCAAATTTTTTGGTCCTCACCACGTCAGCCCGACAGGTGGGGCCAATTTGTCAGTTTTGTTGTTTTGCACGAGCTTATCAAACAATCAATGCTCTTCGTCATAGCTAACTCTAACGTGGTACCAAATTGTTATTCTAGCCCAAACTATGATGATTTTGGGTAAATAGCTCAACGGACTTGCATAGTCTATGCATCAAAAACATAACTTTTGTAGGTTGCTACGAAAGCTGTACTTCCACAATGCCACCACCTTGTCATCAAGGGGAGTTTATCCAAACCAACCAGTTTGTCAAACATGCAAAATTATCTGTTAATGTAAAATATGAGAATGTCGTTTGGCTGCTCACAATAAATAGGTTCTTGCTCACATGCTAATTGGAAAAAGCTAACCTAACAATGTTTTCTAAGAACTAGACAGTACTCATATATATAAATCAAACCCTGTGTGATGCCCTGACCGTACTTCTCCGTGGCCATTGTTCTGGCGTGAAGGAAATCCAAACCTCTCGTGGATATGTTATTCCTACAAACAAGAGATAACACGAGTCATTCCACATTACAACAACAACATTGGTAGTCAATTGACAAGAGAAATAAATTGCACAAAATGGAATACTATTAACCTTCCGTGCAAGGTAGTCCAGTGCAGCCCTGTGACATTTGCTAAGCTTTAAAATATACACTTCCGTATCGATCTGACAAGATAATAGTATACCTGTCACTGCCTGTTGAATCTCTACACATGTTAGAATGCACTATAGGGATATGTATCATATCATCAAGAAAAAAAAATCAATTATAGACTATGGCAAGCAATATATGGACAAAAGATTGTACCTGCCATGACTTGCTCTCCACAGTTTCATCTTCCGAGTTCTTCATCATCTTGACAAACCTTTCGGAATGTTTATCCATGTAAGATATGATAGTGTTTTTAAAATGACCATCTTTGAGCTTAGCCATTGTATCTTGAACCATGATATGACCAATTGCCCCTAAGCCTCTAAGGGCACCAAGAAACGAGAGAGTGGTTTCCATCTCAATCTTCTGATGGTATGCAGCCTCAGCAACATTACAAAATATAGTTGCATATGTCCTAACCATCTATAATTTAGAGGAAAAATGATCATTATATTCACAAGTGTGATTTAAAGTAGCATGACCTTGAGTGAAAGTTACCTGGTCTACTGTATGTTTAGAAATTTCTACCATGCCACACCCTAAGCTCGCAATATCCTGGATTGTTTAACAAGAATTGACGTTAAAGCACAATTGATATACAATGTACCTTACACATAAATGAGCAAAATGATAGAGCTGGACCCACTTACCATGATCGTGGAAGCCAAATCCAGAGCTTTTTGTGCACTTTCATAAACTAATTGTGCTTGTACCTTTTCGTCTACATTCTACAACCACCAAACAAAGAGAAAAAGATAGTGATACCATTAGACTTAGGTATAAGAAAGAAATCACTAAAAAAACTGTAAGTTGTGCATGTGTTTGGAGATGAGATATTTGATACTCAGATTCAAATAAGTTTTATATATGAGCTGTTCGATTTATGTTTATTTGAAACATTGTATTCTTTATGACTGGGTCTACAAGACAACTTATATATTCTACATGAAGAACCCCAAGATGCTATAGATGTCAAGAACGCACCTCCTACCAAACATTAAAAAAATTACCATGGAAACAACAAAACAGCCTAGAGTAGCAATTCATAAAAGTATGTAGGGTTGAGTCGTCAATTCCGTTGATGAGTAGTTTGTTCACTGGTACATCATACTCGTACTATTTTAGGAGGCACATTGATACTTCGTCAGCGATGTTTCCAGTAGTTCATTGTTGGTGTTTACTTATATGCTAGTATTTAACTATTTCCAAAGAATCACTGATTCATTCATAGTGCTCCACTAGATTGTGCCCAGTCTTGCATTACTTTAAGCACTATTATAGTTTTCGTATGGACGCACATTCCACTGCAAGATGAAAATACATCATTCCTAAAACCAGGTCATAAGAAATATCATTATTTGTATGCAAAGCGAAGAACAGGAAAAACATAAAGTGCAACATGTAGAAATGACATCTAGAAAAACATGGCATATACTTAATTTTTTTAGGAAAATAAACCAAGGCTAAATCAGTAAGATTAAGAAGAAAAATAGAACAACTGGTTCAGTGGGTGGGTCAGGTGGGCAGCAGAAAGCTCCAACCACATGCGGAATAAGTAGGATTCACTTAATTTTCTTCTTCTTTACTATATGTTTGGCATGCCTGCCAAACTTCTATCACAAATGACAAGTAAAACACTATAGCCATTTTAAAACAAAATGGCATCAAATTCAAAACAAGTAGCACACTTAGCAATTAGCTTTTTTGCATTGAATGGTTTCATGTGTTATAAAAAGGGAACTTGGTAAACATGTTGCCCACATAATAAAAATGAACTAACCAGATTGCTATCTGAAGAAGACAACTTCATATTGTACTTAGAAATTCGGCCCTTCTCTTTAAGGAACATATCAGGGGGCTCCCGCTTTAAAGATAATCGATATGTCAAAAAACAGAGCATCAAATCTAATAATCTTAAAGGTGGTTACTCATTGCAATTAAAAACTTACCACACCCATCTCAGCTTTAATCGCGTTATAGCGCTTGAGTAGCTCCTCTACCAAGGGAACATTCTTTGAGGGTGCAGCCTGAGGTAAAGAGGAACAACATAAATTGGAAAAATTAATGGACCCCTAGTCATCTACCGATAGACTTTGATGTTAAGAATTTGTCAGATTATGAGCCAAGATAAGTTTACGATGGTATGCTGCTAGTAGTAACTTGAGCAAAAAAGTAAAACACGGGAGGTCTCACATATACATAGGATCAAAACTTGCCAGGTAGCAAAACCATGGCACGAGGAGACGATAAACTAATCAAACAGAACAAAGACCAAAATTGTTGCGAACTAAGAAAATCACAAGTTAAGGGGTAACTTTTGCAAAGGTTACTTCCCATCTCCTCGTCGTGACAAGTCACGCACTGCATGTGCGTCAGCAACTTAGGAGTTTTGATGGGATTTCTCCCCACGTGCAGGAGGGCCATGTAGGTGTCGGCGGCAGGCAAGTCGTCGGCAAGCCGTGTGCCAAGGTCACATATGTCGGCTATCGTTTATTTTGAGTGGGGCAAACGAGTTGCCAAAATTTGATTTTGGGATCCCTCAATTTGGTTAGATGGACTAAAGGAATAGGTAGGAAGCACAAGGGATGCAGACATCGGACCAGCCCTGCTCGGCATGCAAGGACGGAGGCGACACTGGGAGGAGGTTTCTTAGCTTGCCCTTTGGAGAGTTTTGAAGCTTGCTCATATGTGAAGTGGATTGATAGTGAATGGGAAGGCAGGGCAAAATATATCATCCAGGTCTTGCCATGAAGAACAACAACCTTGAGAGGATAATCAAAGAAATCGAGGCTAAAAATCTGAGGCAGCAAGAAGATAGGAAGATGAGGGCACAAAGAGTAGCTGAATTATAGGCATAAGATGCTTGGTTTTGCTGCTTTACTACATGTTGGATTGTTTGTCATCATTTTTGCTGGAGTTGCAAATAATTGATGTTAGTGTAGATAATGACTCATGTATGTTGTTGAGCTTTTATTAGCGTAGTTTTCTTATTGGGAACTAACTTTTGGGGATGGATTAGAATTCACCCCCAACACCCAGGATTTTGGGATTTTAAGCTTTTGGGGTGGCTTTTTGGACACTTAGTTTTGGGGACGGACTAGAGCTGCTCTAAGCACAGGCTGCTATACAATTTGTAACCAGCATTAAAATGACAGTACTTATGGTTCATCCTAACAAAAACTTACATTAATAAGAATATATAAATCCAACTGAAGTGAATTATAACTTATCATAACCCATTACGTTAGGCTTCAATGACAAAAATACATGAATCTTCAAAAAGAAGCTGAAGCAAAAAAAAAAAAAAAATAATAAGAGAAAATATTAAGAACTTCAAGTAGATATGGACTCCACTTACAGTACATAGCAATCATAAAAAAGCAGCTAAACTATAATGACAAACATGTGAAGCTAAGATAAATTTAGGAGAAGTCTCCATGATAAAAAAATGGCCTTTTGATACGAGTCAAAGAAACACACATCTAGTTACAGTTGAGGAAAAAAAAGGTCCTATAAAAACGAGCATACCATATCAACTAACAAATAGGTCATCTCAATAACACATCAGAACAAATCAAAACTGTCATGCACATTAAAGTCCCTCCACTCAAAATTATATTTCATTATAGCAGTTTGACCAACTTTAGAGAAAAATGCACTAACATCTACAACATCAAATTAGTTTTATTAAATCTACCATTGAATATGCCCTGATAGTACATTTATTTGGTATTACAAATGTTAATACACTTCCCCCAAAACTTTGTCAAAATCAGTGGTGTTTGACTTAAGGCAAAGGTATGATGAAGAATAATTTGGAACGTAGAGAGTATAGCAGATTCCTCCATGGGTAGGACGCACTTCGAATTTGATTTCGCAAACACACACATGTTAAGGACAGACCAATCAAACAAACAACAATATTGATCATAGCAGATTTGAGTTCCAAAAATTAGACATAATTTTCGAACAAAATATTTGTCGGATAAACAGCGAAGCTCAAAAAAATCAATTACTTCTCAGATGGATATGTATGCCTTACGTTGTTTGGATCGTCGTTTTCTGGCTCTGACTCTGGCTCTGGCTCGGGGAGGTGATCGGCACGTTTGTCACAGTGTGAGCGAAACGCGTCACGCGTGCGGGCCTGAATCTTGACCCGCGCCGACGAGGGTCCTCGCCGGTCCAGCAGCTGGACATGAACCGGCCGCGCAATACGGGATGTGGCGGCCACGGCGACGGCCGCGGGGGGTGACCATAAGGTGCCGAGCGGGATCGAGGCCATGTGTGAATTTGGGAGGGCCGAGGGCGCAACCTGCGCTTGTGAATTTTTCCAGATGAGATAGGAGAGAAGGGGAGAACACCGAGTTTAGTTTGTACCTGACTGATTAGCTACAAATAAATCACGAATATATGCAGTATTTGATTGCGTAAAATTCTCCAAGATATAGGCGATAGTATTTGATTGAAGTTGGGAAAGACTAACCTGGATGGAAACGACAGTATATGTGGCCGTATCCAACTGCACGATGGAGCTGAGATTATAGCTCAAATCTTTCTAGCATGTATGTACAGGTGACGCTCGAATATATACAGAGATAGATCAACACTATTTTTTTTAAAGATAGATGAACACTCCCGACATTGCAAAACCAACATATGGTTGGTTGGATGGTTAGAGGGATAGCGGCTTCCTAGGCTTGTTTTTATGACTATGAGTAGTTCAAACTGATGCTTTGCAAACATGGGTAATTTTACCCATGGGTACCCATATACCCTGTCGGGTAACGGGTATGGGGAAAAATTATACCCATTGATGGGTATGGGTAAGTGTCGGTGTCAAAACCGGCGGATCTCGGGTAGGGGGTCCTGAACTGTGCGTCTAGGCGGATGGTAACAGGAGACAAGGGACACGATGTTTTTACCCAGGTTCGGGCCCTCTTGATGGAGGTAAAACCCTACTCCTGCTTGATTGATATTGATGATATGGGTAGTACAAGAGTGGATCTACCACGAGATCAAGGAGGCTAAACCCTAGAAGTTAGCCTATGGTATGATTGTTGTAATGGTTGTTCGTCCTACGGACTAAAACCCTCCGGTTTATATAGACACCGGAGAGGGCTAGGGTTACACAGAGTCGGTTACAATGGTAGGAGATCTACATATCCGTATTGCCAAGCTTGCCTTCCACGCCAAGGAAAGTCCCATCCGGACACGGGACGAAGTCTTCAATCTTGTATCTTCATAGTCTTGGAGTCCGGCCGATGATGATAGTCCGGCTATCCGGACACCCCCTAGTCCAGGACTCCCTCAGTAGCCCCTGAACCAGGCTTCAATGACGACAAGTCCGGCGCGCATATTGTCTTCGGCATTGCAAGGCGGGTTCTTCCTTCGAATAATTCATAGAAGATTGTGAACACCAGGATAGTGTCCGACTCTGTAAAATAAATTCCACATACCACCGTAGAGAGAATAATATGTACACAAGTTCAATCTGCTGACGTATTTTGTGGCGTGACATCACACCACTACCAAGCCTTTACTTAAATCGTTTTTATTATACCACCTCAGCGCGTTTAGCGAAGCAGTTTCCTTGGCACGTCTTGTCGAAGCAGAGATTGTGTTCCCCTTATTCCGGGATTCCCATCAATACAGACGTGGGTAACCCAACCGCGCCATTGATTGTGGCGCTTGGAAGATAAGCGAGTTTTACCAGGCCGGTGGGGACGCATAGTCTTCGTCCGCCCATATATAAGGGGATAAGGATCCACCTTTTTTATCTACGCCTTCTTCCTCGCTTGGCTTATCCATCTCCGCGCACTCGAGCTCCAGCGCCCAAGTCCACACATCTCGCCTCAACCTTCTCTAGACATGTCCGGAGCGGGAGGCAAGTGGATGGCCTCCTCCGTTACGGAGGGGCACATCGAGAAGCTGCGCGGCGCCGGATACCTGTCCAGCGATATCGCGCACCGGCTGCCCGACGAGGGGCAGCTCATCCCCACCCCCAGGCCCCATGAGAGGGTCGTATTTCTTCCCCACTTTCTCCGCGGATTGGGCTTCCCACTTCACCCCTTCGTCCGGGGGCTCATGTACTACTACGGCCTGGACTTCCACGATCTGGCGCCAAACTTCATCCTCAACATCTCGGCGTTTATCGTCGTGTGCGAGGCCTTCCTCTGCATCCAGCCCCACTTCGGCTTGTGGCTAAAGACCTTCAATGTCAAGACGAAGGTGGTGAAGGGCGTCCAAGCGAAGTGCGGAGGCGCCATGGTGGGCAAAATGCCCAACATCACTTGGCTTGAGGGTGCCTTTGTGGAATCCATCAAAGGGTGGCAATCGGGGTGGTTCTACATCACCGAGCCGCGCGACCCTAAATGGGCAGCGGCCCCCGAGTTCAGATCCGGTACCCCCATGCAGCTCACCTCCTAGAAAGTGAAGGGCTTGCTATGGGGTAGTTCGGAGGAGCTGACCGGACTCCAGTCCTGTCTTCAGACCCTGGTGAACAAGAAGCTTAAGCTTGTCAATGTGATCCAGGTCATGCTCGTCCGCCGGATTCTCCCCTGCCAGCAACGGGCCTTCAATTTGTGGGAGTTTGACCCGGCACAACACCGGACTTTGAGCGGGCTCTTCGACACGACGTACGAAGCTGCCTGGAGGGTGCTGTTCAAGGGCGGAGAAGCCCCCGCATCCGCAACTGAAGATCGCGGATTCAGCACGCAGCGCCCGGCCGACGAGGTAAGCTATGTTATCCTTTATGGGACAATCATTTCTTTCATAGTTTGACTCTATGTGGGATCTAAAACTCCCAATGCCTTTAATAGGACTGGCAGAAGACGTCCGGACAGGTTAACTGTCCGGCTCCCCTTCCCGAAGACCCAGCGGACACCCATTTGACGTGGTTGCTGGTTCCGGCCCTTTACGTGGTGTCGGAGAAGAAGGCCAAGAAGAAGGCCACGGGAACCCGAAAGAGTTCCCGGCGCCAGGTGGTATCGGACTCATCATCCGATGACTCCGAGGCGGACTCCTCCCCCGAGGAGGAGGAGAAAGAGGCCTCTTCCCCAGCGGGGGGAGAGAAGAAGAGGAAGGCCTCCCCAACGAGGGCGGCCGAAGGGTCCAAGAAAGGACGGACCCTTCCTCCGGACTGCTCCGCCAACGCCGACGACGGCGACGAGGAGTGGCCCTCAAGGGCCAAGCCCCTGGCAAGATCGTAAGTGTCCGAATTCCTGGATGATTTATAATTTCTCTTTTTGCCACGTGGTGTCCTTCTAATGCCGCATACAACCTGTAGTCCGGCCAAGGACGATCTTCCCGCTTCGTCGAGCGGGTCCTTGGCTCCGTCGGATATGGATTCCCTTCCGACCGCCTCCACCCCTCGTGACGCTGATGACGCCGAGGTGGGATCCCAGGAGGGGACCCACCAGGAGGGGGAGGCTCCGGAGGTGCCACAGGGCAACCTCCCGGACTTCGCACCGGACTCCGCACCGGAACCCGCAGTGGTTCCGGAGTCCGGCAGGCGGCCCCTTCGTAAGAAGGGCAAGACTGTGACACCGGCGGCCGCCGTCCAACCGGAGGCGCCGGATAACTTGTTGGAGGCGCTCAACGGCGCTTCCATCGAAGAAGAACACCGCACTGTCATGAGTGCGGTGATTCAGAAGGTTCAGCTCGCCAAGAGCGGGCTGACCGAAGCCTGCAGCAGCCTTCTAACAGGCTTTGAGGTAAGAATTTTAAGACATGTAATATAATACCGCATAGACAGTAGCCCCTGATGCTCGGTTCGGTGTTCGGAAAGAAAAACCGGACTGAGGATCTTACAAAGATATACGCAGGAGTTCTAAAAAATATGTCAATATGGGATTGCAGGCTGCGCTGCTGACCTCTGCCGCACTGACTGCGGAGGTCGATGCTTTGAAGCAGAACCTCGAGCGGTCCGAGAGCGAGCTCGGCCGTGCCAAGAAGCAGCTCGAGGACAAGGAAGGTGAGTAACACCGTATTAAATTTGTACCTTACAGAAAAGGATTTGGTTGCAAGGGAAATAATAGGGATGACATGGGTATTACAGGGGCCACGAATGAGGTGGCGACCCTGAAGGAGGCTGTGTCCGCGGCCGAACGCAATGCGGTCGCGGAACGAGCCGAGCGAGAGAAGCAGGAGGCGCGGGTGGCGGAGGTGCAGCAAGAGCTCCAGGCTCTCATGGAAAAACATGAGGGTTTGGAGCGCGACTCAAAGACTCGAGAGTCCGAGCTTGCATCGGCTCTTGAGAGCGCCAAAGCCGCTAAGGCCAAGCGCAAAGGCCCTCCAGAGATCGAGGATTTGAAGAAAATAGCAGCGGGTAAGGCATTTTTCATGCAAAGCAAGCATGTTAATGTGAATTACCTATTACTTACCCGAATTCGGAGCTCTCCAGGAGCGTTCGTGGATCTGCCCGCAGCATGTCGATCTTGCCGCTTTCTCCGGGCCGAGGAGGGAGCTCGACGGAGAAGGTCTTCGGTCTCGAGATCTTTGAGGCGGACATCCGTGCCCCTTAGCGACCAGTGAAGCAGCTGGTCGAGCTCCACAAGGTAGCCGAACAGGCCATGAAGGGCCTCATAGTTCGGCAGTGGCCCAAAGAGGCCATGCACAGGAGCTACTTCGCCTGGTACGGGCGGCTGGTGGACGCGTGTCCTGGGTTGAGGTCGTCAAGCATTCCGCCTGCATTGAAGGTGCCCGTCGGGCCCTTGCCCGTGCAAAGGTACACTGGGGCAGGATGGATGCTGAGAAGCTGCTGACGGACGCGCCACCGGCGGGCAAGGAGTATCGTACGCCAGAAATGTATTACAAGAGTGTCCTGAAGGGTGCCCGCATGATTGCAGGTGAGTGCTCCAAAGATTTAATATTTGAGTAAACTCACAATGTGTTATCCTATGCGCTAAAAACTTTGTTCATATGCGCTAAGCAATGCTTATTAATTTAAAATATTACCTTCTGTGCGGCCTTTTATCAAATCTGAGAGATGGCAAGTCGTTGGCTTCGGCCCCCATGCCACGAGTGCTGGGGTGTTCGGGATAAACTTGAGCGCTCTTGTTCCCATTGTTGGGTCCATCTAGGGAGGCGCTCAACACAACGAGGCAACTGGACTTATAATGCTTGAACACTCTCACTTAGCCATAGAATTCTATAATTTTAAATTTCACGAAGCCCCTAGTGTTCGGAAGACCGAGTTCGGGGCACTATCCACGCCTGGGCCGGACAAAGCCGGTTCCTCGCTCTAAGCGGCATAAGCCTTTAGGGACTCAAAAAGACCTCTCGAACAGCGACCGGCTCTCGCCTTATCATGACGGTCAGTTTTAGTTTTCTCCACTGAGGCGCTCGCCCAGCTCAACCGGGGCACAATCGCAGTGGTTCTCCCAGTGCTACCTTAGCCGATAAAACGGAACGTAAGGTACCAAAACATGGGAGCCGGGCAAACCCAACTATTGACCCAAGACATGATTCGGAGCCGATGCATATAATGCTATAAGTTCGGGTGCCGCACTTGTGAAAGTGTTCGACTTATCACACCATAAAGCGGGGAACTTAAGCCCCGGTGTATTCGGCCATACCAAAGTGTACGGATGCAAGATGTCATAAATGAACATATATATAAGGAAGAAATGCAATTATAAAAGGCGATGCATTGTTTATTCAAGGAATTCTGCGATGAATGCGAGCGATACAAATAGTGCGGTAAGCAGGGGTAAGACTATTAAACATGTCCCCCTCCAGGGGTAGGCTGCGGAATGGTGTATGAAAACAGATTTAATGCTCGTGATGGAGACCACCTGGATATTCGCCGTAGCCGTTCTTCTTGCCTGGCTGTTGCATCGTGTGTTCGGCAAGTCTACTGCCGGACAGGGCTTCTGGTGAACGGAGTCCTGTGCGTAAGAAAAAAGAAAAATAAAAGGAGTCACACACTTGGGAGCCCCTGGTGCGGTTAAGCCGCATTCTGGGCCTGTGGTGGCCGTGCCCCTCCCCCTATGCCCATGGTATCTCCAGAGCGTAATGATGTACGCGAAGGACCAGTCTTGCAATTTGGCAGGGGCTGGGGTTGGGGCCGCATTGCTACGCGTGCTCGGAACGTGCCAGCTGGTCTTGTTGTAGGTTACTCCGGGCGCGTTTGGCCGTGTCTGGTCACTTAACGGCCGGACTCGAAAATTGCCTTAAGAGGCTGCTCTGTACTTCTGCCGCGAGAGCCGCTGTGTGTTCCTCCGTTCGCAGGGAGCGTTCAGTGTTTTCGTTGACCGTGATGACTCCTTGAGGGCCTGGCATCTTGAGCTTAAGGTATGCGTAATGCGGCACCGCGTTGAACTTTGCAAACGCGGTCCGTTCGAGCAGAGCGTGATAGCCGCTGCGGAACGGGACAATGTCGAAGATTAACTCCTCGCTTCGGAAGTTATCTGGGGATCCGAAGACCACTTCCAGTGTGACTGAGCCTGTACAATTGGCCTCTACACCTGGTATGATGCCTTTGAAGGTCGTCTTTGTAGGTTTAATCCTTGGGGGGGTCTATGCCCATCTTGCGCACTATGTCCTGATAAAGCAGGTTCAGGCTGCTGCCGCCGTCCATCAGGACTCTGGTGAGGTGAAATCCGTCGACGATTGGGTCTAAAACCAATGCAACAAATCCGCCATGACGGATACTGGTGGGGTGGTCCCTTCGATCAAAAGTGATCGGGCAAGAGGACCATGGATTGAACTTTGGGGCGACTGGCTCCATCACATATACGTCCCTAAGTGCACGCTTCCGCTCCCTCTTGGGTATGTGGGTTGCGTATATCATGTTTACCGTCCGCACTTGTGGGGGGAAACCCTTCTGTCCTCTATTGTTCGGCGGCCAGGTCTCTTCCTCGTCATCGCTATGCAACCCCTTGTCATTGTTTTCGGCGATTAACTTGCCTGCCTGCTTGAATACCCAACAATCCCTGTTGGTGTGATTGGCTGGCTTTTTGGGGGTGCCGTGTATCTGGCACGAGTGGTCGAGTATTCGGTCCAAATTGGACGGACCCGGAGTAGTTCTTTTGAATGGATTTTTCCGCTGACCGGGTTTAGAGCCTCTGAATCCGGCGTTGACTGCCGTATCCTCAGTGTTATCGCCGTTAACGCAGCGTTTGTTTTTGTTTCGACGCGACCTGCCATTGCGGTCCTTGGTATCCGACTGCCAGAATTTTTGCTGAGGTTGTTACTGCGGGCTAGCCAGCTGTCCTCCCCCGCACAGAAGCGGGTCATGAGTGATGTGAGGGCTGCCATGGATTTCGGCTTTTCCTGTCCTAGGTGCTGGGCCAGCCACTCGTCGCGGATGTCATGTTTGAAGGCTGCGAGGGCCTCTGCATCCGGACAGTCAACGATTTGATTTTTCTTTGTTAAGAACTATGTCCAGAACTGTCTGGCCGATTCGTCTGGCTGCTAAATTATGTGGCTTAGGTCATCGGCGTCTGGTGGTCGCACATATGTGCCCCGGAAGTTGTCAAGGAATGCGGCTTCCAGGTCCTCCCAACACCCAATTGACTCTGCTGGCAAGCTGTTAAGCCAATGCCGAGCTGGTCCTTTAAGCTTGAGTGGGAGATATTTGATGGCATGAAGATCGTCACCGCGTGCCATATGGATATGAAGGAGATAGTCTTCGATCCAAACCGCGGGGTCTGTTGTGCCATCGTAGGATTCAATGTTCACGGGTTTAAACCCTTCAGGGATTTGATGATCCATTACTTCATCTGTGAAGCATAGTGGGCGTGCGGCACCTCTATATTGGGCAATATCACGGCGTAGCTCAAGCGAGCTTTGTCTCATCGTGTTCGGCCGGCGGAGTTGTTGTATCCGGCGCGACGATGATCGTCGCGCATCGTGGGCGACCCCACGCCCGTGAGATCGATCTTGATTGTCTTGCCTTGTCCTCCAATATGTCTCGCAAGTCCGGCGCATTCCCCCATGGCTTCGCACTTCTCGAGCGGTGCCGGGGTACGGTTCTGGTGGAGGGCCTAGATGCCTCTCTGTTGCGGCCACGAGGTGATCGGTCTGCCGTATTGTGCGCTGGTGATGAGGGTTTATATGCTTCCTCCTCTAATCGGGGGAGCAACTTGCATTTTTGGTAGCTTTTGGAGGGGCGTTCGAGTTCATGCTCTTCGGCCGCGAGGACTTCGGTCCATCTGTCGGCCAGCAGGTCTTGATCAGCTCGAAGCTGTTGCTGCTTTTTGTTTAGGCTGTTCGCCGTGGCCATTAGCCTGCGTTTAAAACGCTCTTGTTCGACGGGATCCTCGGGCACGACAAATTCGTCGTCGTTGAGGCTTGCCTCGTCTCCGGAGGGAGGCATGTAATTATCGTCCTCTACATCTTCGTCTGCCGCTCTCTCGTGGGGGCTGGCTTCTCCGTCCTCCTATGCTGAATCTTGCTGGAGGGGGTTGTCTTCGGCACTCTCTGGGGTGTTATTATCCCTGGTGCCGGAATCTCCATTCTTGCTGTGGCGGGATTTAGAGCGGCGCCGCTGACGCCGGCGCTTGGGCTGTTTCTTAGAGGAATCTGCCTCCGCTGCTTCTTCGCCGTTCCCATCCTTTGGGATGTCCACCATGTATATGTCGTATGACGAGGTGGTCTTCCAGTGCCCCGTAGGCGCTGGTTCTTGGTCGTCTCCGGCATCGTCGTCCATACCGTCGATGTCTTTGGAGTCGTAGTCTAGCATGTCGGTTAGATCGTCGACAGTGGCTACAAAGTGGGTGGTGGGTGGGCTTTGAATTTTTTCATCGTCTGCATCCCAACCGTCCTGACCGCAGTCTGGCCAGTGCTCTCCTGATAACGAGAGATACTTTAGCGAATTCAGGATGTCGCCAAAGGGTGAGTGCTGAAAGATGTCCGCAGCGGTGAACTCCATGATCGGCGCCCAATTGGATTCGATTAGCAAGGGTACAGGAGGTTCGGAGTCCGGCGAGGAGTCCGGCACCTCGGAGTCACGAGCTTTACAAGGGACAAGGTCAGTATTTCGCTCCATCACCGTAGAATTTGCAGCCCCCGAGGCGGTGTCTAGCCACCCGTCCTCGATCTGCGCAGTCGGCTCTGAACTAAGGGTCGGAGCGGACTCATGTGCGGCCTCCAGGGCACTGTCCGGCAGCAGAGCTAAATCATGCCCATCATGACAGTGCGGCGCGCTCGGCTGTGGCTCGAATTCGTCGAAGATCAAGTCTCCGCGGACGTCAGCCGTGAAGTTTAGGCTTCCAAATCTGACCTGATGGCCAGGGGCGTAGCTTTCGATCTGCTCCAGATGGCCAAGCGAATCGGCCCACAGTGCAAAGCCGCCGAACACGAAGATCTGTCCGGGGAGAAAAGTCTCACCCTGGACTACGTCGTTGTTGATGATTGAAGGAGCCATCAAGCCTATCGGTGACGACACAGAGGAACTCTCAATGAAAGCACCAATGTCGGTGTCAAAACCGGCGGATCTCGGGTAGGGGTCCCGAACTGTGCGTCTAGGCGGATGGTAACAGGAGACAAGGGACACGATGTTTTTACCCAGGTTCGGGCCCTCTCGATGGAGGTAAAACCCTACTCCTGCTTGATTGATATTGATGATATGGTAGTACAAGAGTGGATCTACCACGAGATCAAGGAGGCTAAACCCTAGAAGCTAGCATATGGTATGATTGTTGTAATGGTTGTTCGTCCTACGGACTAAAACCCTCCGGTTTATATAGACACCGGAGAGGGCTAGAGTTACACAGAGTCGGTTACAATGGTAGGAGATCTACATATCCGTATTGCCAAGATTGCCTTCCACGCCAAGGAAAGTCCCATCCGGACACGGGACGAAGTCTTCAATCTTGTATATTCATAGTCTTGGAGTCCAACCGATGATGATAGTCCGGCTATCCGGACACCCCCTAGTCCAGGACTCCCTCAGTAAGGGTGATGGGTAAGCTCAGAGGGGATGGGTAAGGGTATGGGGTGGCTCCACCCGTACCCAAACCCTGCGGGTGCCATCCCTATTCCCAGCCCACTAGGGTTAAATTTCTGATGCTCGTATTATTCCTCGATTAATTTCAGGATTTTCGGCAATGCGCTTTCAGTGCGAGGAGACGTTCCCGTCGACAACGAGGCGCCTACGGTGACTTCGTAAATCTCAAAATGATATGCCGGCTCAGTCTATCGAAGGTGCTCATAGATGTAGAGTGTGCAATCATAGAGATGAGTGTATGCGTGTGTGTGTGTGTGTGTGTGTGTGTCTATATATATATATATATATATATATATATATATGAACGATTGCGTCTGTACTGTGTTCAAACATAAAATGTCAATCTTTCCTGCATACAAAACAAAATTTCAGTAGTAAATCCCAAAGAAACAGATTTGCTATGCTATGCCATACACATTGCAATGATTTTGAGGTCAAGAATAAAAACAAGCAAATCCTAGCAAAAAATTAAAAATAAAACCCGACCAAATCCAATGCGAGAAAATTTGGCAGAGATCTTTATTCAGCACTCGAAAGCAAAACAGTGACAACCCTTGGGATCTAAGAGTATCTACAACCAGACTTGACAAATCCGGCTCCTCAAACGCCGGTTGTGTCCGCAGACAGTGACCGGTCATGCTTCAAATTAGCAACTCTGCATCCGCCTATTTCACATTTCATCCCTTAGATCCATACAAAGCAGGTAAAGAAATCCTACATACTACATACTACGTACTATCCTAGCTAGTCTTTGTCGTCGGAGATGTCCACGTCGACGGCGCCGGGCGCCGGCTGGACGGGCGGGTAGGAGGCCTCCGGCTCATCCTCCTCCAGCTCGACCTCATCCATGTAGGCGAGCATCTCCGCCTCCTCTGTAGCCTCCTACATCTCCATCTTCTGCCGGCGACGGTGTCTGGCCTCCGCAGCCGACTCCGACCAGAGGGAATCGAGGATGGTCTGCTGCTCCGCTTGCAGATCCGCGTTCAGCACACGTTCAGCTCAGTGACGTACTCGCCTTCTTGATCCAGCAAGGCAACGAGGTAGTGGATGAGTTTCGACGGCACGATGGCGTGGTGATGGTGATGGTGAAGCTATCTCCGCAGGGATTCGCCTAAGCACTACGAAAATATGACCAGGGGACGAAGCTGTGGAGAGGGGCGCCGCACACGGCTAAGAGATTGTTGTCGTTATGTGTGGCGCCCCCTCCCACATATATATAAGTGGGGGGAGAGGGGAGCAGCCAGGAGGTGCCCCAAGTAGGTCTGAATCCTACTTGGGCTCCTGCGCTGGCCGCGCCCCTTCCTTATTTGCTCCGGGGGAAAAGGGAAATGGGGGGAGAGGAAGGCAGGGGGGCGAATCCCCCCTTTCATTTTCTCCCCAAGGCCGGCTGCCATAGGAGGGGCGCGCCAACCCCTTGTGGGCTGGTGTGCTCCCCTCTTTTGGCCCATGTGGCCCATTAACCTCCTGAGGGTGCCTAGAACCCCTTTCGGTAATCTGATGACTACCCGGTACACTCCGAAACTCTTCCGGTGTCCAAATAGTATCGTCCTATATATCAATCTTTAGCTTCGGACCATTTCGGAGCTAATCTCACTAGGAATCTGAACAACATTCGGTCACCAAATCATATAACTCATAAAACACTATATCATCAACGAACGTTAAGCGCGGGGACCCTATGGGTTCGAGAACTATGTAGACATGACCGAGACACCTCTCCGGTCAATAACCAATAGCGGAACCTGGATGCCCATATTGGTTCCTACATATTCTATGAAGATCTTTATTGGTCGAACCGTTATGACAACATACACAACTCCCTTTGTCTGTCGGTATGTTACTTGCCCGAGATTCGATCGTCGGTATCTTCATACCTAGTTCAATCTCGTTACCGGCTAGTCTCTTTATTCATTCTATAATACATCATCTCGTAACTAACTCCTTAGTCATTTGCTTGCAAGCTTATTATGACGTGTATTACCGAGAGGCCCAGAGATACCTCTCCGAAACTCGGAGTGACAAATCCCAATCTCGATCCATGCCAACTCAACAAACACCTTTGGAGATACCTGCAGAGCATATTTATGATCACCCAGTTACATTGTGACATTTGATAGCACACAAGGTATTCCTCTGGTATTCGAGAGTTGCATGATCTCATGGTCGAAGGAATAGGTATTTGACATTCAAGAAAGCAGTAGCAATAAACTGAATGATCATATGCTAAGTTAACGGATGGGTCTTGTCCATCACATCATTCTCCTAATGATGTGATCCCGTTATCAAATTACAACACATGTCTATGATTAGGAAACCTTAACCATCTTTGATCAACGAGCTAGTCTAGTAGAGGCTTACTAGGGACACGGTATTTGTTTATGTATTCACACATGTCTTTAAGTTTCCGATCAATACAATTCTAACATGAATAATAAACCTTTATCATGAATAAGGAAATATAAAATAACAACTTTATTATTGCCTCTAGGGCATATTTCCTTCAGTCTCTCACTTGCACTAGAGTCAATAATCTAGATTACATTGTAATGAATCTAACACCCATGGTGTCTTGGTGCTGATCATGTTTTGCTCGCACAAGAGGCTTAGTCAACAGGTCCAGTACATTCAGATCCATATGTATTTTGCAAATCTCTCCATCCTTGACCTTTTCACAAATGGAGTTGAAGCGTCTCTTGATGTGTTTAGTTCTCTTAAACCTGGATTCCTTCGCCAAGGCAATTGCTCCAGTGTTGTCACAAAAGATTTTCATTGGACCCGATGCACTGGGTATTACACTCAGATCGGGTATGAACTCCTTCATGCGCTGTTTGATACATCTCCAACGTATCTATAATTTTTGATTGTTTCGTGCTATTATATTATCTATTTTGGATGTTTTATATGCATTATTATGTTATTTTATATTATTTTTGGGAGTAACTTATTAACTGATACGTCTCCAGCGTATCTATAATTTATGAAGTATTCATGCCATGTTTACAATAATTTTATATGGTTTTGGTATGATTTGCATGGAACTAACCCGAACTGACGCTGTTTTCAGCAGAACTACCGTGGTGTTGTTTTTTGTGCAGAAATGAAAGTTCTCCAAGTGAGCTGAAACTTTTTGACGATTTTTTTGGAACAAAAGAGACCCCTGAAGCTTCGTGGATGGACCAGAAGGTGAAGGAGTAGAGCACAAGACACCGGGGCGCGCCTGGGCCCTTGTCCATGCCCAGGTGGGTTGTGCTCACCTCGAGGCCCATCTTTGCGTGAAACCAACGCCAAAAAAATCCTATCAATAGAGAAACCATCAGAAATAACCCTAGATCAGAAGTTCCGCCGCCGCAAACCTCTAGCCATGAAAAACCAATCTAGACCCTGTTTTGGCACTCCGCCGGAGGGGGAAATCATCACCGCTGGCCATCTTCATCATCCCGGCGGCCACCATGATGAGGAGGGAGTAATCCACCCTCGGGGCTGAGGGTTTGTACTAGTAGCTATGTGTTTAATATCTCTCTTGTGTTCTTGAGATGTCATGATCTTGATGTATCGCGGGCTTTGTTAATATAGTTGGATCATATGGTGTTTTTCCCTCTCTATCTTTTGTGAATTGAGTTTTCCCTTTGAGATTTCATTTTATTGGATTGAGTACTTTATGAATATGAGAACACTTGATGTATGTCTTGCTATGAATACCCGTGGTGACAATGGGGTATCATATTGATTCACTTGATATGTGTCTTGGCACTTAACTCGCGGATTCTCGAGGTGACATTGGGCTAATCTATGCATAGGGGTTGATGCACATTCTCACCTTTGTTTCTCTGGTAGAAATCTTGGGACATTCTTTGAGGTTCTTTGTGTTGGACTGAGTATTATGAATCTGAAATTGTTTGATGCATATCGTATAATCAACTCACGGATACTCACGGTGACATTGGAGTATCTAGGTGACATTAGCGTTGGTTGATGTGCATCATATGGTGTTATTTTAGTATGAACTCTTGGATAGATCGAACGGAAAGGATAGCTTTGTGTTATTTTAGTACGAACCCTTGAATAGATCGAACGGAAAGAATAGCTTTGAGGTGGTTTTGTACCCTACAAACAATTTCTTCTTATGTTCTCCGCTAGATAAGAACATAGAATTCTTCATCGCACGTTGAGGGATGGCTATATGACCCAATTATATTAGCATTGTTGAGAGATTGCACTAGCGAAAGTACGGACCCTAGCCCTCATTTTCAAGCATTGTAATACCGTTTGTGCTCACTTTTATCAATTGCTACCTTTCTGTTTTTTATTGTTCCTATCACAAAAATTAATATCTACTATCATTACTACGCTTTTATTATCATCTCTTCGCCGAACTAGTGCATCTATACAAATTACCATTGGAGGACACAAGAGACTTTTTGTTATTTGGTTGCAGAGTTGTTTGAGAGAGACCATCTTCATCCTACGCCTCACACGGATTGATAAATCTTAGGTCATCCACTTGAGGGAAAATTGCTACTGTCCTACAAAACTCTGCGCTTGGAGGCCCAACACAAGTCTACAAGAACAAGTTGCGTATTAGACATCAAGCTCTTTTCTGGCACCATTGCCGGGGAGGTTAGGGAAGCGGCATTCACATCCCGTCAGTGAAGCTCTTTTCTGGCGCAGTTGCCGGGGAGGTGATTGCTTGAAGGTATATCTTTAGATCTTGCAATCGAATCTTTTAGTTTCTTGTTTTATCACTAGTTTGGTTCGTAAAACAAAACTACAAAAATGGAATTGCAGTTGCATCATATTATTCATCTTTATAATGTCTTCCGTGAAAATGATGGAAAGGAAAATTGTGCTCAATTGATAGAAGAAGAATTCTATAAATTTTTTGACAAAGCATCTCTGAATGATGAGCAAGATTGGAATTTTGCTAGTATAAATTCTTTGAATATCCATGATTCTAGTGATATGCAATGCCATAAGCTTGGGGATGCTATGTTTGATGAAGATGATATTTTTATTCCCACAACTTTTGATGTGCAAATTTGTTATAATGGTAGCATGCCTCCTATTTATGATGATTACAATGATGAATGTGGGTTTGGAAGAGTGTCAACTCTAGGTAATGATCCCACTATTTTTGAGGGTGTTGAATATTTTCATAATATTGATCAAAGTGGATTTGGAGAGGTCATGACTTTATTTAGTGATGAATCCACTATTTTGGAAGAGGTTTCAATTGACTATGAGAACAAAGTTGCTATCTATGATGATTATGGTGATGACATGTATGCTATAAAGAATAATGATAACCATGAAACTTGTCATCGTGATTTTAATTTTCAATCACATGATAGTTATTTTGTTGACTTTGCTCCTACTACTATTCATGAGAATAAATTTGCTTATGTGGAGAATAATAAAATTTCTATGCTTGTGGATCATGAAAAGAATGTGATAGTTATATTGTTGAATTCATTCATGATGCTACTGAAAATTATTATGAGATAGGAACATATGCTTGTAGGCTTCTCACTAATATCAAGTTTCCTCTCTTTATGTTGAAAGTTTCAAAGTTGCACTTGTTTTGCCTTCCTATGCTAGTTGATTCTTGTTCCTATAAGTTGTTTGCTCACAAAATCCCTATGCATAGGAAGTGGGTTAGACTTAAATGTGCTAGTCATATGCTTCATGATGCTCTCTTTGTGTTTCAATTCTTATCTTCTATGTGAGCATCATTCAACTCATCATGCCTAGCTAAAAGGCATTAAAGAAAGCGCTTGTTGGGAGACAACCCAACACTTTTACTTACTGTTTTTGTGTGTTCACATGATTAGGCTACTATAGTAATTGAAGGACATATGCCCTAGAGGCAATAATAAAATTATTATTTATTTCCTTATTTCATGATAAATGTTTATTATTCATGCTAGAATTGTATTAACCGGAAACATAATACATGTGTGAATACATAGACAAACATAGTGTCACTAGTATGCCTCTACTTGACTAGCTTGTTAATCAAAGATGGTTAAGTTTCCTAACCATAGACATGAGTTGCCATTTGATTAATGGGATCACATCATTAGGAGAATGATGTGATTGACTTGACCCATTCCGTTAGCTTAGCACTTGATCGTTTAGTATGTTGCTATTGCTTTCTTCATGACTTATACATGTTCCTATGACTATGACATTATGTAACTCCCGCTTACCGGAGGAACACTTTGTGTGCTACCAAACGTCACAACGTAACTGGGTGATTATAAAGGTGCTCTACAGGTGTCTCCGAAGGTACTTGTTGAGTTGGCATATTTCGAGATTAGGATTTGTCACTCTGACTGCCAGAGAGGTATCTCTGGGCCCTCTCGGTAATGCACATCACTATAAGCCTTGCAAGCAATGTGACTAATGAGTTAGTTGCAGGATGATGCATTACATAACGAGTAAAGAGACTTGCCGGTAACGAGATTGAACTAGGTATTGAGATACCGAGGATCCAATCTCGGGCAAGTAACATACCGATGACAAAGGGAACAATGTATGTTGTTATGCGGTTTGACCGATAAAGATCTTCGTAGAATATGTAGGAGCCAATATGAGCATCTAGATTCTGCTATTGGTTATTGACCGGAGATGTGTCTTGGTCATGTCTACATAGTTCTCGAACCCATAGGGTCCGCACGCTTAAAGTTCGGTGACGATTTATATTTTGAGTTATGTGTTTTGATGTACCGAAGGTAGTTCAGAGTCCCGGATGAGATCGGGGACATGACGAGAAGTCTCGAAATGGTTGAGACATAAAGATCGATATATTGGACGACTATATTCGGACATCAAAAAGGTTCCGAGTGATTCGGGTATTTTTCGGAGTTACGGTGGAGTTACGGGAATACGTGAGTACATATGGGCCTTAGTGGGCTTTAGGGGAAAAAGAGGAGAATGAGGGCTGGCCGCACGCCCCCCGTGGGCCTAGTCCGAATTGGACTAGGGGAGGGGCTGCGTCCCCTCTTTCCTTCTCTTCCCCCTCTCCTTCCTTCCCCCTCCTAGTGGGACTAGGAAAAGGGGAGTCCTACTCCCACTAGGAGGAGGACTCCTCCTCCTGGTGCGCCCTACAGGGCCGGCCGGCCTCCCCCTTGCTCCTTTATATACGGGGGCAGGGGGGCACCTCTAGATACACAAGTTGAACTGTTGATCTCTCCCAGCCGTGTGCAGTGCCCCACTCCACCATATTCCACCTCGGTCATATCGTAGCGGTGCTTAGGCGAAGCCCTGCATCGGTAGCAACATCATCACCGTCATCACGCCATCGTGCTGACGGAACTCTCCCATGAAGCTCTGCTGGATCAGAGTTTGTGGGACGTCATCGAGCTGAACGTTTGCTGAACTCGGAGGTGCCGTACATTCGGTACTTGGATCATTCAGATCGTGAAGACGTACGATTACATCAACCGCGTTGTGCTAACGCTTCCGCTTTCGGTCTACGAGGGTATGTAGACAACACTCTCCCCTCTCGTTGCTATGCATCACCATGATCTTGCGTGTGCATAGGATTTTTTTTGAAATTACTACGTTCCCCAACAGTAATCATGTTTTATTGCTTTTATTTCAATAAAGTGCCAAGTAAAGCCTTTGGGATAGTGTGGATGATAGTTGACTTGAATCTGTGCAAAAACAGAAACTTTTGCACTCAGTCCAGGAATATTTGAAATTTACTGGAATGTGCTTTTGATCTGAATTTTTTAAAGGTGATAGATATAAAAATTATCTACGTTTTCCTATTTTTTCAGAATTTTTGGAGTTAAGAAAGTATGGTTGGAGTACAGATTACTTCAGACTGTTCTGTCTTTGACAGATTCTGTTTTCAATGCATAGTTTGCTTGTTTTCTAGTTTCTATGGCTTATGTTGCTCAATATAAATTGTGGAAATGATATATTACAGTAGGAATTTAGTGGAAACAATTATGAATCTTGTCTATGACAATACCAAAGTGAATGGTTTGCTCTTTATCATACTAACCTATCGCATGAAGTTCCGTTAAGTTCTGTGTGATTGAAGTTTTCAAGTTTTGGGTGAGATATCGATATGAGGAGAATAAGAAGTGACAAGACCATAAGCTTGGGGATTCCCAAGGCACCCCAAGTGAATATTCAAGGAAGATCCAAGCAAATAAGCTTGGGGATGCCCTGGAAGGCATCCCCTCTTTTGTCTCCAACATTATCGGTAACCTCACTTGGAGCTATATTTTCATTCGTCGCATGATATAAGTTTTACTTGGAGTGTCATTTTCTTCTGTTAGTATTTGCTTGATGTTATTTATAATAATGTTTTGCATCTTTCATTTCAATAAAAATGTCAAGGATAGCCTTTACCATGCTTATTTTGCGAGTCTACTTGTGGCTGTTCAAAAACAGAAATTTTTTGCTGTTGCAAAAATTCTCTAGAAAATTAGGAATGTGATAAAATGTTGAAACTTTTTGCATAGTAAGTTATACCAAATTTTCTACAATGTGGTAATTTTTTAGAATTTTTGGAGTTAGGGAAATATGATGAATATTGCACTCTTTACAGACTGTTCTGTTTAGACAGATTGCTGTTATGTTTGCATATGTTTGCTTATTTAATGATTCTATTTGAGAATATGAGTATTAAATATGGATATGAATTTAGTATGCAATGTTGAATAATAATTTTAGTGATTTGCTACAGTAGAGAATGATAAGGTTTTTGCATTGATTTATACTAACTTATCTCACGAGTTCTTGTTGAGTTTTGTGTGGATGAAGTTTTTAAGATTTAGGGGAACCGTGATATAAAAGGAATTAAGGAGAGACAAAAGCTCAAGATTGGGGATGCCCAAGGCATCCCAAGATAATATTCCAAGAAAGTCTCAAGCATCTAAGCTTGGGGATGCCCCGGTAGGCATCCCACCTTTCTTCATCAACAATTATCTGTTAGCCTCGGTTGGGGCTAATTTCTTCTTCTTCACATGATGTGTGCCATTCTTAGAATTTCATTTTATTTTGTTTTGCTTGCTGTTTTAATAAAATACTTAGATCTGAAAGTTTTAAATAAGAGAGAGTCCTCAAAATAGCTACCCATCTACATAACTACTCGCTTGATCTTCACTTATATCTTTTTGGAGTAGCTTGTCATTTACTCTTGTGCTTCACTTATATCCTATGTGTAAATTGTTGAATGAATTGAATATCATGAAGTTGAAATTGTATGCTCATATCATGCCTAGTGGTAGATTCACATTGGGTTTAGAAAGTTAAATCTTTTTAAGCTTGACAATCACAATATTGGTCATACAAGCAATTCATGAATGATTAGTAGAAGGAAGAGAACTTTCACATGCAAATACACTTTCCTGGAAATCTTTTGTGATTGTGAGCCCCCATCAAAACATTGTATGTCAAAATTGTTGATGTTGGACAAGGAAGACAACATAATGATTTATGTTTGTTCATATTCACATAGAAGTTATATTGTCATAGATCCTTCAACATGTTGTCCTTGCCCCTATCTTTGCTAGCCAAAAATTCTGCACCAAGTAGAGATACTACTTGTGCATCCAAAAACCCTTAAACCCAAATCTTGTTTTGAGAGGCCACCATACCTATGGATTGAGCAAGATCCTTCAAGTAAGTTGTCATCTGTGTAATAAGGCAATAAAAATTGCTTCTAAAAGTGTTAGATCATTTAGTGTAAGAGAAAATTGAGCGTTGTACGAACTTGTGATGGCGAAGAATAAAAGCGACAAACTGCATAATAAAGGTTTCTATCACAAGGGGCAATATAACATGGCGTTGTTTTGCACTAAGGGGTTGAGCATACAAACAAATAAGCACATGGCAACCTCTGCTTCCCTCTGCGAAGGGCCTATCTTTTACTTTTCAGTGTTTACTTTTATGCAAGAGTCAAAGTTTTTCTCTCTATTCCGTTTTATTTTTCTCTTTTGGCAAGCATCATGTGGTGAGGAAAGATCTAGGCACATATATCCAGTTGGATATGGGTAGCATGAGTTATTATTGTTGACATCACCCTTGAGGTGAATATGTTTGGAGGCGAAATTATAAGCCCCTATCTTTCTAAGTGTCCGGTTGAAACATTTTTCTCATGTGTATGCGGTGAGTGTTAGCAATCATAGAAGACTATATGATGATTGAGTATGTGGAGCTCTTACTTAGACTTTGTTGAATAAGTTGAATTGCAATTGCTTGGTTACTGAGAACATAGGTTGTTGAGTTTCAAGAGAATTCATTGTTTGAACCTTTACATGTGGATTGGTTGCTACTTTAACATTAGAGGTTTTATAAGAAAGAATTGCTGTAATGATGCTAGGAAAAGTGATTGAAATTATCATTGATAGAACTTATGCACTTGCTAGCAATCACACTTCATTAATTATTTCTTTTATCGTTTATCTACTCGAGGACGAGTAGGAATTAAGCTTGGGGATGCTGATACGTCTCCAACGTATCTATAATTTATGAAGTATTCATGCCATGTTTACAATAGTTCATGGAACTAACCCGGACTGACGCTGTTTTCAGCAGAACTACAACTGTGTTGTTTTTTGTGCAGAAATGAAAGTTCTCCAAATGAGCTGAAACTTTTTGATGATTTTTTTGGAACAAAAGAGACCCCCGAAGCTTCGTGGAAGGACCAGAATGTGAAGGAGTAGGGCACAAGACACTAGAACACGCCTGGGACCTTGTCCGTGCCCCGGTGGGTTGTGCTCACCTCAAGGCCCATCTTCGCGTGAAACCAACGCCAAAAAATCCTATAAATAGAGAAACTATTAGAAATAACCCTAGATCATAAGTTCCGCCGCCGCAAACCTCAATAGCCACGAAAAACCAATCTAGACCCCGTTTTGGCACTCCGCCGGAGGGGGAAATCATCACCGGTGGCCATCTTCATCATCCGTCGGCCACCATGATGAGGAGGGAGTAGTCCACCCTCAGGGCTGAGGGTTTGTACTAGTAGCTATGTGTTTAATCTCTCTCTCTCTCTCTCTCTCGTGTTCTTGAGATGCCATGATCTTGATGTATCGCGGGCTTTGTTAATATAGTCGGATCATATGGTGTTTTCCCCTCTCTATCTTGTTGTGAATTGAGTTTTCCCTTTGAGATTTCGTTTTATCGGATCGAATACTTTTATGGATTTGAGAACACTTGATATATGTCTTGCTATGAATACCCGTGGTGACAATGGGGTATCATATTGATTCACTTGATATGTGTTTTGGCACTCAATCCCGGAATCCCGAGGTGACATTGGGGTAATCTATGCATAGGGGTTGATGCACGTTCTCGCCTTTGTTTTTCTGGTATAAATCTTGGGACATTCTTTGAGGTTCTTTCTGTTGGATTGAGTATTATGAATCTGAAATTGTTTCATGCATATCGTATAATAAACTCACGGATACTCGCGGTGACATTGGTGTATCTAGGTTACATTAGAGTTGGTTGATGTGCATCATATGATGTTATTTTAGTACAAACTCTTGGATAGATCAAACAGAAAGGATAGCTTTGTGTTATTCTAGTATGAACTCTTTAATAGATCAAACGAAAAGAATAGCTTTGAGGTGGTTTCATACCCTACAAACAATTTCTTCTTATGTTCTCCCCTAGATAAGAACTTTGGAGTGATTCTTCATCGCACGTTGAGGGATGGCTATATGATCCAATTATATTAGCATTGTTGAGAGATTGCACTAGCGATAATACAGACCGTAGGCCTCATTTTCAAGCATTGTAATACCGTTTGTGCTCACTTTTATCAATTGCTACCTTGTTGTTTTTTTATTGTTACTATCACAAAAATCAATATCTACTATCATTACTACGATTTTATTATCATCTCTTCGACAAACTAGTGCACCTATACAAATTACAATTGTATTTGGTGTGTTGGGGACAAAGAGACTTTTTGTTATTTGGTTGCAGGGTTGTTTGAGAGAGACCATCTTCATCCTATGCCTCCCACGGATTGATAAACCCTAGGTCATCCACTTGAGGGAAAATTGCTACTGTCCTACAAAACTCTGCGCTTGGAGGCCCAACACAAGTCTACAAGAACAAGTTGCGTAGTAGACATCATTAACCTATAGCCCAGTGGGAGTTTCTGTTTTTTCCCTTGTTTTTGAGTTTCGCAGAAAAGGAATATCAAATGGGGTCCAAACGGAATAACACTTTACGATGATTTTTCTTGGACTAGAAGACACCCAGAGGACTTGGAGTCCAAGCCAGAAGACACATGAGGCAGCGGCAAGGGTGGAGGGCATGCCCTAGGGGGGGGGGGGCGCCCTGCCTCGTGGCGCCCTCGGGAGTCCACCAACCTACCTCTTTGTCCTATATATTCACATATATTCCAGAACCCTCAGAGTGAGCCATGAAAATACTTTTCCGCCGCCGCAACCTTCTGTTCTTGTGAGATCCCATCTTGGGGCCTTTTCCGGCATCCTGCCGGAGGGGGATTCGATCACGGAGGGAATCTACATCAACCCTATTGCCCTTCCGATGAAGTGCGAGTAGTTTACATCAGACCTACGGGTCCATAGCTAGTAGCTAGATGGCTTGTTCTCTCTCTTTGATTCTCAATATCATGTTCTCCTCGATGTTCTTGGAGATCTATCCGATGTAATCTTCTTTTATGGTGTGTTTGTCGAGATCCGATGAATTGTGGATTTATGATCAACTTATCTATGAATATTATTTGAATCTTCTCCGAATTCTTATATGCATGATTTGATATCTTTGTATTTCTCTTCGAATTACCGGTTTGGTTTGGCCAACTAGATTGGTTTTTCTTGCAATGGGAGAGGTGCTTAGCTTTGGGTTCAATCTTGCGTGATTTCACCCAGTGACAAAGTAGGGGTAGCAAGAAACATATTGAATTGTTGCCATCGAGGACAAAAAGATGGGGTTTTCATCATATTGCTTGAGTTAATTCCTCTATATCAAGTCATCTTACTTAAGGCGTTACTCTGTTCTTTATGAACTTAATACTCTAGATGCATGCTGGATAGCGGTCGATGTGTGGAGTTATAGTAGTAGATGCAGGCAGGAGTTGGTCTACTTGACACGGACATGATGCCTATATGAATAATCATTGCCTTGGATATCGTCATAACTTTGCACTTTTCTATCAATTGCTTGGCAGTAATTTGTTCACCCACCATACTATTTGCCTTCAAGAGAGAAGCCTCTAGTGAAACCTATGGCCCCCGGGTCTATTTTCCATCATATTTGTTTCCGAGATACTATTTTGCAATCTTATATTTTCAGATCTATAAATCAAAAAACCCTAAAATATTTAGTTATCTTTTATTTAGTTTTATCTATCTCTATCAGATCTTGCCTTTGCAAGTGACCATGAAGGGATTGAAAACCCCTTTATCGCGTTGGGTGCAAGTGTTTGATTGTTTGTGTAGGTGCATCTATTGGGGACTTGTGTGTTTCTTCTACTAGATTGATACCTTGGTTCTTAACTGAGGGAAATACTTATCTCTACTATTCTACATCACCCTTTCCCCTTCAAGGAAAATACCAACACAAGCTCAAGAAGTAGCAGGAAGAATTTCTGGCGCCGTTGCTGGGGAAATCTACGTCAAGCCTACCAAGTACCCATCATAAACTCTCATCTCGTGCATAAATTATTTGCCATTTGCCTGTTGTTTTCCTCCCCCCACTTCTAAAATGATTTTCAGAAAAACACAAAAATATTTGCCTTTTTATTCGCCCTTCTTTCCATTTGCCTTTTCGTTTGCCCTTATGACTTACTTGGTTTGTTTGCGTGTTTGCTTGGCATAATTGTGTATTTATTGAAATCAGTAAGCAAAGAGTTTATGGATCCTCATCCACTTGCCAATATTTTTAAGAGATCCAATTATGAAGAACCTATTGCTAGTGAAATGAGTGCACTAGATTATCTTTATGAAGTTTTGCTTGAAATTCGTGAATCTGAAAATTGTGATGAAGTGTTAAACGAAGAAATTTATGAAGTGATTCACTATAGCTCCTTGAATGAAATGCATGATTGCAATGATGTTATTATAAATTCTATTAATATCAGTTGTGCTAATAATATGCAAAACCCTAGGCTCGGGGATGCTAGTTTTGCTATGTCCACTACTTATTGCAATGATCATGATTGGGGTGATGCTTCCTATGATCTTGAAAATTAATTTAAGCCTCACAATGTATATGTTTGCAATAATATCAAAAGTGGGTTTGGAAGAGTTTCAACTCTAGGTAATAGTGATCCCACTACTTTGGAGAATGATCAATCTTATGAATTTTTTGATAAAAGTGGGTTTGGATAGGTCATGACTTTACTTAATGTCAATCCCACTATTTTGGAAGAGTGTCAACTTCGCATGCATGTGGATCGTGTTGAGAATATGTTATGTGATAGCTATATTATTGAATTTGCTTATGAGCCTACATGTAGTTATTATGAGAGAGGAAAATATGGTTGTAGAAATTTTCATGTTACTAAATTACCTCTTGTTATGTTGAGATTGCTATTCTTTCTTCTTCCTTGCAGATGCTAGTTTTTGCTTGCCTTGATAATTTGTTTGCTTATAAAATTCCTATGCATAGGAATTATGTTAGACTTAGATGTGTTTGTCGCATGTTTTATGATGCTCTCTTTGTGCTTCAATTCTTGTCTTTTGTGTGAGCATCATTGAAATCTCAATGCCTAGCTAAGGGCGTTAAACAATAGCGCTTGTTGGGAGGCAACCCAATTTTATTTTTGTTCTGCTTTTTGTTTATGTTTTTTTGAATAATTTTATCATCTAGCCTCTGGTTATATGTGTGTTGGTGTTTTAATTAGTGTTTGTGCCAAGTAAGACCTTTGGGATGGCTTACGGAGATAGTTGATTTGATCTTGCTGAAAAACAGAAACTTTTGCGCCCAGTAAAACAATTTTCATAGTTCACAGAAGCGTGCTTTTGATCTGAATTTTTTATACAAGATTGATAAGAAAATTGCCCAGGTTTTCCTAGTTTTTCAGAATTTTTGGAGATACAGAAGTATTCGAAGTTTCCTGATTACTACAGACTGTTCTGTTTTTGACTGATTCTGTTTTCTTTGTGTTGTTTGCTTATTTTGATGAATCTATGGGCAATATAAGTTGGGAAACATAGCATGCAATTTTAAAAAAAATCCTACTCTCACACAAGATCTATCTAGGAGATGCATAGCAAGGAGAGGGGGAGAGTGTGTCTACATACCCTCGTAGACCGAAAGCGGAAGTGTTTGACAACGCGGTTGATGTAGTCGAACTTCTTCTTGTTCCGACAAATCAAGCACTGAACGTACGACACCTCCGAGTTCTGCACATGTTTAGCTCGATGACGCCCCTCGAACTCTTGATCCAACAAAGTGTCAAGGAAGTAGATGAGTTCCGTCAGCACGACGGCGTGGTGACGGTGATGGTGAAGTGATTCGCGTAGGGCTTTGCCTAAGCACTACGAGAATATGATCGAGGGTGTAATCTATGGAGGGAGGCGCCGCACATGGCAAACTAATGTTGGTGTGTGTTCTAGGCACCCCCCCTTCATATATATAGGTGGGAGGGAGAGGGAGTAGCCAAATAACATTTATTTAGGTTCAACACTAATCCCGAAAGTATAGGGAGTGTGCGATGATGATCATATCAATCTTGGAACCACTTCCAACACACATCATCACTTCACCCTCAACTAGTCTCCATATATTCTTCAACTCCTGTTTCGAGTTACTAATCTTAGCAATGGAACATGCATCAATACCCAGGGGCTACTACAAACACTAGTATGGTACACATCAATAACATGTATATCAAATATACGCTTGTTCACTTTGCCATCCTTCTTATCCGCCAAATATGTGGGGTAGTTCCGCTTCCAGTGACCATTTCCTTTGCAGTAGAAGCACTCAGTTTCAGGCTTAGGTCCAGCTTTGGGCTTCTTCTTGGGAGTGACAACTTGCTTGCCATTCTTCTTGAAGTTCCCTTTCTTTCCCTTTCTTTCCCTTGCCCTTTTTCTTGAAACTAGTGGTCTTGTTAACCATCAACACGTGATGCTCTTTCTTGATTTCTAACTTCGCCGATTTCAGCATTGCGAAAAGCTCGGGAATTGTTTTTGTCATCCCTTGCATATTATGGTTCATCACGAAGTTCTAGTAGCTTGGTGATAGTGACTAGAGAACTCTGTCAATCACTATCTTACCTGGAAGATTAACTCCCACTTGATTCAAGCGATTGTAGTACCCAGACATTCTAAGCACATGCTCACTGGCTGAGCTATTCTCCTCCATCTTGTAGGCAAAGTACTTGTCAGAGGTCTCATACCTCTCGACATGGGCATGAGTCTTAAATACCAATTTCAGCTCTTGGAACATCTCATATGCTCTGTGGCGTCCAGAACATCTTTGAATCCCTGATTCTAAGCCGTAAAGCATGGCGCACTAAACTATCAAGTAGTCATCATATCGAGCTTGCCAAACGTTCATAATGTCTGCATCTGCTCCTGCAATAGGTCTGTCACCTAGTGGTGCATCAAGGACATAATTCTTCAGTGCAGCAATGAGGATAATCCTCAGATCTCGGACCCAGTATGCATCATTGCTACTATCATCTTTCAACTTAGTTTTCTCTAGGAACATATCAAAAAACATAGGGGAGATACAACGTGAGCTATTGATCTACAACATAATTTGAAAATACTATCAGGACTAAGTTCATGATAAATTAAGTTCAATTAATCAAATTATTTAATAACTCCCACTTAGATAGACATCCCTCAAGTTATCTAAATGATACATGATCCAAATCAACTAAACCATGTCCGATCATCACATGAGATGGAGTAGTCATCAATGGTGAACGTCTCTATGTTGATCATATCTACTATATGATTCACATTCGACCTTTCAGTCTACAGTGTTCCGAGGCCATGTCTGTACGTGCTTGGCTCGTCAAGTTTAACCCGAGTATTCCGCATGTGTAAAACTATCTTGCACCTGTTGTATGTGAACGTAGAGCCTATCACACCCGATCATCACGTGGTGTCTTACCACGAAGAACTGTCGCAACGGTGCATACTTAGGGAGAACACTTATACCTTGAAATCTAGTTAAGGGATCATCTTATAATGCTACCGCCGTACTAACCAAAATAAGATGCATAAAGATAAACATCACATGCAATCAAAATATGTGACATGATATGGCCATCATCATCTTGTGCTTTTGATCTCCATCTCCAAAGCATCGTCATGATCTCCATTGTCACTGGCTTGACACCTTGATCTCCATCGTAGCGTCGTGGTCGTCTCGCCAACTATTGCTTCTACAACTATCGCTAACGCATAGTGATAAAGTAAAGCAATTACATGCCGTTTGCATTTCATACAATAAAGAGACAACCATAAGGCTCCTTCCGGTTGCCGATAACTTTTACAAAACATGATCATCTCATACAATAACATATATCATATCATGTCTTGATTCATATCACATCACAACATGCCCTGCAAAAACAAGTTAGGCATCCTCTACTTTGTTGTTGCAAGTTTTACATGGCTGCACGGGCTTCTAGCAAGAACCGTTCTTATCTACGGCACAAAACCACAATAGTGATTTATCAAGTTTGTTGTTTTAACCTTGAACAAGGACCGACTGCAGTCAAATTCAATTCAACTAAACTAGGAGAAACAGACACCCGCCAGCCACCTTTATGCAAAACTAGTTGCATGTCTGATGGTGGAACCGGTCTCATGATCATGGTCATGTAAGGTTGGTCCCGGTCGCTTCATCCAACAATACTGCCAAATCAAAATAAGACATTGGTGGTAACCAGTATGGCGATCACCGCTGAGGGAGTCCTGGACTAGGGGGTGTCCGGATAGCCGGACTATCATCATCGGCCGGACTCCAAGACTATGAAGATACAAGATTGAAGACTTCGTCCCATGTCCGGATGGGACTTTCCTTGGCGTGGAAGGCAAGCTTGGCGATCGGATATGTAGATCTCCTACCATTGTAACCGACTGTAACCCTAGCCCTCTCCGGTGTCTATATAAACCGGAGGGTTTTAGTCCGTGGGGCGAACAACCATTACAACAATCATACCATAGGCTAGCTTCTAGGGTTTAGCCTCCTTGATCTCGTGGTAGATCCACTCTTGTACTACCCATATCATCAATATCAATCAAGCGAGAGTAGGGTTTACCTCCATCGAGAGGGCCCGAACACAGGTAAAAACATCGTGTCCCTTGTCTCCTGTTACCATCCGCCTAGACGCACAGTTCGGGACCCCTACCGAGATCCGCCGGTTTTGACACCGACATTGGTGCTTTCATTGAGAGTTCCTCTGTGCCGTCACCGATAGGAAGGATGCCTCTTCCCGTCTTTAAAGACGGAACCATCACCAAAGGAGCTTTGGCCGCCGGCCAAACTATCCGGCTAGGTGGTTTTCTTATGACCGCCTGTTCGGCCACCGCTTCAACGACGACCTCTCGGGTCATCAAAAGCAATCTTCACGTCAACTCGGAGTTCGCCGAGCAGCTGGATCCAATAGAGCTCTCGTCCGTAAACGAGCTCTTGGATCGCATTGCCGCCCTAGGAGTCGCTACAGACTACAATCAGATTGGGCTTAAAACCGATCTGAGAGAGATTAACTCTCCCCAGGTTACCCACCACGTTGCGGTGGTAGAGGAACAACGCGGCGACTCTTCTCCTGCATTGAAAACTAGTCATGTCCGGACTCCCGAACCCTCCATGCCGGATTCCCGCGGAGGGACGGACTTTGATCAAGCACTGAACCTAAAGTCAGGCATCGGACCAGACTCGTTGGACAACGTCCAGCAATCCAAGCTTCCAAATTCGGAAACTTTTCGGCCCTTGAGCCCTGTTCAGCAGCGGATATCACGCTATATTAGGACGGGAAGCATTCACAATTTTTCAAGCCATACCCCATTACGGGTACAGAAAGCTTAAGATGCCCGGGCCCGGCGAAATATTCACTCTTGTTAGTGATCCGGACACAGCACTCCGCGCCGAAAACAAGACAGCCGCATTAGCTCTGGAGGCACTATCCGAAGCCCTAGCTGCAGAGGAACTCACTGCGCTGCGCTCTACGGTGAATAGGGATGATGTGATACTCGATAAGAGATCCAAGTCCACCTCCTTTAAACCAGTGGATGAAATAGTCAAATTCCAGGTCCATCCAACGGACCCAACAAAGACGGCCTCCATCGGGGCACAGTTGAACCCTGATGTAGACACCGCACTACGAGAATTCCTTCGGGAAAATTGGGATATCTTTGCCTGGCACCCTTCAGATATGCCAGGAATCCCACGCATATTGGCAGAACACCGCCTAAACATCCTAAAAGGATTCAAGCCAATCAAACAGGCTCTTCTGCGATTTTCCGAACCCAAAAGACAGGCAATGGGAGAAGAGCTAGCCAAACTACTCGAAGCCTGATTCATCAGAGACATCAAACATCCGGACTGGCTAGCAAACCTGGTAATGGTACCAAAGAAGGATAAATCCTGGCGCCTATGCGTCGATTTTAAAGACCTCAACAAGGCCTGCCCAAAGGATCCCTTCCCCCTTCCCCGCATCGACCAAATAATCGATGATACTGTAGGGCACGATTCATTGTGCTTCCTTCACGCATACTCCGGTTACCATCAAATTAAGATGGCAGAGGCGGACCAAGCCGCAACGGCATTCATTACTCCATATGGACCATTCTGCTTCAACACGATGCCCTTCGAACTCAAAAACGCCGGCGCAACATATCAGCGCATGATTCAGACATGTCTGGCTACCCAGATCGGATAACAGTAGAGGCATACGTAGACGACGTAGTCGTCAAAACCAAACACGTCGAAACTCTAGTAGACGATTTGAGGCTCACATTCAACAACCTCCGAGCATATGACATCAAGCTGAATCCGGAAAAATGTGTTTTCGGCGTGCCAGCCGGAAAGCTCCTGGGCTTCATCGTATCCAGTAGAGGAATTGAAGCAAACCCAGCCAAGATCCGAGCTCTGTCATAGCTGGATATTCCAAAAGACCAACAAATACAAAAATTGACTGGATGCATGGCGGCTCTAAGCCGCTTCATCTCCCGTTTGGGAGAAAAGGCATTGCCCCTCTATCGCCTCCTCAGGCGCACCGAACACTTTGAGTGGACGGATGTTGCCACTGCCGGACTTGAAGAAATAAAAGCCATATTGGCAACAAATCCGGTCCTGGCTGCGCCTAACCTGGGCGAACCAATGTTGCTATATATCGCGGCAACACATCAAGTTGCAAGCGCGGTGCTCGTCATCGAACGAGAAACAGAAGGGCATAAATTCCCTCTTCAAAAACCAGTGTACTACGTATCCACTGTCTTAACTCCCTGCAAGTCCCGTTACCCGCACTATCAAAAGATAGCGTACGCGGTGTTCATCGCATCCCGGAAGCTCCGACACTACTTTCAAGAGTGTTCGATAACAGTGGCCTCCGAAGTGCCCCTCAACGACATCATAAACAACCGCAACGCGACGGGCAGGATTGCAAAATGGGCCATTGAGCTCTCACCATTCGATATAACTTACAAACCTCGGCGAGCTATAAAGTCACAAGTCTTGGCTGACTTTGTCACTGAATGGACTAAAGCCGAACTCCCTAAAGAGTACGGTGCATACTCCAATTGGATTATGCATTTCGACGGCTCCAAAATGCTGGCCGGCTTGGGGGCTGGCGTCGTATTGACGTCCCCAACCGGGGATACAGTCCAATACGTACTTCAGATAATGATGCAGAGCATCCTACGGACATCACCATGTCAAGAGCCCATTTGGCAAGTGACACGTGCGACATCTACTTCACACACACAAAGGTGAATCATCTCCTTTACATGTGCTCACTTGACCCCTTCGAGGGTGGCATACTACTTGACACTTCTCCTGTGTGCATGCATAGGTATTGTCGGAACTTCACGGACGACGAGGAGGAGTGCAAGCGCCAAGGAACGACTACACCATCCGCGAGGGAAGCATGGAAGAGAAGACGGAAGAAAGGAGAAGAAGACGGAGCAGCGGCTGAAGCTAGCACGGACATCCAGACCGCCGTCCGGATCATCCGGACCCAGCCGGATCATCCGGGTCCCCTCCAGATCATTCGGATAACCGCGCTGAGGATACCCGAAGGTTTCTCCTGAAGCCGGATCATCCGGGCCACCACCCGGATCATCCGGACGACGGCCGGATCATCCGGACCCCCATCCGGATCATCCGGGCCTTGCCTACGTGCAACGCTTCGGGCCGAGGCCCATGTACCCATTCGCCCCCTCACTTACCCCTTCGCCCACTAGACTATAAATAGACCTCCTCCACCTCCTTTCTAGGGTTAGCAAATATGATAGCTCATTCTTAGGTGAGCTTTGCTCCTACCTCTACTCTTGAGAGAGAGACTACCACTCCCATGGAGTTCAAGACCTCCATGTGAGAAGATCTGCGGGATATCATCAAGACCCCTTGTGGGAAGATCCATCTAGGATACCATCAAGACCTCCTCTTGGAGATGAACCTTACCTTGTATCTTTCCTTTGTTGTTCATGTACCTTGTGATCTTGTGTGTTTGATTGTCTAGTGGATGTGTGTTTTGGACTTGTTCTTGAGTGTTTCCCTTGTGATTTCTCCTGTTCTTCCCGTGTTCATCATGTTCTTGAGGATCCCACTCCAAACGTGAAAGATCGACGCTATAGGGTTCCACCCTACATCATATGGTATCATGAGCCACGTTGATCACGTTTTTGGAGCCCCTACCCCTCTTTTTCTAGCTTGATTTTGTTGATTTCGTCCTAAATCCAAAAATCCCCACCAAAAAATAGCCCCAATTTTTTTTTGTGATTTGTTGGTTTGATGATGTTTTGTTGATTTTGATCCGTGGATTTGCTTGGTTTCAAGTGGATCTAGCATTTCCCCAAGTTTCCCCACCTTCCATCCACGAAATCTCGTCAATTTTGACCCCAAAATCCCCAAATTCCGCCCAAAAATTCGTCCATGAGAGGAAATCCCGAGCAGTTTGACCTGCCCGGATCATCCGGACCTTCTCCCGGATCATCCGGACACCTCCCGGATTAGCTGGACTCTCTCCCGGACGTCCGGATAACCCACGCGCCCGAATTCCCGAACTGGAGCTGACGAACCCGGATCATCCGGATGTCCTCCCGGATCATCCGGACATAGCCCGGATGAGCTGGACCTCCTCCCGGATGTCCGGTTAACCCTGACACTGACTCGGCTGAAATTTTTTTTTGGCCGTAACTAATTCATCCGGACTCCATTTTTGACGTTCTTTAGCTCGTTTTGAAGCTATTGACATCCCCAATCCCACAAAAATACCACCAACATCATTTGACTCCATCATAATTTCTGAAATTTGGCAAGTTTGCCTAGGCCCTCCACCATATCATCCGCATTACCACCACCGATTTCCGCAACCTAACCCATTTTGTTCCCCATTGCATATGTGGTTGTTTGAGTTGTGACTAGAGTCTCCTAAGGTGTTTCGGCTACTTAGGGACAATTGCTTCTTCATCAACCACCACCACCACTTCCGCATAGACGTGCCCACCATACATTTCCACCCCAAGTTAACCCAATTTTGTTTGAGTTGTGGCTTGTGTCTCCTAAGGTGTTTCGGCTACTTAGGGACGGCAAATTCAACTCCGACTCATGTATAGCCCATCATTCCACTTCCGCATTGCCTAGTGCAACACCACCACCGCTTTCCGCTACCACCATTTGACATTTGTCATTTGAGATTTTGAGTTTGCGGTTTTCCGTTTCCTAAAGTGTTTCGGCTACTTAGGGACGAGTCTCCATCATCTTGGTATCTACACCAAGAACACCGCCACTCATCATCACAAAGGACGGTAACCTTGACGACACCATTGTATATTCCCTTGCAATTGCATTGTTAACCTCTAGCCCATTTTGCGTTACTTGCCTATCGAGACTAGCCATTTGAGTATTGCCGGCAACGTGACTTGTGCACATTAGTGGTCTACACCATCCATTGCATACATACCATATCATCTTGGTATCATATCATCCATTGTGCCTCAAGTTTGTTCCCGCATATACACAATTGCTATCTTGGTTTGTGCATTGTGCAAAAGTGGCCATAAAAAAAAGACAGAATAAAGCATTTAAGCAAAAGAAAGAGAGCAAAGAGCTTGTAAGCAATAGCCATAGCATCACAATATATCATACGGTATCATATTTGATCATCTTGGATCATTGTATGAGAAACACCGGGAACCATACATATATAGCATACTTGGGATAGAAAGTTTATCCATTTTGCATCTTATAGGTTGTGCACAAGTGTCGTATCCGCCTATTGAGCAATCGTGCTAGCGTCTCTCTTGAGTTGTGCAACACGAGCGTTTTCCGTGGATTCCACATTTTGTGCTCATTCCTTGGTTGCACGACCCCATTTATCTATCCGTGTGTGTGTTTCCGTGAGCCACATATTGCTATTGGTCTACTTGTTTCGCTTGCGAATTTGTGAATCTCTTTCAACATTATTGACTCTTGCTAACATTTTTTTGCATCAAATTTTTGTGCCACTATCCTCACCGAGCTCTACCATAAGCTTTACTTGATAGGTGTGATTGAACAAGTCCGGTACCAATTCCACTATTCTTTCATCTCACATTGAGTGACACGGGATACATCCTCAACTTTGGGAAAAGGTAACTTGGTATTGTTTATCTCATTTCCTACTCACCTCTACTCGAGTCTTGTGATGGATAGGCAAGGCATTTCATCTTCGGTCTACAACAACAACGACGAGTTTGATGCCATGAACAACAACTCCAATGCCAAGATGCAAGCTAAAATGGAGGAGATCAAAGCCCTCATCAAGTCCTACAAGTGATCTTCCTCATCTTCGAGAAGATGCTCAAGAGCACATGCTTCCGAGCTACCATCTCCGGCAAGATCACATCGGCATCGACACCATCACCAACAAGAACGTGAAGGTCAAGAGCTCTACATCAACAACCGCTCAATGACTTCACCATCTCCCTTGGCATCTTCGCCAAGCGACTTCAAGGCATCTTCGCCTACGAACATACGACATCTTCGCCAACAAGAACCCCAAGACTACGCTCAAGAGAAGCTCCCCAAGCTCAAGTCCACGACTTCCATGAGCTACTACGACCTCGACATCGACCACGCGATTCCTTTCTATGGGACTCAAGAACCCAAGGAGTACCTCGAGTGGGAGCGTTTGATGGACGACTACCTCAAGCTACATCAAGTTCGTCCCGAAGATCAAGTGAAGTGCGCCACAAGAAACTTCCACGACTACGCCTCGATATGGTGGCTCCACACACCTTCGGAGAGCTACGAGATGAGTTGGCCCAAGACGAAGAGAGCTTTACGGCGAGAGTTTGTGCCTCCAACCTACACGGAACAACTTCGACGCCAATTGGAGAACACCACCCAAGGATCCAAGTCCATCGACAAGTACTTCAAGGAGATGATGATTGCCTTGCGACAAGCCGGCGTGGACGACCCCATTTCGATGAAGTTCCACTTCATGATGGGATTGCACAACGACATCTCCAAGACCATCTTCCTCGAGAACTAAAAGTCCATCGACGACTACTACATTGGTGCTCTCAAGGCGGAACAAGAACTCATGAAGGCCAAGGCTTCTCCACCCCAAGCAAACTTCGCGGCGACCAAGCTCTACGACAAGCATGAGGCTAGTACCACAAAGATGTCCAAGCCTGACGAGCTCCAAGATGATGCTCCCAAGTTTGACTTCACCACCATCCCTCTTTGTGGCATTGATGGTGCCGAGTCTACTTCGACTCTTTTTCAAGACGGTGCGGCGACGAGTACGACTATGGAGACCCTCAAGGACCAAGCTTGGAGGCGAGCGACAAGGTGGCGAGCAAGGATGATGCTTCCATCTTTGGAGGCGAGAGTGATGATGTGCCATCTTCGGCCTTCATCTACGGCGACGGTGATGAGATGATCGAGCATGGGATTTTCCCTTCGGTCATGGAGGAGAGTGATGATGTGCCATATTTGGCCTTCATCCACGGCGACGACGACAAGATGGTTGAGCATGGGATCTTCCCTTCGACCACGGCGACGTATGATGACTTGAGTGACTTGTGCCACCATATTGAGAGTGAGAGTGACTTCACCACTAGCCCCATATATGATGAGTTGCCACAATTCCCATGTGAGGAGAGCCACAACCCCCACCACTTGAGAGAAATGAGTGACTCCACCATACGTGAGTTTGAGTGCACCTATTTTGAGGGAGTGAGTGAACCACCACATAGAGAGAGTGAGATAGTTGATAGGTCTCGTGGGGCCATTTGCATTTCTAACAACTTGACCTCTACCTCTATTGTGTCTTCTCGTTTGGTGCTAGGTCCCATTTATGATGACACGCCGATCCTCGACGACTTTGTCCTCCCTTTGGACAAGACGATGGCCATGGTGGATTATGATGCACCGCCCATATGGTTCCATCAAGATGATGATGATGACCACCATTTGGTCTTTCCCACCTCACCTACACCACTTGAGTGGAATGACAAAGGTAACATAGGTGAAGGTGATGCTCTAGTCCCACTAGTGGACATTCTTGACATTGATTGCTTGCATGATGTTGATCCACCTATTGCCATGCTTCATGCTAGTATGATTTCCCCATGCGATGATTTGCCCATTTATGATGAGTATGATGATTCTATTGTGGAGTATATTAGTTGTGATGCCATGTTACATAGGATTTCTTGTGACAAATCTTTAGGTCACATCATGTTTGATAATCCGCTTGACTTGTCATATGCTATGCACGAGATCAACCATATGTCTTATTTGCAATCTCTTCATAGTGACTATGCATATGCCATTAAAATAAACCCAATTTGCACATATGGCATAGATGACAAGCCCATGGTTATTGACATTTGTTTCTATTGTGATGATATTGATATGCTCCCTTTGCATCATTTATCTCATATGCCATGCCATGACCACCTAGCTTCGGATATGCATTGTTTTGGATGTTGTCCATTTTCTCCATATGATGTTTCTGATATTGCTCATGAGGAGGCCCCCATAGTTTCCTCATACATGTTAGGGGAATTTGCATACTTGGTGGAGATCCTTGTTGCTTTTGCCATGTTTATCGTGTGCCCCATTCTATTTATGCTTGTTGTGTTGGAAGAGTCATGATGACCCATTGCTATTCACATATGGCCTCTCGCCAATACATTCATGATATTGTACTCATATCTTGCTTTCATGCTTGTGCTATGACTTGTGAATTATTCATGCACACTATTTGCACTAATGACATGTTTGCCATGATTCCTCCTAGTATGTTGCATCTTCACACTACTAGCTTGCTTGATTTGATAGCTATGAATGCTCGCTATGTTGCATCACCCATGCTCCACTACTTGCTTTCTTGGGTTGATGACATATATGCTCATGCCTCTCACATGATATATCTTGATCATTGTCTCTTGTGTTATAAGTGCTCATCTCATGCAGTTGATGACAACCATCTATATGCTATGCACATGATTCATATTGCTTTGTGTCATATATCTCCATGTGTTGCCTCTCTCATGCTAGATGATTTGCCATGTATTGAGTGCAACAATGCTTATAGTCTTGCTCATGAGATTTCCCCCATAGCATTCTCACACATGTTTGGAGATTTTGACATATTCCTTGTGAAGCATGCTTGTATTATCTCTTTGCACCATATACCTAGTGCTGTGAATATCGCCATTGTTGCATCATATTACTCATGCACTTGTGCTTCTAATGGTTATGTGCAAGAGAAGAGAACCATCATGATGGATGATGTGTTTGTCTACCATGTGCATACGTTCTTTGTTTTGTTTTGTGCATGTGTAGGATACTTGGACTTTGTGTCGACTTCCACTTCACGTGAGTTGACCATTCGAGCTCTTGAGAGCGAGCCTCATACATTCTACCACGACTCGCTTCTACACCGTATTTGCTTCCACTTCAGCATTGTGAAGAATGCACAAGGACACACTTTCAATGTGACATCCTTCTTGAGCTTGGATATTGTGGATCATACTTCATGTGTTGCTTGCACCATTTGCACGCATCTTCGAGATATTGCTTTCTACCATGATTGCCACATTTCCATGCTTCATGACATATATACCTTGTGTGTTGCATCCAATCCTTGGACTACTTGCTACTATCATATGGTTGGTTGCACCAATATCATTTCTTCACATATGCCATGTCCCTTTGCTTGTCACATGCTTGACTTGATTGCCTCACACATGTTGAACAATTGCTCTTTCCATTGTGTTGAGTGCCATGATATCTTCACTACACCCTATGCACGTTATGCTTGGATTGTCTTGCACTTGCCCCATGTGTTTAGACATTTCACTATATTTGGTGTTGTGAATGACTCTTATGCCTACCATAGACCGTTCATTGAGCTCTTTATGCATGCTCGCTATGATCTTGAGGTAGATGCTTGTTCACTTATCACATATATTTGCATCTTGACCTCCCATTTACATGCTTATTCCCATGATGTACTTGATTGTGCTCAATTTATATGTCCAAATGTCATGACACACTTCTTTGTCAAACCATATGCTATGCTTGATGACAACACTTGTTGGGTGAATCACCTCTTGAATGCTTGGTTTTGCTCTTACGACAACCACATTTGTTTTTCCAAGTGCTTGTTATCTTTGCTACTTTTGAAGGAATTACAAGACGGTGCGACATTGGAGAGTGCCCATTTAGAGCTTCAAAATGATGAGAACTTGGTGCTCGACCACTTCTACACGGCAACGCCATCTCTTTCCCATGGTGATTTGGCTTTCGATCCGAGGTCGGATCTTTCCCAAGGGGGAGGGGATGATGCGGAGCATCCTACGGACATCACCATGTCAAGAGCCCATTTGGCAAGTGACACGTGCGACATCTACTTCACACACACAAAGGTGAATCATCTCCTTTACACGTGCTCACTTGACCCCTTCGAGGGTGGCATACTACTTGACACTTCTCCCGTGTGCATGCATAGGTATTGTCGGAACTTCACGGACGGCGAGGAGGAGTGCAAGCGCCAAGGAACGACTACACCATCCGCGAGGGAAGCATGGAAGAGAAGACGGAAGAAAGGAGAAGAAGACGGAGCAGCGGCTAAAGCTAGCCCGGACATCCAGACCGCCGTCCGGATCATCCGGGTCCCCCTTCGGATCATTCGGATAACCGCGCTGAGGATACCCGAAGGTTTCTCCTGAAGCCGGATCATCCGGGCCACCACCCGAATCATCCGGACGACGGCCGGATCATCCGGACCCCCATCCGGATCATCCGGGCCTTGCCTGCGTGCAACGCTTCAGGCCGAGGCCCATGTACCCATTCGCCCCCTCACTTACCCCTTCGCCCACTAGACTATAAATAGACCTCCTCCACCTCCTTTCTAGGGTTAGCAAATATGATAGCTCATTCTTAGGTGAGCTTTGCTCCTACCTCTACTCTTGAGAGAGAGAGACTACCACTCCCATGGAGTTCAAGACCTCCATGTGAGAAGATCCTGCAGGATATCATCAAGATCCCCTTGTGGGAAGATCCATCTAGGATATCATCAAGACCTCCTCTTGGAGATGAACCTTACCTTGTATCTTTCCCTTTGTTGTTCATGTACCTTGTGATCTTGTGTGTTTGATTGTCTAGTGGATGTGTGATTTGGACTTGTTCTTGAGTGTTTCCCCTTGTGATTTCTCCCCGTTCTTCCCCGTGTTCATCATGTTCTTCGAGGGATCCCACTCCAAACGTGAAAGATCAACGCTATAGGGTTCCACCCTACATCAGATAATGTACACGGACTCCAACAATGCAGCCGAATACGAGGCCCTCCTACATGGCCTCCGGATGGCAATCTCCATGGGCATTCAATGCCTAGAGGTGCGCGGGGATTCAAACCTTGCAATATCCCAAGTAAATGGAGACTTTGACGCCAAGGATCCGAAAATGGCAGCCTATCGTAACGCTGTCCTAAAAATGTCAGCTCGGTTCGAAGGACTCGAATTCCACCACGTAGCCCGGGATAATAACCAAGCAGCCGACGTATTGGCACGCATCGGCGCGAAACGCGACGCTGTCCCTCCAAACATCTTCCTGGAATGGCTCTTTAAGCCATCCGTACTATGGGAAGAGGAGTCCGGAAATAACAACCCGGAAGCAACCGCACCACCCAACACAGAACAGTCTGACATAATCGGCGGTTCAGCCGATGAAATAACGCCTTCAGCCCACGAAATAATGGCAGTAATTGCCCCGTGGACAGAACCATTCCTAGCCTACTTGATCAGGCAGGAGCTTCCCGAAGACCAAAACGAGGCTCGCTGCATAGTTCGGCGGTCTAAAGCCTACAAGGTCCATGAGGGGGAAATTTATAAGAAAAGCACAACCGGAGTCCTTCAAAGGTGTATCTCCGAAGAGGAAGGGCGAAACCTTATGGCTAAAATTCATGCCGGACTAGGAGGACACCACACTGCAGACCGGGCCCTTGTAGGCAAGGCATTCCGTAAAGGATTTTATTGGCCGACGGCCCGGGCAGATGCTCAGGACTTAGTCCAAAGATGCATTGGTTGTCATCTCTTTGCTAATCAGAACCATATGCCACCCACCGCCCTCAAAACTATACCCATTACCTGGCCGTTCGCAGTCTGGGGGCTTGACATGGTTGGACCCCTTAAAGGGGGAACCCACAAGCAAAGGTACCTATTGGTCATGGTGGACAAATTCACCAAATGGATAGAGGACAAGCCAGTTAAAACGGCAGAGTCCGGACCAGTGATAGACTTCATATCCGGGGTAGTACACCGTTATGGTGTCCCCCATAGCATCATCACCGATAACGGCACGAACTTCATGGCCGATGAGGTCAAACTCTGGTGCAAAAATATGGGCATCAAGCTCGATTACGCTTCAGTCTATCACCCTCAAACCAACGGTCAAGTTGAGCGAGCAAATGGTCTAATAATGAGCGGCATCAAACTCAGACTAGTGCGGTCCCTTACGGAATCCAATACGCACTGGGTAGAGGAGCTCGACTCCGTACTCTGGGGACTGCGGACCACGCCAAACCGTACTACCGGATTCACACCATTCTTTATGGTATACGATGCAGAGGCAGTTTTGCCCTGCGACATAATTCATGACTCACCTCGAGTGCGCATGTACGAAAGAAAGAGAAGCCGAGCTGGATCGGCAGGACAGCTTGGACGCATTGGAGGAGGAACGTGATGTGGCAAAGACCCGTTCTGCATTCTATCAACAGCAAGCTCGAAGATATCAAAGCAGAGAAGTACGGGCTAAAACTTACAATGTTGGCGAACTAGTTCTACGCCTGCCAGACAAGAAAAAGGACAAACTCAAGCCCAAATGGGAAGGTCCCTTCATCATCGACCAAGTCCTGACGGCGGGAGATACCGTATGCGAAATGCATCGGACAACCGACTCGAGCCGAACCCATGGAACGCAGCCCGCCTCCGAAGATTCTACGCCTAGCGCCGGACTAAGAGTTCGTCTCCTCCCTCCACATTTTCACAATTCAGCTGTCTTTTGTTTCTCTCTCTTCTCCAACCTTTTTCATAAAAGCCCTTGGGGGCCTATTTGCACATTGTTCGCACACACCTGATGTGCTACCCGCACTCATTATACCTGGGGGCTTCTCTAAACAGAAGCTTAATTATAAGGGCTTCATGCCCAGCACATGTGTCAAGCTTCCACATGTACCTTTTATTCATCATTAGATGCATCGATATGACTTAACTTTTGGCCAAGCTGGGTTGCCTAGCTCCTGTGCTTACCCCTACGTTCCCGATTGTTCGGCTAGGAGGTAAAGGGAGCACCTCCACGATTGTTACTGCCGGGTCAGCCGGATGTGTACCTCAGACTGGGTGAAGCTGAAAGCTAGCGTTCTTAAGAGAATATTCGGTCGGTGACTTGAAAGACGATTTTTTACACATTTATCTATCTGCCCCCAGATGTTTTCCTTCTTTTTTCGCAGTCCGGACATGCACTTTAGGGCATGCCTCCCAGGGAAAGGAACCCTCAACAGAACTATTCTCCCTGGAAGATGTTTCTTACTAACCATGTAATATAACATAACTAGTTGGGCACTTGTCTGATAAAGCACTAATGACCCCTACGCCTGGTCTCCATGCATGCCCCGGTTTTGTCATAACCGAGAAGGTATTCGGACACACTCTGGACTCTAGGGTCCCGAGGTCGAAGCGAAAAGGTCGGCAAAGACAAACGATCTACAATCCGGCTAGGCATTTTACATGTCATTTTAAATACATCATCAAATTGACTGACTGTACTCCTACTCAATCCCGTCTAACAGGCTGTCTAATTTACAGTCCCGTTGGGAATACTTAGCGGCCAACTCTACTTGACCGTACACTAAGCTCACAGGGATCTCCTTCCCATCGGGCCCCACTGGTCCGACCTCGGCCATGTGGTTTGGATTCGCCTTCTTGTACCGCGTCTTCACCATGGCCCAGGCCTCCTTGGCACCTTGACAGCAGGCAGATATCTTCCATAAACGGATGCGCTGCCGCGCTCCCTGAAGTTTCTCCGCAAGCTCTCCAAGGCCCTCGGGTAGGGAGATGGATGGCCATAGGGCCTGGACGACGCCACTCATCGCCTGCCAAACACGTTCGAGCAGTTGCACCAGCTTGGAAAGTTGATCACCCGTCGAACTGGGCATTTCCTCCGTAGGGCGACCTGTGAGCGCACCTACAGACAAATTTCTGTCAAATAGGCTTCCTCGCCGAACTCTTCTTTTCAAAAGAATTCGCTCAAGCACTTACCATAGACGCCGCGACGAAGCCGCTGATTCTCCTTCACGGAGCCAGACAGCTCGGCCCGAACACCTTTCAGCTCTTCCCCAAGCTGGGAGTGGGCATCCTGGAGTTTGTTCCTCTCCTGCTGCACCTTCATAAGCACCCTCTCGCCGGCCTTCAGCTGGCGCAGTAGGTGTTGCTTGTCCGGATCCAGTCCGGCACCATCTGCAATATCATTGTCAGACATACATACACGCCGCACACCGCTTATCTTTTTGAAATAATGTGTTACTGGGAGGGGTCTCTGCGTCTCCTCCTGCGGCAGCAAGTGCGGCCTCAAGTTGGGCCTTGCACTCTTGTAGCTCCTGGGACAATTGTGTATTCTTCTCTGTAAGATCCTGCACATTAAAAGATCCTTAAATCAGTTATTTTAACTACTTTAAGTCTCGGGGGCTACTGGCATATACCGCTATTATAATCCCTTACCCGTTTGTCTTTTACATACTGCTCCGTGGCTCTGGTCAAACCATCTTAAGAAGCACGGAGGTGCGCGTCTCCCGCGTTAGAGGCATTCAATGCCTCAGGGGAGAGACACGCGTCACGAAAAACTGTCCGGCGGCGCCTATGGTTCATAGCGCTCTCCACCTCAGACCTGGTGGCGGACAACCTGTCGGCATCCTCCATTGGAGAAGTATCCGGCTCGCGCCTTGCGCTCGCCTCCCCCTCCGGACCAGGTGGTAGAGCCTGGCTGGCGGAGGCTTGGGTGGCAACCTCGCCGGACACCGCGTGGCGCTTTTCTCTGAAAAAAGTCATGAGCATTAATACACCCATAGGAATCTTTTTCTAAATAACAGTCGCAAGTTATACCATTGCGGTGACGTTTCGATTCGCACCGCACCCCTCTTCCGCCTGCGGGGTCAAACTGACCCTTGTTGGTCAGCCGCCGTGGGTTCGGCTTCCCGCCTTGAAGGCACCTCCTGCAAGACACTGTTGTATACAGTGGTCAGGAATGCGCAAGGATGAAATAATGGTGTCAGGACTTCGGTCATAAGTACCTGGGAAGCCGATAACAAACTGGGGTAGTCAGCCGTAATGGCGACTAAAGCATTGTCCATGCTGAGTTGGTGGAACACCCCGTCGATTAGCTCCACCTTTATGTCCAGATCCTCTTTGGAGGCCGGATCAAGGGATCTTTCTGGATCCTCGGGTTGTGGAGCCGGACTATGTATGCCCTCCACATCCCGAGCAGCTCCTGCGTCGAAATCGTAAAGTAAGGTACTTAAACTTTGAAAGCATGGGCCGGATAAATAAAATGTCCGCTTACCCAGCGCTGAGGGTTATTCATGGAGAACCCATTCAATGGGTTCGTCTGGAGGAAGTGCTCCTTCTCCCCCTTGTACAGGCCGGACAGAATCTTCACCAGATCTTTGGCCGACTTCGGCCCTTTGCGGCCATGACGGGTGGCATCATTTTCCCCATTGAAATCCCACATGGGGTGGCATCTTTATTGTAGCGGCTGCACCCCCCGCATTATGCACGTGGCCATGACTCCAATCATGGTCAATCCGGAATGGGCCAGCAATGTTATCCGGCCCATCAAATAATGGACGCCCTTGTATTCCTCCAGTTGAGGGCTCCGTGGGTGCCAACTTAGGCGTTTCTTCAGAGGAGCCCTACTGAACTCTGGGAGGCCGATCCGAACTGGGTCCGGCAATGGAGCGTCTTCTACATAGAACCATTCTGAAGGCCAGTCTTCGGACGCCTTCTTTGGGGTTCCGGATGGATATCCGGTCCCGGCGATGCGCCATATTTCGGCGCCGCCCACTTGATATATTGACCCCTCGTGAGAACAGGGTACGAGGCAGAATAGCCTCTTCCACAGCAAAAAATGGGGCTCGATGCCCAAGAATAGCTCGCAAAGAGCTACGAAACCCGCGATGTGCAGAATAGAGGCGGGCGTGAGGTGATGGAGCTAGAGTCCGTAGAACTCCAGAAGCCCGCGGAGGAATGGATGAAAGGGAAATCCAAGCCCCCTTATTAGATAGGGGACGAAACACACCCGCTCTCCTTTAGAGGGGCTAGGGGTGGCCTCCGCTTGCTTCCCACCTTTGTATGTGGCCAGCCCGGCTCGAACCGGGACCATGAAGGCCGGAGGAAGATATCCCTCCGCTTGAAGCTTCACCAGCTCGTTGTGCGGAACTGAACATCTCCTCCAATCTCCTGGCGGAGGGCTGGGAGCGCGAGACAAGGAGCCGCGTCGACGGTCCATGATAGAATGGGTTTTAGGTCAGAAGCGCTCCGATGAGTACTCACGGAAGGAGGATGGTGTGATTTGGATCTGGATTCTTATCTCTCTTATAGGCAGATTATTTGCGTAGCTAGGGGGTAAAACATAAAAGATACCCTGGCTTTTCACATTCGTGCGACGCGTGGAAGAGGGCCATTATTGGGCGTGGAAGCCAAGGAGCGCAACATTTGTAAGGGAGCCAGACACTATTCGCCAAGCACATGGAATTTGGAGGAGAACCCGCCTTGCAACGCCGAAGACTATATATGCACTGGACTTGTCGTCATTGAAGCCTCGTTCGGGGGCTACTGAGGGAGTCCTGGACTAGGGGGTGTCCGGATAGCCGGATTATCATCATCGGCTGGACTCCAAGACTATGAAGATACAAGATTGAAGACTTCGTCCCGTGTCCGGATGGGACTTTCCTTGGCGTGGAAGGCAAGCTTGGCGATACGGATATGTAGATCTCCTACCATTGTAACCGACTCTGTGTAGCCCTTGCCCTCTCCGGTGTCTATATAAACCGGAGGGTTTTAATTAGGGATGGCAATGGGTACCCATTACCCACGTACCCTGTAGGCAAAAACCCTATTAGGGTAAGGGTATGGGACAAAAAAATTTATCCATGGGTATATGAATAGGGAAATGTTAAACCCATCGGGTAGAGTGGGTACGGGTATAGGATCATGTAACCCATACCCACATACCCATGTACCCATATAAAATCTATATGAACTCAAAATTATCTCTACACTTTATCATGAATTTGTGTACTCAAAATATATGACTGTGCGATGATGTTTTGATGTGTTGTTGTTTATGAGAAAGTGATGTTGTTTATTAAATATGATTTTGTTTATGATGTGTTGTTGTTTAAGGGGCTGTTTGGTTCCCAGCCACAGTTTGCCAAGCCAAAATTTGGCAGCCACAGTTTGCCAAGCATGTGTTTGGTTTTTGCCACACTTTATTGCCCCTATGGCCCACTTGTCAAAGAGACAATTTTTTTGCCAACTTTTGCCAAAGTTTGGCGTCCAATTTCTTAGCCACACTTGTGTGGCTTGCCATACTTGTGTGGCTAGCCACACTTTGGCTTGGCCACACTAGTCTCCAACCAAACAGACCCTAAAAGTGTGTTGTTGTTGTTATAATTTATTGTTGTTTTATAGATTATAATTATATATTGTTTTTATTACTATGAGTAGTTCAAACTGATGCTTTGCAAACATGGGTAATTTTACCCATGGGTACCCATGCACCCTGTCGGGTAACGGGTATGGGAAAAAATTATACCCATTGATGGGTATGGGTAAGGGTGATGGGTAAGCTCAGAGGGGATGGGTAAGGGTATGGGGTGGCTCCACCCGTACCCAAACCCTGCGGGTGCCATCCCTAGTTTTAGTCCGTAGGACGAACAACCATTACAACAATCATACCATAGGCTAGCTTCTAGGGTTTAGTCTCCTTGATCTCGTGGTAGATCCACTCTTGTACTACCCATATCATCAATATCAATCAAGCAGGAGTAGGGTTTACCTCCATCGAGAGGGCCCGAACCTGGGTAAAAACATCGTGTCCCTTGTCTCCTGTTACCATCCGCCTAGACGCACAGTTCGGGACCCCCGACCCGAGATCCACCGGTTTTGACACCGACAACCGCCAACAACTCTTTGTGATCTACTCGCATATCATCTACGCATAGACCTGGCTTGGATTGCACTATTGGGAAACGTAGCGTGCAATTTCAAAAAAATTCCTACGCTCACACAAGATCTATCTAGGAGATGCGTAGCAATGAGAGGGGGAGAGTGTGTCTATGTACCCTCGTAGACCGAAAGCGGAAGTGTTTGACAACGCGGTTGATGTAGTCGAACTTCTTCTTGTTCCGACCGATCGAGCACCGAACGTACGGCAACTCCGAGTTCTGCACACGTTCAGCTCGATGACATCCCTCGAACTATTGATCTAGGAAAGTGTCGAGGAATTAGATGACTTCCGTCAGCACGACGGCATGGTGACGGTGATGGTGAAGTGATCCGCGCAGGTCTTCGCCTAAGCACTACGAGAATATGACCGAGGGTGTAATCTATGGAGGGAGGCGCCGCACACGGCAAACAGATGTTGGTGTGTGTTCTAGGCACCTCCCCCCTCATATATGTAGGTGGGAGGGAGAGGGAGCAACCCTAGGGGCGCCCCAAGTAGGAGGGATCCTACTTGGGCTCCTGCCCTAGGCCAGCGCCCCCCTTTTTCCTTCTTTTGGCGATGAAGGCAAGGAAGGAGGAGGTGGCCCCCCCCTTTTTTTCTTTCTCCCACCATGGGGGAAAGGCAGAAAGAGGTGGCGCCCCTCCTTTCCTTCCTCTCGGGCCTGCGGCTAGGGAAAGGAGCCCACCAGCCCCTTATGGGCTGGTTTGTCCCTCCCATGGCCCATTAAGCCCATATCTTTGCCGGGGTTGCCCGAAACTCCTTTCCGGTGACCCAATATGTACCCGGTACCCTCCGAAACACTTCCGGTGTCCGAATACCATCGTCCTATATATCAATATTTACCTCTCGACCATTTCGAGACTCCTCGTCATATCCGTGATATCATCCGGGACTCCAAACAACATTCGGTCACCAATATAATACAATATTGTCATCGAACGTTAAGCGCGCAGACCCTACGGGTTCGAGAACTATGTAGACATGACCGAGACACCTTTCCGGTCAATAACCAATGGCGGAACCTGGATGCTCATATTGGCTCCCACATATTCTACAAAGATCTTTATCGGTTGAACTATTATGACAACATACGTTATTCCCTTTGTCATCGATACTTGCCCGAGATTCGATCGTAAGTATCTTCATACCTAGTTCAATGTCGTTACTGGCAAGTCTCTTTACTCATTTCGTAATACATCATCTTGCAACTAACTCATTAGTCAGTTTGCTTGCAAGGCTTGTTATGATGTGTATTACAGAGAGGCCCAGAGATACCTCTCCGATACTTGGAGTGACAAATCCTAATCTTGATATATGCCAACCCAACAAACACCTTCGGAGATACCTGTAGAGCATCTTTATAATCACCCTGTTACATTGTGACGTTTGATAGCACACAAGGCATTCCTCCGGTATCTGGGAGTTGCATAATCTCATAGTCGAAGGAATATGTATTTATATGAAGAAAGCAATAGCAATAAAACTAAACGATCATAATGCTAAGCTAACGAACGAGTCTTGTCCACCACATCACTCTCCTAATGATGTGATATTGTTTATCAAATGACAACACATGTCTATGGTTAGGAATCTTAACCATCTTTGATCAAGGAGCTAGTCTAGTAAAGGCTTACTAGGGACACGGTATTTTGTCTATGTATCCACACATGTATAAAGTTTCCGGTTAATACAATGCTAGCATGAATAACAAACATTTATCATGAAATAAGGAAATATAAAATAACAACTTTATTATTGCCTCTAGGGCATATTTCCTTTAGTATCGGGGGGTATGAACCATGGAGAAGTTGGAATATAGTAGATATTACACCAATATTCATAAAGAATGAGTTCACAACAGTACCAAAAGTGGTGATTTATTTTCTTATACTAACGGATATCATGAGTTTTCTATTGTGTTTTTTGTTGTGAAGTTTTTAAGTTTTGGGTAAAGATTTGATGGACTATGGAATAAGGAGTGGCAAGAGCCTAAGCTATGTGATGAAGTCGGAGCATGATTTATTTGTTGATTGCCATCAGTTGTGTGGAGGTCGGGATCGCGCGATAGTTAAATCCTACCATCCCTTACCCTAGGAGCATGTGTGAAGTACCTTGTTTCGATAGCTAATAGACTTTTGCAATAAGTATGTGAGTTCTTTATGACTAACGTTGAGTCCATGGATTACATGCACTCTCACCCTTCCACCTTTGCTAGCCTCTCTAGTACCGCACAACTTTCGCCGGTGCATTACACCCACCATATACCTTACTCAAAACATCCACCATACCTACCTATTATGGAATTTCCATAGCCATTCCGAGATATATTGCCATGCAACTTCCACCATTCCATTTTGTTCTAAGTTTCGAGTTGTAATTATTGAGTTGTTAGTAAATAAAAGTGTGATGATCATCATTATTAGAGCATTGTACCATGTGAGGAAAGGATGAAGGAAGCTATGATTCCCTCACAAGTTGGGATGAGTCTCTGAACTTTATGAAAATTAAAAGAGGCCAAAGAAGCCCAAATAAAAAAAAGGGGGCCAAAGTGAAGGAAATATGCCCTAGAGGCAATAATAAAGTTATTATTTATTTCCTCATATCATGATAAATGTTTATTATTCATGCTAGAATTGTATTAACCGGAAACATGATACATGTGTGAATACATAGACAAACATATAGTCACTAGTATGCCTCTACTTGACTAGCTCATTAATCAAAGATGGTTATGTTTCCTAACCATAGACATGTGTTGTCATTTGATTAATGGGATCACATCATTAGGAGAATGATGTGATTGACATGACCCATTTCGTTAGCCTAGCACTTGATCGTTTAGTATACTGCTATTGCTTTCTTCATGACTTATACAAAGTTCCCGCAACTATGAGATTGTGCAACTCCCGTTTACTGGAGGAACACTTTGTGTGCTACCAAACGTCACAACGTAACTGGGTGATTATAATGGTGCTCTACAGGTGTCTCCGAAGGTACATGTTGGGTTGGCATAATTCAAGATTAGGTTTTGTCACTCCGATTGTCGGAGAGGTATCTCTGGGCCCTGTCGGTAAACTCATCACCTAAGCCTTGCAAGCATTGTAACTAATAAGTTAGTTATGAGATGATGTATTATGGAACGAGTAAAGAGACTTGCCGGTAACGAGATTGAACTAGGTATTGGATACCGACGATCAAATCTCGGGCAAGTAACATACCGATGACAAAGGGAACAACGTATGTTGTTATGCGGTTTGACCGATAAAGATCTTCGTAGAATATGTAGGAACCAATATGGGCATCCAGGTCCCGCTATTGGTTATTGACCGAGAATGGTTCTAGGTCATGTCTACATAGTTCTCGAACTCGTAGGGTCCGCACGCTTATCGTTACGATGACAGTTTTATTATGAGTTTATAAGTTTTGATGTACCGAAGTTTGTTCAGAGTCCCGGATGTGATCACGGACATGACGAGGAGTCTCTAAACGGTCGAGACATAAAGATTGATATATTGGAAGCCTATATTTGGACATCGGAATGGTTCCGGGTGAAATCGGGATTTTACCGGAACACCGGGGGGTTACCGGAACCCTCCCGGGGGATAATGGGCCTTAGTGGGCCAAGAGGGAGAAGAGGAGGGCCAGCTAAGAAAGGCCGCGCGCCCCTCTCCCCTAGTCCGAATAGGACAAGGAAGGGGGGTGCCCCCCTTTCCTCTTTCCCCTCCCCCCTTTCCTTCTCCACCAAGGCAAGAGGGGGAGTCCTACTCCCGGTGGGAGTAGGACTCCTCCAGGCGCACCCCTAGGGGGCCGGCCGCACCTCCCCCTCCCTCCTTTATATACGGGGGCGGGGGGCACCCCATAGACACACAAGTTGATCTACGGATCGTTCCTTAGCCGTGTGCGGTGCCCCCTCCACCATATTCCACCTCGGTCATATCGTCGCGGAGTTTAGGCGAAGCCCTGCGCCGGTAGAACATCATCATCGCTCCTGCGCCGTCGTCTTGTGAACTCATCTCTGGAGCTCGGCTGGATCGGAGGCCGGAGATCGTCATCAAGCTGAACGGGTGCTGAACTCGGAGGCCCCGTACGTTCGGAGCTTGGATCGGTCGGATCTTGAAGACGTACGACTACATCAACCGCGTTGTGCTAACGCTTCCGCTTTCGGTCTACGAGGGTACATGGACGAACACTCTCCCCTCTCGTTGCTATGCCATCACCATGATCTTGCGTGTGCGTAGGAATTTTTTTGAAATTACTACGTTCCCCAACAGTGGTAACAGAGCCAGGTTTTATGCGTTGATGTTATATGCACGAGTAGAACACAAGTGAGTTGTGGGCGATACAAGTCTTACTGCTTACCAGCATGTCATACTTTGGTTCGGCGGTATTGTGAGATGAAGCGGCCCGGACCGACATTACGCGTACGCTTACGCGAGACTGGTTTCACCGTTACGAGCACTCGTGCTTAAAGGTGGCTGGCGAGTGTGTGTCTCTCTCACTTTAGCTGAATTGAGTGTGGCTACGCCAGGTCCTTGCAAAGGTTAAAACAACACCAACTTGACGAACTATCGTTGTGGTTTTTGATGCGTAGGTAAGAACGGTTCTTGCTAAGCCCGTAGCAGCCACGTAAAACTTGCAACAACAAAGTAGAGGACGTCTAACTTGTTTTTGCAGGGCATGTTGTGATGTGATATGGCCAAGACGTGATGCTATATTTTATTGTATGAGATGATCGTGTTTTGTAACCGAAGTTATCGGCAATCGGCAGGAGCCATATGGTTGTCGCTTTATTGTATGAAATGCAACGCTACAGTAATTGCTTTACTTTATCACTAAGCGGTAGCGATAGTCGAGAAGCAATAGATGGCGTAAACAACAATGATGTTACGATGGAGATCAAGGTGTCGCGCCCGAGGATTATGGTGATCACGACGGTGCTTCGGAGATGAAGATCACAAGCACAAGATGATGATGGCCATATCATATCAGTTATATTGATTGCATGTGATGTTTATCCTTTATGCATCTTATCTTGCTTTGATTGACGGTAGCATTTTAATATGATCTCTCACTAAAATTATCAAGAAGTGTTGAGGGAGTCCTGGACTAGGGGGTGTCCGGACAGCCGGACTATCATCGTCCGCCGGACTCCAAGACTACGAAGATACAAGATTGAAGACTCTGTCCCGTGTCCGGATGGGACTTTCCTTGGCGTGGAAGGCAAGCTTGGCGATACGGATATGTAGATCTCCTACCATTGTAACCGACTCTGTGTAACCCTAGCCCTCTCCAATGTCTATATAAACCGGAGGGCTTTAGTCCGTAGGACACAACATACACTACAACAATCATACCATAGGCTAGCTTTAGGGTTTAGCCTCCTTGATCTCGTGGTAGATCAACTCTTGTACTACCCATATCATCAATATTAATCAAGCAGGACGTAGGGTTTTACCTCCATCGAGAGGGCCCAACACAGGTAAAACATCGTGTCCCACGTCTCCTGTTACCATCCGCCTAGACGCACAGTTCGGGACCCCCTACCCGAGATCCGCCGGTTTTGACACCGACAAGTGTTCTCCCTGAGTATGCACCGTTGCCAAAGTTCGCCGTGCCCAGACACCACGTGATGATCGGGTGTGATAAGCTCTACGTCCATCTACAACGGGTGCAAGCCAGTTTTGCACACGCAGAATACTCAGGTTATACTTGACGAGCCTAGCATATGCGAGATATGGCCTCGAACACGGAGACCGAAGGTCGGCGTGAATCATATAGTAGATATGATCAACATAGTGATGTTCACCATTGAAAACTACTCCATCTCACGTGATGATCGGTCGTGGTTTAGTTGATTTGGATCACGTAATCACTTAGATGACTAGAGAGATGTCTGTCTAAGTTGGAGTTCTTAAGTAATATGATTAATTGAACTTAAATTTATCATGAACTTAGTACCTGATAGTATTTTGCTTGTCTATGTTTGTTGTAGATAGATGGCTCGTGCTTTGTTGTTCCGTTTAATTTTAATGCCCTTGAGAAAGCAAAGTTGAAAGATGATGGTAGCAATTACACGGATTGGGTCCGTAACTCGAGGATTATCCTCATTGCTGCACGTAAAAGTTACGCCTGGAAGCACCGCTGGTGTGCGAACCTGCTTCTGATGCAACCGACGAGTTAAGAATGTCTGGCAGAGCAAAGCTGATGACTACTCTATAGTTCAGTGTGCCATGCTTTACGGCTTAGAACCGGGCCTTCAACGATGTTTTGAACATCATGGAGCATATGAGATGTTCCAGGAGTTGAAGTTAATATTTCAAGAAAATGCCCGGATTGAGAGATATGAAGCCTCCAATAAGTTCTATAGCTGCAAGATGGAGGAGAACAGTTCTGTCGGTGAACATATACTCAAAATGTCTGGGTATAATAATCACTTTATTCAACTGGGAGTTAATCTTCCGGATGATAGTGTCATTGACAAAATTCTCCAATCACTGCCACCAAGCTACAAGAGCTTTGTGATGAACTATGATATGCAAGGGATTAACAAGACTATTCCCGAGCTCTTCGCAATGCTAAAAGCTGCGGAGGTAGAAATCAAGAAGGAGCATCAAGTGTTGATGGTCAACAAGACCACTAGTTTCAAGAAAAAGGGCAAAGGGAAGAAGAAGGGGAACTTCAAGAAGAACAGCAAGCAAGTTGCTGCTCAAGAGAAGAAACCCAAGTATGGACCTAATCCTGAAACCGAGTGCTTCTACTGCGCAAGCGATCGTCACCGAAGCGGAACTGCCCCAAGTATTTGGCGGATAAGAAGGATGGCAAAGTAAACAAAGGTATATGTGATATACATGTTATTGATGTGTACCTAACTAGAGCTCGTAGTAGCACTGGTATTTGATACTTGGTTACATTGCTAATATTTGCAACTCAAAGCAGGGACTACGGAATAAGCGAGCAGGCCAAGGACGAGGTGACGATGCGTGTGGGAAACGGTTCCAAAGTCGATGTGATCGCGGTCGGCACGCTACCTCTACATCTACCTTCGGGATTAGTTTTAGACCTGAATAATTGTTATTTGGTGCCAGCATTGTGCATGAACATTATATCTGGATCTTGTTTGATGCGAGACGGTTATTAATTTAAATCAGAGAATAATGGTTGTTCTATTTATATGAGTAATATCTTTTATGGTCATGCACCCTTGAAGAGTGGTCTATTTTACCGAATCTCGATAGTAGTGATACACATATTCATAGTGTTGAAACCAAAAGATGCAGAGTTGATAACGATAGTGCAACTTATTTGTGGCAATTGCCGTTTGGGTCATATCGGTGTAAAGCGCATGAAGAAACTCCATCTTGATGGGCTTTTGGAATCACTTGATTATGAATCACTTGGTACTTATGAACCGTGCCTCATGGGCAAGATGACTAAAACGTCGTTCTCCGGAACTATGGAGCGAAACAACTGATTTGTTGGAAATCATACATCCGATGTTTGTGGTCCAATGAATGTTGAGGCTCACGGCGGGTATCGTTATTTTCTCACCTTCACAGATGATTTGAGCAGATATGGGTATATCAACTTGATGAAACACAAGTCTAAAACATTTGAAAAGTTCAAAGAATTTCAGAGTGAAGTGGAAAATCATCGTAACAAGAAAATAAAGTTTCTACGATCTGATCGTGGAGGTGAATATTTGAGTTACGAGTTTGGCCTACACTTGACACAATTCGGAATAGTTTCGCAACTCACGCCACCTGGAACACCACAACGAAATGGTGTGTCCGAACGTCGTAATCGTACTTTACTTGATATGGTGCGATCTATGATGTATCTTACTGATTTACCGCTATCGTTTTGGGGTTATGCTTTAGAGACGGCCGCATTCACGTTAAATAGGGCACCATCAAAATCCGTTGAGACGACGCCTTATGAACTGTGGTTTGGCCAGAAACCAAAGTTGTCGTTTCTTAAAGTTTGGGGCTGCGATGCTTATGTGAAGAAACTTCAACCAGATAAGCTCGAACACAAATCGGAGAAATGTGTCTTCATAGGATACCCAAAAGAGACTATTGGGTACACCTTCTATCACAGATCCGAAGGCAAGACATTCGTTGCTAAGAATGGATCATTTCTAGAGAAGGAGTTTCTCTCGAAAGAAGTGAGTGGGAGGAAAGTAGAACTTGATGAGATAACTGTATCTACTCCCTTATTGGAAATTAGTTCATCACAAGAACCGGTTCCTGTGACAACTACACCAATTAGTGAGGAAGCTAATGATAATGATCATGAAACTTCAGATCAAGTTTCTCTGAACCTCGTGGGTCTACGAGTAAGATCCGCACTGAGTGGTACGGTAATCCTATTCTGGAAGTCATGTTACTTGACCATGATGAACCTACGAACTATGAGGAAGCGATGATGAGCCCAGATTCCGCAAAGTGGTTAGAAGCCATGAAATCTGAGATGGGATCCATGTATGAAAACAAAGTATGGACTTTGGTTGACTTGCCCGATGATCGGCAAGCCATTGAGAATAAATGGATCTTTAAGAAGAAGACTGACGCTGATGGTAATGTTACTGTCTATAAAGCTCGACTTGTTGCAAAAGGTTTTCGACAAGTTCAAGGGGTTGACTACGAAGAGACTTTCTCACCGTAGTGATGCTTAAGTCTGTTCAAATCATGTTAGCTATTGCTGCATTTCATGATTATGAAATTTGGCAAATGGATGTCAAGACTGCATTCTTGAATGGATTTCTAGAAGAAGAGTTGTATATGATGCAGCCGGAAGGTTTTGTTGATCCAAAAGGTGCTGACAAAGTGTGCAAGCTCCAGCGTTCCATTTATGGACTGGTGCAAGCATCTCGGAGTTGGAATAAACGATTTGATAGTGTGATCAAAGCATATGGTTTTATCTGAGACTTTTGGAGAAGCTTGTATTTACAAGAAAGTGAGTGGGAGCTCAGTAGCATTTCTAATTTTATATGTAGATGACATATTATTAATTGGAAATGATATAGAATTCTGGATAGCATAAAGGGATACTTGAATAAAAGTTTTTCAATGAAAGACCTCGGTGAAGCTGCTTACATATTGGGCATCAAGATCTATAGAGATAGATCAAGACGCTTAATAGGACTTTCACATAGCACATACCTTGACAAAATTTTGAAAAAGTTCAAAATGGATCGAGCAAACAAAGGATTCTTGCATGTGCTACAAGGTGTGAAGTTGAGTCAAACTCAATGCCCGACCACAATGCAGAAGATAGAGAGAAATGAAAAATGTTCCTATGCTTCAACCATAGGCTCTATCATGTATGCAATGCTATGTACCGCACTGACGTATGCTTAGCAATAACCTTGGCAGGAAGGTACCAAAGTAATCCAGAGTGGATCATCGGACAGCGGTCAAGAACATCCCAAATACCGAAAAGGACTAAGGATATGTTTCTCGTATATGGAGGTGACAAAGAGCTAGTCGTAAAGGGTTACGTCGATGCAAGCTTTGACACTGATCCGGACGATTCTAAATCGCAACCCGGGTACGTGTTTTTATTAAACGGTGGAGCTGTAAGTTGGTGCAGTTCTAAACAAAGCATCGTGGCGGGATCTACATGTGAAGCGGAGTACATAGCTGCTTCGGAAGCAGCAAATGAAGGAGTCTGGATGAAGGAGTTCATTACCGATCTAGGTGTCATACCTAGTGCATCGGGACCAATGAAAATCTTCTGTGACAATACTGGTGCAATTGCATTGGCAAAGGAATCCAGATTTCACAAGAGGACCAAGCACATCAAGAGACACTCCAATTTCATTCGGGACCAAGTCCAAGTGGGAGACATAGAGATTTGCAAGATACATACGAATCTGAATGTTGCAGACCCGTTGACTAAGCCTCTCTCACGAGCAAAACATGATCAGCACCAAGACTCCATGGGTGTTAGAATCATTACTATGTAATCTAGATTGTTGACACTAGTGCAAGTGGGAGACTGAAGGAAATATGCCCTAGAGGCAATAATAAAGTTATTATTTATTTCCTCATATCATGATAAATGTTTATTATTCATGCTAGAATTGTATTAACCGGAAACATGATACATGTGTGAATACATAGACAAACATATAGTCACTAGTATGCCTCTACTTGACTAGCTCATTAATCAAAGATGGTTATGTTTCCTAACCATAGACATGTGTTGTCATTTGATTAATGGGATCACATCATTAGGAGAATGATGTGATTGACATGACCCATTCCGTTAGCCTAGCACTTGATCGCTTAGTATACCGCTATTGCTTTCTTCATGACTTATACAAAGTTCCGCAACTATGAGATTGTGCAACTCCGTTTACGGAGGAACACTTTGTGTGCTACCAAACGTCACAACATAACTGGGTGATTATAAAGGTGCTCTACAGGTGTCTCCGAAGGTACATGTTGGGTTGGCATAATTCAAGATTAGGTTTTGTCACTCCGATTGTCGGAGAGGTATCTCTGGGCCCTCTCGGTAATACTCATCACCTAAGCCTTGCAAGCATTGTAACTAATAAGTTAGTTATGAGATGATGTATTACGGAACGAGTAAAGAGACTTGCCGGTAACGAGATTGAACTAGGTATTGGATACCGACGATCAAATCTCAGGCAAGTAACATACCGATGACAAAGGGAACAACGTATGTTGTTATGCGGTTTGACCGATAAAGATCTTCGTAGAATATGTAGGAACCAATATGGGCATCCAGGTCCCGCTATTGGTTATTGACCGAGAATGGTTCTAGGTCATGTCTACATAGTTCTCGAACCCGTAGGGTCCGCACGCTTGACGTTACGATGACAGTTTTATTATGAGTTTATAAGTTTTGATGTACCGTTTGTTCGAGTCCCGATGTGATCACGGACATGACGAGGAGTCTCGAAATGGTCGAGACATAAAGATTGATATATTGGAAGCCTATATTTGGACATCGGAAGGGTTCCGGGTGAAATCGGGATTTTACCCGAACACCGGGGGGTTACCGGAACCCTCCCGGGGGATAATGGGCCTTAGTGGGCCAAGAGGGAGAAGATGAGGGCCGGCCAGGAAAGGCCGCACGCCCCTCCCCCTAGTCCGAATAGGACAAGGAAGGGGGCGGCGCCCCCCTTTCCTCTTTCCCCTCCCCCCTTTCCTTCTCCACCAAGGCAAGAGGGGGGAGTCCTACTCCCGGTGGGAGTAGGACTCCTCCAAGCGCACCCCTAGGGGGCCGGCCGCACCTCCCCCCTCCCTCCTTTATATACGGGGGCGGGGGGCACCCCATAGACACACGAGTTGATCTACGGATCGTTCCTTAGCCGTGTGCGGTGCCCCCCTCCACCATATTCCACCTTGGTCATATCGTCACGGAGTTTAGGCAAAGCCCTGCGCCGGTAGAACATCATCATCGTCACCACGCCGTCGTGCTGACAGAACTCATCTCCGGAGCTCGGCTGGATCGGAGGCCGGAGATCGTCATCGAGCTGAACGTGTGCTGAACTCGGAGGCCCCGTACGTTCGGAGCTTGGATCGGTCGGATCGTGAAGACGTACGACTACATCAACCGTGTTGTGCTAACGCTTTCGCTTTCGGTCTACGAGGGTACGTGGACGAACACTCTCCCCTCTCGTTGCTATGCCATCACCATGATCTTGCATGTGCGTAGGAAATTTTTTGAAATTACTACGTTCCCCAACACAAAGAAGCCCACCAAAAAAAGAGAGAAAAGAGAGAAGGGGCATTGTTACTATCCTTTTTCCACACTTGTGCTTCAAAGTAGCACCATGATCTTCATGATAGAGAGTCTCCTATGTTGTCACTTTCATGTACTAGTGGGAATTTTTCATTATAGAACTTGGCTTGTATATACCAATGTTGGGCTTCCTCAAATTTCCCTAGGTCTTCGTGAGCAAGCGAGTTGGATGCACACCCACTTAGTTTCTTTTGGAGCTTTCATAAACTTATAGCTCTAGTGCATCGGTAGCATGGCAATCCCTACTCACTCACATTGATCTATTGATGGGCATCTCCATAGCCCGTTGATACGCCTAGTTGATGTGAGACTATCTCCTTCTTTTTCTCTTCTCCATAACCAGCATATTCTATTCCACCTATAGTGTTATATCCATGGCTCACGCTCATGTATTGCATGAAAGTTGAAAAAGTTTGAGAATACTAAAGTATGAAACAATTTCTTGGCTAAAACCGGTGTTGTGCATGATTTAATACTTTGTGTGATGAAGATGGAGCATAGCCAGACTATATGATTTTGTGGGGATAACTTTCTTTGGCCATGTTATTTTGAGAAGACATGATTGCTTTATTAGTATGCTTGAAGTATTATTGTTTTTATGTCAATATTAAACTTTTGTTTTGAGTCTTATGGATGTGAACATTCATGACACAATGAAGAAAATTACATGGATAAATATGTTAGGTAGCATTCCACATAAAAATTCTGTTTTTTATCATTTACCTACTCGAGGACGAGTAGGAATTAAGCTTGGGGATGCTTGATACGTATCCAACATATCTATAATTTTTATTGTTCCATGCTATTATATTATCTGTTTTGGATGTTTCATATGCATTATTATGTTATTTTATATAATTTTTGGGAGTAACATATTAATCTAGAGCCCAATGCCAGTTTCTGTTTTTTTCCTTGTTTTTGAGTTTCACAGAAAAGGAATATCAAATGGAGTCCAAACGGAATAACACTTTACGATGATTTTTCTTGGACCAGAAGACACCCAGAGGACTTGGAGTCCAAGCCAGAAGACCCACGAGGCGGCGACAAGGGTGGAGGGCGCGCCCTAGGGGGGTGCTCCCTGCCTTGTGGCTCCCTTGGGAGTCCCCCAACCTACCTCTTCGTCCTATATATTCACATATATTCTAGAACCCTCAGAGCGAGCCATGAAAATACTTTTCCGCCGCCGCAACCTTTTGTTCCTGTGAGATCCCTTCTTGGGGCCTTTTCCGGCATCCTGCCAGAGGGGGATTCGTTCATGAAGGGAATCTACATCAACCCTATTACCCTTCCGATGAAGCGTGAGTAGTTTACCTCAGACCTACGGGTCCATAACTACTAGCTAGATGGCTTCTTCTCTCTCTTTGATTCTCAATATCATGTTCTCCTCGATGTTCTTGGAGATCTATCCGATGTAAACTTCTTTTACGGTGTGTTTGTCGAGATCCCATGAATTGTGGATTTATGATCAGCTTATCTATGAATATTATTTGAATCTTCTCTCAATTCTTATATGCATGATTTGATATCTTTGTATTTCTCTTCGAATTATCGGTTTGGTTTGGCCAACTAGATTGGTTTTTCTTGCAATGGGAGAGGTGCTTAGCTTTGGGTTCAATGTTGCATGATTTCACCTAGTGACAAAGTAGGGGTAGCGAGACACATATTGAATTGTTGCCATCGAGGATAAAAAGATGGGTTTTTCATCATATTGCTTGAGTTAATTCCTCTACATCATGTCATCTTACTTAAGACGTTACTCCGTTCTTTATGAACTTCATACTCTAGATGCATGCTGGATAGCGGTCGATGTGTGGAGTAATGGTAGTAGATGCAGGCAGGAGCCGGTCTACTTGACACGGATGTGATGCCTATATGCATAATCATTGCCTTGGATATCGTCATAACTTTGTGCTTTTCTATCAATTGCTCAACAGTAATTTGTTCAAACACCGTATTATTTGCCTTCAAGAGAGAATCCTCTAGTGAAACCTATGGCCCCCGGGTCTATTTTCTATCATATTTGTTTCCGATCTACTATTTTGCAATCTTTTATTTTCAGATCTATAAACCAAAAAACCCAAAAAATATTTAGCTATCTTTTATTTAGTTTTATATATCTCTATCAGATCTCACCTTTGCAAGTGATTGTGAAGGGATTGACAACCCTTTATCGCGTTGGGTGCAAGTGTTTGATTGTTTGTGTAGGTGCATCTATTGGGGACTTGCGCGTTTCACCAACTGGATTGATACCTTGGTTCTTAACTGAGGGAAATACTTATCTCTACTGTGCTGCATCACCCTTTCCTCTTCAAGGGAAAAAGCAACTCAAGCTCAAGAAGTAGCACTGCTTCCGAAGCAGCTATATACTCCGCTTCACACGTAGATCCTGCCACGACGCTCTGCTTGGAGCTGCACCAACTGACAACTCCACCAGCAATATAAATACATATCCGGTTTGTGACTTAGAGTCATCCAGATCAGTGTTGAAGCTAGCATCGACGTAACCATTTACGACGAGCTCTTCGTCACCTCCATAAACAAGAAACGTATCCTAGGTCCTTTTCAGGTACTTCGGGATGTTCTTGACCGCTGTCCAATGATCCACTCCAGGATTAATTTGGTACCTCCCTGCCAAACTTGTGGCGAGGCACACATCAGGTTTGGTACACAACATAGCATACATGATAGAACCTATGGTTGAGGCATAGGGAATGACTTTCATTTTCTCTCTATCTTCTGAAGTGGTCAGGCTTTGAGTCTGACTCAATTTCACACCTTGTAACATAGGCAAGAACCCTTTCTTTGAGTGAGCCATTTTGAACTTCTTCAAAACTTTGTCAAGGTATGTGCTTTGTGAAAGTCCTATTAAGCGTCTCGATCTATCCCTATAGATCTTGATGCCCAATATATAAGCAACTTTACCGAGGTCTTTCATTGAAAAATTCTTATTCAAGTATCCTTTTATGCTATCCAGAAATCCTATATCATTTCCAATCAACAATATGTCATCCACATATAATATCAGAAATGCTACAGAGCTCCCACTCACTTTCTTGTAAATAGAGGCTTCACCGTAAGTCTGTATAAAACCATATGCTTTGATCACCTCATCGAAGCGTATATTCCAACTCCGAGATGCTTGCACCAGTCCATAAATGGATTGCTGGAGCTTGCACACTCTGTTAGCACCTTTAGGATCGACAAACCTTCTGGTTGCATCATATACAACTCTTCTTTAAGAAATCCATTAAGGAATGCAATTTTAACGTCCATTAGCCAGATTTCATAATCATAAAATGCAGAAATTCCTAACATGATACAGACGGACTTAAGCATCGCAATAGGTGAGAAAGTCTCATCGTAGTCAACTTCTTGAACTTGTCGAAAACCTTTCGCGACAACTCGAGCTTTGTAGACAGTAACATTACCATCAACATTAGTCTTCTTCTTGAAGATCAATTTATTCGCTATGGCTTGCTGATCATCGGGCAAGTTCACCAAAGTCCATACTTCGTTCTCATACATGGATCCTATCTCAGATTTCATGGCCTCAAGTCATTTATCAGAATCCAGGCTCATCATAGCTTCTTCATAGTTCGTAGGTTCGCCATAGTCTAATAACATGACTTCTAGGAAAGGATTATTGTAGCACTTTGGTGCAGATCATGCTCTGGTCGACCTATGAATTTTAGTAGGAATTTGTTCTAAAGTTTCATGATAATCATCATTAGCTTCCTCTCTAGTTGGTGTTGGTATCACGGGAATGGTTTTCTATGATGTGCTACTTTCCAATTAGAGAGAAGGTACAATTACCTCATCAAGTTCTACTTTCCTCCCACTCACTTCTTTCGAGAGAAACTCCTTCTCTAGAAAGGAACCATCCTTAGCAACAAAGATCTTTCTTTCGGATCTATGGTAGAAGGTGTACCCAATAGTATCTTTAGGGTATCCTATGAAGACGCACTTCTCCGATTTAGGTTCGAGCCTATCAGGAGTGAAGCCTTTTGACATAAGCATCGCATCCCCAAATTTTAAGAAACGACAGCTTAGCTTTCTTGCCAAACCACAGTTCATATGGTGTCCTCTCAAAGGGTTTAGACGGTGCCCTATTTAACGTGAATGCGGCTGTCTCTAATGCATAACTCCAAAACGATAGTGGTAAATCAGTAAGAGACATCATAGAATGCACCATATCTAATAAAGTACGATTACGACGTTCAGACACACCATTACGCTGTGCTGTTCCCAGGTGGCGTGAGTTGGGAAACAATTCCACATTGTTTTAAATGAAGGCCAAACTCGTAACTCAAATATTTGCCTCCGCGATCAGATCGTTGAAACTTTATTTTCTTGGTACGATGATTCTCTACTTCACTCTAAAATTCTTTGAACTTTTCAAATGTTTTAGACTTGTGTTCATCAAGTAGATATATCCATACCTACTCGAATCACCTGTGAAGGTCAGAATATAACGATACTCGTGGCGTACTTCAACACTCATGAGACCGCATACATTGGTATGTATTATTTCCAATAAGTCATTAGCTCGCTCCATTGTTCCAGAGAACAGAGTTTTAGTCATCTTGCCCATGAGGCATGGTTCACAAGTGTCAAATGATTCATAATCAAGTGATTCCAAAAGTCCATCCGCATGGAGTTTCTTCATGCGCTTTACACCAATATGACCTAAACAGCAGTGCCACAAGTACGTTGCACTATCATTATCAACTTTGCATCTTTTGGCATCAATATTATGAATATGTGTATCACTACAATCAAGATTCAACAAGAATAGAGCATTCATCAAGGGTGCATTACCATAAAAGATATTACTCATATAAATAGAACAACCATTATTCTCCGATTTAAATGAATAACCATCTTGCAATAAACAAGATCCAGATATAATGTTCATGCTTAACGCTGGCACCAAATAACAATTATTGAGGTCTAAAACTAATCCCGAAGGTAGATGTAGAGGTATCATCCCGATGATGATCACATCGACCTTGGAACCATTCCCGATGTGCATCGTCACCTCGTCCTTAGCCAATCCTCGTTTATTCGGCAGCTCTTGTTTCGAGTTACAAATATGAGCAACCGAACCAGTATCAAATACCCAGGCGCTACTACGAGCAATAGTAAGGAACACATCAATAACATGTACTCCCTCCGTTCACTTTTGTAAGGCGCGGAAGAAAATTTCCGACAGCCCCAAAAAAACGGTAATGGACAACAATACCCCTTCCAATCGATCAATTTGAAATTCAAAAAATATCGGAATCGCCTCGCCCAGCGCGTCGTCGCCCACCTCGCGCCCGGCTTCTCCTCGCCCGGCGCATCGTCGCCCACCTCGCGCCCGGCTTCTCCTCGCCCAGTTCGTCGCTGCCCACCTCACACCCAAGATCTCCTGGCTACTCACCTGGCGCCAACTTCTCCGCCCAGGATCTCCCGCTCATCGCCGCCCAGGATCTCGTCCTCATCGCCGCCCAGATTCCTGGTCACCACCGGCCCCAGGACCACACCTCGCCGGCCACCGGCCACCAGCCCCAGCGCACCTCGCCAGCACTGCCTCCCTTCTTCCCCGCGTCGTCGGCAAGGTGCAGCTAGCCCTGAGCTGGGGAGCCAGGAGAAGGCTGGGAGAAGGCGAGCTCGAAGCCGCATAACTCCTCGCCAAACACCTCGCTGCTCCTTGCCCAGATCTGCGATTCCACAACTTCGAGCTCGGTGATCCTTGTTGGCTTCTCGCGAAAGCCGCCCAGCTCCTCGTCCAAAGACCTTTGATGGTCCAGCTCCTCACTAACAACATCAGCAGATCTTCAACAGCAAGGAAGAAGCAGATCCTCAACATCAACAACATCAGCTCATTGGCCCAATTTCAATCATGGTAGTCCCAGATCTCAATTTCACTCCACCTGAAGAAGGCAACAAAGAACCTGAAGAAGAAAGCAACAATGCTGGTCAAAATTCAGGTATAATTTCTTCTAATCTTGCATCAAATTATGCCTGGGAAGTAACAGCGAAGGGATTGCTAAGATTGAATAGTGCATATGAGGAAGCTTCATTTTGTTCACAGGTTATTCAACAAGAAACATTTACATTTTCAACAAGCAACAGAGGTCTCCTGGACATTGTAGGGACATTTTCAGTTTTTGTCTCATTTGCTTATAGGCAAACTGAACAAACTCCATGTATGTGTGTGTAAATAAACATATAGTCTGGCAGCATGTATGTGTGTGTAAATAGGCATATACCACAGACTCCATGAATGGAAAAGAAATTGCTGCAAGAACAGCGGTGTACCTCAAAATATTTACAGCTCATGTTTATATTTACAAGTTTATATTTACTCCTGGCGGCATATTTACCCTGACAGCTACGAATGGAAAAGAAATTGCAATGTTCGTGGCTCCGTGGCTTCGAATATAACTCAGCGGCATATTTACCTCTTACAAGTTTAGTTTTTGTAAGAGGAAATCCAGCCTTGCATGTCATCGCCAAGAGGGGTCGAGCAAATCTCCTTGGCTCCGGCTGGCCAGCTGGGAGTACCTATAGATGATTTGTTTGATCTAGACATGTTCTCTTATTATTTTCTGCACGCTGCTTCAGCCTGCTTCTACTCTCTGACAAATATATAGCTGTCCAACCATGGTGCCGAGAGCGGTGTCCACCTACTGCTGATACATGTACATGGGACCCCTATCTCCAATTATTTGAAATGCCTTGCCCAAGCTATCAAAGAAGGGTGCACGACACTCATGCGTTAAAACAAAAATGGCTACATAAGTTTCAGTTCAGAACCATGCCAAGAGCATAGCTCCAAATATCTATTTTCAGGCCAAAATGTCCCCTTACCAGGTTACATTCACATATAGACAATTTAGTTCAGCGGGAACAAAGCCTATCTGACCAGTTTCTCTTGAACATATTTACCCTCAAAATTAGCATATACCCTGACAGCTACGAATGGAAAAGAAATTGCTGCAAGTTTAGTTTAGTTTATAATCTATTTATATTTACAAGTTTTGAGGTATACGGAACTGAACAGTTTAGTTTATATTTACAAGTTTAGTTTACATTTATATTTTCAGCAAGCAACATTTATGTTTATATTTACAGCAAGCAAAGCAAGCAATACTCCTATCCTATGGAACAGATGTTGCTATTGTTGACCTCTTGTTTACATTTCCAGCAACCAATTTGTAATATTCTTGCAATAATTAATTTAATTATTCTATTGCTATTGTAGGAGTACAAAGGCAAAGGAATTGGCTCACTGATGCGCAGAGATATGCCGCTTACATGTCCTTGGAAACCCTCCATAAGAGTAGAGGAGGCAAGTTCAAGAGAACTGAAAAGAAGGACGTGGCTGCAATATTTGGAGCACATGTTCGAGTTATTCAAAGAATATGGGAGACGGCAATGAAATGTAAAGGCCTTGGTCAGAGGTGGATGTTTCAAACAAAAGAAAGGAAAATTGTGGAAGAAAATCTTATGATGATATCCTATCTCTCATTCCGACAATTCCCTTAAACAAGAGGTCAACTATTCGATCTCTAGCCAAGGCACTAGGTGTAAGCCCTACTACACTATACAAGAAGTTCAAGTTGAATAAGATAAGGAGGCACTCCAACAGGGTAAAGCCGGTACTGACAGAGAAAAATAAGAGAGATAGGGTGGATTTTTGCCTCTCTATGCTAGATGAGGCAACATTAGGAGATGTAAGCCCAAGTTTCAGGAGTATGCATAATATTGTTCACATCAACGAGAAATGGTTCTCCATGACCAAGAGAAAGAGGAACTACTATCTGCTGCCTGACGAAGAGGACCTGGAAAGACCTGTCAAAAACTCTATTGGAAAAGTGATGTTTCTCACAGCGGTAGCAAGACCACGGTTCGATGAAGATGGGAACATGACATTCTCCGGAAAAATTGGGGTATGGCCATTCGTGAGAGTGACTGCAGCAGCAAAAAGAAGCAAGAACAGGGAAAAAGGGACATTGGAAATAAAGCCTTTCATAGTGACGAGGGATGTGATGAGAGAGTACATTATACAGAAGGTTGTGCCAGCGATTCAAGCATTGTGGCCTGCAGATGATGATGGACAACCCATTTTTATCTAGCAAGATAACGCGAGAACACATATCCTACCTAATGATCAAGCATTCGTAGAAGCTGTGGACGAAAGTGGCCTGGACATCGAATAATGTATCAGCCTCCAAATTCTCCGGACATGAGCATACTGGACCTTGGGTTCTTCACTCGATTCGATCGCTAACAGATTGCAAAAGTCCGAAAACTATTCGAGCTGATTAAAGGTGTTCAAGAGGAGTTCGATGGATATGAAGTTTCAAAACTTAACAGAGTATTCATAACTCTGCAGACTTGCATGGTTGAAGTAATGAAGAATGGTGGAGCCAATAAATACAAAATCCGCACATGAACAAGGATAGGCTAGAAAGGCTACAACTGCTCGCCGGGATCTCGGTTCCTCTGAAGTGTATGCAATGGCACTAGAGATGCTTGGACGCTGATCCTACTCCAGTTTGTTGTGTAATCTGTGTGTACTTATTGTGTATTCTACTCCAGTTTGTTGTAGTACTTGTGTATTCCGTGCTTACAAGCAAAGGAGTATGTGTTTATGTGTGAACTTGAGGTCTATAATTATTGTTGCCATAGACTATATTGTGCTATATATTGCTATATACTCCAGCTTATACTTGGACTACTTGATGTATATTGGAATATGTACTCCAGTATTTATGGTTGGAAAAGAAGAGAACTGAATCACTTGCTATAGATAGATTGATACCCTAGTACTCCTAGCAAGTTGTAAACACTCCAACTAGGAGTATATTCTTTACTTGTTTGATAGGAGTATATATTCTCTGCAGCAAAGAATATACACCCATAGGAAGTTCCAGATGTACTCCTAGATGCAAACTGAGATGCCAAGCTCTTTACTGAATTTTTACTCCAAAAATAGGAGTATCATGCTTGCTTAACTGAACTTTTATTCAATGTACTGTTGGCGAACTACTCCAGAAAAATTCATGTCGATCAACTCTTTCGGTTGGGTTAAATTATGGAGAATTTCTAACGAGATCGCATATTTAGCACAAGATATTTAAATTATGGAGTATTTCATTCAGTTGAGTAAAAGGGCAACTACTCCATCTGCAGTAAGTAGATTACCTAAACTTTGGACGGTTCATACCCATTCCAGAAGATATACTCCACCACATCTGTTAATCTACAAGGCAAATTAGGTGGAGAGGATCAAGTGGTGAACACTAAAGTGGCCTGGACATCATTTGTCTTTGCTTGATTTTCATCCACACACACACACAATCTTTCTCCTTCACTTCTATTTCTCCAAAACAGAGGCAGAGTTGTTTTTCTTTGTAGAAGCAGAGTTTGATGTGACTTACAAGTTTGTACTGTATCATCATCATATTTGTTGCTTTCAGAAGACACTTAATTTGATAACTGCCTCATCTTAGTACACACACATACAAGCAAAGCTAGCTACTCCCCTGCATTTGATTACTGAGGTGTCAATCAGTGCATGCTATGTGCGTGTGGGAGGCCGGCATGTCACTGTCGTTGTAGTACAAGGAGCCACACCATTTGACAGATCCCTCCATCCATCATGCTTGTGAATCGATGCTCAATCATATCCATGACCAGATGCATTTAATGAAGGTGAGGTGAGAAGAGCGAGAATCAGACTACAGAGAGGATGAACTAGATGCATTTAATCTGCGGTGGCTGCGGTAAATCCTCACCTCGAGACGAGCTTCCTGCTCGCTCTGCGATGGTTGTACGGCTCGAAGAAGGGCCCATCCGCCCCCCCCCTCCCGGCCTCCGCCGTTGATCTTGAGGAGGAAGAGGAGCGGGAGGGTGATGGCGATGTGGGCATCGCCTGAAGCAGCAGATCCGGGCGGACGAGCGGCAGCTGCAGCTCCAGGCAGGCAACCAGCAGCAGCAGCTCCGTCGCGCCGTCTTGATAGTCCACGCCGCAGATCGAGCACCGCCACTGCAGATCAGAGAGCCGGAGGGGGGAAATCGCATTTTTAACGATGGAGTTGGTGCTGTAGAGCGTCGACGATGCGCGCGAGGGAGAGGGCGCTAACGACGCACGCGAGGGAGAAGCTCGGGGAGAGGCGGCGCGAGCGAGAGAGGGCGAGGGAGAAGCTCGGGGAGAGGCGGCGCCGGCGATGCGGGCGAGTGTGTGAGGGAGGGGATGCGAATGTGTCGCTACCATGTTCGCGGCCGACACGGGGGTAAAAATGGAAAACACCATTCTCGTGCGCGACCGAGCGAGTGTGCACATGATTTTGGTCCGCGCCTTACAAAAGTGAACGGAGGGAGTATATCAAATATACCTTTGTTCACTTTGCCATCCTTCTTATCCGCCAAGTATTTGGGGGCAGTTCCGCCTCCAGTGACCATTCCCTTTACAGCAGAAGCACTCAGTTTCAGGCTTGGGCTCCAACTTTGGGCTTCTTCCCGGGAGTGGCAACTTCCTTGCCATTCTTCTTGAAGTTCCCTTTCTTTCCCTTGCCCTTTTTCTTGAAACTAGTGGTCTTGTTAACCATCAACACTTGATGATCCTTCTTGATTTCTACCTCCGCGGCCTTAAGCACTGCGAAGAGCCGAGGAATCGCTTTGTTCATCCCTTGCATATTATAGTTCATCACAAAGCCTTTGTAGCTTGGTGCCATTGATTGAAGAACTCTATCAATAACACCATCAACTGGAAGATCAACTCCCAACCGAGTCAGGTGGTTATGATACCCAAACATTTTGAGTATGATCTCACTGACAGAACTGTTCTCCTCCATCTTGCAGCTATAGAACTTGTTGGAGACTTCATATCTCTCAACCCGGGCATTTGCCTGAAATATTAACTTCAACTCTTGGAACATCGCATATGCTCCATGACGTTCAAAACGTCTTTGAAGTCTCGGTTCTAGGCCGTAAAGCATGGCACACTGAACTATTGAGTAGTCATCAGATCAAGCCTGCCAGACGTTCATAACATCTCTAGTAGCTCCTGCAACAGGTCTGTCACCTAGCGGTGCATCAAGGACATAATTCTTTTGTGCAACAATGAGGATAATCCTCAAGTTACGGACCCAGTGCGTGTAATTGCTACCATCATCTTTCAACTTAGCTTTCTCTAGGAATACATTAAAATTTAGGGGGGTGGTAGCACGGGCCATTGATCTACAACATAGACATGCAAAACTATTAAGACTAAGTTCATTACAAATTAAGTTCAATTAATCAAATTACTAATGAACTCCCACTTAAATAAACATCCCTCAAGTTATCTAAGTGATACATGATCCAAATCAACTAACCCTCAAGTTATTAATCTCGATGTTGATCATATCTACTATATGACTCATGTTCGACCTTTCGGTCTCCAGTGTTCCAAGACCATGTCTGTACATGCTAGGCTCGTCAAGTTTAACCCAAGTATTCTACATGTGCAAAACTGTCTTACACCAGTTGTATGTGAACGTAGAGTCTATCACACCCGATCATCACCAGGTTCTTCTAAACGACGAACTTTAGCAACGGTGCATACTCGAGGAGAACACTTTTATCTTGGAATTTAGTGAATGGATCATCTTATAATGCTACCGTCGTTCTAAGCAAAATAAGATGCATAAAGGATAAACATCGCATGCAATCAAAATATGTGACATGATATGGCCATCATCATCTTATGCTTCTGATCTCCATCTCCCAAGCATCGTCATGATCTCCATCGTCACCAGCTCGACACCTTGATCTCCATCGTTGTGTCAGGGTCGTCTGATACGTCCATTTTGCATCATGTTTTCCTACTATTATTTATGATGTTTTTATGCGTAATAATGCTTTTTGGAGTAATTATAATGCCTTTTCTCTCATAATATGCAAGGTTCACACAAGGAGGGAGAATACCAGCATCTGTAATTTTGGACCTAAAAAAGCTACGTCAGGCTACCATTCTGCACAACTCCAAATGAGCTGAAACTTCACAAGGATTTTTTATGGAATAAATAAGAATTATTGGAGCAAATAAATACCAAAGGGGGGCCACCAGGTGAGCACAACCCACGTGGGCGCACCAGGGAGCCCAGGCGCGCCATGGTGGGTTGTGCCCTCCTCGACCCACCTCTGGTGCCCATCTTCTAGTATATAAGTAATTTTGACCTAAAAAAAAATCAGGAGAGGACTTTCGTGATGAAGCGCCGCCGTCTCGAGGCGGAACATGGGCAGGAGCACTTTTGACCTCCGGCGAAGCGATTTCGCCGGGGGAACTTCCCTCCCGGAGGGGGAAAGCATTGGCATCATCATCACCAACAACTCTCCCATCTTGGGGAGGGCAATCTCCATCAACATCTTCAACAACACCATCTCCTCTCAAACCCTAGTTCATGTATTGTGTTCAATCTTTGTACCGGAACTATAGATTGGTACTTGTGGGTGACTAGTAGTGTTGATTACTGCTACCTCTTGAGCTTGCGTTAGTTTCTTCCCTTGAAGAGGAAAGGGTGATGCAACAAAGTAGAGTAAGTATTTCCCTCAGTTTGAGAACCAAGGTATCAATCTAGTAGGAGACAACGCACAAGTCACCGAATACTTGCACAAACAATCAACAACTTGCACCCAACGCGATAAAGGGGTTGTCAATCCCTTCACGATTACTTGCAAAAGTGATCTAATAGAGATAGATAAACGGTGAAGTAAATATTTTTGGTATTTTTGGTTTATAGATCGGAAAGTAAAAGATTGCAAAATAGTAGATCAGAAACTAGTATGATGGAAAAGAGAACTTGTATGATGGAAAAGAGACCCCGGGGCCATAGGTTTTACTAGTGGCTTCTCTCAAGATAGCAAATAACACGGTGGGTGAACAAATTACTGTCGAGCAATTGACAGAAGAGCGCATAATTATGACGATATCTAAGGCAATGATCATGAACATAGGCATCACGTTCGTGTCAAGTAGACCGAAACGATTCTGCATCTACTACTATTACTCCACACATCGACTGACTCCTACCTGCATCTAGAGTATTAAGTTCATGAAGAATAGAGTAATGCATTAAGTAAGATGACATGATGTAGAGGAATTAACTCAAGCAATATGATGAAAACCCCATCTTTTTATCCTCGATGGCAACAATACAATACGTGCCTTGCTGCCCCTACTGTCACTAGAAAGGACACTTGAAGAGCTAAGCACTTCTCACATAGCAAGAAAAACCAATCTAGTAGGCCAAACTAAACCGATAATTTGAAGAGACTTACAAAGATATCAAATCATGAATATAAGAATTCAGAGAAGACTCAAATAATATTCATAGATAATCTGATCATAAATCCACAATTCATCGGATCTCGGCAAACACACCGCAAAAGAATATTACAGCGAATAGATCTCCAAGACAATCGAGGTGAACATGGTATTGAGAATCAAAGAGAGAGAAGAAGCCATCTAGCTACTAGCTATGGACCCGTAGGTCTGTGGTAAACTACTCACGCTTCATAGGAAGGATAATGGTGTTGATGTGGAAGCCCTCTGTGATCGAATCCCCCTCCGGCAGGACGCCAGAAAAAGTCCCTAGATGGGATCTCAGGGGTACAGAAGGTTGATGCGGTGGAAAAGTGTTTTCTTGGCTTCCCCTGATATTTTTGGGGTATAAGAGTATATATAGGCGAAAGAATTAGGTCAGGAGAGCTCCGAGGGGCCCACGAGGTAGGGGGTGCGCCTTAACCCCCTAGGTGCGCCCTCCACCCTCGTGGCTGCCTTGTTGAGCCTCCGACTTCATCTCCAAGTCTCCTGGTTTGCTTCTGGTCCAAGAAAGATCATCGCGAAAGTTTCATTCCGTTTGGACTCCATTTGGTATTCCTTTTCTGCGGAACTCTAAAACAGGCAAAAAACAGAAACTGGCACTGGGCTCTAGGTTAATAGGTTAGTCCCAATAATAATATAAAATAGCATATAAATGCATATAAAACATCCAAATCAAATAATATAATAGCATGGAACAATAAAAAAATATAGATTCGTTGGAGACGTATCAAGCATCCCAAGCTTAATTTCTGCTCGTCCTCGAGTAGGTAAATGATAAAACAGAATTTTTGATGTGGAATACTACCTAACATATTTATCCATGTAATTCTCTTTATTGTGGCATGAATGTTCAGATCTGAAAGATTCAAAACAGAAGTTTAATATTGACATAAAAACAATAATACTTCAAGCATACTAAAAAGGCAATTATGTCTTCCCAAAATAACATGGCCAAAGCTTATCCCTACAAAATCATATAGTCTGGCTATGCTCCATCTTCATCACACAAAATACTCAAATCATGCACAACCCCGATGACAAGCCAAGCAATTGTTTCATACTTTGATGTTGTCAAACCTTTTCAACTTTCACGCAATACATGAGCGTGAGCCATGGACATAGCACTATGTGTTAGGGAACGTAGCAATAATTCAAAATAATTCCTACGTGTCACCAAGATCAATCTAGGAGATGCTAGCAATGAGAGAGAGAGGGAGTGCATCTTCATACCCTTGAAGATTGCTAAGCGGAAGCGTTGCAAGAACACGGTTGTTGGAGTCGTATTCGCGGCGATTCAAATCGCGGAAGATCCGATCTAGCGCCGAACGGACGGCGCCTCCGCATTCAACACACGTACAGCCCGGGGACGTCTCCTCCTTCTTGATCCAGCAAGGGAAAGGGGAAGTTGAGGCAGAGCTCCGGCAGCACGACGACGTGGTGGTGGAGCTTGCGGTTTTCCTGCAGGGCTTTGCCAAGCTCTACGGAGGAGGAGCTGTTGGAGGGAGGGGTTGCGCCAGGGGAAGGGTGTGGCAGCCCTCCCACCCCCCCCCCCCACTATTTATAGGGGAAGGGGAGAGGGGGCCGGCCCCCTTATATCCCATCTACAAGGGGGGCGGCGGCCAAGGGGGGGACTTGCCCCCCAAGTTTGGTGGGAGGCGCCCCCACCCCCAGGGTTTCCAACCCTAGGCACCTTGGGCCCTTCGGGGGGTGCACTAGGGGGCTGGTTCCTACCCTCGTTCAGCCCATTAAGTCCCCCGGAGCAGGTGGCCCCAGCCGGTGGACCCCCGGACACCTTTCAGTGGTCCCGGTACAATACCGATAACCCCCGAAAGCATTCCGGTGACCGAAACTTTTACATCTGGACTATTCTGGAACTCCTCGTGATGTATGGGATCTCATTCGGGACTCCAAACAACCTTCGGCAACCACATACTATTTCACATAACAACTCTAGCGTCACCAAACCTTAAGTGTGTAGACCCTACGGGTTCGGGAAGCATGCAGACATGACCGAGACATCTCTCCGGCCAATAACCAACAGCAGGATCTGGATACCCATGTTGGATCCCACATGTCCCATGGTGATCTCATCAGATGAACCACGATGTCGGGGATGCAATCTATCCCATATACAATTCCCTTTGTCCACCGGTAAGTTACTTGCCCGAGATTCGATCGCCGGTATCCCCATACCTTGTTCAATCTCGTTACCGGCAAGTCTCTTTACTCGATCTGTAACGCATGATCCCATGACTAACTCCTTAGTCACATTGAGCTCATTATGATGATGCATTACCGAGTGGTCCCAAAGATACCTCTCCGTCATACGGAGTGACAAATCCCAGTCTCGATTCGTGCCAACCCAACAAACACTTTCGGAGATACATGTAGTGCACCTTTATAGCCACCCAGTTACGTTGTGACGTTTGGCACACCCAAAGAATTCCTACGGTATCCGGGAGTTGCACAATCTCATGGTCTAAGGAAATGATAGTTGACATTAGAAAAGCTCTTAGCTAACAAACTACACGATCTTTTGATATGCTTAGAATTGGGTCTTGTCCATCACATCATTCTCCTAATGATGTGATCCCGTTATCAGTGACATCCAATGTCCATGTTCAGGAAACCACAACCATCTATTGATCAACAAGCTAGTCAACTAGAGGCTTACTAAGGACATATATTACGGTCTATGTATTCACACATGTATTACAGTTTCCGGTTAATACAATTATAGCATGAACAACAGACAATTATCATGAAGAAGGAAATAAAACAATAACCATTTTATTATTGTCTCTAGGGCATATTTCCAACAGTCTCCCACTTGCACTAGAGTCAATAATCTAGTTACATTGTGATGAATCTAACACCCATAGACTTCTGGTGTTGATCATGTTTTGCTCGTGGAAGAGGTCTAGTTAACGGATCTACAACATTCAGATTCGTATGCACTTTTCAAATATCTATGTCTCCATCTTGAATATTTTCACGAATGGAATTGAAGCGACGATTGATATGCCTGGTCTTCTTGTGAAACCTAGGCTCCTTGGCAAGGGCAATAGCTCCAGCGTTGTCACAGAAGAGAGTCATCGGGCCCGACACATTGGGAATAACTCCTAGGTCGGTGATGAACTCCTTCATCCAGATTGCTTCATGTGCTGCCTCCGAGGCTGCCATGTACTCCGCTTCACATGTAGATCCTGCCATGACGCTTTGCTTGCAACTGCACCAACTGACTGCCCCACCATTCAAAATGTACACGTATCCGGTTTGTGACTTGGAGTCATCCAGATCTGTGTCGAAGCTAGCATCGATGTAACCCTTTACAACGAGCTCTTCTTCACCTCCATAAACGAGAAACATATCCTTAGTCCTTTTCAGGTACTTCAGGATATTCTTGACCGCTGTCCAGTGTTCCATGCCGGGATTACTTTGGTACCTCCCTACCAAACTTACGACAAGGTTCACATTAGGTCTGGTACACATCATGGCATACGTAATAGACCCTATGGCTGAGGCATAGGGGATGACACTCATCTTTTCTCTACTTCTGCCGAGGTCAGGCATTGAGGCGTGCTCAATCTCACACCTTGCAATACAGGCAAGAACCCTTTATTGGACCGATCCATATTGAAATTCTTCAATATCTTGTCAAGGTATGTGCTTTGTGAAAGACCAATGAGGCGTCTCGATCTATCTCTATAGATCTTGATGCCTAATATGTAAGAAGCTTCTCCAAGGTCCTTCATTGAAAAACACTTATTCAAGTAGGCCTTTACACTTTCCAAAAGTTCTATATCATTTCCCATCAATAGTATGTCATCTACATATAATATGAGAAATGCTACAGAGCTCCCACTCACTTTCTTGTAAACACAGGCTTCTCCATAAGTCTGCATAAACCCAAACACCTTGATCATTTCATTAAAGCAAATGTTCCAACTCCGAGATGCTTGCACCAGCCCATAGATGGAGCGCTGGACCTTGCACACCTTGTCAGCATTCTTAGGATCGACAAAACCTTCCGGCTGCATCATATACAATTCTTCCTTCAGGAAACCGTTAAGGAATGCCGTTTTGACGTCCCTTGCCATATCTCATAATCATAGAATTCGACAACTGCTAACATGATTCGGACATACTTTAGCTTCGCTACGGGTGAGAAGATCTCATCGTAGTCAACCCCTTGAACTTGTCGATAACCCTTAGCGACAAGCCGAGCCTTATAGACGGTCACATTTCCATCCGCGTCAGTCTTCTTCTTAAAGATCCACTTATTTTCTATGGCTTGCCGATCATCGGGCAAGTCTGTCAAAGTCCATACTTTGTTTTCATACATGGCTCCTATCTCGGATTTCATGGCTTCAAGCCATTTGTTGGAATTCGGGCCCGCCATCGCTTCTTCATAGTTTGAAGGTTCATCGTTGTCTAACAACATGATTTCTAGGATAGGGCTGCCATACCACTCTGGTGCGGAACGTGCCCTTGTGGACCTACGAAGTTCAGTAGCAACTTGATCTGAAGTTTCATGACCATCATCATTAACTTCCTCTCCAGTCGGCACAGGCACCACAGAAACATCTTCCTGACCTGCGCTACTCTTTGATTCAAGAGGCAGTACTTCATCAAGTTCTACTTTCCTCCCACTTACTTCTTTCGTGAGAAACTCTTTCTCGAGAAAGTATCTGTTCTTGGCAACAAAGATCTTGCCTTCGGATCTGAGGTAGAAGGTATACCCAATGGTTTCCTTAGGGTATCCAATGAAGACGCATTTTTCCGACTTGGGTTCGAGCTTTTCAGGTTGAAGTTTCTTGACATAAGCATCGCATCCCCAAACTTTTAGAAACGACAACTTATGTTTCCTCCCAAACCATAATTCATACAGTGTCGTCTCAATGGATTTAGACGGTGCCCTATTTAAAGTGAATGCGACTGTCTCTAAAGCATAACCCCAAAATGATAGCGGTAAGTCGGTAAGAGACATCATAGATCACACCATATCCAATAGCGTGCGATTATGATGTCCGGACACACCATTACGCTGAGGTGTTCCAGGCGGCGTGAGTTGTGAAACAATTCCACATTTCCTTAAGTGCGTACCAAACTTGTGACTCAAATATTCTCCTGCACGATCTGATCATAAGAACTTTATTTTCCTGTCATGCTGATTCTCTACCTCACTCTAAAATTCTTTGAACTTCCAAAAGGTCTCAGACTTGTGTTTCATTAAGTAGACATACCCATATCTACTTAAGTCATTAGTGAGGGTGAGAACATAATGATAGCCACCGCGAGCCTCAACGCTCATTGGACCGCACACATCAGTATGTATTATTTCCAACAAGTTAGTTGCTCGCTCCATTGTTCCGGAGAACGGAGTCTTGGTCATTTTGCCCATGAGGCATGGTTCACACGTGTCAAATGATTCATAATCAAGAGACTCCAAAAGTCCATCTGCATGGAGTTTCTTCATGCATTTGACACTAACGTGACCAAGGCGGCAATGCCACAAGTATGTGGGACTATCATTATCAACCTTACATCTTTTGGCATTCACACTATGAATATGTGTAACATCATGTTCGAGATTCAATAAAAATAAACCATTGACCAGTGGGGCATGACCATAAAACATATCTCTCATATAAATAGAACAACCATTATTCTCGAATTTAAATGAGTAGCCATCTCACATTAAACGAGACCCATATACAATGTTCATGCTCAAAGCTGGCACTAAATAAAAATTATTGAGGTTTAAAACTAATCACGTAGGTAAATGTAGAGGTAGCGTGCCGACGGCGATCACATCGACCTTGGAACCATTCCCGACGTGCATCGTCACCTCGTCCTTCGCCAGTCTCCGCTTATTCCGCAACTCTTGTTTTGAGTTACATATATGAGCAACCGCATCGGGATCAAATACCTAGGAGCTACTACGAGCGCTGGTAAGGTACACATCAATAACATGTATATCACATATACCTTTAGTGTTGCCGGCCTTCTTATCCGCTAAGTACTTGGGGCAGTTCCACTTCCAGTTACCATTTCCCTTGCATTAAAAGCACTGAGTCTCGGGCTTGGGTCCATTCTTTGGCTTCTTCCCGGCAATTGATTTACCGGGAGCGGCAACTCCCTTGCCGTCCTTCTTGAAGTTCTTCTTACACTTGCCTTTCTTGAAACTTGTGGTCTTATTCACCATCAACACTTGATGTTCCTTTTTGATTTCCCCCTTTGCTGATTCCGGCATTGAATATAACTCAGGAATGGACTTCTCCATCCCTTGCATATTGTAGTTCATCACAAAGCTCTTGCAGCTAGGTGGGAGCGACTGGAGGATAATGTTAATGACCGGGTCATCTGGAAGATTAACTCCCAGCTGAGACAAAACGGTTGTGCAACCCAAACATTCTGAGTATATGCTCGCTGATAGAATTGTTTTCCTCCATCTTACAACTGTAGAACTTGTCGGAGACTTCATATCTCTCGACCCGGGCATGAGCTTGGAAAACCATTTTCAGCTCTTGGAACATCTCAAATGCTCCGTGCTGCTCAAAACGCTTTTGGAGCCCTGGTTCTAAGCTGTAAAGCATGCCGCACTAAACCAAGGAGTAATCATCACTACGCGACTGCCAGGCATTCATTACGTCTTGAGTTGCTGGGAAAATGGGTGCGTCACCTAGCGGTACTTCAAGGACATATGCTTTCTTGGCAACTATGAGGATGATCCTCAAGTTTTGGACCCAGTCCGTATAGCTGCTACCATCGTCTTTCAACTTGGTTTTCTCTAGGAACGCGTTGAAGTTGAGGGCAACATTAGCATGGGCCATTTGATCTACAAGACATATTGTAAAGATATTTTGGACTATGTTCATGATAATTAAGTTCATCTAATCAAATTATTTAATGAACTCCCACTCAGATAGACATCCCTCTAGTCATCTAAGTGATACATGATCCGAATCGACTAGGCCGTGTCCGATCATCACGTGAGACGGACTAGTCATCATCGGTGAACATCTCCATGTTGATTGTATCTACTATACAACTCATGTTCGACCTTTTGGTCTCTCGTGTTCCGAGGCCATGTCTGTACATGCTAGGCTCGTCAAGTCAACCTAAGTGTTTTGCATGTGTAAATCTGGCTTACACCCGTTGTATGTGAACGTTAGAATCTGTCACACCGATCATCACGTGGTGCTTCAAAACAACAAACCTTCGCAACGGTGCACAGTTAGGCGAAACACATCTCTTGAAATTTTAGTGAGGGATCATCTTATTTATGCTACCGTCGTTCTAAGCAAATAAGATGTAAACATGACAAACATCACATGCAAATCATAAAGTGACATGATATGGCCAATATCATCTTGCGCCTTTGATCTCCATCTTTGAGGCGCGACTTGATCACCTTCGTCGCCGGCATGTACCGTGATCTCCATCATCGTGTCATCATGAAGTTGTCTCGCGAACTATTACTTCTACTACTATGGCTAACTGTTAGCAATAAAGTAAAGTAATTACATGGCGTTTTCATTGACATGCAGGTCATACAATAAATTAAGACAACTCCTATGGCTCCTGCCAGTTGTCATACTCATCGACATGCAAGTCGTGATTCCTATTACAAGAACATGATCAATCTCATACATCACATATATCATTCATCACATCCTTTTGGCCATATCACATCACATAGCATACCCTGCAAAAAGAAAGTTAGACGTCCTCTAACTGTTGTTGCATGTTTTACGTGGCTGCTATGGGTTTCTAGTAAGAACGTTTCTTACCTACACGAAAGCCACAACGGTGATATGCCAATTTCTATTTACCCTTCACAAGGACCCTTTTCATCGAATCCGATCCGAGTAAAGTGGAAGAGACAGACACCCACTAGCCACCTTATGCAACAAGTGCATGTCAGTTGGTGCAACATATCTCACGTAAGCGTACGTGTATGGTCGGTCCGGGCCGCTTCATCCCACAATGCCGTCAAATCAAGATAGGACTAGTAATAGTAAGAAAATTGAACAAATCATCGCCCACAACTACTTGTGTTCTACTCGTGCATAGAATCTACGCATAGACCTAGCTCATGATGCCACTGTTGGGGAACGTAGCAATAATCCAAAAAAATTCCTACGTGTCACCAAGATCAGTCTAGGAGATGCTAGCAACGAGAGAGAGAGAGAGAGAGAGAGAGAGAGAGAGAGAGAAGAGAGAAGGAGTGCATCTTCATACCCTTGAAGATCGCTAAGCGGAACCGTTGCAAGAACGCGGTTGATGGAGTCGTACTCGCGGTGATTCAAATCGGGGAAGATCCGATCTAGCGCCGAACGAACAGCGCCTCTGTGTTCAACACACGTACAGCTCGGGGACGTCTCCTCATTCTTGATCCATCAAGGGAAAGGAGAAGTTGAGGGAGAGCTCCGGCAGCACGACGGCGTGGTGGTGGAGCTTGCAGTTTTCCTGCATGGCTTCGCCAAGCTCTACGAAGGAGGAGGAGGTGTTGGAGGAGGGAGGGGCTTCTCCAGGGGAAGGGTGTGGCAGCCCTCCCCCCCCCCCCACTATTTATAGGGGAAGGGGAGAGGGGGCCGGCCCCCTTAGATCCCATCTAGAAGGGGGCGGCGGCCAAGGGGGGGACTTGCCCCCCAAGTTTGGTGCGAGGCGCCCCCACCCCCCATGGTTTCCAACCCTAGGCGCCTAGGGCCCCTGGCGGGTGGGGGGCGCACCAGCCCACTAGGGGCTGGTTCCCACCCTTGTTAAGCCCATTAAGTCCCCCGGGGCAGGTGGCCCCACCCGGTGGACCCCCGGACACCTTTTGGTGGTCCCGGTACAATATCGATAACCCCCGAAATCATTCCGATGACTGAAACTGGACTTCCCATATATAAATCTTTACCTCCGGACCATTCCGGAACTCCTCGTGATGTCTGAGATATCATCCGGGACTCCTAACAACCTTCAGCAACCACATACTATTTCCCATAACAACTCTAGCGTCACCGAACCTTAAGTGTGTAGACCCTATGGGTTCAGGAACCATGCAGACATGACCAAGACATCTCTCCGGACAATAACCAACAGTGGATCTGGATACCCATTTTGGCTCCCACATGTTCCATGATGATCTCATCGGATTAACCACGATGTCGGGGATTCAGTCAATCCCATATACAATTCCCTTTGTCCACCGGTATGTTACTTGCCCGAGATTCGATCGTCGGTATCCCCATACCTTGTTCAATCTCATTACCAGCAAGTGTCTTTACTCGTTCCGTAATGCATGATCCCGTGACGAACTCCTTAGTCACATTGAGCTCATTATGATGATGCATTACCGAGTGGGCCCAGAAATACCTCTCCGTCATACGGAGTGACAAATGCCAGTCTCGATTCGTGCCAACCCAACAGACACTTTTAGAGATACCTGTAGTGCACCTTTATAGCCACCCAGTTACATTGTGACGTTTGGCAAACCCAAAGCATTCCTACGGTATCCGGGAGTTGCACAATCTAATGGTCTAAGGAAATGATACTTGACATTAGAAAAGCTCTTAGCAAATGAACTACACGATCTTGTGCTATGCTTAGGATTGGGTCTTGTCCATCACATCATTCTCCTAATGATGTGATCCCATTATCAATGACATCCACTGTCCATGGTCAGGAAACCACAACCATCTATTGATCAATGAGCTAGCCAACTAGAGGCTTACTAGGGACATGTATTACAGTCTATGTATTCACACGTGTATTACGGTTTCCGGTTAATACAATTATAGCATGAACAACAGACAATTATCATGAACAAGGAAATATAATAATAACCATTTTATTATTCCCTCTAGGGCATATTTCCAACACTATGGTGGAAGAGAATATGGTGGTTGTGGAGATGACTAAAAGAGGGATAGTCTCACATCAACTAGGTATATCAACGGGCTTTGGAGATGCCCATCAATAGATATCAATGTGAGTGAGTAGGGATTTCCATGCAACGGATGCACTAGAGCTATAAGTATATGAAAGCTCAAAAGAAACTAAGTGGGTGTGCATCCAACTTGCTTGCTTATGAAGACCTGGGGCATTTGAGGAAGCCCATCATTGGAATATACAAGCCAAGTTCTATAATGAAAATTTCCCACTAGTATATGAAAGTGACAAAATAAGAGACTCTCTATCATGAAGATCATGGTGCTACTTCTATTTACTTACAACTCGAAAAATTACAACTCAATGCTTAGAACAAAATATGACTCTATGTGAATGCCTCCGGCGGTGTGCCGGGATGTGCAACGAATCAAGAGTGACATGTATGAGAGAATTATGAAAGGTGGCTTTTCCACAAATACTATGTCCACTACATGATCATGCAAAGCAATATGACAATGATGAAGCGTGTCATAATAAACGGAACGGTGGAAACTTGCATGTCAATATATCTCAGAATGGCTATGGAAATGCCATAATAGTTCGGTATGGTGGCTGTTTTGAGGAAGGTATATGGTGGGTGTATGGTACCGGCGAAAGTTGCGCAGCACAAGAGAGGCTAGCAATGGTGGAAGGGTGAGAGTGTGTATAATCCATGGAATCGACATTAGTCAAAAAACTCACATAGTTATTGCAAAAATCTATTAGTCATCGAACGAAGTACTACGACCATGCTCCTAGGGGGACAGGTTGGTAGGAAAAGACCATCGCTCGTCCCCGACCGCCACTCATAAGGAAGACAATCAATAAATACTTCATGCTCCAACTTCGTTACACAACGGTTCACCATACATGCATGCTACGGGACTCACAAACCTCAACACAAGTATTTATCAAATTCAAAATTACTCCCCTAGCATGAGTCTAATTTCACCATCTTAATATCTCAAAACAGTCATAAAGAATCAAACTTCTCATAGTATTCAATGCACTTTATATGAAAGTTTTTATTATATCCCTCTTGGATGCCTAGCATATTAGGACTAAATTTATAACCAAAGCAAATTACCATGCTGTTCTAAAAGACTCTCAAAATAATATAAGTGAAGCAGTTCATAAATTTTTATAAAATAAAGCCACTGCCATGCTCTAAAACAATATAAGTAAAGTACTAGAGCAATATTGCCTAGCTCAAAAGATATAAGTGAAGCACATAGAGTATTCTAATAAATCATGATTCATGCGTGTCTCTACCAAAGGTGTGTACATCAAGGATGATTGTGGAAAACTAAAAATCAAAGACTCAAATCATACAAGACGCTCCAAGCAAAACACATATCATATAGCCTCAAGTAAAGTTACCGATAGATGAAGACGAAAGAGGGGATGCATTCCGGGGCATCCCCAAGCTTAGTCTTTTGGTTGTCCTTGAATATTACCTTGGGGTGCCTCAGGCATCCCCACGCTTAGGCTCTTGCCACTCCTTATTCCATAGTCCATCAAATCCTTACCCAAGAAGTTGAAAACTTCACAACACAAAACTCAACAGAAAATCTCATGAGCTCCGTTAGTATAAGAAAATAAATCACCACTTTAAGGTACTGTTGCAAACTCATTATTTATTTATATTTGTGTAATATCTACTGTATTCTAACTTTTCCATGCTTCATACCCCTGATACTACCCATAGATTCATCAAAATAAGCAAACAACACGCAGAAAACAGAATCTGTCAAAAACAGAATAGTCTGTAGCAATCTGTAAATCTCGAATACTTATATAACTCCAAAAATTCTGAAAAATTAGGAAGACCTTATAACTTTGTGTAAAAATCCATACAAAAAATAATCAAATGAAAATCACTCTTCCGTGAATTTCTAAAATTATTTTACTGGGTACAAAAGTTTCTGATTTTCAACCAGATCAACACAACTATCACCGTAAGCTATCCTAAAGGTTTAACTTGGCACAAACACTAATTAAAACACAAAACCACATCTAACCAGAGGCTAGATGAATTATTTATTACTAAACAGGAACAAAAAGCAAAGAACAAAAATAAAATTGGGTTGCCTCCCAACAAGCACTATTGTTTAACACCCTTAGGTAGGCATAAAAACGCGAATAGATCTAAGTATTGTCATCTTTGGTACGCAATCCATAAGTGGCTCTCATAATAGATTCATATGGCAATTTAATTTTCTTCCTAGGAAAGTGTTACATACCTTTCTTCAATGGAAATTGGAATCTAATGTTTCCTTCTTTCATATCAATAATTGCACCAATCGTTCTAAGGAAAGGTCTACCAAGAATAATATGACATGTAGGATTGCAATCTATATCAAGAACAATGAAATCTAAGGGCACATAATTCTTATTTGAAACAATAAGAACATCATTAATCCTTCCCATAGGTTTCTTAATAGTGGAATCTGCGAGATGCAAATTTAAAGAACAATCATCAAATTCACGGAAACCTAGCACATCACACAAAGTTTTTGGAATCGTAGAAACGCTAGCACCCAAATCACACAAAGCATGGAACTCATAATCTTTAATCTTAATCTTAATAGTAGGTTCCCACTCATCATAAAGTTTTCTAGGGATAGAAACTTCCAATTCGATCTTTTCTTCAAAAGATTGCATCATAGAATCAACGATATGTTTAGTAAAAGCTTTGTTTTGATTATAAGCATGAGGAGAATTCAACATGGATTGCAACAAGGAAATACAACATATTAAAGAAAAATTATCATAATTAAATTCCTTGAAATCCAAAAGAGTGGGTTCGTTGCTACTTAAAGTCTTGACCTCCCTAATCCCACTTTTATCAATTTCTGCATCTAGATCTAAAAACTCCGAATCATTGGGACGCCTTTTAACTAGAGTTGACTCATCTCTAGTCCCATCTTTATCAAGATTTATATTGGAAAACAAATATTCAATAGGAGTCACATCAATCACTTTTAGATCTTCATCATTATTATCATGAAAACTAGAAGAACACGCTTTTACAAACCAATCTCTTTTTGCATGCATCTTAGCGGTTCTTTCTTTGCACTCATCAATGGAAATTCACATGGATTTGAGAGACTCATTGATATCATGCTTAGGTGGAATAGATCTAAGTTTCAAAGAATCAACATCAAGAGAAATTCTATCCACATTCCTAGCCAAATCATCAATCTTGAGAAATTTTTCTTCAACCAAAGCATTAAAATTCTTTTGTGAACTCATAAATTCTTTAACACTATTCTAAAAATCAAAGGGCATCTTATTAAAATTTCCATAAGAATTGAATTACCATAATTATTAGAGGAATTACTAGGAAATGGCCTAGGATTAAAATTGCATCTATACGCATTATTACAAAAATTGTTCCTACCAACAAAATTCACATCCATAGATTCATTATTATTCTCAATCAAAGTGGACAAAGGCATATCATTAGGATCAGAAGAAGCATTATTATTAGCAAACAATTCCATAAGTTCATCCATCTTTCCACTCAAAACATTAATCTTTTCAATCGCTTGAGCCTTTTTACTAGTGGATCTTTCGGTGTGCCATTGAGAATAATTAACCATGATATTATCTAGGAGCTTAGTAGCCTCTCCTAAAGTAATTTCTATAAAAGTGCCCCCGCGGCCGAATCTAAAAGATTTCTAGAAGCAAAATTCAATCTGGCATAAGTTTTTTGTATAATCATCCACAAATTCAAACCATGTGTAGGGCTATTTCGTATCATCAATTTCATCCTCTCTCCCAAGATTGTGCAACATGATCATGATCAAGTTGCTTAAAATTCATAATATCGTTCCTAAGGGAGATGATCTTAGCAGGAGGAAAATACTTAGAGATGAAAGCATCTTTACACTTATTTCACGAATCAATACTATTCTTAGGCAAAGATGAAAACCAAGTTTTAGCACGATCTCTAAGCGAAAACGGGAATAGCTTCAATTTACCAATATCATTATCCACATCTTTCTTCTTTTGCATATCACACAGATCAACGAAATTGTTTAGATGGGATGCGACATCTTCACTAGGAAGGCCAGAAAATTGATCTTTCATAACAAGATTCAGCAAAGCGGCATTAATTTCACAAGATTCAGCATTAGAGTGGGAGCAATCGGGGTACTAATAAAACCATTATTGTTGGTGTTGGAAAATTCACACAATTTAGTATTATCTTGAGCCATAGTGACAAAGCAAGCAATCCAATACACGAGCACAAAAGAAGCAAGCGAATAAGAAGAACGGAAGAGGGGCGAAGAAAAGCCAAATCTTTTCAAAACTAGTTTTAGAGGTGGGACAGAGGAAAACGAGAGGCGAATGGCGAATATGTAATGCAAGAGAGGAGAGTTTATGATGGGTACTTGGTATGGCTTGACTTGACGTAGATCTCCCCGGCAATGGCGCCAGAAATTCTTCCTGCTACATCTTGAGCTTGCTTTGGTTTTTCCCTTGAAGAGGAAAGGGTGATGCAGCAAAGTAGAGTAAGTATTTCCCTTAGTTTGAGAACCAAGGTATCAATCCCATAGGAGACAACGCACAAGTTACCAAATACCTGCACAAACAATCATAAACTTGCACCCAACACGATAAAGGGGTTGTTAATCCCTTCACGGTTACTTGCAAAAGTGAGATCTGATAGAGATAGATAGACAGTAGAGTAAATATTTTTGGTATTTTTGGTTTATAGATCGGAAAGTAAAAGATTGCAAAATTATAGATCGGAAACTAGTATGATGGAAAAGAGAACTTGTATGATGGAAAAGAGACCCCGGGGCCATAGGTTTCACTAGTGGCTTCTCTCAAGATAGGAAATAATACTGTGGGTGAACAAATTACTGCCGAGCAATTGGTAGAAGAGCGCATAATTATGACGATATCTAAGGCTATGATCATGAACATAGGCATCACGTCCGTGTCAAGTAGACTGAAACGATTCTGCATCTACTACTATTACTTCACACATCGACTGACTCCTGCCTGCATCTAGAGTATTAAGTTCATGAAGAACAGAGTAACACATTAAGTAAGATGACATGATGTAGAGGAATTAACTCAAGCAATATGATGAAAACCCCATATTTTTATCCTTGATGGCAACAATACAATACGTGCCTTGCTGCCCCTACTGTCACTGGAAAGGACACCGCAAGAGCTAAGCACTTCTCCCATTGCAAGAAAACCAAATCTTGTAGGCAAAACTAAACCGATAATTCGAAGAGACTTGCAAAGATATCAAATCATGCATATAAGAATTCAGAGAAGACTCAAATAATATTCATAGATAATCTGATCATAAATCCACAATTCATCAGATCTCGGCAAACACACCACAAAATAATATTACATCAAATAGATCTCCAAGAACAATGAGGATAACATGGTATTGAGAATCAAAGAGAGAGAAGAAGCCATCTAGCTACTAGCTATGGACCCATAGGTCTGTGTTAAACTACTCAAGCTTCATCGGGAGGATAATGGTGTTGATGTAGAAGCCCTCCATGATTGAATCACCCTCCGACAGGACGTCGAAAAAGGTCCCTAGATGGGATCTCATGGGTACAGAAGGTTGCGGCGGGGGAAAACTGTTTTCGTGGCTACCCCTGATGTTTGGGGGGTATAAGAGTATATATAGGCGAAAGAATTAGGTCAGGAGAGCTCTTAGGGGCCCACGAGGTAGGGGGCGCGCCCTACCCCACTAGGCGCGCCCTCAACCATCGTGGTTGACTCCTTGAGTCTCCGACTGAAGGAAATATGCCCTAGAGGCAATAATAAAGTTATTATTTATTTCCTTATTTCATGATAAATGTTTATCATTCATGCTAGAATTGTATTAACCGGAAACATGATACATGTGTGAATGCATAGACAAAACAATATGTCACTAGTATGCCTCTACTAGACTAGCTTGTTAATCAAAGATGGTTATGTTTCCTAACCATGAACAAAGAGTTGTTATTTGATTAACAAGGTCACATCATTAGTAGAATGATCTGATTGACATGACCCATTCCCTTAGCTTAGCACACGATCGTTTAGTATGTTGCTCTGCTTTTATCCATGACATATACATGTTCCTGTAACTATGAGATTATGCAACTCCGTTTACGGAGGAACACTTTGGTGCTACCAAACGTCACAACGAATCGGGTGATTATAAAGGAGTACTACAGGTATCTCCAAAGGCGATGTTGGGTTGGCATATTTGAGATTAGGTTTTGTCACTCGATTGTCGGAGAGGTATCTCTGGCCCTCTCGGTAATGCACATCATCAAGCCTTGCAAGCACTACAACTAATGAGTTAGTTGTGAGATGATGTATTACGGAACGAGTAAAGAGACTTGCGGTAACGAGATTGAACTAGGTATTGGATACCGACGATCGAATCTCGGGCAAGTAACATACCGATGACAAAGGGAACAACGTATGTTGTTATGCGGTCTGACCGATAAAGATCTTCATAGAATATGTAGGAACCAATATGGGCATCCAGGTCCCGCTGTTGGTTATTGACCGTGAATAGTTCTAGGTCATGTCTACATTGTTCTCGAACCGTAGGGTCCGCACGCTTAAGGTTTCGATGGCGCTTATTATGAGTTTATGTATTTTGATGTACCAAGAAGTTGAGTCCGGATGTGATCATGGACATGACGAGGAGTCTCGAAATGGTCGAGACATAAAGATTGATATATTGGAAGCCTATGTTTGGAGTTGAATGGTTCCGGCGAAAACGGAATTTACTGGAGTACTGGAGGTTACGGAACCCCGGGTAAATGGGCCTCGGTGGGCCTCGAGGGAGAAGAGGAGGGCCGGCCAGAGGTGGCACGCCCTCTCCCCCCAGTCCGAATAGGACAAGGAGGCGGCGCCTCTCCTCTTCCCCTCCCCCAAACCTAATCCAACTAGGAAAGGGGGGGAGTCCTACTCCCGGTAGGAGTAGGACTCCTCCCGGCGCGCCCTCTAGCTAGGCCGGCCGGCCTCCCCCTCCCTCCTTTATATACGGGGGCAGGGGGGCACCCTAGAAGACACAAGTTAGATCTACGGATCGTTCCTTAGCCGTGTGCGGTGCCCCCCTCCACCATATTCCACCTCGGTTATACCGTCGCGAAGCTTAGGCGAAGCCCTGCGCCGGTGAAACATCAAGATCATCACCACGCCGTCGTGCTGACGGAACTCTCCCTCGACACTCGGCTGGATCGGAGTACGAGGGACGTCATCGAGCTGTACGTGTGTTAAGAACTCGGGGGCGTCGGAGTAACGGCGCCGGGATCGGTCGGATCGCGAGGAGAACGTATGACTACTTCCTCTACGTTGTGATCGCTTCCGCTTCGGGTCTACAAGGATACGTAGACAACACTCTCCCCTCTCGTTGCTATACATCACCATGATCTTGCGTGTGCGTAGGAAAATTTTTGAAATTACTACGTTCCCCATCAGTGGTATCAGAGCCAGGTTTTTATGGTTTGATGTTTTGCACGAGTAGAACACAAGTGAGTTGTGGGCGATACAAGTCATACTACCTACCAGCATGTCATACTTTGGTTCAGCGGTATTGTGAGATGAAGCGGCCTAGACCGACATTACGCGTACGCTTACGCGAGACTGGTTTCACCGCTGCGAGCACTCGTTGCTTAAAGGTGACTGGTGGGTGCCTGTCTCTCTCACTTTAGTTGAACCGAGTATGGCTACGCCCGGTCCTTGAGAAGGTTAAAATGGAGTCTATTTGACGAAGTATCGTTGTGGTTTTGATGCGTAGGTGAGACTGGTTCTTGCTTAAGCCCGTAGCAGCCACGTAAAATTTGCAACAACAAAGTAGAGGACGTCTAACTTGTTTTTGCAGGGCATGTTGTGATGTGATATGGTCAAGATGTGATGCTATATTTTATTGTATGAGATGATCATGTTTTGTAACGAAGTTATCGGCAATCGGCAGGAGCCATATGGTTGTCGCTTTATTGTATGCAATGCAATCGCCCTGTAATGCTTTACTTTATCACTAAGCGGTAGCGATAGTCGTAGAAGCATAAGTTTGGCGAGACGACAACGATGCTACGATGGAGATCAAGGTGTCGCGCCGGTGGCGATGGTGATCATGGTGGTGCTACAAGATGGAGATCATGAAGCACAAGATGATGATGACCATATCATATCACTTATATTGATTTGCATGTGATGTTTATCCTTTTATGCATCTTATCTTGCTTTGATTGACGGTAGCATTATAAGATGATCTCTCACTAAATTATCAAGAAGTGTTCTCCCGGTATGCACCGTTGCCAAAGTTCGTCGTGCCCGGACACCACGTGATGATCGGGTGTGATAAGCTCTCGTCCATCTACAACGGGTGCAAGCCAGTTTTGCACACGAGAATACTCGGGTTATACTTGACGAGCCTAGCATATACAGATATGGCCTCGGAACACGGAGACCGAAAGGTCGGCGTGAATCATATAGTAGATATGATCAACATAAGATGTTCACCATTGAAAACTACTCCATTTCACGTGATGATCGGTTATGGTTTAGTTGATTTGGATCACGTGATCACTTGGATGACTAGAGAGATGTTTTTCTAAGTGGGAGTTCTTTAGTAATATGATTAATCGAACTTAAATTTATCATGAACTTAGTACCGATAGTATCTTGCTTGTTTATGTTTGATTGTAGATAGATGGCTCGTCTTTGTTGTTCCGTTGAATTTTAATGCGTTCCTTGAAAGCAAAGTTGAAAGATGATGGTAGCAATTACACGGACTGGGTCCGTAACTCGAGGATTATCCTCATTGCTGCATGAAAGAGTTACGTCTGGATGCACCGCTAGGTGCCAGACTCTTGCTAATGCAACCGCAGATGTTATGAGCGTCTGGCGAGCAAAGCTGATGACTACTCTATAGTTCGAGTGTGCCATGCTTTACGGCTTAGAACCGGGACTTCAACGACGTTTTGAGCGTCATGGAGCATATGAGATGTTCCAGAGTTGAAGTTGATATTCCAAAGAATGCCCGGATTGAGAGATATGAAGTCTCCAATAAGTTCTATAGCTGCAAGATGGAGGAGAATAGTTACGTTAGTGAACACATACTCGTAATGTCCAGGTACTACAATCACTTGACACAATTGGGAGTTAATCTTCCGGATGATTGTGTCATTGATGTAATTCTTCAATCACCGCCACCAAGCTACAAAGGCTTCGTGATGAACTATAATATGCAAGGGTTAGTAAAGACTATACCGAGCTCTTCGCAATGCTAAAAGCTGCGGAGGTAGAAATCAAGAAGGAGCATCAAGTGTTGATGGTCAATAAGACCACTAGTTTCAAGAAGAAAGGCAAAGGGAAGAAGAAGGAACTTCAAGAAGAACAGCAAGCAAGTTGCGCTCGGAGAAGAAACCCAAGTCGGCCCTAAACCTGAAATCGAGTGCTTCTACTGCAAGCGACTAGTCCTTTGGAAGCGGAACTGCCCCAAGTATTTGGCGGATAAGAAGGATGGCAAGGTGTACAAAGGTATATGTGATATACATGTTATTGATGTGTACCTTACAAGAGCTCGTAGTAGCACCTGGGTATTTGATACTGGTTCTGTTGCTAATATTTGCAACTCGAAATAGGGACTACGGATTAAGCGAACTCTGGCAAAGGACGAGGTGACGATGCGCGTGGGAAATGGTTCCAAAGTCGATGTGATCGCGGTCGGCACGCTACCTCTACATCTACCTTCGGGATTAGTTTTAGACCTAAATAATTGTTATTTGGTGCCTGCGTTGAGCATGAACATTATATCTGGATCTTGTTTGATGCGAGACGGTTATTCATTTAAATCAGAGAATAATGGTTGTTCTATTTATATGAGTAATATCTTTTATGGTCATGCACCCTTGAGGAATGGTCTATTTTGATGAATCTCGATAGTAGTGATACACATATTCATAATGTTAAAACCAAAAGATGCAGAGTTGATAATGATAGTGCAACTTATTTGTGGCAATCGCCGTTTAGGTCATATCGGTATAAAGCGCATGAAGAAACTCCATCTTGATGGACTTTTGGAGTCACTTGATTATGAATCACTTGGCACTTATGAACCGTGCCTCATGGGCAAGATGACTAGAACACCGTTCTCGATGCGATGGAGAGAGCAACAGATTTGTTGGAAATCATACATACAGATGTATGTGGCCCGATGAATATTGAGGCTCGTGGCGGATATCGTTATTTTCTCACCTTCACAGATGACTTAAGCAGATATGGGTATATCTACTTAATGAAACATAAGTCTGAAACGTTTGAAAAGTTCAAAGAATTTCAGAGTGAAGTAGAAAATCATCGTAACAAGAAAATTAAGTTTCTACGATCTGATCGTGGAGGTGAATATTTGAGTTAAGAGTTTGGTCTACATTTGAAACAATGCGGAATAGTTTACAACTTACGCCACCCGAACACCACAACGTAATGGTGTGTCCGAACGTCGTGTCGTACTTTACTAGATATGGTACGATCTATGATGTCTCTTACAGATTTACCGCTATCGTTTTGGGGTTATGCTCTAGAGACGGCCGCATTCACACTGAATAGAACACCGTCGAAATCCGTTGAGACGACACCTTATGAACTGTGGTTTGGCAAGAAACCAAAGTTGTCGTTTCTTAAAGTTTGGGGATGCGATGCTTATGTGAAAAAGCTTCAACCTGATAAGCTCGAACCCAAATCGGAGAAATGTGTCTTCATAGGATACCCAAAGGAGACAGTTGGGTACACCTTCTATCACAGATCCGAAGGCAAGACATTCGTTGCTAAGAATGGATCCTTTCTAGAGAAGGAGTTTCTCTCGAAAGAAGTGAGTGGGAGGAAAGTGGAACTTGATGAGGTAATAGTACCTTCACCCTTACTTGAAAGTAGTTTGTCGCAGAAAACGGTTTCTGAGACACCTACACCAAGTAGTGAGGAAGTTGATGATGTTGATCATGAAACTTCAGATCAAGTTACTACAGAACCTCGTAGATCAACCAGAGTAAGATCCGCACCAGAGTGGTACGGCAATCCTGTTCTGGAAATCATGCTACTAGATCATGATGAACCTACGAACTATGAAGAAGCGATGGTGAGCCCAGATTCCGCAAAATGGCTTGAGGCCATGAAATCTGAGATGGGATCCATGTATGAAAACAAAGTATGGACTTTGGTTGACTTGCCCGAGGGTAGGCAAGCAATAGAAAGCAAGTGGATCTTCAAGAAGAAGTCTGACGCTGACGGTAATATTACTGTCTATAAAGCTCGACTTGTCGCAAAAGGTTTTCGGCAAGTTCAAGGGATTGACTACGATGAGACCTTCTCACCCGTAGCGATGCTTAAGTCCGTCCGAATCATGTTAGCAATTGCCGCATTTTATGATTATGAAATTTGGCAAATGGATGTAAAGACGCATTCTGAATGGATTTACGGAAGAAGAGTTGTATATGATGCAACCGAAGGTTTTATCGATCCAAAGGAGCTAACAAAGTGTGCAAGCTCCAGCGATCCATCTATGGACTGGTGCAAGCATCTCGAGTTGGAATAAACGCTTTGATAGTGTGATCAAAGCATTTGGGTTTGTACAGACTTTTGGAGAAGCTTTGTATTTACAAGAAAGTGAGTGGGAGCTCAGTAGCATTTCGATATTATATGTAGATGACATATTGCTGATCGGAAATGATATAGAATTCTGGATAGCATAAAGGGATACTTGAATAAGAGTTTTTCAATGAAAGACCTCGGTGAAGCTGCTTACATATTGGGCATTAAGATCTATAGAGATAGATCAAGACGCTTAATTGGACTTTCACAAAGCACATACCTTGACAAGATTTTGAAAAAGTTCAAAATGGATCAAGCAAAGAAAGGGTTCTTGCTCGTGTTACAAGGTGTGAAGTTGAGTAAGACTCAATGCCCGACCACCGCAGAAGATAGAGAAAATGAAAGATGTTCCTATGCTTCAGCCATAGGCTCTATCATGTATGCAATGCTGTGTACCGCACTGATGTATGCCTTGCTATATGCCTAGCGAGGAGGTACCAAAGTAATCCAGAGTGGATCATCGGACAGCGGTCAAGAACATCTGAAATACGAAAAGGACTAAGGATATGTTTCTCAGATATGGAGGTGACAAAGAGCTCATCGTAAACAGTTACGTTGATGCAAGCTTTGACACCGATCCGGACGATTCTAAATCGCAGACGGATACGTATTTACACTAAACGGAGGAGCTGTCGGTTGGTGCAGTTCTAAACAAAGCGTCGAAGCGGGATCTACATGTGAAGCGGAATACATAGCAGCTTCGAAGCAGCTAATGAAGGAGTCGGATGAAGGAGTTCATATCCGATCTAGGTGTCATACCTAGTGCATCGGGTCCAATGAAAATCTTCGTGACAATCTCGAGCAATTGCCTTAGCGAAGGAATCCAGATTTCACAAGAGGACCAAGCACATCAAGAGACGCTTCAATTCCATCCGGACTTAGTCCGTGGGAGACATAGAGATTTGCAAGATACACACGGATCTGAATGTTGCGAGACCCGTTGACTAAGCCTCTTCCACGAGCAAAACATGATCAGCACCAAGACTCCATGGGTGTGAGAATCATTACTATGTAATCTAGATTATTGACTCTAGTGCAAGTGGAAGATCAAGGAAATATGCCCTAGAGGCAATAATAAAGTTATTATTTATTTCCTTATTTCATGATAAATGTTTATCATTCATGCTAGAATTGTATTAACCGGAAACATGATACATGTGTGAATGCATAGACAAAACAATATGTCACTAGTATGCCTCTACTAGACTAGCTTGTTAATCAAAGATGGTTATGTTTCCTAACCATGAACAAAGAGTTGTTATTTGATTAACAAGGTCACATCATTAGTAGAATGATCTGATTGACATGACCCATTCCCTTAGCTTAGCACACGATCGCTTAGTATGTTGCTACTGCTTTTATCCATGACATATACATGTTCCTGTAACTATGAGATTATGCAACTCCGTTTACGGAGGAACACTTTGGTGCTACCAAACGTCACAACGTAATCGGGTGATTATAAAGGAGTACTACAGGTATCTCCAAAGGCGTATGTTGGGTTGGCATATTTGAGATTAGGTTTTGTCACTCCGATTGTCTGAGAGGTATCTCTGGCCCTCTCGGTAATGCACATCATCAAGCCTTGCAAGCACTACAACTAATGAGTTAGTTGTGAGATGATGTATTACTTAACGAGTAAAGAGACTTGCGTGTAACGAGATTGAACTAGGTATTGGATACCGACGATCGAATCTCGGGCAAGTAACATACCGATGGCAAAGGGAACAACGATGTTGTTATGCGGTCCGACCGATAAAGATCTTCGTAGAATATGTAGGAACCAATATGGGCATCCAGGTCCCGCTGTTGGTTATTGACCGTGAATAGTTCTAGGTCATGTCTACATTGTTCTCGAACCGTAGGGTCCGCACGCTTAAGGTTTCGATGGCGGTTATTATGAGTTTATGTATTTTGATGTACCAAGAAGTTCGAGTCCCTGATGTGATCACGGACATGACGAGGAGTCTCAAATGGTCGAGACATAAAGATTGATATATTGGAAGCCTATGTTTGGAGTTCGGAATGGTTCCGGGCGAAACCGGGAATTTACCGGAGTACCGGGAGGTTACCGGAACCCCGGGGTAAATGGGCCTCGGTGGGCCTCGAGGGAGAAGAGGAGGGCGGCCCAGAGGTGGCACGCCCTCTCCCCAGTCCGAATAGGACAGGAGGGGGCGCCCTCTCCTCTTCCCCCTCCCCCAAACCTAATCCAACTAGGAAAGGGGGAGTCCTACTCCGTGAGGAGTAGGACTCCTCCCGCCGCCTCTAGCTAGGCGGGCCGGCCTCCCCCTCCCTCCTTTATATACGGGGTAGGGGCACCCTAGAAGACACAAGTTAGATCTACGGATCGTTCCTTAGCCGTGTCGCGTGCCCCCTCCACCATATTCCACCTCGGTTATACTGTCGCGAAGCTTAGGCGAAGCCTCGCGCCGGTGAAACATCAAGATCGCCACCACGCCGTCGTCTTGACGGAACTCTCCTCGACACTCGGCTGGATCGAGTACGAGGGACGCCATCGAGCTGTACGTGTGTCAAGAACTCGGGGCGTCGAGTAACGGCGCCGGATCGGTCGGATCGCGAGGAGAACGTCGACTACTTCCTCTACGCCAGATCGCTTCGCCGGGTCTACAAGGGTACGTAGACAACACTCTCCCCTCTCGTTGCTATACATCACCATGATCTTGCGTGTGCGTAGGAAATTTTTTGAAATTACTACGTTCCCCATCACCGACTTCATCTCCAAGTCTCCTGGTTTGCTTCTGGTCCAAGAAAGATCATCGTGAAAGTTTCATTCTGTTTGGACTCTGTTTGGTATTCCTTTTCCGCGAAACTCTAAAACAGGCAAAAAAAAGAAACTAGCATTGGGCTATAGTTTAATAGGTTAGTCCCAAAAATTATATATATATATATATATATATATATATATATATATATATATATATATATATATATATATATATAGCATATAAATTCATATAAAACATCCAAAATAGATAATATAATAGCATGGAACAATAAAAAAATATAGATACAATGGAGACGTATCAATTACATCTTGTAATTGATTACTATATGGTTTATTCAGTGGAAGGTTATATGTTCAGATCCTGATGCGGAGCATCCCACGTTCATCCCCATGTACACTCCGATTACTCTCCAAGCCCCAAGAGGACATATGACGAGACTTCGAACATACGCCATTGGACACAAGGTGAATTCACTCCTCTTCGAACCGTCACTTTCTGCATATGAGACGCGACTACTACCTCATGCATGGACCTTGCATACACTCAGGTACAACCGAGATGACCATGGAGAATCCAAGGACCAAGGCCAAGCATGGAAGAGAAGACGGAATAAAGGAGAAGAAGAAGATGGAGCGGCTGCTGGAACCAGGCCGGGCGTCCGGACCGCCGTCCGGATCATCCGGGCCCAGCCGGATCATCCGGACCCTCCCCCGGATCGTCCGGGTAAATGCACCAAGGCACCAAGGCTTCTGCTGGCCGGATCATCCGAACTCCACCGGATCGTCCGGACCCGACGCCCGGATCATCCGGGACCCTGTCCGGATCATCCGGCCTTGCCTGCGCGCATGACTTGGGTCGAGGCCCGTGTACCCCTTCGCCCCTCACTTACCCCTTCGTGGCTTAGCACTATAAATAGACCTCCTCCTCCCCACTTTGAGGGTTAGCGTTGGTTTAGCTCATGTTAGAGATAGAGCTACGCTCATCTATCGGATCTCCTCCTCGTGAGAGACCGCGGCCTCTACGGAGAAGATCCTCTCGGATGCAAGACCCCTTTACGGGAAGATCCCCTCGTGGATTCAAGACCTCCTATTGGAGATGAACGGTTCCTTTGTATCCTTACCCTAGTTGACTATGTATCTTGTGGATCTCATGTGTGTATGTCGATCTAGCACTTGTGTGATCGATTCCTTGTTGGTTGAGTGATTCTCTCTCGTTTTCCCCGTGTTTCTCCTTGTGCTTCCACGTGTTCTTCGTGTTCCCTCCGTAGGATCCCCTCCAAACGTGAAAGATCGACGAATTAGGGTTCCACCCTACATCATATGGTATCATGAGCCACGTTGATCACGTTTTTGGAGCCCCTACCCCATGTTTTCTAGCTTGATTTTGTTGTTTTCGTCCTAAATCCGAAAATCCCCACCAAAAATAGCCCCCAATTTTTTTTGTGATTTGTTGGTTTGATGATGTTTTGTTGATTTTGATCCATGGATTTGCTTGGTTTCAAGTGGATCTAGCATCTCCCCAAGTTTCCCCGCCTTCCATCCACGAAATCCTCAAATTTTGCCCGAAAATCATCCATTTCCGCCAAAATTCGTCCCGAGTGCAAATCCCGAGCGGATTGACTTGCCCGGATCATCCGGACCTTCTCCCGGATCATCCGGACATCCCCCGGATCAGCTGGGCGCCCCCGGACGTCCGGATAACCCATGCGCCCGAATTCCCGAACCGGAGTTGACGAACCCGGATCATCCGGATGTACTCCAGGGTTAACCGGACATATTCCCGAACCGGAGTTGACGAACCCGGATCATCCGGATGTACTCCCGGATCATCCCGACATAGCCCGGGTGAGCTGGACCACCTCCCGGATGTCCGGTTAACCCTGAAACTGACACTGACAGATTTTTGTTTTGGCCATAACTAATTCATCCGGAGTCCGATTTTGACATTCTTTAGCTCGTTTTGAAGCTCTTGACATCCCCCATCCCACAAAAATACCACCAACATCATTTGACTCCATCATATTTTCTGAAATTTGGCAAGTTTGCCTAGGCCTTCCACCATATCATCCGCATAGCCACCACCGACTTCCGCAACCTAACCCATTTTGTTCCCCATAGCATTTGAGGTTCTTTGAGTAGTGACTTGAGTCTCCTAAGGTGTTACGGCTACTTAGGGACGGTTGCTTCTTCATAAACCACCACCACCACCACTTCCACATAACCTTCCCACCATACACTTCCGACAACCCAACTTAACCCAATTGTTGTTTGAGCTTGTTCGAGTTGTGGCTTGTGTCTCCTAAGGTGTTTCGGCTACTTAGGGACGGCAACTTCAACTCCGACTCATGTATAGCCCATCATTCCGTCCGCATTGCCTAGTGCAACACCACCACCGTTTTCCGCTACCACCATTTTGACATTTGTCATTTGACGTTTTGAGTTTGCGGTTTTTCCGTTTCCTAAGGTGTTTCGGCTACTTAGGGACGAGTCTTCATCATCTTGGTATTTACACCAAGAACACCGCCACTCATCATCGCAAAGGACGGTAACCTCGACGACACCTTTGTATATTCCCTTGCAATTGCATTGTTAACCCCTAGCCCATTTTGCGTCACTTGCCTATCGAGACTAGCCATTTGAGTATTGCCGGCAACGTTACTTGTGCACATTAGTGGTCCATACCTTCCATTGCATACATACCATATCATATTGGTATCATATCATCCATTGTGCCTCAAGTTTTGTTCCCGCATATACACAATTGCTATCTTGGTTTGTGCATTGTACAAAAGTGGCCATAGAGAAAAAAAAGAGAAAAATCTTTTAAGCAAAAAGAGAGCAAAGAGCTCGTGAGCAAGTGCCATAGCATCATACCCCACTACACATAAGAGCCATACCAAAATCTACATCATATGATACCATGCTTGAGAGAAACACCGGGAACCATACATACATAGCATACTTGGGATAGAAGAATATCCATTTTGCATCTTATAGGTTGTGCACAAGTGTCGTATCCGCCTATTGAGCAATCGTGCTAGCGTCTCTCTTGAGTTGTGCAACACGAGCGTTTTCCGTGGATTCCACATTTTGTGCTCACTCCTTGGTTGCACGACCCCATTTATCTATCCGTGTGTGTGTTTCCGTGTGCCATTCTTTGCTATTGGTCCATTTGTTTCACTTGCGAATTTGTGAATCTTTTTCAACATTATTGACTCTTGCTAACATTTTGCATTAAATTTTTGTGCCACTATCCTCACCGAGCTCCACTATAAGCTTTACTTTTGTAGGTGTGAGAACCGATAAGGATTGGTACCAATAGTGCTATTTCATTGTCCACATTTGAGTGAACTTGATTCATCTTCAACTTTGGTCAAAGGTACATTGGTATACGTTCTTCTCTTTCTCCCACTCATATTTTCTCGAGACTTGTGATGGATAGGCAAGGCATTCCCTCTCCGGTCTACGACAACAACGACGGCGTGAACAACTACATCTCAAAAGCGTCAATCTTCGATCTACAACGACAAATGCAAGGCGCACAATCAAGATTGCGAGAGCGCATCGAGAACATCTCCATCGACATTCTCCACTCCGAAGCAAGGAAAAGGGACTACATCGACAACAAGCTTGCCGCACAAAAGGAGGAGCAAGATGCGAGGATGGAAGAGATTCGGGCCTTGATCAGTCTTCTTCCACTTCATCATCCTCAAGACGACGACGGTCAAGCCACAAGTCTTCGGAGCGCGAACAAGATGCAAGTGCAAATTGTCCTCGTCCACATCTACATGGCGATCACCATCATGTTCATGATCATCACCGCCATGAAGGGCAAGTCACCTCCAAGCATCATGAGCACGACGACGACGAACGACATCTACTACGAGCTCAAGCACGACAACGACATCATCATCATGAAGATGCTCCACAAGCGCAAATGCACAAGTCCCAACAAGACCTACTTCACGCCAAGTCCAAACTTCAAGAGCACAAAAGAAGACCGCGAGACGACCACCACCAAGACGGCGCTACGGCTACACCAACCACTTTGGCATCTTCGCCAAGTGCTATCAAGGCATCTTCGCCTTTGGATGTACGGCATCTTCGCCTACTTCCCACGAGTACGCCTACATCGACTTCATCAAGTCCAAGGCGACCAACTACGAGTGAGGGAGACACTTCCATCTTCGGAAGCCCCCCAAGGAAGATGGCCGAGCATGGGAAACTCCCTTCGGTCATGGAGACGAGCTATGAGGTGCCACATCATATGGGCCTCCTACACCAAGACAAAGGACAAGAAGGTCGAGCAAGGGCCATCCCTTCACCACGGGCGATAGGAGTTGAGCATGGAGACATTTGCACCAACATCTCTCCGACACCCACATATGTCGAGATGCCCCAAGTGCCATGTGAGGAGAGACACCACCCCATGAGTGACATGAGTGACTCCACCATACGTGACATTGAGAGCATTTCCTATGAGAGGATGAGTGTGACCACCACTAGCCCCACACATGAGAGCATGCCACACATCCTATGTGAGGTTGAGTGCCATTTGAGTGACTCCACCAGCCATATGAGTGAGAGCATCCTTGAGGGAGTGAGTGAGCCACAACACTTAGACAGTGAGGTAGTTGACACGGCATGTGAGGCCACTATGATTTCTAACGACTTACCCTCTACTCCTTGTGTGTTTTCTCCTTTGGTGCTAGGTCTCCTACATGACGACACGCCTACCATTGATGAGTCCATACCTCCTATGGAAACGACGATGGCCATGATGGACGATGATGCACCCCCCACATGGTTCCATCAAGATGAAGATGACAACGAGACGATCATCAACACCTCACCTACAACACATGAGCGACACTCCAAAGGTAACATAGGTGATGGTGCTTCTCTTGTCCCACTAGTGGACTCTCTTGACATTGATTGCTCCCATGATGTTGACCCACCTATTGCCATGCTTCATGCTAGTGAGACTTCTTCATGCCTTGACTTACCTATTAATGATGAATATGATGATGAGCATGTTGAGTTGCCTAGTTGTGATGCTATACTTCATAGGATATCATGTGAAAATTCTATTGGTCACTTCATGTTTGACAATCCATTGAACTTGTCATATGCTATGAGTGAGATCTTCCATATTGCATCCCTGCAATCTCAACATAGTAACTATGCATGCCCCATTAAAATAAATCCCATTTGCACTTATGGCATAGATGAGGAGATGATGGTCATTGGCTTTTGCTTCTCTTGTGATGATATTGCCATGCTTCCTTTACATGATTTACGCAATTCATCTAATATGTCATGCCATGATCACATTGTTCCAAATATGCATTGTTTTGGATGTTGTCAATATTCTCCACGTGATGTTTCTACTCTTGCTCATGAGGAGACCCCCATAGTTTGCTCATACATATTAGGAGATTTTGATGCATTTCATACTTTGCATGATTCCAATAATTGCCTGCACCATATGCGTCCCATGAATAACAATGCTCTAGATATTGCTAGTAAGGCATTACATCCTTTGAGTCTCCATTATGACACACATCATAACAAACCTCTCATGATGGATGACATGTTTCTATATCACGCATCTCATTTATTTGAGCGTTGGATATTTTCTGCTAACAAACACACGCACGTGCGCATCATGATGGATGATGTGTACATATACCACGCACACACAATTTTCCCTTTGTCTTTATTTTGTGTAGGTACTCATGTATACTCGTCAACCTCTCAATCCCAAGAGTTGACGAAACGAGCTCTTGAGAGCAACGATGACTTGGGATCCCGTGGACTATCCTTACCACCGCTCCCTTCGCGCAAGGACTACGCGCAACTCCTCTACTTGGCTCTCACACGGCTATGGGCCATTTACCACTTGTCACCTTATGCTCATTTTACCGTGTTCACTTTGCATGCTATGCTTGCTTCTATGCCTTTGCCATGCAATTGTGACCCTTGCTTGCATTTACCCATGATGAACCATTATGATATCCCTATGTGTATTTGCATGCTTGGTGGAGATCCTTGTTGCTATTGCCATGTTTATCATGTGCCACATACTATTGATGCTTGTTGTGTTGGGAGAGTCATGATGACCCATTGCTATTTGCATATGGCCTCTCGCCAATACATTGATGATATTTTTCTCATATCTTACTTTCATGCTTGTGACATGTCATGTCCATTATTCATGCCCACTATTTGCACACATGACATGCTTGCCATGATTCCTTCTAGTATGTTGCATTTTCGCACTACTAGCTTGCTTGACTTGATCACTATGATTGCTTGCTATGTTGCATCACCCATGTTCCACTATTACTTGATTTCTTGGGTTGATGACATAGATGTTGATGCCTCTCACTTGATTTGTCATGATCATTGCCTCTTGTCTCCATTAGTTGCATCTCTCATATCACCTTGTATTGAGTGCCAACTTGCTATGCTTATTGATCTTGGAGACTTGGACACTTTACTTGTGATGCATGCTTGTTTGATTGAGACTCTTGTATTTGGATGTTCTTACGTCATATGCCTCCATACTTTGAAATGCTCCCTTGTACTTTCTTATGATGAGCATGATGCATACACTTGTTCGGTATCTTACCACACGAATGATAGGTTTTGCATTTCCGCTAACCTCATTTGTTTTTCCGAGTGTTTGTCATGTTCTTTCATTTTGGAGGTTTCACAAGGCGATGCCGTTATGCGACATCTTGGTTATGTGAAGGCATACATGATGTGCGACACCAACATTTTCGACATTCTCATAAAGGTAAACTCCTTCTCTTTGAGCAATCCTCAAATATGCATATTGGATGGGTCACTCTTTCATTGTTGTTTCCTTCTTGTTGTCTACATGATACATCTCGTGAACGGAGGAGCGACATTGGAGATTGGCTACATGGACCTTCACATTGAGGAGCGCTTGCACTTATTGGATGCACCTTCGGCACTCCACTCATGCCTCGACATCGAGCTTTGGTACACCAACACCTTCATATTTGTTGATTGTGCTCACACATGTCATGCTCGATGGACATATCATACTCACCACAAGTTTGCACCCTATGCATGGATTGACTCACATTGTGATTGCCTTGTTGCATCTTGTATTCCCATGTCATCCATGATATATGAGCTTGTTCACTTCCTTAGCAAATTTGTTGTGATCTTCCTTGATGGCATATTCATACATCATGATCATATTGCCCACCATCAATTGCATGATAACATATACATATTGAGCATCCATTGCCATGTTCATGCTTTTGATGCACCATCCCATTATGACATCATTTTGCACAATGGTAGAATTTGTCGCTTTGTGCACCATGCTAATTATCACATGAATTCTTTGCATATTGTTCTATATCATCTTGATAAGCTTCATGCGCTTTATCATGCACTATCCCTAAGCACGGACTCACGTTTAATTGATGGACACTTTGTGTGTGCTAACCATTGTATTTCCAAGTGTACTTTGTGTTTGCTCATTTTGCATGTACCACATACCGGAGACACCTTGGAGTACTTGGATTGCGCAAGACCTTCACCTACGTCCCACTACAAGTCCGTCCACGCCACCCGTTTCCATGGTGATGAGGATCACGATCCGAGGTCGGATCTTTCCCAAGGGGGGGGATATGATGCGGAGCATCCCACGTTCATCCCCATGTACACTCTGATTACTCTCCAAGCCCTAAGAGGACATATGACGAGACCTCGAACATACGCCATTGGACACAAGGTGAATTCACTCCTCTTCAAACCGTCACTTTCCGCATATGAGACACGACTACTACCACATGCATGGACCTTGCATACACTCAGGTACAACCGAGATGACCATGGAGAATCCAAGGACCAAGGCCAAGCATGGAAGAGAAGACGGAAGAAAGGAGAAGAAGAAGACGGAGCGGCTGCTGGAACCAGGCCGGGCGTCCGGACCGCCGTCCGGATCATCCGGGCCCAGCCGGATCATCTGGACCCTCCCCCGAATCGTCCGGGTAAATGCACCGAAGGCACCCGAAGGCTTCTGCTGAAGCCGGATCATCCGGAACTCCAGCCGGATCGTCCGGACCCCGACGCCCGGATCATCCGGGACCCCGTCCGGATCATCCGGCCTTGCCTACGCGCATGAATTGGGTCGAGGCCCGTGTACCCCTTCGCCCCTCACTTACCCCTTCGTGGCTTAGCACTATAAATAGACCTCCTCCTCCCCACTTTGAGGGTTAGCGTTGGTTTAGCTCATGTTAGAGATAGAGCTACGCTCATCTATCGGATCTCCTCCTCGTGAGAGACCGCGGCCTCTACGGAGAAGATCCTCTCGGATGCAAGACCCCTTTACGGGAAGATCCCCTCGTGGATTCAAGACCTCCTATTGGAGATGAACGGTTCCTTTGTATCCTTACCCTAGTTGACTATGTATCTTGTGGATCTCATGTGTGTATGTCGATCTAGCACTTGTGTGATCGATTCCTTGTTGGTTGAGTGATTCTCTCTTGTTTTCTCCGTGTTTCTCCTCGTGCTTCCGCGTGTTCTTCGTGTTCCCTCCGTAGGATCCCCTCCAAACGTGAAAGATCGATGAATTAGGGTTCCACCCTACATCAGATCCATTATGCTATTTAATACCCCTCTGATCATGAGCATGATTATCATTTGTGAGTAGTTACTTTTGTTCTTGAGGTCATGGGAGAAATCTTGTTGCAAGTAATCATGTGAACTTGATATGTGTTCGATATTTTGATGGTATGTATGTTGTGATTCCTTTAGTGGTGTCATGTGAACGTCGACTACATGACACTTCACCATATTGGGCCTAATTGAATGCATTGTGGAGTAGTTATGATATGATGGGTTGCAAGAGTGACAGATGCTTAAACCCTAGTTATTTGCTATTCCGTAAGGGGTTGATTTGGATCCAAAAGTTTAATGCTATGGTTAGATTTATTCTTAATACTTTTCTCGTAATTGCGAATGCTTGCGAGGGGGTTAATCATAAGTAGGAGGCTTGTTCAAGTAGGAACATCACCTAAGCACCGGTCCACCCACATATCAAATTATCAAAGTAGCGAACACAAATCAAACCAACATGATGAAAGTGACTAGATGAAATTCCCATGTACCCTCAAGAACACTTCGCTTATCATAAGAGACCGTTTTGGCCTGTCCATTACCTCAAAAGGATTGGGCTACCTTGATGAACTTTTGTTACCATTACCGTTACTTGCTCGTTAAAAATTATCTTGCTATCACACTACTCGTTACTTGTAATTTTAGTGCTTGCAGACATTACCTTGCTGAAAACCGCTTGTCATTTCCTTCTGCCCCTCGTTGGGTTCGACACTCTTACTTATAGAAAGGACTACGATAGATCCCCTATACTTGTGGGTCATCAAGGCTCTTTTCTGGTGCCATTGCCGGGGAGTGAAGTGCTCTTGGTAAGTAGAAATAGGTAAGGAAAAATTATTACTACATGCTGAAATTTATTGTCACTTGTTACTATGGAGAACAATCCTTTGAGGGGTTTGTTCGAGGTATCTTCACCTCGACCAGAACCACAATTAGTTACCCCTCAACCTACTGCACCTACTTAAAGTATTTTTTATGAAATTCCTTCATGTATGATAGAACAACTACTAGCTAATCCTTATGCAGGAGATAGAACCGAACATCCTGATATGCACTTGATATATGTGGATGAAATTGTTGGATTATTTAAGCTTGCAGGTTTACCCAGAGATGAAGCTAAGAAGAAGGTTTTCCCTTTATCTTTGGGAAAAGCATTGGCATGGTATAGGCTATGCGATGATATTGGATCCTAGAATTGGAATCGATTGAAATTGGAATTTCACCAAAAAAAAGTTATCCTATGCATCTAGTTCATCGTGATCGGAATTATATATACAATTTTTGGCCTCTTGAAGGAGAAAGTATCGCTCTAGCTTGGGGGAGTCTTAAGCCAATGTTATATTCATGCCCCAATCATGATCTCTCAAGAGAAATTATTATTCAGAATTTGTATGCTCGGTTTTCTCATGATGATCGATCCATGCTTGATACTTCTTGTACTGGTTCCTTTATGAAGAAGACTATTGACTTTCGGTGGTATCTTCTAGATAGAATTAAACACAACTCTGAAGATTGGGAACTCTATGAAGGTAAGGAGTCAGGTATTAAGCTTAAGTATGATTGTGTTAAATCCTTTATGAATATTGATGCTATTCAAAAGTTTAGCACTAAATATGGGCTTAACTCTGAGATAGTAGCCTCCTTTTGTGAATCATTTGCTACTCATGTTGACCTCCCTAAGGAGTGGTTTAAATATCACCCACCTATCAAAGAAGAAATTAAAGAACCGGTAATAGCTAAAGATGAAACTATTATTTATAATGTTGATCCAGTTGTTCCTACTGCTTATATTGAAAAAACACCTTGCCCGGTTAAGGTTAAGGAACATGCTAGAGTTTCAACTGTGGTCAATAAAAGCTATATTAAAGCACCCAAGCCTACTAAAAAATCAAGGTAGAACCTAGTGTTGCTATGTTTAAAGATCTCTTGGTTGAAAAATATAGATGGTCATATTATTTACTTCTGTGATGAAGCTGCTAGAATTGCCAAACCCGATGAAAGAGATAAACATAGACCCTGTTGTTGGCATGTCTGTTGTCTCGGCTAAAATAGGAGATCATTGTTATCATGGTTTATGCGACATAGGTGCTAGCATGAGTGTTATTCCTTTTACCTTATATCAAGAAATTACGAATGATATAGCACCCGCTGAAATAGAAGACATAGATGTTACTATTAAACTTGCTAATAGAGACACCATCACACAACTTGGGATTGTTAGAGATGTTGAAGTCTTATGTGGGAAAATAAAATACCCTACTGATTTTCTTGTTCTTGGTTCCCCACAAGATGACTTTTGTCCCATTATCTTTGGCAGACCTTTCTTGAATGTCGTTAATGCTAAAATAGATTGTGAGAAACAAACTGTTGGTGTTAGTTTTGGTGATGAGTCTCATCAGTTTAATTTTTCCAAGTTTAGTAGAAAACATCATAAGAAAGATTTTTTCTAGTAAGGATGAAGGAATTGGTCTTGATTCTATTCTCGTGCCTCCTACTGATCCTCTAGAACAATATTTGCTAGACCATGAAAATGATATGCATCTGCATGAAAGAAATGAAATAGATAAAAATTTCTTTGAACAACATCCTCTGCTTAAACACAATTTGCCTATTGAAACTCTAGGAGGTCCTCCGCCTAAAGGTGATCTTGTGTTTGAATTAAAACAATTACCAGACACTTTGAAATATGCTTATCTTGATGAGAAAAAAGATATATCCTGTTATTATTAGCGCTAACCTTTCAGAACATGAAGAAGAAATATTATTGAAGGTTCTGAAGAAGCACCGAGCTGCCATTGGATATACTCTTGATGATTTCAAGGGCATTAGTCCCACTCTCTGTCAGCACAAAATTAATATGGAACCTGATGCCAAACCCGTTGTTGATCACCAACGGTGTTTAAATCCCAAAATGAAAGAAGTAGTAAGAACAAAAATACTGAAGCTTCTGGAGGCAGGTATAATCTATCCTATAGCTGATAGTAGAGGGGTAAGTCTCGCTCACTGTGTCCCTAAAAAAGGAGGTATTACTGTTGTTACTAATGATAAAAATTAACATATTCCACAAAGAATTGTTACTGGTTATAGAATGGTAATCGATTTTAGAAAATTAAATAAAGCAACTAGAAAAGATCATTACCCTTTGCCTTTTATCTGTAGCGACCACGATCCCAATGGACCGAAGTCTCTGTGCTTAAGTGTCATCCCTCGATCGGTATGCTGACACACACAGTACTCGAGGAATTATAACAAATTTCAATCACACACTTATTACATCGAGGTCCTCAAAAAGAGTATTCATTACACAAATAATATGGCTGAAGGCCATCTAAGCAAAATAACTGCAGAAGCTTCCAAGATAAATGAGTCCATCAACTCCAACAGCATAGCTGAGTGCATGACAACGACCTATCGCACCTTATTCTTCATCGGTAAAGTCTGCAACATGAGACATTGCAACCGTGTAGGTCAGCACATGGAATATACTGGCAGAGTTACACTATAGAGAAAAATGAATGCAAGAAACTATATCTACATGCATATTTGGCTGGTGGAGGCTCTAAGTTTAATGTTTTGCATAAAGCTAATTTTCCCTACAACAAAGGAATAACTTTTATTTACTACAAAGTTATACAAATATTTGAGAAGGTTCCTCCAACTCAAATCCCATAATTAACCAAGTATCATCATTAAACCCAATTCATTAATTAAAGAGTGATGAGATCAACAATAATATCCAGCTCTAGATACTCAAGATGTCCATAACCGGGGACACGGCTAACCATGATTACTTTATACACTCTGCAGAGGTTGCACACTTTTCCCCACAAGACTCGACCGCATCCATGATCGGAAGATCGAGACATAGTCTTTCTGAAGCATTAACTCTTTACTCTGGATAGACCGGTACACCTACTTTCCCCTATATCTGCTAGTCCACCTCTTCAAGAGCTCACACAACTTACTCGACTATGCGAGAGCCCATAGTGGCTTGTGGCTGCAAACGGAAGTTTCTAGGCATGAAATATCATATGATCCCTTTGAGCCTGGGTGGCGAACCGAGGGAAAATCACACGAGTACTCCGGGATTCCCATGGGCAAGCACTGGTTCCTCCAGGTGCCCCAACCAATCCACCCAGATGTCTATTAAAGTTGCCACCTTAATGTTGTCAAAAATTATTAACTCTCACAACTTCCATGTACATCACGATCCAATCCCCGTCTACGAGCATGGATAAGCAATAATGAGCATAACGTATATTCCCGGGGTGATCAAAGGTAATAGGTTCCTACCTCAAGTACTACAACCAAATCCACATGTTCCCAATCCTACTCATGCAAATATTTGAGGGGCAATACTAATGCATAGTAAGAACTGGGTATAGAAAAGTATGATCAAAGTGTAACTTGCCTTGTTGATGATGGGAAAACTCTAGAGATTCATAGTAACAAGCTTCACACTCCAAAAATCTAGCGTAGAACAAACAATAGCATACATAAGCAATCAAGCAAACAATGCAAAAAGAAATCGAGAAAAGATCCAAATAAAACTCGAAACAAGAAAATAACTAAACTAAACAGAAAACAAATTTTAACAGCATTACAATTATGTGGATTAGATCTTAACAGTAGGTACATGTGATTAGCTACGATTTGCAAAAAGAATCAACTCAAACGGAGCTACGAAACTCAAGATACAAACAAAACAAGATCAAATACTAATCTGAACTAAACTCAAATTTTTAAATTGTCAAAATCATGTTCAAGTTGGTTTAATAGATATATGAGCTTGCTCTGAAGATTTAGGCATTGGTTTTGTCGAATTTGGACAAACGAGCTAAAAGTTACGAGGGTTTAAAGATCAGGGGCTAATCTGCGAAAAATATTATTGACGGATAGATCCCTGGCCGAAAATAAACAGAAAAAGAAAAATCTATCGAACGAACGTCCGCTAACAGAGACTAACGAACGAAAACGTTCGTTGACAGATCTAAATGAATGAACGTCCGCTAGATAGATCTAACCAAAAAAAACGAAAACCGAAAACTAAACCGAACGAACCGGAAAAACCGTAAAAGAAACCGATCTAGGGTTTACCGGTTTTCCGACGAGAACCATCTGTGAAACTCTGGCGATTGGCGGCGGCTCCGGCGGGGCTGCAGCAGCGGGAGGCGGCGGCGCGGCAGCGGCGTCGGTGGTGGCGGCAGGAACGGGATCCAGGGGTCCCGGGGGTGGAGTATAAATAGTAGGGGGAGGGGGCGGCGAGCCTCGAGAGGCATCCCGAGCTTGTACGATGGCGCGGCCAGAGTCCATGCCGGACTCGCCGAGGAAGGCGGCGGCGACTTGGGCCTGGGCTGGCTCGGCTGGGCCGGCCCAGGTCGGGAGAAGTGTTTTTTTAAAACAATTTTTTCCGAGAGACTAAAACACGCCAAATAAATATAAATAAAATCCTAAAAATTCCAGAAAAATTCACGTAGCTATATGGCCTTATTAATGACCTAGTGACGTTTTTCTGGACCAAAATGCCTAAACTAAAAACAAACAGTACAATACTAATTACTACGCTAACTAAAAAATAAACTAGCGAATAAAATCAAATAAACTCTCCAAAAATCAAAATTCAATTTCCAATATTTTTCTACTGATTTTGAAGAATTCATATTATCTTCTCTCATTATTTTAAAATATTTGGAAAAAGAATTTTGAAAAACAATTTGATGTAATTTTCCCAAGTTTTGATAAATCAAAATTGAATTTTTGTGAAACCTCCAACTCTCTCAAATTGGTCCTTGAGTTGCTTAAGGCCTCTTGGATCAAAATGCTACCAAATCAAAACAACAAAATGCAATAAATCATGGATGCATATGAATGATCTATGAATAACATCCAAATTGAAAATTGGGATGTTACATTATCTATCAAATGCTAGAAAGATTGTTAAAGCACACACATTTTTGTTTCCTTGATGGATATTCTGGTTTTTCTCAAATACCTGTCTCACAACCTGATTAAGAGAAACCCACCTTTACTTGTTCTTTCGGAACTTATGCTTACATGTGTATTCCCTTTGATTTATGCAATGCACCTGCTACCTTTCAAAGATATATGACTGTTATATCCTCTGACTTTTCTAAAAAGATTGTTGAGGTTTTCATGGATGATTTCTCCGTTTACGGAACCTCTTTTGATGATTGCTTAAGCAACCTTGATCAAATTTTGTAGAGATGTGAGCAAACTAATCTTGTCTTGAATTGGGAGAAGTGCCACTTTATGGTTAATGAAGGTATTGTCTTGGGACATAAAATTTCTGAACAAGGTATTGAGGTGGATAAAGCTAAAGTCAATGCAATTGAGAAAATGCCATGTCCTAAAGATATCAAAGGTATTCGTAGTTTCCTCGGTCATGATGGTTTCTATAGGAGGTTTATTAAAGACTTCTCTAAAATTTCTAGGCCTCTTACAATTTTTTTACAAAAGGATGTTCCATTTGTTCTTGATGATGATTGTTTAGAAGCCTTTGAAACACTTAAGAAAGCCTTAATTCCTGCAGATCAACCACCTAATTGGAACTTGCCTTTTGAAATTATGTGTGATGCTAGTGATTATGTTGTTGGTGCTGTTCTAGGACAAAGAATTGATAAGAAATTAAATGTTATCCATTATGCTAGTAAAACTCTAGACAGTGCCCAACACAATTATGCTACTACTGAAAAAGAATTTTTAGTAGTCGTGTTTGCTTGTGATAAATTTAGATCTTACATTGTTAATTCTAAAGTGACTATTCACACCGATCATGCTACTATAAAACATCTTATGGAAAAGAATGATGATAAACCTAGACTCATTAGGTGGGTTTTTTTGCTACAAGAATTTGACTTGCACATCACTGATAGAAAAGGAGCTGAGAACCCCGTGGCTGATAACATGTCTAGGTTAGAAAATATTCTTGATGACCCACAACGTATTAATGATAGTTTTCATGATGAACAATTAGCTGCAATAAATGTTCCTCATAACACTCCTTGGCATGCTGACTATGATAATTATATTGTTTCTAAATATATACAACCTAGCTTCACATACCAATAAAAGAAAAAATTCTTCTATGATTTAAGACATTACTTTTGGGATGACCCACATCTTTATAAAGGAGTAGATGGTATTATCAGAAGTTGTGTACCTAAGCACGAACAGGGACAAATCCTACGGAAATGTCACTCCGAAGCTTATGCAGGACATCATGCGGGAGATAGAACTGCTCACAAGGTATTGCAATCTGGTTTTTATTGGCCTACTCTCTTCAAGGATGCCCGTAAGTTTGTTTTATCTTGTGATGAATGTCAAAGAATTGTAAATATTGGTAAGCGAAATGCCTATGAATTATTCACTTGCTGTTGAACCATTTGATGTTTGGGGATTTGATTACATGGGACCTTTTCCTTCCTCTAAATGGGTATACTCATATTTTGGTTTCTGTTGATTATGTTTCTAAGTCGGTAGAAGCCATTCCAACTAGTAGTGCCTATCACAACACCTCTATTAAAATGCTTAAGAAAGTCATTTTCCCAAGGTTTGGAGTCCCTAGATATTTAATGACTGATGGTGATTCACACTTTATTCATGGTGCTTTCTGCAAAAATACTTATTAAGTATGATGTTAACCATAGAATTGCATCACCCTATCATCCTCAGTCTAGTGGTCAAGTTGAACTTAGCAATAGAGAAATAAAGTTAACATTACAAAAAACTGTCAGTAGGTCCCGAAAGAATTGGTCTAAGAAATTGGATGATGCACTCTGGGCTTATAGAACAACATATACAAATCCTATGGGTATGTCTCCTTCCCAGGAATATACGTTATGCTCATAAACTGCTTAGCCATGCTCGTAGACGGGGATTGGTATGTGAGATTCATGAAAGTTGAGACAGTAATAATTACTAAGGGAAAGTTAAGGTGGCAACTTTAATACACATCTGGGTGGATTGTTTGGGGCACCTGGAGAAACCAGCGCTTGACCAAGGGAATCCAGGAGTACCGTGTGATTACCCTAGGTCCTCCACCCAGGCTCAAAGGGATCATATAATATTTCATGCCTAAAAACTTCCGTGTGCAGCCACAAGCCATTATGGGCTCTGGCATAGTTGACTAAGTTGTGTGACCTCTTTCCGTTGTAGACTAGCAGATGTAGAGGGAAAGTAGGTGTAACAGTCTACCCAGGGTTTAGAGGGAATGCTTCAGAAAGACTACGTCTTGATCCTCCGATCATGGATGCGGTCGAGTCTTGTGGGGAAAAGTGCGCAAACCTCTACAGAGTGTACAAACTAATCATTCTTAGCCGTGTCCCGGTTATGGACAATGTGAGTATCTAGAAGTGAATTATTTGTTGATCTCATCACTCTTTAAATTAATGTATTGGGATATTGTTTATACTTGAAAAGTCTAGGAATTGAGTTGGAGGAACCTTCTCAATATTGGCATAAACTTGGTAGTAAATAAAATTTATTCTTTTGTTGTAGGGAAAAATTAGCTTTATGCAAAAATTTAACTTAGAGCCCCCACCAGCCAAATATGCATGTAGATATAGTCTATTTCATTCATTTGTTCTACAGTGTGACTTTGCGAGCATATTCCATGTGCTAACCTACATGGCTGCAACGTCTCATGTTGCAGAGTTTTTCGACGAAGAATAAGGTGCGCTAGGTTGCTGTCATGCACTTAGTTATGCCGTCGAGTTGATGGACTCATTTATCTTTGAAGCTTCCACAGTTATCTTATTTTAGTTGGCTTTCAGCCATATTTTTGTAATAAATAGTCCTTATGAGGACCTCGATGTAATAAGTGTGTGATTGAACTCTGTTATAATTCCTCGCGTACTGTGTGTGTCAGCCGATCTAGGGATGACACTTAAGCATAGAGACTTCGATCCATTGGAATCGGGTCGCTACAACGGTGATGGCCCTATCACCTCTCATTTTGCGACGGGTGCAATCACATATCTCAAATTCATATTACACCATGCAACACAAAAGTGATGTACTAGTACTAGATAAAAATTAGCCTACTACTACTCAGTCCTCAGAGATATAGACAACCTTCATTCCCGTCGTGCCGGACGGACCGACATCTGGGTCATTGACCGTCGCCCGTAGCTCACGCTCCTTGTCGGACTCCACGTCCACCAAGAGTGTGTCGCACTCTGCATGCGCCTCGCGAAGGAAGTGGCGGTGGGCCTCCACCTCCACCTCGGACTAGATGTAGTCGATGATGGTCTGCTGCTCTGCTGCCTCCTTCACTTGGGAGACCTCAGACTCCGCTTGTGCATTGCCCATGTCAAATCCGGCAGTCGGAGGCGCTGGATTCACCTCTCCTTGCTCCTATTCCTCCTCCTCCGGCTCTGCTTCTTCCATGTCCGGTTCGGTGCCTCGTCTCGACCTCCTCCTTCTGCTCCGGAGAATCCGAAGGCAGGCCTGATGCAATTTGAGCGACGCGTCGAGCCCGAATCTCCTCTAGGAGATCTAACGAGCTCTTTGGAGTGAGCATGGCGTAGGTGGCGATACGCTGTCGGGCCATGGCTATTTGGCGGAGGGCGAGCTCCAAGTTGCGAGCGCATGGGAGATGGCAACGTGGAGGAGAGGGAAATGGGATTGTGGCTACGGTTGGGGGTCGCCATCCGGCTTAAGTAGTCGAATTTGGCCCATCGGGGACACACCAAAGTTGCATCCTCATCGGATCACCTGATGATGACGGGTGTCCACATGAGTCTGACACATCAGTCTGACATTGTGAACGCACCCGGCCGTATCCAGGCATCCTCATATCCTCTCCAGATATTAGTTGGATACGAATGGTGCCGGTTAGCCTGGACGTATAGGGCATGTTTAAGGAGCCCGCCTGGGTCACGATTTTATGATTGGTGGCTGACCGGACCGTATTCCGCCCGGACGTGTCGGGGCATTTGAGGAGCCCCAATGTAGATGCTCTAGGCACATAGAGCAGTATAAGGATCATATTCTACCAATAAATATCAAATATCACTCATGTTCCAGTTACTCCCTTTTAAAGTGATATATATGGACACGACAGCCACAAGTACAACCTATATTACACGTAGATATATTTCCTAGATGATTTGTTTTACGAAATTGATTGAAATCAACCGACACAACTCATTGCGTTGTTCATCACCATTCGGATCTTTTTTTATAGTGAGCTTGCAACAAGTCTAACTAACCGTCCACACAAATCTTATCCTCCTGATAACCATCCTCTTCCTCTTTTGCGTAGGCATCTTCTGAATTAATCTTTCGTCCAGCTTCGAGGACAAGCCGCCCCAGTACTGCAGCTGCAAGCCGCTTATACGAGTGATGCTATTGCAAAGTGTTGTCTCCATCCATTTTCTAGCACATCTCACTCCTTCGCCGCTCCTATCCGATTATAATCCACTTTTCAGGCTGAACGCCATGGCCGACGGGAGACGTTGATGCTGCAATTAGAGATGCACTAGCAGCTTCCTTTGCTGGCAAGTCCGGGCACCAGTGTTGCAAGCCCGACCAGCGCTCACATGACGATGTTGGCATGTTCCCTCCATGGCCAGTCAGGATACACACAATCATATAGGCACGGACGTCGGCTGCAAGCGGCTGGTGTTGCGGAGCTCGATCGGACAACAATATCGCCACTGTTGTTGTAGAAACATCATGGATGTTACAAGAATGCAACAGTATGACGATGCGAACTTCTGCAACAAGGTATGTATTGCAAAGATCTCTGCAACAAGACGTATGTTGCAAAAGTGGAGGATGTCGCTCGATCGCTCGATGCATCTTTAAAAAAAATATCGGGCCCCTTTCTTTTTAACACTGATGAATTATATTTTATAAGTTTTCAGGAACAAAATACAGCACATTGTATACATAATTGCAAAAAACTTGTACATGCAATGTTTTAGTTATGGGGCCAGCTAGCCACGAGTGGTGCAAGAGAGACATCCAATCAAAGCGTGGACCACGTTGTCGTGAAATCATATCTGCCGCACATTGTGCCCATTTTAGTATTTTTTCGGTTTTTTGCTATCTTGTTTTTTCTTTCCATCATTTTTCAAAATAATCCCTCTCTCTTTTTTCTTTCAAGTTTTTTTATCAATGTTACGTGTATCCAAAAAAAGGTCAGCAATTAAGAAAATGTTCATATTTTTTAAAATCAATCCAAATCTCAAACAATGTTCCACTTTTTAAAGTTTGTCCAGCTTTTACAAAAAGTATACGAATTTTACAAAAAAGTTCAAGTTTTCACAAATGTTTACATTAAAAATGCATTGCGAAAAATGTTCAAAGTTTTTAAAAATATTCGGAATTTCAAATTGGATGTGTTTTCAAAACATTGAAATTTTTAAAATTGTTCATGTTTTCAAAAAAAATCTCAATTTCAAAAAATGTTCCAAGTTTCAAATTTGTTCAATTTTCAAACAATTGTTCATGTTTCCAAAAATAGTTCACAACTTTCAAAATATGTTTAGAATTTAGAAAATATTCACATTCTCAAAAAAAAGTATTGTATTTTTAAAAAATATTAACATTTTTGAAAATTTAATAAAAACCTTTGAAATTTAAAAAATATTCATGATTTTCAAAACTATATTCACATTTATAAAATTGTTCGCAAATTATGAAAATTCTTTATGCTTTGGGAAAATTCTAGTTTCAATAATCTTCACTTTTTAAAATATTATTTGTGAATATCCAAAAACCTTTCATGTTTAAAAAATAACTTCTTTTTTAAGGCAAAATTCGCTCCATTTATTGATCAATGTTCATGCGGATACAATTCAGATCGGGGGGTTGAAGGAGCCAAACGTGGCGCTCCCCCCTCTCTCCCCCACCTCCAGATAAACCTAGAGCGAACATTGCGAGACTATGTGCCTTGGTATTTGAGTCCCTACCTTCAAAAATAAAAGAGCAGGATTCGAAATTAGCTACAATAGAGATAATTTGTTTTAACTATTGTACCATGTAATCCACCCGTTCCGTTGTTGAAGTCATCGACCACTCCTTTACGGTCAGAGGCCACAACTACCTTGGTGAGGTTGAGGTCGAGCGCTAGCGAGAGAGCCACTCGACACGCTGGTGTTTCAAGGACAGCTGGATCCTTTAATCCCGCGAGTTTCAAAGCCGAGGCGCCCAGGTACCTTACTTTTGAGTTTCTGCATATTGCGGAAGAGGAGCCCTCTGAGCTTGATCTTGATAATGCACCATCGACCTTGATTTTCACAAAACCCATGGGAGGTGGTCTCCAAAGGCGTGGAATTGCCAGAACATGCTAGTCGTGGCTCGCCTTTATTGCAGCTGGCTTGCAAATTTCTATCTCTCTTATATACCTCGAGATGAACTCATGAGTTGATTAAGGGCTTTGAAATATTTGTTTCTGGGCAGCTTTCCTCTTTGCGCCCCATATAGCACAGAGAGTTGCAAGCACTCTAACGGAATCTGCATGCTGTAAAGACCAAATAAGGCTGAAAATCCATCTTCTAGCATCGGGTTCCTTGTTCCTCGTAATGTTATCTACCAGATCCTCATCTTCATGTGCCCACACGCAGCATGCAACATTGCATTCCAGTAAAGAATGTCTCAAGAATCATCACTTCCACATAACTTGCAGCTGCACCGTGGACCATGGTGACATGTTACGGTGGTTTAGAAGGTCTTCTGTTGGAAGGGGTTGCTCGGCAAGTCCAAAGAAAGATCTTCAAAACAATAAAACATCTATTGTAACAGGTTTTGTTCACGGGGCTAAAGTAACCAGTTGGGCACCGCGCACATGCCACAAGCAACATGCCACTGCCTCCTTTTTCCTATTTTTTGTTTACATTTTCTGTTTTCTTTTTTGCTTTATTTTTTATTTTTGTTTAGACCTCCAAATATTCTAAATATATATATTTTAAGAACACTTTACATACAACATTTGAAAATATGTTAAATGTGTATAAAGTAAATGTATGTATAAAAAATGTACACAACAAATATACAATGTGTATGCCCACTTCCTTAGGCTCACATATGTTTCCCAGCTCACCATGTGATATTTCTATTTCCCGTTTTCCTTCGCCCAAAAGAAACGGGATCGCACCTTATTTAGTTTTTCATGAGTGCCGTCAAGAAGTAAATAAAACCCCATGACGAACATAGAAATATTAGTTAGGCAGCCATTGGTAAGTACTAGTCGTCCGCCTAACGCTAGTAATTTACCCTGCCATGGTTCCACCCTCGCAGTTGTTTTATCCACCACCTTTCGAAAATCCCTCATAGTTAAGTCCCTCGAGGATAAGGGCATTCCCAGATAATTCATATGGATGGACCCCAATTAGCCCCCAGTTGAGATTCCAGGTCACCACCCGTGACTATGGCCTCACTTTTTTCAAAGTTGATTTAAGCCCCGACATCTCTTCAAAACAGATCAGGAGGAATTTAAAATTCATTATCTCTTGCTCTGAATTTTTGATGAAAATGAGAGTGTCATCGACATATTGAAGGTAGGATAGTCCCCTTGGAATAATGCGTGATGCCACCCTAGAAATGTGACCTGCCACCTTGGCATGGTCCAATATGACAATTAGGGCGTCCGCAAGAATATAAAGCAGAAGGGGTGAATCATATCTCCTTACCTAACCCCCGTTTTATTGCTAAGATATGGTTTGACCTCCCCATTGATGTTTACCGCCATTTGGCCATCCTGGACCAATTGTCACATCCAACTTATCCATAATGGATCAAAACCCTCTAGCGTTAGCACTTCTAGAAACTCCCATCGCACCCCATCATACTCTTTCTCGAAATCGATCTTAAGAATAAACACATCTTCATGCGTTGTCTTGATTTCATGCAGCACCTCATGAAGGACAGCAATGTCATCCAAGGTACTTCTCCCACGGATAAAGGTCGTTTGATTTTGATCAATTATTTCGTTAGCTACTTCAGAAAAGCGAGTCACAAAACCCTTCGCCAAAAGCCTAAAGCTCACATTTATGAGAGTGATCGGGCGATATTGTCTAATGTTGTCCGCACCCTGGACCTTCAGAAGTAATGCCAAAACCCCTTCTTTTTTTGAACCGAAAGGCCGTAGAACAATCGTTCTACGACAAATATATTAAAATAAAATATTTACATAGTACAAATAAAACAGAAAGCTATATCAAAGAGCTCAGCCTACTCAAGTTTTTGTGAAACCTTGTGGTAACATGGGAAATTAATTAAAAACTGGTCAATCCAACTTGAAAACCGGTCTTCAAATTTGGCTTTGATTCTGTGTCTGACCAGGAGCATGTCTAACCTAAAAGAGGCCCTCCAAGAAGAAACGGATGTTGTAGCAGCCTTGAAATTTACTCCATTTCTTTGGATCCAGATGTTCTAGCATCCCATAATAGTAATCTCCATGGCAATAGGTGCACGCAGTGCTTGAAGTGCGAGTAAGATCTCACCATAGACTGAGATACCTCTGTTTCTTTGGCCAAGAACAGAGTTCCAACAATTTATAGCAAAATCACAATCCCAGAAGAGGTGCATAGTTGTCTCCATAGTATGGCTCTGGCATAGCACACCGTTATAATATGGCAAGTGAAAAGACTTCCTATGTAGGAGATTCCTTGTATTGACTCTGTCATGCATCAGTACCACAAGAAAATTTTGTATCTTAGCATAGCACACTTTTCTGAATCTTCTTGAAATGGGAGGAGCTAGGTCCCCTTTGGTCAATTCCTTGCACATTAAAGGAGTGCCCCAAGGATAAATCCATCTATCAAAACCCCATAATTTAGGCGCTTAACATCAATCTTGCCCAATGTAAATTCGTGGGCCAAATTAGAAAATTGATGCCCCAAGATATTCCTGAACTTTTTATAGAAGGCAACTGGGAACTCGGCTGGTCCCCGTGCCGTGTTAGCCCTCATTGCTTTTAGGTTATTTGTTATCTCGAGATATAAGAAGGTGCGGACTAGCTCCTGATTGTCCAGCATGGACACTCTCATCGCCGCCCCACACATGTTGGGCCCTAGGGATGCAGCCCGCCCTCCCCGAGGTAGACCCCAGTAGCTGTCTGTAGAAACCATCAATATGTGTCCGTGGGTCCCCTACTCCGGAGAATATATTGTCCCCCTTTCTCACAACCCTAATTGTGCAACGCCACCGGCTTCCATTAGCTATGGCATGAAAAAATTATGTGCTTACTTCCCCCTTAAGAACCCATCGTTGTTGCCCTCGCTGTTTCCAATACATCTCCTCACATGTAAAAATAAATATCATTTCATCCTCCAACGCGTACCTCCTAGCCCACTCATCATGTGATAGGGCACAACTATCCGCCCTTGGGTCAAGAATTTTTACTTTAGCCAGTAATACATCCTTAGGTATCGCATCTGGCTCTCCACATTTGCCCCCATCCTCTAAGGTGATGTCACAGACGACAGATACAATGTTGCCATTCATCTAGCGCATCACATAACGGTCAGTACTGGTGAGGTCGATGTGCCTGCGCCTCACCCCAAATAGTGGTCACCCTTTAACAAACCCAACATGTAAAATCCATTGATTCTCAAAGAAGAAGTGTTTTGGTATACGGCAATATGACTCCCCAGAAAGTAAGATAAGGGGTAAATGATCTGACCCGGACGCGTCTTGGCCATGAGTGAACACGTCAGGAATTTTGTCTCCCACTCAGTCGACACGAAGACCTTGTCTATCACACACCTAATAGGGTTTTCCTGGTTATTGGTCCATGTGAAGCGAGCACCCACACATTGGAGTTTAGTAAGTGCTAGATCCGCCACCCACTCATTAAACCTATCAACTAGGCCTTGATAATTTATTATTCGGTTGCTCTTGTCTTCTACCATCTGTAACAAGTTAAAATCCCCGCCGATGATGACGAGGTTTAGGGAGTTCGAGACTTTGGCAAACATTTCCCTTAAGAAATCCGGTGACCTAGAGTGACCAGCCGGTCCATACACCACTAGTAGTTCTCATTTGAAATTATTGTTGTGTTGAATCATCTCCACTCCAAGAAAGAATTCCCCCTACTCCTTGTTCACCCCCAAGAGGATCCCTCCCGACCTGCCGGTGGCCGAAACCCATTCCCAAAAGTCTGCGCTACCATGTAAGATTGACACCTTTCCATGCAAATATCCAGGGCTCCAGCCAAGCATAAGACAGTAGAAAAGATTCGAGTGGCAGCCGATAGTTGATGCGGCTCTGCACATCTTGCCAGGATGGCAAAGGGACTTGGTGATTAGACCTGGGAGACTTATCCTTGTCAACCAAGTCATGAGGGTGCGCGCCACTCATCATCTCATGATCACGGAGGCGCCAAAATGGGCACTGGAAAGAGTGGACAGAGGCTGTCGGGCCTTCTTTTGGGCCGGGACAGAGGAAGTGAGTGCGGGCAAATGTGTGGTCTCCTGGGCTAGAGTATGTAGGACAAGCACATGGGAGGGTTGGGTGTCATTGACCTGTTTAAGCATGTCATTACTTTAAGATTAAGATGGGAATGGCTCTGACGCATGGATGAATCCAGGCCCTGGAAGGTCTCAACTTGACCGCAGACAAAAAGGTGGACCAAGATTTTTGGAGTCTGGTTAAATGGAAGGTTGGATCGGGAGAAAAGACCTTGTTCTGGAAAGATCGATGGCTACAGGGCGCAACCATCACAGATATACCCCCTTTGGTTGTTAAGACAGTCCATACGCAAGTGGCCAACAGGAGACTGGTGCGAGATGCTATGTGCATGCACGCATGGATGAATGACGTAGTGGGTAACCTATGCACGGAGGGTTTAACCCAGTTCATCGAACTTTGGGAGATCCTTTTGGAGGTTCAATTGGATGCTCAGATAGAGGACTACCCCATTTGGGCTTGGAACACGTCTGGAATCTACACAACGTCATCAGGATACAAGATGCTATGTGAGGGAGGAGTTAGATTCCACTCCTTCGGGGCCATCTGGAAATGTTGGGCTCCTCTTGCGTGTAAGATATTCATGTGGCTTGCAGTGCAATATCGACTGTGGATGTCGGATAGGAGGGCTAGGCATGGTTTGCAAGATCAGACTTCAAAATGCTACCAATGTGACCAGGAGGAGGACACGGTTGATCACATATTGATGCAGTGTGTGTTCTTGCGGCAAGTGTGGTATCGAAGCATCACTAGGATGGGTCTGAGGACGCAGTTAAGCCCAACAAGTGACTCAAGGTTGGTGCAATGGTGGACGGAAGCTAGGAAACGAATACACAAGCAAACTCGGAAAGGATTTGACATATTCGTGATGCTAATCTATTGGACACTATGGAAGCAGAGAGGCGAGGGTGTTCGGTTCGGGCCAGATCAAGAACGAGTGGGATACGGTGGACATGATCTTCGATGATCTGAGGACATGGGCCACGGCAGGAGCGTTTGGAGGACAACTAGTATCCGAGTAGTCGAGCAGAGTGAGGGAGTGGTGTGGAGGCTTGGTTATGGTCGACTTGTGACTCCTAACTAGCGCATTTGTAATCTCTTGTACATATTTTTCTCCCTTCTATAAAGTTAAGGTACGCCATTGGCGTGGAACGTCGTGGATCCACCCAATGAATCCAGCTCAACCTGAGGAAAGGACGGACGTATCATTTCTTGTAGGCCGACAAAGTCGAGGTGTTGATTTCTGATATATTTGATCAATTGCTATCTTCGATCCCGCTGTCCAATCCCCTTAGATTCCCAATAATGCCCCTCATTGCGCCATCGAGGGGGATCGGGCCCCCGTCCCATCATCCGTGCAATCCACCCGACTGGTGTCCCCTACTGCGGCCACGGTCGCGGCCCTGCCACGCCTCCTACCTCGTAAGGCCAACTCCAGCGCACGATCCCAAACAGACATCCGTTTTGCTCGTATTCTATCCGTTTGGGTAGGGCAATGGGGTCGTGTTCGGGCCATTTCTCGGATGCGGTGGCCGTGTGTCCAACGCGCGGCCGCATCCCGGACGCATCCTGTCCGCATACATTTTCTTTGCAAGCCCATAACTTTTTTCATCATTGGTTTTTGATACATGGGAATACATCACCAAATTTTGACTAGAAAAGCAAGACCAAAGAAAAAAAAGAACCACAAGAATACATTTTAGAAGATATCCAACTTCCATAACTGCTCCTGTAAGTTGGATTAGTGCCTTCTCGATGCACTCATTGTTGATCTGCGGTGGCTCAATCTTGCGTGCTTCTTTCTTCGAGTGTAAAGAAGTCGACGTTGCTTCCTCGCATCTAGTCTCATGTCTAGCCTAAATTCTAGCAACAAATGCACTAGTCTCATCTTTCTATGCTAGCTAAAAGTACACTAACGTCTACTAAATTGCGCGCTATCAATATATCGATGTACTCTTCTTCCCAATACCAAAACTTGCATTCATTCTACACAATAAAATGGTAGGTTAGCACAAGTAGTCAAATCCGAGAGCACAACCTAAGCTAAAGTAGCACATACCCCGTCGTTTAAGCACTTGATGAACACTCATCCGGGATGTTCCAGCGGGACATGCGGCGCACGACCTTCTTTGGGTAGTCGTCGCACTTAATGAGTGGCAACGGTGCGCCGACGAGATTTTGGGCTGGCACCGAGCCCGGCGGACCGCCATTCGTGTATCTGCCGGCGGACCACCGACGGTGTAGATCCGAGCAGCTAGAGGAGGAGCCACTGCCTGCATGTGGCCTTGCGGCCTTGCCGGGGCCTTCCGGCCCGGTGCCCGGCCAGTCCATGGCGCGACGCGGCCTCCCACAGTCGGGCGAGCTCAAGTCCGACCGAATCCGCTCCAAATTCGGCCGTGGGGTGTGCTAATTAGGTGGTCGTGGTTGGGTATCTCCGGGGCATCGAGGGGAAGGGGGCTGGGCGAGCGCGCGTACGAGCTGCACAGCTGCGATGGCAGTGGCAGCGGCGCGGCGAGGGGTGGAGTGGAGAAGAATGGAGGGGGTTTGGCTGGAGGGGGAGAGGGCGGATAGAAAAAGGGGTCCCTGTGCCACCGACGGGCGGGCCAGGGGAGGACACGCGCTCGTCCGGGCGCTGTCCGTTTCACTCCGAAAGCGGCGCAAAATCGGGCCGGGATGAATCGAAAGCGGACAGAAAACGAATAAAAGTCTGTTTGCGTCCACGCGCTGAGTCGTGTGGTTTGTCCCTTTTACACCAAACGAACGGGGCCGAACGGGATAGGGTCGCGCCCTGGAGTTGGCCTAATGAGGCAGCACGATCTGATGATGGTGCTGCCGTCTCCCTAGCTGGACTGCTTGAATCGTGTGCCCGTGCTTCGGCCTGCACCGTCCTTGCCAAGTCCCGACGGGCAATGGCCTCGGCGATTGCGGCGTGAGCCTCTTCCTGTGCCCGAAAATACTCCAACATCTCCAGAATTTGTGATTAAGTTTGTCAAAACGGACAGAACTGTAATTTTGTCGCATGCTGGACGCGCGCACACATTGATCCATGCATGCTGCGTGGAATGGAATTCAAGCGAGTTTTCGGTTCCGCTAGCTATAGCTACTGCTACCAGGCTCGTAGCTCTGGATCTCGCGTGCCGCGTGCGTGCCGGAGAGCAATGCAAATCTACTGCGGATCTGCGGCCACCCGTTGTAGCACTCCTTTATCGCGAGACACCGCGCCAGCCAAGGAGAAGCGACACGTACTAGTCGGGCACCCGCACCTGCATGCATGGCTTGCTCTCTGCCGCTTCGTGGCTAGCGAAAGCAGATACTCTTGCAGGCAGTGCGTATCCGGACTGTAAAAATCGCTGTGGAAAAGAACCTCCTTGCTCAGGAGACGCCATGTAATGATCGACGTCGAAAAGAAAGCGTGCCCGAGATCTTCCAAAGGCACTTCTGGAAAAAAGAGAAGTGTATCAACGGGGAGTGCCGAGAGGGAGAGGAATCGGCTTGGCTGTTGCAAGAGCAAGCATCTCAAACCAGTATTGCCACTACTACTAGTAGTTTGATTGGCGTGCACTGCTGCTTTTGGCACCTGGACAACACGCGCCGATGAACACACCTTCAGGTGTATTTCTTCCGTTTCCATTGCTGCACTTGGAACTGCACTACGTAGTCCGTCTGCCATGAATTTAATCTGTCCCTGCAGGGTTCAGAACCCCCCGTCTTGGTGATGTATCCATGGCCTTAACGGCACTGGCAGAATAATCATGGCACCGGCAGATAGTTAATGAAGCCCGCGGCAGGGTTCAGAACCCCCCGTCTTGCATGCTCTCCGTCGATGTCCATACGGCAGCTAGCATAGGTTGCAGTGCCCTTGTAGCTTGCAGAGACTCGACAGGCCGCTGAACCGTGGAAAGCTTGGAGTCGAAGGGATCAGGATCATGCATAGCTAAAACTGATCGCAGTTCGTACTCTCTATTTGTCTTTTCCTTGGTAGTAAGAATACTACAGTGTGTTCTGCCGTGCTAGGGCTACAAAAGATAGGCTGCTCGCTCCTTGCGTTGCTTGTCCGGTCGGAATCGGACGTCTCTTCTTTTCCGAAAATCTTTTGCGGCCAGCGGTCAAATTAGTGACATGCTTCAGTGATATCAAATCAAACCTGCAGCAGGCGAGCCTATCATTACGCACGCATTCCAGGCTTCCAGCTCGTCCTCCCATCATCCCATGCATGCGTCAACTAGCCCATGCATGAGTAGGTCTGTTTGGATTGAACGATCCGTGAAGAAATTTGAGTACTCCGCATGGCGTGCTTAACCCTCTAGGATTAGGGCTTGCCGGGGATGCCGATCAGGAGGCAGCGGAGGCTTGCAGCACTTGGGAAAGCTCATGGCAGCGAATGGTCTTCACGGTGCATGTCATGCGAACTTGCGAAGTGAAACTAATCGGTGCGGTAGTGTAGGGGTATAAATAATAAATAAATAAATTTAGGATGACCTATGCATTATGCCATTATCCCTCGTCATAAAATATGTGCTAAAAAGAACATGTTCCGTATATGCAGGCGTGAATGTCTTCTGTAGAGTGAAGCAGAAGTGATTTTCGTATCTTTGCATTTAATGAACTGGATACTCCATAATCATTCCCTAGGTGCAATCGGCCTGCACCTCTGCATGCCCTGGCCTCTAGTCTACCACGGCGAAGTGATGGATCAACCAGTGTTTCTTTGCCTTCCCTCTCCCTCTCTGTAACAAAAAATATTTCAGTGGTACCAGCCCGGTGTTTTACCGTCCAAATTGCAGTATGGTCCTACGGCGTGTTCGGTTCAGCGGATCTTCAACGCAGACCTCGAACAGTCGGTAACCTTTCAAATTGTGCGGCCATCCAACACAGCTCTGCATTGGCTCGGCGATCGGTCTGGACGTGATTTTTTATACAAACTGGAAACAATATTGATAGAGGGGAGCTTTTGGGAGTCCAGACTGCTGTCACGCTCGCGTCTGATTAAGCTGGCCGGCCAAAAAAAAAAACACCCGCCTCTCCTGCGCTTTTCGTTCGCTGCACGCGTCGCTTCCCGTGCCGCATTAATGTTGCCCTAGAGCACGTAGTGGCCGGCATTGATGTCGCGTGATGTGACCAGACGGGAGGGCTGTGCTGATCGACTCGACCTCTCAGGAGCCACCGCTTCACCACCGACGCGGCTTCCCGATGACGTGTGGTTGCATTCGCCACTATCTCGGTGGCGGTGGTAGCATCAGAGGTAGTAGCGTGTCCTTCTGAAAAGCGCCCTAACGGCGGAGGAATACGCCGATAGGGAGCGGCGCCGGTGGGACAGGCACAATGCGGCGCGTCGGTTAGAGTTCACGGACTCCGACGTCCTACCATCATGCATCGCAATGGACCCGGAGTTGGCCACGACCTGGGCCATGGACCGCTAGAAGACGACGACAGAGACGAGTAGGAGCCATCTCCGCCGTCTTGATGAGGAGATGGACAAGTACGACCAGGGATACTCTCTCCGCGTGTCCGCCGCCACCTTCAAGGTCCGTCGCCCATGTCTACGGTGACTACGCACGGTGCAACATCAAGCGGAAAGACAATCAGCGAGCGACAGGCAGCTATCAAGAAGCCTCCTCACGACACCGCACCCTGCCGCCGCCCGAAGCCCGATGCCGACAACTCAGACAATGGTGATGGTGACGATGACGGAGGAGCCGTCGACCAAGCCGACATGGCCTACGAGGTCACTCTCAAGCATAAGGTAGTATAGCATTAATTTTTTCAAGGTTCTTAGTTCACCAGACAAGATATCGTCCGATTATATGTACAAAATATCGTCCGATTTTATGTACAAATATCCAAGTATAAATGAAAATATCATTCGGTTTGTTTGAGTTTGCATCAAATTTGATTAATTTTGTTAAATTGCCTCTGAAATGTAACTTGAAATATGCGGCTAACTTTGGATGGTCGGCTCCCGCAACAGTGTCCCTGGACTAGTCGCTCCCGATTCGCGGACGGGTGCGGGAGCTGATTTGGGGGTCGGCGTTGGAGATGCCCTAAGGGATTCTTGGTTTACGGGATTGCAAATTACATTAGGCTTAATGTCAGCCCTCCTACTTCGCTCCCACGAGAGATGGCGAGGCAACCTTAGTCGCCACCGGGCCTCAGCCCTCCTACGATCTGGTTTCACGTAACGGAACTGCTCTACACACGATGAATTGCATGGACGACCATTGCATGATGGCCCATCGTGTGGTTGGGGCCCGTTTGTTGCCATGAATGAATGGCTTGAAAGGCTTGTCGTCCAAACATCGTCCGCAGACTGTCGTTTGCATAGCACTGCTCTTCACGTAAAAAAAACGATCTGGTTTTTGATAGGCTCGTGTAATTCACTTGGTTTGACCCGGTGTATGGTGTATATGTTAGTAAATGAAAAGTTGCATCCTAGTTAAAGGTAGGAATCTAATTATGACATACATGATGCTCTGTCAAAGATATTAGTAGCCTACTTAAATTCAAATGCAGATTAGATTGGCTTGTTCCGAGATGGTATATGCTACTAGTATGTGACATGGACTTGCGCTCCTCCCAATTGTGGCTATTTTTTTTATGTATTCCGTAATATTTTGGACATCCTCACTACTCAAAGAGAGTTGATCATTGTACGCTCACTTTCATCTCCACCTTCTTCTTGTGCCCCTTCTCCCCCAACTCCTGCATTAACTCAGTCAAATCAAATCTTATCAAAACCAGAATCAAATTAAAACTTTCCTTGCCTCACCCTTCCTATACCCCAAACCAAATCAAATATTATCAAACCCCATCTAAATCAAAACATTCCTTGTCTTCCCTACACATAGTCAAATCAAAAACAGATCTTACCAAAATCTTGAATATGATGGGTGTCATATTTATGTCGAACACGTTTGGTGTCTAGACACTTAGACTAGCCACAATGGAAGTAACTTCAAGTCCAACTCAGCAAATTTGTTTATGTGGCAGTGAGTTAATGAAGAGAGAGGTAGTTCTAGTAACCTAGCTAGTTACTACCTCTCTCATAGTTTACAGGGCGTGCGCGTACCCCTAGGTCGTCAATTTGACCAACCTAATACAAGTCATATGTTACGAAAAATATATCAACATAAACTACGAAGTTTCTAGTTTCAAAAGGTATAATTTTTGTGTTATATAGTTCATATTATGGTGATAAAATTGACAAGCTAGGTATACGCGCAGGACTTGTAAACTGAAACGGAGGTAGTACAGTAACATCACATGTCTCAATGCAATATGAGTCTATAACCTAATAAATGAATCTTTGCATGACACCACACCTATGTTATTACCCACTATGAAGGTAGTAATATAGTCTAGGGATATGTGTATGTTACTAGTGTATGTTACCCTCCACTGTGGCTAGTCTTAGATATGGATGCCTCTGCTGCAATAAATGGGTAAATTAGCTAGTAACGTACAATATTATACTCACTTTGTTCGTTTATACTCCCTCCGTTCCTTATAGGTTTTCTAATAAAATTGCATATTGTAAAGTGCATTTTTTTAATTCCTCATAATTCTCATGTTAGCCCTCCAGAAAATGGTAAGTATCTCTCTTCTGATTGTGTGTATCTCTCATTGTAGAAAAAGAAGGAAAGTATTTGTCTGTCGATTACATGTATCTCTTACTTTCCTGGACTAACTGATTTACTGGTCACTAATCAACAAATTTGCCAAGGGTAATTTGTCCTAATATGTCTATAATTATGTGCCTTGTTACCGTGACGAAAATAATACACCTCACGTAAAGGAACGGATGGGAGTATAATGTGTATTTGTTTTTTCATATAATTCCACAACGTGAGGTGCATTTCTTCTAATTCCTCGCAATTCCGGTTTTAGCCCTCCAGAAAAAGAAAAGTACGTCTCTCCTGATTGATTGTATCTCTCCATGTAGAGAAAAAAAGTAAAGTATCTCTCTCCCGGTTGTGTATATCTATTTCTTTCCTAGCCTAAAAGATTTTGGTTGTTGCTAATTAACGGATTAGCCAAGGGTAGTTTCATTCTAAATTATCTATAACTATATGCCTTGGTCACGGAGCCGAAAATAATACACCTTATATAAAAAATGGAGGAAGTAGTATAATAATTACTAGTACAATTAAGTATTTGAGGCCCTCCTCTAGGGGCGTGGCGGTCAGTCTTTTTTCCTTGGCCTAGATGTTACCATAAATGCGTAGTAGTATGGTGCAACTTGTTATCATACAGGTTTTGAAATCTCCTAGCTGCATAGATGAATCGACATCTCATACAAATGATGTAGCTCATTAGCATAATACTTAAACTTCACTCTAAATCTACCATATACTCCCTCCGTCCCAAAATAAGTGTCTTAACTTTGTACTAACTCTAGTACAAATTTGTACTAAGCTCAAGACACTTATTTTGAGACGGGGGGAGTACTTTGATAAAGAACTTGGAGTACAAGAGTGAAGTTTAAGTTTTCTCAAGATACTCCAATTCATTGTTTTAAAAACAATTATGCCCTTTGAATCCCCGCAACGTTGTAATATGTGAAACATGAAAATAGGTGTTACGACATGTTTTCAGCTTAAACCGAGGGTTTATTCAGATGGAAGGTATTTTCCTAGGGTCATTTTTTGGTAGATTTGAATCTATGGGTACTTATGCGTCATCGAATTGGATAATGAAGTTTGGGTCCTCAACAAGAGCACATACTTTTTAAAATTCAATGCTTACTTTTTTGGGCAAGAATGTGTACTTATGTAAAGACACAATGACATTCTAAGATGCACCCTAATTTCGTGTCTTAAGATATAGTAGAAATTTTTAGGGTGTATCTAGCGTTTATCTAAATGAGACTTAACCAAATCACATCTAACTCCTATTGCACCACTTGATTTTCATAAAGATTCGTGCAGGTTTACTATTATTATTACTACTATTTTGTTTTTTGTTTTATTACTCGAATGATGTGTAGAAGTTAGATAAGATTTTGTTATTTCTCATCTAGATGAGATTTGGCAAATCCAAAAATTTTAATACATGACATGTCGGTTTTCTATTCATGTGCATTTCAATCAGGTTTAGTTACTTGATCATCATTCTTCTCATCCCTAAAATTCGTAATTATTATAATCAAATGTGACCCTAAAACCACGTAATAAAATATGAAGTTGTGCGAACTAAGGATACCTCAGATGGTTAGCTTATTTATGGTGGACCAATCCACGGCTCAAGTTTTAGACTTGGCCTCACATTTTTTTGAATTTATTTCAGTCTTTCCAACGATGTTCATTTCGTGTGAGGAGGCATTCCTGTCGATTATGAAGGTGTTTATGATGAATTCATTAATCTCAAGATGTTGTGCCGACTCAGAATCTAAGAGTGCTGATAGAAATAGCGTGTGCATGCCTTTATAGAGATGAGCGTGTGCATGTCTTTATAGGAATGAGTTTATGTGCGTGTATATAGGCATGTGCGTTTTATACTGTGTTAGAAAAAAAATATGAAAGTTGTTTGGTTGCACTGCACCACAAAAAAAGGAGATAGTTGTTTCAACATATCGATCTGCTATATGCCATGTTTGTGAATAAGTTTGATTTGGACTAATCCAGAAATTGATTCGGTAAATATTTTCATATTCAAATCTAACAAGTTCTATACGAAACATGTTGAATATACACGCGCATGCATTCACCCCTATGAATACACACACATCCTACCCTATGAGCTCCTCCGAAAGACTGAGCCGGCATATCATCTTGAAATTTACGAAGTCACCGTAGGCACCTCGATGTAGACGGGAACGTCTCCTTCCACTGAATGCACATCGCCAAAAATCGTGAAATAAATAAAAGCATCAGAATTTGAATTTTGATGGGCTAAAGATATCACAGTCCGTCTAACCATCCAACCACACGTTGATTCGCAAGGTGTATTGTCGTTACGAATAATATCTCTCTTGTACGAGGAAGCTCAAGGTGTATTGTCCGTCAAATACTTTTCTGTTCCTTACTCTTTTGCGAAAAGGAAAAAAGCAACGACTCGCTAGTCCTTAGTCCGATTTTTCTTGTTCGTCTTCCTCCTCCTTTATAAGGACCGGGGGACCGGGTGCCTCCCTATTTCTCAGCTCTCCTTTGTTCGCCTTCCTCCTTCATCTCCAACCCAAAAACAATGGCAGCCTCTGCCGTCTCCCGCCTCAACCCCGTAGCCTCGCCTTACCTTCCGATGACACTCGCTCCCACGTGGTGCTACCCCTCTCCTTTCTCCTACCCGCCGTCTCCGCCCCCACTCCCGCCGGCGCACGGGTGGCCTTTTGCCTACGGCGGCGACTGGTGCCACACAGTGGGGATGCCCTCGTTCCCGCTGCAGACAGCATATGGGTACCCCGCTTCATTGATGGTGTATTGCTGCACGGTGCCGCCACCGCCACCGCAATCGGCGACCCGTTGTCGAATCACGGAGATCATCGAGGACGGAGGCGAGGTAGCCTCGAAGGAAGAGGTAAGGGACGAGCGTTCCCCGCGCACCGTCCTCACTCCTTGGAGCAGGGAGCCGCCCACTTCGCCCCTGCCACCGCGAGCGCCGCTTCTGCGTCCCCCGCCGCGTACGTCTTCCGCGGGCAAACCGCGCCGCCGCCAGTGGCCACGCCTCGCCTTCAACCCCAAAGAGAACAACACGTCCCTGATGATTCGCAATATTCCCAATAAATTTATGTATGTAGTAATACTAGTTGTTTGCCCTCTTTGTTTGATCGATCTCATGTCACCTAGCTAGTTCATGCTCGATAAATTTGGGTCTTCTGCTTAAAGATTGACTTCATGTGGGACATTGCAGGAAGAGGAGATTCATGGCCATCCTCGACCAGCACTGCGCCGAGGAGAACGCCAAGCTAGGCGGCGACGGCGAAGGGGTCAGGTCCGAGTACGACTTCCTCTACGTCCCCGTCGACTTCGGGTATGATTGCTAGCGGTTTCCCCTCCCGAGAGTTACTTTCCATACAATCAATGCTACCTTTTCCTACTCTTTGAATCCAATCCGTGTGCACCTTTTTGATGAGGTTTAGTCTTTTGCACAGGACGAGGTTCAACAAGGGCTACGCCTTCGTGAACATGACGACGGCGGCGGCGGCGCGGCGGCTCCACACGCACCTCAACGGCCACCGCTGGGAGGCCGCGGGCTCCAATAAGGTGTGCGACGTCGTGCACGCGCGCCTGGAGGTACGCGCCTAGTTACTGCTCGCTCTGGCTCGTCGGTTCAATCTCCCCGTCGCGTGCTGCGCGCTAATTAATGTCCGCCATCATCATGTAATTGGGTTGGGATTCGTAATTCGTATCGCATGCAGGGGCTGGACGGGCTCGTGGCGCACTTCTCGGCGTCGTGGTTCCCCTGCGGCGGCCGCAAGGATTTCCTGCCGGTGCGCTTTGAGCCGCCGCGCGACGGGGTGCGTTGGACGGCGGAGCACGTGGTCGGCCACCTCCAGCCTCGCCGCTCCTGCTGATGGAAGTGCTCGCCGGCGGCCGCCGGCCAGCGGGCCTGGCCGCCTGGGTAAAAACTATCAGTCAATCTTTCTTGCATTCTATCCTCGTCCATGCCATGGATGGATAGAACGGGAGATAGATTGTATCGCCTCATCATTCCATGTGTTCTACAAAGTGTCGTCCCTCCTGGTTTAGTCTGTCACTAGAATCTGGTAGAAATAGTAGTAGCAGAAGTGTCTAGTCCGCGTCCTAGAATCCCCTTGTTGTATGACAAGCCGGTGCGCGGCACCTATGAACTGATGGCCTCTCGCCAGGAAATTAAATCTCTGTTGTTGTATTACATGTCAAATTTCCAGCGAATCAAAGAGGTCCTAAATGCATAGTATGCGTCTTCGTGTTATATGCAGGTCCAATGAGTTTGATAATAATTTAAAATTGAAATGCTTATACAGAAGAAGAATCAATTATATCCGCCCCGTGCTTCAGAACCAAAATATTCAGTTGATTTAAGCGCAAGCATGCTAATCACCGTGACAGCCTCTTCTCCTTAAATTTGTTGTTCAAGATTTATAGTACTATGCATGATTGGTGTAGTTTTTGGGGAGAATACATTTCTGTTGGGTACGTTTTATTTGGATGGAAACCATTTTTTTTAAGCAATGCCTAGTTCGGCCCAAGATGCTGTTTAATTTTCGGCTAAAACTGGTCACAATTTTGAAACTGTGATAGAGCTGTTCATTTTAAAACTTTTGTTTTTTAAGAGAAGGCCTCATGGCACTTTTACTTAATCTGTGGTAAAGTTACATCCACAAGTACATGCGATAATAAGAAGCTGGGAGGCTTCGTCTTCCCATTCATAATCCGATTTAGAGTCATGACAATATCTAGCAAGAAAGTGTGTCAAACAATTCGCTTCCCTAGGACAGTTCGAGTTCAAAATTTACTAATGTATGATTGGAGATTAGTTTTGGGGGAGAAAGCGCTTTTGTTGTTTTGGGGCTTTCTTTTATTTAGAATGGAAGCATGTTTGAGTGGTTTATTTTTTTTGCCGAAACTAATCACCTTTTAAAAACTTTGATAGAGTTGTTTGCCCGTGCACAAAGGATGTGTTTGTTTGCCTGCATCCAGCACAAACACGCCCGGTCGCCCGCTACATGCAAGAAAAGCCTGTCTAGTTGCGCACACGAGAGCCTGGCTCACACGCACACAGACATTTAAGCAACCTAGAGCTTGGCTCACTTGGAATGCTCGAAATAGCCATTTCTAGCGAGCTGGACCGAGTTGAATGCAAGGAGGGTGGGGAGGGGGGGGGGGCATCTCTGTCAACTTAAAGGTCACCATGATCGTTCATGAGTAGTTTTTGGGTACTATGGGTCCCTTCACGTCACACAAGGGCCCTTAGTTGAAGCAAACAACCAAACTAGACGAACAATGATTTTGTAGCTATTTTTATAATTAAGAGTTTGTATCCACATGAATGTTGACCTAGAATTTTTGTTGTTGTTGAAACATACCCGACAACTTCTGCCTAAAGGAGGGAAGGGACATTCAGCACTGTTCCTAAAAATGGAACAATAGCAAGTAGGTCCAAGTCCAATTCAATCTCTACTATTTAAAGCGGAGTTTGTTGTTTTGCTTCGACCCCTCCCATCGATACATGCCCCCTCCCATTGTATTTTTTTCTTTAAAATCTCTATTATTAAAGCGGAGTTTGTTGGACCCGCTTCCACCTCTCCATCGATTTTCCCAAACCACGCGATAACCTCCATTAATTTATTTCCAAACCGACCCCACATCCTCATTTCCCGGGGAAATAAATCTCATGGGATAACCCCCCTTAACTTGTTGTAAACCGAACCCCGCCTTTTCGTTTTTGAAAAAAAATCACTTGTAAAGCAATCAACCAAAATCAAATACCGCCAATAGCCTCTTGCAAGCAAACAACAAAACCAACTCACGTAGTTGTATGCACACAATCTCAATCACATCATATCTTTCCTTACGGACATAAGGACAGGCGTGTCTGACATCACACCCGCGAGAGGGCCGAGAAGATGTGGGGAAAAGGACGTTGTCGGCTAGAGTTCGCCGCGTCAGCTCCGACGGCATTCACCACACCCGTGACCTCAACCACGCCTGCGCTGTAGGGCTTTTCGCTTCGCAATGGGCAGTCATCTCGAATGGCTTCATGTAGGACCCAAACTCCCTCCAAGACCCGGTGAACAAGTCGCCGCAACTCTGACGATTGAATTGTATGGTTGTTGAATTTGTTGTGTGCTACATCGATCGAATGATTTGCGTGTATGCCTTTGTAAGGTTTTGAGGTTTCGGATATAAGAGCATTTACGGTCGGGCTTAGCAAATACACCCCCTAAACGTCAGCCGACGCGCCCAGTGTGTCTGGGTGTGTCTGTTTTGAGGCCCTATTTGTCCATACATGCACCCATGCTCCTCATTTTTCTCTTATATGTCTGGCTACTTGCATGTGATTAGTGAAGATGGAGAGAGAGAGAGAGGAGAGAGAGAGAGAAAAGAAAAAAATAAAGAGAAAATGTGGTCTGGGGAGGGCCACATCCTACGTGGCGAACTGTTCGGGCGCGTCCGTAAGCCCTCATATCCTCTCTAGATTTAGTCTCACTATGAGGGCTTGCGGACAACCCGAACATATATGGATGTGATGGAAATATGCCAAGAGGCAACAATAAAATGATTATTATTATATTTCCTAAATCATGATAAAGGTTTATTACTCATGCTAGAATTGTATTGACCGGAAACATAAATACATGTGTGGATACATAAACAAATACCGTGTCCGTAGTGAGCCTCTACTGGACTACCTCGTTGATCAAAGATGGTTAAGGTTTACTAACCATAGACATGAGTTGTCATTTGATAACGGTGTTAGAATAAATCCGAGGCATACCGTCGATCATCGGAGGACCAAGCAATCACACGAGGCACGACACCAAGATTTGTTAATGAGGTTCACCGATATGGCTACATCCCCAGGGCCTGACTATGGGCGCTCCTCCCCATGACACCGCTACAATACCGCACCCGGTCGCCCTGGACACCGGCACATGCCGCCGGCTTCCCCTGCATTCCGGTGCTATTATGTTGGCATATGTTACATCGTGTGTCTACCCCCGCTATATATGAGAGGTCTAGGATACAAGTGTCCTACTAGGACACGACTCCATATCCTATCTAAACACAATACAACTACAAGTCCAACTGTAACCTACCTCGTACACTATATTCGACACAACTCCAATAAACTCCACCTTGGCGAATATACTCCACCACCCTGGATTCGTCAATGCGTCAAACTTCCATGTACATTAGACTTGAGCTTGTCCCATGAGCACCGCTGCTACTCCAAAGACTCCATATGACTCCACCTGCAACTTGTAGTCCCTTCTTTTCTTGACCACAGTCAACACTTGAGCAAAATTAAGTTCCTTCGTTACTCTAGTTTGTGCTCCCAACTTCCAGAGTAACCGTCCAATGCCATCACACACTGATCACTGACCTGCGTGAAAGTGAACAACTCACATATTGGGTATCACACATAAGAGTTACCTGAACTCAACATCATGCTCCTTTCTTGACCGCCTATCTGAAACATGAAGGAATTTCACCGTTGCTTGTAGTCATCCCGAGTCAAATTCGCAGTTGCCTCACCACATGTATGACCACCAGAGCCCTGGCCTGTCTTCATGTCCCGTGCATACCGCACACCTCGCCGCTATTACCGCGTCGAACCTCCGCTGTCCCGGTCAAGTCTGAAGGGTCGCAAAACCACACCACTCAACCCCCACTGCAGAGTACCATCGATCATCACCGCCGATGACGGGTTTCACGCTTCCATCAGACCACCGGGCTCCAGTCCGAACTGCATGTCACTCACTTTTTCCCGCCTGCTGAATATGCTTTGACCACGTCGACTTACACCGTAGCCCCTCAATCAAGCTCCACCGAGTGAAGTCCTCCAGACTCCAGCTCCACCTTCAACATGACTCCATGGTAGATGATCGGTCCACCCACGCGCCCCGTCGACTTCAAGCTCCGCGTGTACACCACCTTGAATCAACCCCGCGCCATAGTCTTGTCGAAGCCACACAAGCCCTCGGGGCCTGCGCCACATGTTTCCACGCCCCAGAAGTCGGTCACCATCAGCATCACGCTCCTATGTCGTCGTCGCCGATCCCACCATCGTCTTCTGTACCAACCGACTTGCGTCGATCCATCAGACCATCTAGTCCGACCCAGCCGAATTTATCCGACTACATGATATGCTCGAGACTCCACAAGCCTTGTACGCACATCACCAATCTGCCATCTTCATGGTAAAACCTCGTGTGCAATTAGCAACACTTCCAAAAGAAATTTTCACTAGCCTGGTAGTCTCCATGGGTGCACTAAACCTTTGCCTCCCGTAACCTCCAAAGCACCTTTTTCTTTATTGTGTTGTTGTCCATGCCACGTCAATACCATATATAATGCAGATGTTTTTTTTGTCCAAACAAATCTCGTGTACACCATGCATGCAGCAGCCCCGTCTGTCACGAATTGAGCAGCCACGCCTTGGCCCTTGCCGTATGCGCCCGTACAAGCCAACTGAGCCTACGCCTTGGCCTACAGGCCCACCTGGCGCTGCTTGCTCATCGGTCCGACTCGGCAAGAGACATGCGCGAGCGCCCCAGTGGGCCATATGCTGTCGCCTGGCCACGCGCCCGCACACGCCTGCACTAGCGAAATGCCGCTACGAGACGCACAATACTCCTGTCGCTCCACAATTTCGCCGCCGCCGCTTTCGATCGCCTGAACCGATCTAGCCGACGCCAAGGACTCCAGCTGCAACATGATATCGTCGATTCCGATTGCTATTCTTTCTCTGTCCCATCCAGCCGCAAACCAATAGCTTCCACGAGAGAAATTCCTCAAATCGACCAGCCCTAGCTTCGATAATGAATTCTCACGACCGCTGTCTTTGCACCAAATCCGGCACGATCCATCCTCTAAATCAACAACCCATAGCCTCCGAACAACCTAGCTCATGATACCACTTGTTAGAATAAATCCGAGGCATACCGTCGATCATCCGAGGACCAAGCAATCACACGAGGCACGACACCAAGATTTGTTAACGAGGTTCACCGATATGGCTACATCCCCGGGGCCTGACTATGGGCGCTCCTCCCCATGACACCGCTACAATACCGCACCCGGTCGCCCTGGACACCGACACATGCCGCCGACTTCCCCTGCATTCCGGTGCTATTATGTTGGCATAGGTTACATTGTGTGTCTACCCCCGCTATATATGAGAGGCCTAGGATACAAGTGTTCTACTAGGACATGACTCCATATCCTATCTAAACACAATACAACTACAAGTCCAACTGTAACCTACCTCGTACACTATATTCGACACAACTCCAACAAACGGGATCACATCATTAGGAGAATGATGTGATGGACAAGACCCATCTGTTAGCTTAGCATATGATCGTTCAGTTTATTGATACTGCTTTCTTAATGTCAAATACATATTCCTTCGACCATGAGATCATGCAACTCCCAGATACTAGAGGAATACCTTGTGTGTTATCAAACGTCACAACGTAATTGGGTGACCATAAAGATGCTCTACAGGTATCTCCAAAGGTGTCCGTTGAGTTGGCGTGAATCGAGATTGGGATTTGTCACTCCGTATGATGGAGAGATATCTCTGGCCCCTCTTGGTAATACACATCACAAGAAGCTTGCAAGCAAAGTGACTAAGGAGTTAGTTGCAAGATGATGTATTACGGAACGAGTAAAGAGACTTGCCGGTAACGAGATTGAACTAGGTATATAGAGATACCGACGATCGAATCTCGGGCAAGTAACATACCGATAGACAAAGGGAATTACGTATGTTGTCATAAGGTTCGACCGATAAAGATCTTCGTAGAATATGCAGGAACCAATATGGGCATCCAGATTCCGCTATTGGTTATTGACCGGAGAGGTGTCTTGGTCATATCTACATAGTTCTCGAACCCGTAGGGTCCACACACTTAACGTTCGTTGACGATATAGTATTATATGAGTTATATGATTTGGTGATCGGATGTTGTTCAGAGTCCCAGATGAGATCACAAACATGACGATGTAACGCCCTCGATGCGGCTATATCTCCCACGTGTCGAAGCACGACTTAGAGGCATAACCGCATTGAAAGCAATGTCGCAAGTGAGGTAATCTTCGCACAATCCATGTAATACATAAGGGAAAAGATACATAGTTGGCTTACAGTCGCCACTTCACACAATACATAAATAAACATCCATCATTCAGATTACACTCAAGGCCCGTCTACGGAACCAAAATAAAAGAAGAATACCCCACATGCAACACAGATCCCGATCGCTAACTGGCTCCACTACTAATCGTCTGAAATGAAACATAGTATCGACCAAGGGCCTCATCAAATTCCCACTTCAGCTCGGTTCGCCATCTGCTACCGGTATCATCGGTACTGCAATGTTTTGGTAGAATCTGTGAGCCACGGGGACTCAAAGAATCTCACACCCGCGAGATCAAGACTATTTAAGCTTATGGGAAGGCTATTGTCAAAAGGAGGAGCTGCTGCAAGCGACTAGCATATATGGTGGCTACATCCGCAAAAGAGAGCGAGAAGAGAAGCAAGGCACGGTCGTGAAGCTAATAGCGATCAAGAAGTGATCCTGACTACTTACGTCAAGCATAACTCCAACACCGTGTTCACTTCCCGGACTCCGCCGAGAAGAGACCATCACGGTTACATACACGGTTGATGTATTTTAATTAAGGTCAACTTCGGGTTTTCTACAACCGGACATTAACAAATTCCCATCTGCCACATAACCGCGGGCACGGCTCTCGAAAGTTTATACCCTGCAGGGGTGTCCCAACTTAGCCCATGACAAGCTCTCGCGATCAACGAAGGAATAGACCTTCACCCAAGACACTCCGATCAGACTCGGTATCCCGGTACATCAAGACATTTCGACAATGGTAAAACAAGACCAGCAAAGCCGCCCAATGTGCCGACAAATCCCGATAGGAGCTGCACATATCTCGTTCTCAGGGCACACCGGATGAGCAAGACGACGGGTTGGCATAGACCACAGTTGCCAGGCGCCGGACATCGCTCGAGTTGGACCAACACTCGAAGGAGCACCGCCCGGGGGGTAAATAAAGATGACCCTCGGGCTCCGAAACCCAAGGGAAAAAAAGGGCTAGGTGAGGCAAATGGTAAAACCAAGGTTGGGCCTTCTTTGGACAAGTTTTATTCAAAGCGAACTGTCGGGGGTCCCATAAATCACCCGACGCGTAAGGAACACAAAATCAGGGAACATAACACGGTATGGCGGAAACTAGGGCGGCAAGAGTGGAACAAGTCACCGGCATAAGGCCGAGCCTTCCACCCTTTACCAAGTATATAGATGCATTAATTAAAACGATAGATATTGTGATATCCCAAAATATCCGTGTTCCAACAAGGAACAAACTTCATCTTCACCTGCAACTAGCAACGCTATAAGAGGGGCTGAGCAAAGCGGTAACATAGCCAATCAACGCTTTGCTAGGACATGGATGGTTAGAGGTTGACATGGCAATATGGGTGGCATGATATAGCAAGTGGTAGGTATCACAGCATAGGCATAGCAAAGAGCGAGCATCTAGCAAGCAAAGATAGAAGTGATTTGAAGGTATGGTCATCTTGCTCGCAAGGTTCTCGAGTTGTCGAAGGCTTGATCCTCGTGGCGCGTTCTCAACAGGTTCCTCGTTCACGTACTCGTCTCCCGGCTCTACCCAAAGCAAGAACACAAGCAACGGAACCACAATCAAACAAGGAACAATGCACAAGCAATATGATGCAAAACATGACATGCTATGCGAGATGTGATATGCAATGCATATGTGTGCTCCGGAAGGAAAATGATGAACCGGGCATCAACTTGGCAAACCAAGTATGCCGCTGGAAAGATGAGATGATTTCGGTTGAAATCGATATAAAGATCACCGGAATCGGATGCACGGTTTGCAAATGACAAGCAAAACAAAAATGACGCAAAACTGCGTTTAACAGCTCGATGCTACTTAGCACGCAACAAGAAACTATGCTACAGCACCCCAACATAAAAACAAAGCATATGGCAGCGATCTACAGGAGATGCTTAACAAAAGAGGATCACTGAGCTACGGCTAAATCACATCATAACATGTTCAAACAAGCATGGTGAAAGTGCTAAAAAATATCAGGTTCACAGACTTAGTGAAAATACTAACATGCCAGGAATTAACATCAGGAAGGCATGTTTAGAGCAAGAAAACAACATGCTACAGGAACTTATAATAGAAAAACAAGGCATGACATGATTCTACTTAAAGCATATATCAATAGTCCCTTACTGACCATAAGCCAAAAAGGACCTTAAGAAATGATGGCACCCATGTAACCATTGCAAGTTTTTATTACAGATTTCAGACTTAGCAGAAAAACTGGGCATGGCAAAAACAGATAACGAGTAGGCATGTTCGTGAGCTCGATGCACTCACTAAAGAGCATCTCATGATAAACTAAGCATACACCCATCAAGAATACATGGCATAGGAGCTATACATGGCAAGAACAACATCATAGCATACACGGATCAACTACAACGACCTCGTGAAAATTGAATCTCATGCTAACAATCTGCCAGGAAACATTTTCAAGCAAAAGTAGAGCACGAAAATGACATGCTAGACTACTCCATAAATACCAACAAAGGCATGGATGGATAGAGCACATCCATATGTTCAAAACACACTTACTGATCATGCTCAAAAAGGGCATGGATCTCTCTGTAACAACATGAACATATGGCATAAAAATAACAGCAGGACAAGACTTAGTGAAAACACAAAGTTCCTGAAATCAGCAACATCATCATCCCTACTTTGCATGCTTGTTCTAGTCAACACATAACTCACAAAAATACATGGCAAACACCCCTGGAAAGATGGCATGGCAAAGTTTAACACACATGTAGGGCTCAAGTTCATAGGGTGCACACATAAATCATGGCAAAAATGACAAAAGAGCTCGAGCTGATAAGATTCTGAAACTAACGATCTGAAGCCATCTTCCAACAGCATTTTGGGCATCAAGATGAGCTCAAATGCAAATGATGCAATGGAAATAAATGATGTACTCTTCGAAGCGAACAATTTGACATATTATACGCCCAAAACGGAGACACGGGTGCGGAGATGTGATGCTATGAAAATGCACGAAAATTATAGACGGATATGACTTAGTGGATTTCGGGGTACGGGGAAAGTCAACCTAAACGATCCCAGATCGGATCTGGAGCGCGAGATCGTCGGAGTTCGAGGTCGGGGCCGGAGGAGGAGATCGCCGGCGGGTCGGGCGGCGGATCCGCTCGGCGGCCGGGTGGAGGAGAGCGCGCAATGGCGGGCGAAGCCGGGCGGCGCAGGCGGAGGCGGGAGCGGCAGGCGGCGGCGCGGCGCGGGCGAAGCGGCGGCGGCGGCGGGCGGCGCTGCGGCGGCGGCGGCTGGCTGAGCGACGGCGAGCGCAGCGGCCAGCGGGCGGCGAACGCGGCGGCAGCAGCAGCGGCGAGGCGGCCAGCGGCGGCGGCGGAGGCGGCCGGAATGGGCGCGCGCGGCCGAGGCCGGGCGGGCGGCAGCGCACGCGGCCCAGGCCAGCCGGGCGGCGGGCTCGGCGGGCTTCGGGCGGCGGCGGGCGGCGCGCGACACGCAGCAAGCGGGCGATCCGGTCTGGCGCGCGCGGCGGACGTCGTCGGCTCCGTCCGGACGTGTCCGTGAAAGCGAGAGAGTGTAATTTCTAGGGTTTTGCCCGTGAATTCGGGGGAGGGATCTATATATAGGCATAGAGGGAGCTAGGAGAGTCCAAATGGGGTGCGGTTTTCGCCCACACGATCGTGATCGAACGACCGAGAGCATGGAAGGGAGTTAGATGGGTTATTGGGCTGTTTTGGAGGGGTGTTGGGCTGCAACTTAAAAGAGGCCTTTGCGAGAGCGCGGTTAACCGTTGGAGTACCAAACGAACTCCAAATGACCCGAAACTTGACAGGTGGTCTACCGGTGCTATACCAGGGCCACTTGGCAAGGCTCGGTCCATTCCGAGAATGTTCAACACCCGCACACGGAAAAATGTAAAAGGGGCGCCGGGAACATAGGAGTGCTTGGGATTGCAAAACAGACAACGGGAATATGCTCGGAATCATGAGACGAACACGTATGCAAATGAGATGCACATGATGACATGATATGAGATGCATGACATGGACAAAATGCAAAACGAAAACAAAACCCAACCACGGAGGGAATATCATAGCACATATCCGAAAATGGCAAGAGTTGAAGTTACAAATATGGAAAGTTACATCCGGGGTGTTACAACACTCCACCACTACAAGAGGATCTCGTCCCGAGATCTAGGACTGAAAGAACTCCGGATATTCGGAACGGAGGTGATCCTCGCGCTCCCAGGTGGCTTCTCGGTCGGAATAATGTGACCACTTTACTTTCAGGAATTTGATTGACTTGTTGCGAGTCTTGCGCTCGGTTTCTTCAAGAATAGCAACGGGGTGCTCATGATAAGAGAGATCTTGTTGGAGGTCAATCTCTTCAAAGTTGATAGTGCGCTCAGGAATCTTGAAGCACTTGCGAAGCTGTGACACGTGAAACACATCGTGCACGTTTGCAAAGTTGGATGGAAGCTCGAGTTGATAGGCAAGATCGCCTCTTTTGCCAATGATCTTGAAAGGACCCACGTATCTAGGGGCAAGCTTCCCTTTGATACCGAAGCGACGAGTACCTTTCATTGGAGAGACGCGGAGGTAGACATGGTCTTCGATTTCAAAAGCCACATCACGGTGCTTGTCATCATAATAGCCCTTCCGCGCGATTATGCGGCTTTAAGATTCTCACGAATGACTTTGCACATTTCTTGACTTCGTGATCAAGTCGTTGCCAAGAAGTTGGCGTTCACATGTCTCGGACCAATTGAGAGAGTACGACACTTTACGCCATAGAGAATTTCGAATGGGGCCTTGCGAACTTGCTTGGAAGCTGTTGTTGTAGGAGAACTTCGGCATATGGAAGACACTCTTCCCACTTCATGCCAAAGGAAATGACACAAGCCACGAGCATATCTTCAAGGATTTGATTGACTCGCTCGACTTGGCCACTAGTTTGAGGATGGAAAGCTGTCTTTGAAACGAATGTTGGTGCCCATGGCCTTCGAAAGGAGTCCCGAACTTAGAAGTGAAGATGCTTCCACGGTCTGAAGAGATCAATTGCGGAATACCGTGCAAGGAGACAATTCGAGGTGTATAGCTCTGCCAAATGAGCTGCTGTGATAGATTCTTTGACAGGGAAGAAAATGAGCCACTTTAGTAAGCTTGTCAATGACAACAAAATAGCATCATTTCCACGCTTGGACTTAGGAAAACCAGTCACGAAGTCCATCTCAATATGATCAAACTTCCATTCCGGAATAGCAAGAGGTTGGAGGAGACCAGCTGGTCTTTGGTGTTACCTTTCACCCTTCTGCAGACATCACATTCATTCACGAATTGAGCAATTTCTCGCTTCATTCGAGTCCACCAATACGACTGCTTGAGGTCATGGTACATCTTCGTACTTCCAGGATGAATGGATAGGAGGGAATTGTGTGCCTCATTCATGATGACTTTTCTCAAATCGCCTTTAGGAACCACAATACGGTCCTCAAAGAAAAGAGTATCTTTGCCATCCAAGCGATAGCACTTGTATTTGGAAATGCCCTTCTCAATACCACGTTTCACCTTCTTCACCATGGCATCCAGGAGTTGTGCCTCACGAATTTGATCTTCCAAAGTAGGAGAGACTATGAGGTTGGCAAGAAAGCCTTGAGGAACAACTTGAAGATTCAGCTTGCGGAAAGCTTCACAAAGATCCGGTTGGAAGGGCTTGAGAATTAGACTGTTGCAATAAGCCTTTCTGCTCAAGGCATCTGCAATCACATTCGCCTTGCCAGGAGTGTATTCAATACTTGGATTGTACTCTTGAATCATTTCGACCCATCGAGTTTGCCTGAGGTTGAGGTTTGGCTGAGTGAAGATATACTTGAGACTCTTGTGATCGGTGAAAATGTCCACTTTCCTTCCCAACAAGAGATGTCTCCATGTTATCAATGCATGGACAATCGCCGCCAACTCGAGATCGTGAGTGGGGTAGTTCTTTTCGTTGGGCTTCAACCGACGAGAGGTATAGGCCACAACCTTCTTCTCTTGCATTAACACAGACCGAGACCTTGCAAGGAAGCATCACGAAAACTTGAATGGCTTGGATTCATCGGAGGAGTCAAGGCAGAGCTGTGACTAGCTTCTCTTTGAGGGTGTTGAAAGCGACATCACACTCAGGCGTCCAGACATACTTGACATGCTTCTGGAGGAGGTTGGAAAGAGGCTTTGCAATCTTAGAGAAATTATCAACGAATCTTCGACAATAGCTTGCAAGACCGAGAAAACTGCGGAGCTGCTTGACATTTTGAGGAGGTCCCCAATTCAGAACTGAAGACACCTTCTCGGGATTAACAGCGATGCCCTTGGCGGAGATGATATGACCAAGATAAAGAACTTCATCAAGCCAGAACTCACATTTGGAAAACTTTGCATAGAATTGATGCTCTCTGAGCTTGTCGAGCACCAATCGCAAATGTTTGGCATGATCCTGCTTGTTCTTGGAGAAGACCAAAATATCATCGAGATACACCAAGACAAAATCATTTGTGTAGGGGTTGAAGATAAAGTTCATCATGCGAGAGAAAGTTGGAGGAGCATTGACAAGGCGAAAGACATGACAAGTATATTCATAAGAACCAAAGCTTGTTACGAATGCTGTCTTGGGAATATCTTGTTCACGAATCACGAATCGATGATAACCCATACGAAGGTCAAGCTTGGAGAATACTTTAGCACCTTTGAGTTGCTCGAATAGCTCATTGATGTTGGGAAGTGGATACTTGTTCTTGATTGTCTTCTTGTTCAATGGGCGGTAATCAACACAAAGTCGGTCCGTGCCATCCTTCTTACGGACAAAAGAACTCCACATCCCCATGGAGATGAACTCGATCCGATCAAACCAGACGCTCTTGTTCATCGAGCTGTTTCTTCAATTCTTTCAGCTCCTTGGGTCCAAGCTTGTAAGGACGCTTGCAAACGGGTTCGATGCGGGCTCAAGATCGATAACTTGAATTCGACCGGCCGATGAGGAGGCATACCGGAAGCTCTTCGGAAAGACATCTTGGTACTCACAAACGATGGAATTTGAGAGATAGCATCAATTCGCCCTTCTCATTGAGAGAAAACAACCGAATGGTTTCATCACGAGCGGCATAGATGATAACATCCTCGGAAGGGTGTGTCAATTGAATCTGTCTGGCAGCACAATCAAGCCGAGCCTTGTCTTTGAGAAAGCCATCCATACCGAGAATTAGATCAATATCGAGTCGCCAAGAACCATTGGAGAAGACAAAATCTATAGTCGCCCATCTTGATAGAAACATCCGGAGCCATCATCTTGGTGTTCATGAATAAACCGGAGAGAAACCGCTATCGGCTTAGGCAGATTAACGATATGCAAATCGTGCATGGATGCAAAAGGCTTTGATATGAATGAAATAGAAGCACCGTATCAAATAAAACTTTTGCAGAATATCATTAATGGAAGATTACCCATAATCACATCAGTAGATTCCTCTGCTTGCGCTGCATTCATCATGTTCACCTTTGCGGACTTGGGATTATGCTTGACCACCGCATTGCTTGAAGACCTCACGGAGGAGGAGGAGGAAGGCGCCTTTGGTTATGGCATTTGTTAGCATAGTGACCCTTCTGCTGGCACTTGTTGCAGTCACCTCTGAGGCGGACGGTGATAAGGAGCATTTGACCTTGGAGCTTGAGGTGAGACTTGTTCAGTAGCTTGGGTTGGGTGGGTGGGAAGATCCACGACCACCGAGTTCTTCTGCGATAAGGCCGACGGAGACGGAGGAGGAGGAAGGTAGAACTTTTGCTGCTTTGCGCCACTTGAGAGGAAGAAGAAGACTGAACTGCATCCTGTTTCTCTTCTTTGAAGCCTCACACTTGAGCTGAGCACCTTCTAGCTTGAGTGCCATATTATAGAATTGATCAAACTGAGTAGGCTCAAAAGAACAAGAGATAACTGCAGATCCTCTCTAAGGCCACCTCTGAACCGATAGATCATACTTTTCTCATCGAGAACGTCTTGTTTAGCGAATCGAGCAAGTTTACAAATCGTATGTTGTATTCAGTACATCGACATGTTTCCTTGCTTGAGATTGCGGAACTCCTCACGCTTGCTCTCAACAACACCGGTAGGAATGTGGTGAGCTTTAAAGTCCCTACGTAAATCAGTCCAAGTAATCACTCGACCACCTCTAGAATCCTTGTATTCTGGAACCAATCAGTTGCCCGATCCTTGAGCTGAAAAGACGCGAACTTGACGTAGTCCTCGGGTCTTACATTGCTGCATTGAAATGCTTGTTGATATCCACGAGCCAATCGTCGGCGCGTCGTGGCCTCGCACAAGAGTGAAAGACTTTGGCTGATTTGCAAGGAATTGGTTGAGGTAGGAAGCGTGGCTGATGGAAGAACTGCCCTTGACCTTGATTCCCTTGGTTGCCTTGGCCTTGGTTACGCTCTTGCATCACCTGGATCAACAATGGCGTTGGCGTTAGTGGTTGCCATCAAAGTTTGCCATGCCTCCGGAGGCGGAGGTGGAGGTGGAGGGTTCGCTGACTCCCATCACTGCGTTCCGGATTACGGCGCGTTGGTGGAGCCATCTGAAGAGGGTGACATCCGTTAGCATCTTGATGAGCAGATAGACAAGTTGAATCAGCGGATAGAAATTGCAACATATAGTCTTCACAATAGACATTGAACAGGATGAGCGATTGAATTCCAAAGTAAACATCACGTCCATAAAGGTGAGAAGCCACTTGATAAGAGATTGATGAATAAAAATAAAAACAAGGTATGAATGGAACAAATAAGTGGTAAGGATTACCCAATCACAAACCAAATATCTGCGGAAGAAAAGCTAGAGCTACTTGAATCCCACCTATAAACTCCCGAAACTTTTCGGTTATGCAATCAGGTGTTGGGGATACAGGGGAGCAATATATCTCACCCAAACTAACAATCCCTACATCCAGCTGTATCCATCCTTCAACACATAACCAAGAAACCTTGAAATCATGTACCTCAACCTTGAAAAGCATCCGTTATCGAGTCATGGCAATACTCCGTACTCACCTCGATCTTTGGGTTAGCGGGGTTATCTCACCAACAAGCTGCATAAAAGAGATTTTCGATGTCGGCGACTAAACTCGGTATTCGAACTGCAACGATAAAATTATGACGACAACACCTCAGAGCTCAACTCCCCGGGACACTGCCACAACCCCTAAATGTCAGGAGGCACCAAGAACAATGTTCTCGTCATAAAACCATCGGAACGATTCTAAGATACCCGCGTGATCCTAAAATTTTTTTTAGTGAAATTTGAGGAGAGAAGAGTCAAAACTCTACGTCAGGATACCTCACCAGAAGGTCGAAGGGACTGGGGAGTAAAAAGAATTCCTAAACTCTCCGATATATATAATCCTAAATGACTCAAAACATTTTTCTAGACACAACTCGGCCACTAAAAACGATCAAGCAGTGGGGGCTCCTAAGGTCGGGGATGGCTCTGATTACCAACTTATAACGCCCTCGATGCGGCTATATCTCCCACGTGTCGAAGCACGACTTAGAGGCATAACCGCATTGAAAGCAATGTCGCAAGTGAGGTAATCTTCGCACAATCCATGTAATACATAAGGGAAAAGATACATAGTTGGCTTACAGTGCCACTTCACACAATACATAAATAAACATCCATCATTCAGATTACACTCAAGGTCCGGCTTACGGAACCAAAATAAAAGAAGAATACCCCACATGCAACACAGATCCCCGATCGCTCCAACTGGGCTCCACTACTAATCGTCTGAAATGAAACATAGTATCGACCAAGGGCCTCATCAAATTCCCACTTCAGCTCGATTCGCCATCTCTGCTACCGTATCATCGGTACCTGCAACTGTTTTGGTAGAATCTGTGAGCCACGGGGACTCAGCAATCTCACACCCGCGAGATCAAGACTATTTAAGCTTAAGGGAAGGCTAGTGTCAAAAGGAGGAGCTGCTGCAAGCGACTAGCATATATGGTGGCTACATCCGCAAAAGAGAGCGAGAAGAGAAGCAAGGCACGGTCGTGAAGCTAATAGCGATCAAGAAGTGATCCTGACTACTTACGTCAAGCATAACTCCAACACCGTGTTCACTTCCCGGACTCCGCCGAGAATAGACCATCACGGTTACATACACGGTTGATGTATTTTAATTAAGGTCAACTTCGGGTTTTCTACAACTGGACATTAACAAATTCCTATCGCCACATAACCGCGGCACGGCTCTCGAAAGTTTATACCTGCGGGGTGTCCCAACAGCCCATGACAAGCTCTCGCGATCAGCGAAGAATAGACCTTCACCCAAGACACTCCGATCGACTCGGTATCCGGTACATCAAGACATTTCGACAATGGTAAAACAAGACCAGCAAAGCCGCCCGATGTGCCGACAAATCCCGATAGGAGCTGCACATATCTCGTTCTCGGGGCACACGGATGAGCAAGACGACGGGTTGGCATAGACCCTGGTTGCCCAGGGGGCGCCGGACATCGCTTAGGTTGGACCAACACTCGAAGGAGCACTGGCCCGGGGGGGGGGGGGGTAAAATAAAGATGACCCTCGGGCTCCGGAAACCCAAGGGAAAAAAAAGGGCTAGGTGAGGCAAATGGTAAAACCAAGGTTGGGCCTTGCTGGACAAGTTTTATTCAAAGCGAACTGTCAGGGGGGTCCCATAAATCACCCGGCCGCGTAAGGAACACAAAATCCGGGAACATAACACCGGTATGGCGGAAACTAGGGCGGCAAGAGTGGAACAAGTCACCAGGCATAAGGCCGAGCCTTCCACCCTTTACCAAGTATATAGATGCATTAATTAAAATGATAGATATTGTGATATCCCAAAATATCCGTGTTCCAACAAGGAACAAACTTCATCTTCACCTGCAACTAGCAACGCTATAAGAGGGGCTGAGCAAAGCGGTAACATAGCCAATCAACGGTTTGCTAGGACATGGATGGTTAGAGGTTGACATGGCAATATGGGTGGCATGATATAGCAAGTGGTAGGTATCACAGCATATGCATAGCAAAAGAGCGAGCATCTAGCAAGCAAAGATAGAAGTGATTTCGAAGGTATGGTCATCTTGCCTGCAAGGTTCTCAGAGTTGTCGAAGGCTTGATCCTCGTAGGCGTTCTCAACAGGTTCCTCGTTCACGTACTCATCTCCCGGCTCTACCCAAAGCAAGAACACAAGCAACGGAACCACAATCAAACAACGAACAATGCACAAGCAATATGATGCAAAACATGACATGCTATGCGAGATGTGATATGCAATGCATATGTGTGCTCCGGAAGGAAAATGATGAACCGGGCATCAACTTGGCAAACCAAGTATGCCGCTGGAAAGATGAGATGATTTCGGTTGAAATCGATATAAAGATCACCGAATCGGATGCACGGTTTGCAAATGACAAGCAAAACAAAAATGGCGAAAAGCTGCGTTTAACACTCGATGCTACTTAGCACGCAACAAGAAACTATGCTACAGCACCCCAACATAAAAACAAAGCATATGGCAGCGATCTACAGGAGATGCTTAACAAAATAGGAACACTGAGCTACGGCTAAATCACATCATAACATGTTCAAACAAGCATGGTGAAAGTGCTAAAAATATCAGGTTCACAGACTTAGTGAAAATACTAATATGCCAGAATTAACATCGGGAAGGCATGTTTAGAGCAAGAAAACAACATGCTACAGGAACTTATAATAGAAAAACAAGGCATGACATGATTCTACTTAAAGCATATATCAATAGTCCCTTACTGACCATAAGCCAAAAAGGACCTTAAGAAATGATGGCACCCATGTAACCATTGCAAGTTTTTATTACAGATTTTAGACTTAGCAGAAAAACTGGGCATGGCAAAAACAGATAACGAGTAGGCATGTTCGTGAGCTCGATGCACTCACTAAAGAGCATGTCATGATAAACTAAGCATACACCCATCAAGAAGACATGGCATAGGAGCTATACATGGCAAGAACAACATCATAGCATACACGGATCAACTACAACGACCTCGTGAAAATTGAATCTCATGCTAACAATCTGCCAGGAAACATTTTCAAGCAAAAGTAGAGCACAAAAATGACATGCTAGACTACTCCATAAATACCAACAAAGGCATGGATGGATAGAGCACATCCATATGTTCAAAACACCCTTACTGATCATGCTCAAAAAGGGCATGGATCTCTCTGTAACAACATGAACATATGGCATAAAAATAACAGCAGGACAAGACTTAATGAAAACACAAAGTTCCTGAAATCAGCAACATCATCATCCCTACTTTGCATGCTTGTTCTAGTCAACACATAACTCACAAAAATACATGGCAAACACCACTGAAAAGATGGCATGGCAAAGTTTAACACACATGTAGGACTCAAGTTCATAGGGTGCACACATAAATCATGGCAAAAATGACAAAAGAGCTCTAGCTGATAAGATTCTGAAACTAACGATCTGAAGCCATCTTCCAACAGCATTTCGGGTATCAAGATGAGCTCAAATGCAAATGATGCGATGGAAATAAATGATTTACTCTTCGCGGCGAACAATTTGACATATTATACGCCCAAAACGGAGCCACGGGTGCGGAGATGTGATGCTATGAAAATGCACGAAAATTATAGACAGATATGACTTAGTGGATTTCGGGGTACGGGGAAAGTCAACCTAAACGATCCCAGATCGGATCTGGAGCGCGAGATCGCGGAGTTCGAGTCGGGCCGGAGGAGGAGATCGCCGGCGGGTCGGGCGGCGGATCCGCTCCGGCGGCGGGTTGAGGAGAGCGCAGCTGGCGGCGAAGCCGCGGCTGCGAGGCGGAGCCGGGCGCGCGTGATGCGCGCTGCGCGGCGAAGCAGCGACGGCGGCGGCGGTTGGCCTGCAAGGGCGATGCGGTGGCTGAGCGGACGGCGAAGCGGCGGCGAGAGCGGCGGCAGCGCGGGCGGAGCGGGCGGCGAACGCGGCGGCAGCAGGGCGGCGGCGGTCGCTGAGCGGCAGCAGCAGCAGGCGGCGGCGGCCGGCCGGCCATGCGATGGCCGGGCGGGCAGCGGGCTGCAGGCGGACGGCCTGGGGCAGTGGTGGGCTGGCGGGCTTGGCGGCGGCGGCGCGGCGCGACACGTGGCAGCGGGCGATCGTCCGGCCTTGGCGGCGACGTCCGCCTCCGTCCGGACGTGTCCGTCGGCGCGGAGAGTGTAATTTCTAGGGTTTTGCCCGTGAATTCGGGGGAGGGATCTATATATAGGCATAGAGGGAGCTAGGAGAGTCCAAATGGGGTGCGGTTTTCGCCCACACGATCGTGATCGAACGACTGAGAGCATGGAAGGGAGTTAGATGGGTTATTGGGCTGTTTTGGAGGGGTGTTGGGCTGCAACTTAAAAGAGGCCTTTGCGAGAGCGCGGTTAACCGTTGGAGTACCAAACGAACTCCAAATGACCCGAAACTTGACAGGTGGTCTACGGTGCTATACCAGGGCCACTTGGCAAGGTTCGATCCATTCGAGAATGTTCAACACCGCACACGGAAAAATGTAAAAGGGGCGCCGGGAACATAAGAGTGCTTGGATTGCAAAAGCGGACAACGGGGAATATGCTCGGAATCATGAGACGAACACGTATGCAAATGAGATGCACATGATGACATGATATGAGATGCATGACATGGACAAAATGCAAAACGAAAACAAAACCCAACCACGGAGGGAATATCATAGCACATATCCGAAAATGGCAAGAGTTGAAGTTACAAATATGGAAAGTTACATCCGGGGTGTTACAGACGAGGAGCTCCAGAATGGTTCGAAGGTAAATATCGATATATAGGATGATGATATTTGGACACCGGAAGAGTTTCAAGAGGTACCGGGTAGTCATCGGATCACCGGAATGGGTTCCGGGAAGCCCCGAGAGGATGATGGGCCTATGGGGCCAATAGAGGGGAGCACACTAGCCCACAAGGAGCTGGCACACCCTCTATGGCAGCCGGCCTATGGGAGCAAGGAAGGAGGGTGATTCGGCATCCCCCTTGCATCCCTCACCCCCCTTTCCTTTCCCTCCGGCAGAAATATGGAAGGGGGGGCCCGGCTTGGGGCAGGAGCCCAAGTGGGATTCGGCCCCACTTGGGGCGCCTCCTGGCTGCCTCCACTCTCTTCCCCACCTATATATATGTGGGAGGGGGTGCCACACATAGACCACGAGAATCTCTTAGCTGTGTGCGGCGCCCTTCTCCATAGTTTCATCCCTCGGTCATATTTTCAGAGTGCTTAGGCGAAGCCCTGCGGAGATAGCATCACCACCACGGTCACCACGCCGCCGTGCTGCCGGAACTCATCTACTACTTCACACGTCTTGCTGGATCAAGAGGGTGAGGGCGTCACCAAGCTGAACGTGGAGGTGTCGTATGTTCGGTACTTGATCGGTTGGATTGCGAAGAAGTTTGACTACATCAACTGCGTTACTAAACGCTTCCGCTTATGGTTTACGAGGGTACATAGACACACTCTCCCCTCTCATTGCTATGCATCTCCATGGATAGATCTTGCGTGTGCGTATAATTTTTTTTGTTTTCCATACAACGTTTCCCAACAATGGTATTAGAGCCAGGTCTATGCGTAGATGATATGCACGAGTAGAACACAAAGAGTTGTGGGCGGTGATAGTCATACTACTTATCACGAACGTCTTATTTTGATTCGGCGGTATTGTGGGATGAAGCGGCCTGGACCAACCTTACATGTCCACGCACATGAGACTGGTTCCACCGACTGACATGCAACTTGTTTTGCATAAAGGTGGCTGGCGGGTGTCTATTTCTCCTACTTTATTTGAATCGAATTTGACTACGGCCGGTCCTTGAAGAAGGTTAAAACAACAAACTTGATAAATCACAGTTGTGGTTTTTGCGTAGTTAAGAACGGTTCTTGCTAAAAGCCCGTAGCAGCCACGTAAAACTTGCAACAACAAAGTAGATGACATCTAATTTGTTTTTGTAGGGCATGTGGTGATGTGATATGGTCAAGACGTGATGTGATATACGTTGTTATATGAGATGATCATGTTTTGTAATATCGACAACCGGCAGGAGTCTTAGGGTTTTCTTTTAATTATTGTACGAAATGCAAATGCCATGTAATTGCTTTACTTTATCGCTATGCGTTAGCAATAGTTGTAGAAGCAATAGTTGGTGAGGCAACCCCAACGCAATGATGGGGATCAAGGTGTTTCCCAACAAGATGATGTGAGGGGTTTGGATTGGATCATTTTTTCCCATTCTCTCTCATGTCCGATCACTAGGCACGTCCGCTGACATCTAAGAGGATTTGAGAAGACCGGCTTTTGATGCTTTAAGATGATGATGAGGATTTGAAAAGACCTTTGATGCTCTAAGAGATGTGATTGCTCACGCAAATAAGGATATGGATCCTCTGCCCTATTATTACAACTGACATCAAAATCATCTACTTTGCTTTTTGAGTTCAACGACCTGGGCTAGGCCCATCCCTTGCACAATGTGTGGCCAGTGGGCCGGCCCGTGAGGCTTGTAATGTAGAATACATATAGCAGCGTTGTGTGTGCGCGAGAGGATGAATATTGTAACTAAACCTATGTATCCCTAATCCCAGAGCCTTCCTCTGTTCTTATTCTTCCACACGACAGCCGCCTATGTCTCTAAGCAACCATATCTTGGCATGGCGCGTGGAGTTGCTGCAATCCCCTAGCATCTAGTACTCAGATCCCAAATCAATCCGCATCCTTTGATCTGAAGTTTTGCTCGCGATCTCTAGATCAATCCATCGATCAAATCCTAATTCCAGGCAAGGGTGCAGATCCCCTCGGGTGATTCCGCACAAAACACCTCGGTGTACCCGCATCTGGTCGAGCAGATTGAACGGCACCAACGGCGCGCTCCAACAAGCCGACAGTCTCAGCTCGCATGGCGGCGACGGAGCTCTCCTGGGCGGATCTCCAGAAATTGGTGTAGGACACGATCCAGCAGAGCAAGGTGGTCTCAAATGCAGGCACCGCCACATCGGAGCGAGTGAACGAGCTCCAGGACTCGCTCGACAAGTATGCATCCTCATCCGCCAATGCGTTCGACGTGCTTGCGCAGACGACCCACAGATTCGCTGGGGTGCACGTGAAGGAAATATGCCCAAGAGGCAATAATAAAGTTGTTATTTTATATTTTTTATATCATGATAAATGTTTATTATTCATGCTAGAATTGTATTAACCAGAAACTTGATACATGTGTGGATACATAGACAAAACACCATGTCCCTAGTAAGCTTCTACTAGACTAGCTCGTTAATCAAAGATGGTTAAGTTTCCTAACCATAGACATGTGTTGTCATTTGATAGCGGGATCACATCATTAGGAGAATGATGTGATGCACAAGACCCATCTGTTTGCTTAGCACATTGATCGTTCAGTTTTATTGATATTGCTTTCTTCATGTCAAATAACATATTCCTTCGACTATGAGATTATACAACTCCCGGATACCGGAGGAATACCTTTTGTGCTATCAAACGTTACCTTTTATTTATATAGGAATTTTTTAGTCCCGGTGGTGTCTAGAACCGGGACTGAAGACTGACCTTTAGTCCCGGTTGGAGACACCAACCGGGACTAAAGGGGTTGTGCCAGGAGTGAGGCCCTTTAGTCCCGGTTGGAGACAGCAACCGGTACTAAAGGTCCCACTCGAACCAGGACTCGTGCCTGCCGATGCCCGGCCAGCGTCCTAGCCGCTTGAACTGGGACTGATGCTCACATTAGTCCCGTTTCGTAATGTGGCCGGGACTATTGCTCTGATCTGGCCAGAACCAAAGCCCTGTTTTCTACTAGTGAAGGTGTTTTTCATTGAAACTGATGCTAGTAACAATGGCACTGGAGCAGTTTCAATGCAAGATGGGCATCGAATTTCTTATCTCAGCAAGGCTCTCGGACCAAGGGCATAGACACTATCTACCTATGAGAAAGAGTGCTTAGCTGTAATTCTGGCAATGGACAGATGGAGGACTTATTTGCAACATGCTCCATTTACATTGGCAACAGATCATAGGAGTTTGACACATCTGCAAGATCAAAGGATTAGTAATCCCATCAACAAAAAGCACTCTTGACACTATTGGGATTGAACTACAACATCTTATATAAGAAGGGCCAGGATAATACTGTTGTTGACGCTCTCTCTAGGTCCCCTGCTCCTCCAGAAATTTATACCATTTCATTTTGCACACCCAAGTGGCTTACGGTAGTATCACAAGGGTATGAGCAACGTTCTGAAGACAAACAATTGCTCCAAGAATTATCTCTTACTGGATCGAATGAGAAAGGATATGTGTTGCACCAGGGCATTATCAGATATAAGGACAGAATCTGGCTGGGGCACAATACAGAGGCCCACAAAGCAGTTATGTTGTCTCTACACTCTAGTGGCATTGGGGGACATTCTGGGTTCCAAGGAACTTATCGGAGGACATTCTGGGTTCCAAGAAACCGGGTCACCTCACTCATCTACCAGTGGCGAAAGAAGCATGGAACTTAGTTACTATGGATTTCATTGATGGTCTTCCTAAGAGCAAACAGTTTGACACTATTCTAGTGATCATTGATAAATTCAGTAAATATGGGCATTTTCTTCTTCTTGCTCATCCATTTACTGCTTTACAAGTGGCTCAAGTATATCTCGACAACATATACAAATTGCATGGCCGGCCTCAGGTCCTGGTGACTGATAGAGATCCGATCTTCACCAGTACTCTCTGCAGGAGCTATGCCGGTTATCCGATACCAAAATGAACACGAGCTCCACAAGTCATCCTGAAATAGATGGACAGTCAGAAAAACTGAATCAGTGTATGGAAACTTTTCTTCGGTGCATGGTACATTCTGCACCCAAGAAGTGGGCTCATTGGTTACCTCAAGCGGAATATTGGTACAACACTAATTACCATTCAGCTTTGGGCAAAACACCATTTCAAGTTCTTTATGGCTATCAGCCTAGGCACTTGGGGGTTGCCACCCTACAGAGTTCCTTGTCCTCTGATTTTTCTGGTTGGCTAGCTGAAAGAAATTTGATGCAAGGTCTGATTCGAGAGCACCTGCTTCGAGCACAACAACGCATGAAAGCATAGGAAGACAACCATCTTTCTGATAGGAAGTTTGCTGTTGGTGACTGGGCATTCCTCAAACTGCAGCCTTGTGTTGAACAACCAGTGGTAAGACAATCTAATCACAAGCTCGGGTTCAAGTACTTTGCGCCTTACAAGATCTCGGAGAACGTGGGTGATGTTGCTTACCGCGCGCCTCGCTCTCCTGGCGTCAGGTAAAATATATCCAGTGGTACATGTTTCTCTTCTAAAAACAGCTCAACCACCATCCCTTGGTCTGCAGACTGAAGAAACTGTCAATGTTCTCGAGGAGTTTCATACCCTGCGGCCGGCTCAGATACTGCAATCCCGTTTTGGTGCAGGTGTGCGGCTATACATGTCCTCAACTGAAGATAGCAAGGGCAGGTCTGCCTCTGTCCATGGCGACCTGGGAGTGGTACAGTGCGCTCACGTCAACGACAATGGCCGGATAATGAACAGTACGAGGGTGCCCTGTTTCTTAAGGAGGGGAGCATGCAACAACCTGGGCTAGGCCCATCCCTTGCGCAATGTGTGGCAAGTGGGCTGGCCCGTGAGGCCTGTAATGTAGACTACATATAGCAGCGTTGTGCGTGTGTGCGAGAGGACGAGTACTGTAATAACTGAACCTCTGTTTTCCTAATCCCAGAGCCTTCATGTGTTCTTCTTCTTCCCCATGCCAGCCGCCTCTGTCTCTAAGCTACTATATCTTGGCGTGATGCGAGGAGTTGCTGCTATCCCGTAGCATTGAGTTAGTATTTTTTTAGAGAATATCTTGGAGTTAAACTGATTTGATTCAAAAAAATTGGAAACTCTCTACACGTACACGCGCACCAAAACCTCAAACCTCCAATCCTATCTGCAGGTGCGCGCGGCCACGCGCTGGCGACCGGGATGACATGGGCGAGACGAACTGCTGCTGATCTATCTGGTGGCTGCGTCCGTAGTCTCTTCCCGTGGTGAGACGATCAGGTCATGCTGATGCCCTTGCCATTAACGAGGATGTGAAGCCGCGGGAAGAAAAAGAGGGTGGCCCCCGGCGCTGTCCATTTGCAACTCCTGCACGCCCGTCCTCTCCAGCTCTTGTAGGCGCGAGTGGAGACAACAGACATGGACGGAGACGGGGGTGAGAGTGAGAGAGAGCGCCATTGTCGTAGATGTGACGGTGCATCCTTCCCGGCCCGTGGCAGGGCAGGTCAGCTGCTCCGGCTGCTACAGTGGCACGCATGCTGCTATGCATGCGGTGGAGTCCCTGTTGGGATGGCCGAATTTGCATGCTGATGGCGCGAGAGACAGATCCACCGTGGGATTTGGTAAGCTGCGTTGGAAAACAGCGAGTGCTGCGCCGCGGCAGCGCTTCTGCGAGCATACGCCGGACGGGGAGTACTCGATTGCACCGTGGAAAATCAGCGGGCTGCGTCAGGCTATAGGCTAGGAACTATAGTAGCTGCACGGCGCGACGTACCAGATCCGCGGGCTGCGTCGTTGCGAGAGCTCGTCGTGGCTGCTGCCACTCGTATAGCTCCTACCCTAGTTCTACTTCTGGTAGGAGGGGGTGCATGGATAGGAGCACACAATCTAGCCTGTCCCGAAGCAAGCAACAAAGACTGATTGATGTATCCCGGCAAATTAATGCCGCGTGCCTTTTCCTTATTTTATGTTTCTCCTTTTTGGGAGTAGTACTAGTAGTACTACATGGACATGGCGACGAGTACGGCTGACACAGAGGAACCCCTGGATGGATATGTACCAATGCATGGGCAATGCATGCCATATTGCGATGCGCGCGCGCGCGCACCAACATCGGGTGACACATTTGTTGTCGTCTATGAATAGTGAGATGTGTGGGTTAAGGTATGGTGGCATGCACGGGGCATCGGTATGGCAGTATGGCACGTAGTAGGACAAACCTAACAGTCGGAGCACGAGAGGTCCCTGGCTGGCTTTCAGCCCTGCAGGATGGCCACTGCGTCCTTGGTTGGGTCGTTTTGGTGGGATGGGATGTTCAACGGACAAAGGAAATGGGGGTGGACTAAGGACAACTCCAGACCCCAAATTGTCCGCTTTCGTCTGTTTGAGGTAAAATACGACCTAATGGGTGTACCCAAACGAACAAAATTGTCCGCTGGTATCCGTTTTTTATCCTCCCGACCCCAAACCCGCACCAAACTTTCGCTACAAATGGGGTTGGACGGACACGAAACGGACGCTGTCGCTGGTTGCTCTCGTCCGCTTCGTCCGCTCTATAGCCCACAAATCAGTGATTGCACATCCCGCTCGCCCCACTTGCCGCTGCCGCACGCCGCCGTCCCTCCGCCTCCCGCTTCGCCCGATCGCGCGCGCCCTCGCCCGGCCGTCGCGTCGCCATCGCGACTTCGCGCCCGCCCGCCGCACCGTCGCCACGTTCGTGGCAGCGCTGCCAGCGCCCGTCGGCGCGACCACGCCAGCCCAGCGTCCGTGCCGTCCCTGCCGCATTCATCTCCTTTGAGTAGCAGCTCCTCTCCTCTCCGTTGTTTCTCTGCTAGAAGAAAGATGAAGCTCTCCATGCAGTCGCTGCCCGGAAGCTCTCCATCCCGTCGCCCAAGCGGGGCAAGAAGCAGCACCGTACGACGGCGGTAGCGGCAAGCGGGGCATCTCCCGGAGTGACGCGTCGTCGTTCGCGTTCGCGTCGTCCTCCTCCACCTCGTCGTCCACCAAGGACGCGCTGCCGAGGGCGTCGACGCCGCGATCGGTGCGGCCCGCGAAGATCTCGCGGCGGGAGCTGGAGGCCGTGCTCCGGCGGCTGGGCCACGACGAGCCATCGGACGACGAGCTCGACGCCGTGGAGGCCATCGCGGCCGCCGGGGAGGCCGGCCCCGAGGACGAGCTGATGGAGGCGTTCAACGTGTTCGACGCCGACGGTGGCAACCGTCGGCTTCGTGACTTTTGCGCGCATCATGATGGTGTCCACCACGGCGGCGGCCACCACTTCGGCCGGCGGGGCGGCACGGCGAGGCGGCATGGCGAGCTCGGGGCGAGGCGGCGGCACGCTGCGACGAGCCGGGGCGGACCGTTTGGGTCCCAGAGGCTTGTGCGCGCTGGGTGCAGCTGCCCCATCCACCTGTCCGCCCCCCCGGACGTCCGCCCAATCGTTTCCCAAACGGACGCGCGCGGACGTCCGGATGGGGTAGCGCGGTGGAGTTGCCCTAACAACTTTGCGTTGACCGTGAGTTGGCCAACATTGCCAGAGATGAATTAGTCTTCGCAAAGAAAAACTCATTGCATAAAATGGCTCACTAATGGCAACTCTAACCGGCAGACCAAACGGACATGATTTGGGTCGGCCAAAGGAACGGCGTCCATGCGCGTCTGTTTTTACATCCAACCGGCCGACCCATTTGGTCTGACTGTCCAATTTTGCATGCATATATCTAAGAAAGCAACATTGCACATAATTTTATTATAATCAAATAAATCACAATAGTAAATAGTTTACAACCAAATAAAAACTCATAGTTTACGAACCAAATGAAGTTTAATTTGTCACATACATAGAAAGAAAAAGAACTGATACATTTATTGGTTGTCAAGGTGAGTCCACGTATGATCAAAATTATTTTGGAGTTGAATGTGAGTTGCCCAATCACGCATTTCATGACGAAATTAGGTGAACTGTGCAAACGTTACCGGTCCATGCTCAATCAACATTTTGACCCTGAAATTGAAACACTTGATCGAAGATTTTGTCTTGATGTTCATCCTGTACGACCATCTTGTGCATGATCACACAAACAATCATCACCTCCCACATCTTCTTGGAGCTCCAAGTTCTAGCAGGATACTGAACGATGCCCTATTGAGATTGAAGTACAGCATGCTCCACATCCTTCCTAGCTCTCTCTTGTGCTTGAACAAATTTAGCCCTCTTCTTCCTATCAGATTGGAGATTATCTTCACAAGACATGACCACTGAGGGTAGATACCATCAACTAGGCAGTATCCTTTGTTGTAGTGGTGGTCATTTATATCAAAGTTGACCTCTAGATAGTTGTCTTCTGCAAGCCTTTCAAACACCGGAGAGTACTGAAGCACGTTTATGTCATTGTAAGAAACAACCATGCCGAAAAAGAGTGCCAAATCCGAAGATCTTATGAAGCCACAAGTTCAAGTATGACAATGCAATCCTTGAGATGCCCCTTATACTGCCCCTACCAATAAGATGGATTGATCGCTAACATCCGGGTTGTATTCGCATCATTTGTCCTTCTCAGGTACTTAGGGCCAAACACTGCTACCACAACCTTGCTGAATTTGTACAACGATGCAAGGCATGTGGACTCGCTCATGCGACATACTCATCAACAAGATCACCGGAAATTTTGTATGCGAACATCTGAATAGCCGCGGTGCATTTCTGATTAGAGGAGAAGACAACCTTTCTAGGGGCATCCTCCTTGCATATGATATAATCATCATACGCCAGCACTCCCTCCCGAATGTGGCTGAACACATGTCTATCCATCCGGAAGTGGCAGGGGAATGAAAAGCCTGGAATTGAAGAGTGGGGACGTGCACTGAAAGTAATCGGCGAAGAGTAGGCAATGGGCGCTCTCTGTTCTGATTCAACGTCGGAGTATGACCCGAAATTGACCTCGGCCGCTGCCCAGCAATGTGGTCACTCATGACCATAGTCGCAACTACAAAATCATCATCGTCCAACAATGAATCGTCTGACGAACACGTGAAATTATTGAAAAAGAACTCATCTCCACTATCCATGGTACCTTGTGAGCGAAACCTAGAACACCTTGCGGGCGTTGTGGAGAAGCCAGCTAGTGAAGAGCCCCGCGCCTCTTCCCCGTACAGGGAGCAGGCCTGTCAAAGTAGAGGCGGTCGTGGAGCGAGGACGACGGGCTTGGAGCGAGCTAGCGGCGGCGAAGGCAAGGGGGTGGCATGGCCATGCAGGTGCTACGACGACGATAAAAAGAGGCCACCAACGCCAACAAGAGCGGGATCCGTGCCGCGTGGAAGTGTGGGAAGTGCGTGGATGTGACCGGCAGCCTAGGCAGTGTCCAACCGACCGGAAGTGGGTGGCGGCGAAGAGAGCGGGGCGGGCGGATGTCTTATGTGTGGATGGGGGAACGCGAAGCCCAAATGAACGTCATCTGCTATACCAAATCCCGACCGTGCTTAGGCTCTCGTTTATTTCTGAATTGGTCACAGGGTCCTATTTGGCGCTTTAGGCAGTCGTTACTGTGCATTTTGCAAACGGGCGCTTGAAGCCCTCCAAGATGGGCCGTCCCATTTAGCTACCTTCTCTTTATCTTTTTTAATTTTCTTTACTTACATTCCGTGCAATTTTTCCAAATTCGATGATTTTTTTTAGAAAAATGATGAACGTTTTCAGTTTTGTGAACATTTTACAGAATTGGCGATTTTTTCAAACTATGAGTTTTATAGGAAGTTCTGCAAAATTGGTGAACATTGTTTCAAATTCGATGATTTTTTTTTCAAATAGGTGAACTCTTTCGATAAACTTTTTTCAACATTGTTGAACTTTTTTCAGCATTGATGAACTTTTATATAAAATTCAATGATCTTTTAAAAAAGTTGATGATATTTTTCAATTTTGATGTTTTTTAATAAAAGACCCAAAGAGGCAGATCCAATTAATCTCGGCCATCAAATCATGCCAATTCAACGACCTAGACTGCTTCAATGTTGAGTGCTCAACACGGTTAGCGTGCAATTAATTTTGTGCCAAATATAGTGCTAATCACATAATAACACGCAAATAATACCCTACTTAATATCCGCATGCAGTTAATATACTTCCAAATTAACGTGCATTGCACGTACACATTGACTAGTAAAAATAATGTGCCAATATTTGCCTTTAGGATGATTAGATTGCTTGTTTGGTTTGTGCAGTGCAAAAATAGAAACTTTGCCTGTAGTGCGTGAATTTACATTTTTTACTGGAATGTCAGAAGTTTATGAAATTTTTACATAGTAATGCTATGCAATTTTTTTTATTTTGTCCTAATTTTTCAGAATTTTTAGAGTTATAGAAGTATGGTCAATGTTCAGATTTTTACAGATAGTTTTGCTTTTGTCAGATTTTGTTTTTGATGCATTGTTTTGCTTGTTTTGATAGAACTATAGATTGTATCGTTGGTATAAGACATGGAGAAGTTAGAATACAGTAGGGATAATGCAAAAATAAAATATGAATGAGTTTTCAACAGTACTTGAAGTGGTGATTTGCTTTATTATACTAATGGATCTCACGAGGGTTTTGTTAAGTTTTGTGTAAATGAAGTTTTCAAGTTTCGGGTGAGATCACGATGGATGAAGGAATATGGAGTGGCAAGAGCCTAAGCTTGGGGATGCCCGAGGCGCCTCAAGGTAATATTCAAGGACTCCCAAGAAACTAATTAAGATTGGGGATGCCCCGGAAGGCATCCCCTCTTTCTTCTAACGACCATCGGTAATTTTACTTGGAGCTATATTTTTATTCGTCATATGATATGTGTAAATTCTTGGAGCGTCTTTTGTGTTTATTTTTCCTTTTTCTTTTATGCACCATGCTGGTATGAGATAGTACTTGGTTGATTTATAGAATGCTCTTTGCACTTCACCTATATCTTTTGAGTATGGCTTTGTACAATGCTTCATGTGCTTCATTTATATCATTTGAAGTTTGGATTGCCTTTTTCTCTACACATAGAAACCCGCCATTTGTAGAATGCTCTTTTGCTTCACTTATATTTATTAGAGCGTGGGCATATATTTTATAGAAAGAATTAAACTCTCTTGCTTCACTTATATGTATATAGAGAGTTAACAGGAATTGGTCATTCACATGGTTAGTCATAAAATCCTACATAAAAACTTGTAGATCAATGTGTATGATATGTTTGATTCCTTGCAATAGTTGTATGATATAAAGATAGTGATATTAGAGTCATGCTTGTGAGTAATTGTGGATTGGTAGAAATACTTGTGTTAAGGTTTGTGATGCACGTATGGTGAACCGTTATGTGATGAAGTCGGAGCATGATTTATTTTTTGATTGTCTTCCTTATGAGTGGTGGTCGGTGTCGGCGTTCTGGGAACGGGGGTCCCTAGACTTGCCTGCCTGCGGCCTTCGGTGTGGCTCAAGTGGTGGCCCAGTACGGCCCATCTTCATCAACTCAAGCTCAAGACCCTCGCGAGGGGCCAATCCTCGCGGGACGGACGACGCAAGCTTCCTCAGGAACGGCCTCACCAGGCTGGCTCGTGAGGAGGCGGAGAGATCAAGGCAGGGGTACCTCGCGAGGTGCCCATGACGCAAGCCATGACGATCGAGACCAGGCGGGCGCCAGGCGGGTGCCGGCCTGCGCAGTGTCCTTGTTTTCTCTTTGGTGCAAAGGGGGCAAGCGCAGGCGCGGAGTACCGAGGCATCAAGCAAAGGTTACCATTTTGGTGCAACAAGAGCAAGACCAGCAGAGCGGCAGGACGGAGGTCACCGTGGAGCCCAAGACGGCGTCATCGCCAGTGCCTTTGGCAGCCGAAGACCAACTTTAGTCAGGATAACTTGTACTAGATGTTCCCCTTCAAAATGGTCGTTGTTGGCTCCCTTCCCGCTCAATATTTGGGAAGAGGACCAGGGCCTCTATATATAGGGATAGCCACCACCAAAGAGAGGGATCACTTCATCTAGAGCCTAGAGAGATCCACCCAAGTGGAACACCGCACCAACCCAAGAACACCTCTCGCGAGGCTGTTCTTCCGTTGTACTGTTCTTCATCAGCCCCTGAGGCAATCCACCACACCACACACCGGATTAGGGTATTACACAACAACGGTGGCCCGAACCATTATAAACCTTGTGTCCCTTGTGTTGTTCATCATGTAGCCTAGATTCGTAGCGAGGCGTTGGGACGTGGATTGGTAGGGGGAAGATCTTCGTGCGCACCCCAGAGTTCGAACCTTAAGGGTTTCGCCGGAACCCGATATCCGACATTTGGCGCGCCAGGTAGGGGTGCACTGGAATCTGTCTTCCGCCGTCCTGCATTCCACCGCTTCGTCGGCTCCATGTTCAACGACCAGACGGCCAACACCGACCGCTAGGCGGCATGGCCTGCCCATGCCGCGCCGCCTGCCCAAAGTGACCTCAAACCTGTGCCTCAGGCAGCCCGCGCTCCGCAGAACGCTGCGGGGCACGGGCGACGCGGTCAAGCGTAGCCTGCCCTCACCCCACGGCAGGTACGATCAGCAGCGAGGGCCTCAAACCACGCCGCGGCCACAACACTGCACACCCGGCGGGAGCAGGCGAACATGAAGGCCGCGCTCACGGTGGCTCGGGAACTGCAATTTTGCAGGCTCCAAGAAAGCGGCCATGACGTGCTGGTAGAGCGCGTCGCTGAGCTCCTGGATGCCGCTGCTTTAGGGGCACCTCCGTTCTGCATCCAGCTTCCACCCCAGGCCCCGAGCGGATCACATGGCGGGCCCATCCGCACCTCAAGGCTTCATCAACACCAACTTGGCCATCAACGCTGGGTGACAAGCTGCACCAGCACTCCACTGGTAAGCGAGGGCATGCGCGTCGCTGCCTATGGCCCGGGCAGGCCGCCGCCCTACCACCCCCAAGATGGTGCTTCAAGCCAAACCGTGGAGCATGGGGCACTATGGCGAGGCCTTTGGGGCGGCGACCCCCGAGGCTTATGTGCCCCACATGGTGGATCGGGAATACGCGTTGGAAGAAGACCACGGCTCGTTCCTAGGGCTAGGCTAGGAAGAAGAGACGCCAGAAGTCGAGCCCTTTCAGGAGCCTCAAGGAAGCCTCGCCAACCGCACCGGCGGCAGCAGCTATCGGGTACCGCTAATACCTCAGGAGCAAGCTTATGCTAACCATGTGTCACAGGAACTCCAGGCCACTGCATCAGATGGCTGCCCCAGTGCAGCAGCCTCCCTCCCCTCAGGAGGAGGGCACTGGGGGCTGCAGGAGAGGGGCTGGGAGCCAGGCCCCTCACCACGGTGCGCAGAGCAAGGTGTTCCTCGGAGGTAGGCCCTCTACTGGGGAGGTGCCGCAAGGCCTGCCCCTGGCAGAGGACCCGTGGTCGTCGGGGGAACCGTTGGCGTCCCCTTTTTTCCATTGGCGTCATCTTGGTTTCCGGTCGCCGTCAATGGTGGTCAAGGGTGGCGCAAGGCGGGCCCTCATCTGGTGATATGAAGCAAGGCCGGTACCTGTGAAGAAGGCCCGGTGCCTGTGAAGCTCGCCGCCCGTGACACTCTCACGTAATAATGAGTTGGGGCTGTACACGTCCCGGAGTCTCCGGAGAGCCATCCTCTGGCCTCAGGGGCTCCCTCCCACGCCCAGTGGCAGCACTTAGCTCCGCGCTGGTGAGAAGACGTCGAAGACTAGACTAGGTGCCAGACGCGGCCTTTTGCTTTTGCTTCCTTTTATGTGGTCAAGCCTTCTCGTTTCAGATCTAAGTTGAAGTTGAATTTGTGTTTGCGTATGCGGGGAGGGGTGTTTTATCTTGTTCGCGTGCCTTCTCGTGTTCTGGTTTCTGCTTAAGTTGGAATTCGCACTAGCTGCCTCCCTCTCGCGAGCCCCTCACGGGCAGGGCCGGGCCCAACACACACGCGCATGCCGTCCCGTGGCCGGCACTCGCTCTCGCCAGGCTCTCGCAACATGGTCAACAGGTCTCCTGAGGGACCCTCGGAGAGTCACCACAAGCCTACTCGGAGCTCGCCAGGATAAAGGTAAAATCACAGCGACCAACTCATCGTAGAGACCATGACATCATATGGGCGCCCATTCGGTGCCATCCTTAATAACACATGGACAACAATCCTTTTTACATGAGGGGCTTCCCCTCCCAAAATGCTCTTACAACCTTCAGGGCCATGCCCGAGCTTTCTCTACGCAGAATAAACAGCGAGGGGGCGTAGGATCAATCAGACATGTCGCTCACCGCATCCTCTTGGTCGTCTCTAGAGGCGTCGCTGGCACCGTTGTCGCTGGCCTCACCCTCGCCGTTGTTGGCACCATATTCGCCGCTGTTCACCACGTCGCCTTCATCAGCAGCGACAACCACCCCGTCATCATCAGAAGTGAAGGCCCGGACAAGTGCATCCACGTTGTCTTCCACCCACCGCGCCAGGTCACCCCGGATGGCCTCGGTCACTAGGGCGATGGCGGCGTCGAAGTCAAAGAGGGGGGTCGATGTTCTGAAGATGGCTGAAGACATGGGAGAATGCCCGTGCGAGCAGGCCGCGGCTCCGCTCCTCGATAAGCTGGCGAGCCCTCTCAGAGCGATTCTCCAGATGCGTCACCACGTCCGTGAAGAACCGGAGATTGCCGGCGTAGTTGGTCACGTTAGGCTCCTCAGCGGCCGCTTCACAGATGTTGCCCAATGCCGCGTTGGCCCTTTCCATGAGTGTTCGGAGCATGGGGCCATGCATATGCTCCAGCGTCTGCCGCTGGCGAATCTCATCTTCGTTCCGCCGCGCGACGGACTTCGCGTCATCAACCCTACATTGGAGGAGGAGCAACTCGGTGCGAGAGGAGGCCAGCTCAGCCTGCGCTGTGCCTAAGGCGACTGCGGTGGCCTGAGTGTGCTGCGTTGCTTCGGTCAGCTTGGTCCTAAGAGCGGCAGTCCTGCCCGCAACTTCGGCCTTGATCAGCTCCAACCTCTCTTCATACTCGCGCTCAAGATCCGCGCGAGCTTCCGCCAAGCGGCAGTCGATCTCTTCTTGGATTCGGACCTCCCGCGCACTAACATCATCCTTCGCTTGGGTAACCTGGCGCTCCCTCGTCTCCAACCATTCAAGATCGAGGTTGCGCTCGGCAGCCTCCAGCATCAGCGCTTCTTCACGCTTCTGGAGCTCCCCCTCTTCGACGGGCGCCCCCTTCGGCGACGCAAGGGCAGCCTGGCGCAGCTCCACTTGCTGCTCCAAGGAATTGCACCAGGCTCGGAGCTCCCACGCTCGCTCCTCTGCGATCTCACGTCGCTAGTCTGCCTCCTGAGCCTCCTCAATGGCTCGGGAGCAGGCCTTCCGGGAGGCCACCAGAGATGCTTTGGCCTTTGCGTTGTCAAGATCGCGCTGATGATGTGCAAGGCTGACGGCCACACTCAGCTTGCGCCGTTCCTCAGCCAGCCGCAGGCCTTCGGCTTCAAGACGCACATCCTCGCCCGCAAGCTCTACACCAAGCTGGCTCACCACGTCTGTTGCCTTCTGGAGAAACTCTCAGCGGACGGTGATGCGCTCCCGCGCACGCCTGAGCACGTCGTCAACATCGTCCTCCGCCATCAGCGTCGGCGGAGGACTCTGAAGTGGCTCGCCCCCTCTCAGTAGAGGGCTGGGGGCTGGCGCTCCCACAATTACCGAATGGGCCCCACAAGGGACCCAGCATGGCGCTGATCCATCCCCTGAAGAGGAGCCGAAGATCGACTTCAACCATTCGCCAACCATGATCAGGGGAGGAGCACGGGGCAAGCTGGTTGTGCCCCGAGAAAGCTCGCGAAGGAAGAGCGGCATGCGCACAGGCTCAAGGCACATCGCGGGTCGGCCTACCTCTCTAGCCGAACTCGCGTCAGGGGTGGCGCACAAGCTCGGGACGCTCAAGGTCGGTGATGAAGATGAAGCCTGAGGAGGTGGCTCCTTGACCGGCTCCGCAGGCTCGGCAGGAGAAATCCTGAAAGGCCACGGTCAGCAAAGGGAACATCAAACAAGAAGTTACAAGAAGGAGGAACTTACTCGTCCATGGCGAAGTACTTCCTGTGCTTCAACGGGCGGCAGGGGCAATCATTGCCACCCGAAGCCTCCTTCCTCTTGCGGAGGGCGTCGAAGTCTATGCGGAACCGGCCCAAGCTCTCGACGTGAGGGCCGGCGCGTGGCATGGACGAAGAAGCATCAAGGTGATTTGCATCGAGGGCGCCAGGCTGGGAGGAGCGATCAGCTACCACCTCTTGGTGGCCTGCCGAGGCCTCGGGAGTTTCGGCTTCAGGAGCCGCAGGTCACGTCTCGTCACCAGCTACCACCTCAGGATGAGCTTCGTAAGATCCGGAGGATGACACCTCAGGAGCCCTGCGTGACATCGGCGTCTCGACATCAGACCCCCAGCTCCCGGCGATGCTTGCCTCCCTGCACCACCTCCTGAGGCAGGATCGACATGGGTGACGGGGGGAGGAGCCACTGCAACTGGATTCTCATGGGGCCCCACGAGGTCAGCTGGGTGCAACCCCCATTCGTCGAAGCGGGGCATCTGCTTCACGAACTCGGCCCTGCCTGAGCAGAGATATAAGAGGGCACCCCCATGCCGGACACTGCCCAGAGCGGGGTCGCCCGTCAAGACTTTCATCACCTTCCTTAGCGTTTCAGGCGCAAGATCCCCCTCCTGGAGCCTCATGCGGTCTTGATGCCCAGTAAAAGTCCACATCGGGCAGGAGTGGCGCTGGAGAGGAGCGATACGGCACTGGAGGAACTCCTTCACCACCTGGGGTGCCGTCATGCCAAGCACCATGAACCTCTCGAATCAGCACCAGATAAAAGTGAGCCAGGGGCTCGTGAGCTTCTCATGACCCCAGCTTGGATTGGGGATAGAAGGCAATGTCGGGTGTGCGAGCAGGGGGCTGGGCACCCCGACATCCACGTACAGCTACCGCTCCCGGAACCCGCTCTCAGAAAGGGGAAGGCTAAAATCAATCCTCGAGGCGGCTGTCTCTGGCACGGCCTGGAAGCTCACGCACCCCAAGCATTGCGATGGGTCGGTCAAGCACAGGGAGAAGAAGTGGCGCAGAAGAGCAACGGAAGGGGGGATGCCCACCATAGCCTCAGACACGAAGGCAAAAACAGCAAGAAGAGTAATGGATTGGGGACCGAGATGCATCATATGGATCTGCTAGTGGGAAAGCATCGCATTGAAGAAAGCAGAGAAGGGGGGAACTAGGCCTGCCCACAGGGCATCGGCGAAGAATCGGACCTCCGTGACGATCCTGTCGAAGGAGGCATGGGACGCGGGCCAAGCCGTTGCCCTTCCGTACTCGTTGAAGCTGGAGGCGAGGGCGGAGCGGACCTTGTCCAAGGCTTCCAGATTGACTATGAGCGACTGGTCGACGGCGGGCGCAGCTGCCGGAGGCGAGCTGGCTGGGGGCGCGGGCTTCTTCCCTTTCTCCCTCTTTGTTGGCGCCATGGCAACGGAAGGGGGCAGAGCTCAAGTCAGATTGGAGGCAGAAACAGAGGCTCAAGGAAGGAAGGGGAACAGGAAGCTCGCGGCAGCAAGGAGGGAATAACCGTGTATAGTCTCATGGCCGCCTAGCTAGGCGCATAATGGGGTAGCATGGGGAAGCGGAGACGCCCACGTCTAATCAACCACCACGCGGCGACCAAGGCCACAGGCTGTTGGGGCCCGCGACACTCCGCACTTGCCCTTTCGCTTCATTGCTAAGCCAAGTCCAAGCGTGCCTTGGGCCCGGGGGCTACTGTCGGCGTTCTGGGAACGGGGGTCCCCATACTTGCCTGCCTGCGGCGTGGCTCAAGTGGTGGCCCAGTACGGCCCATCTTCATCAACTCAAGCTCAAGACCCTCACGAGGGGCCATGCCTCGCGGGGCGGACGACGCAAGGCTTCCTTAGGAACGGCCTCACCAGGCAGGCTCGCGAGGAGGCGGAGAGATCAAGGCAGGGGTACCTCACGAGGTGCCCATGACGCAAGCCATGACGATCGAGACCAGGCGGGCGCCGGCCTGCGCAGTGTCCTTGTTTCCTCTTTGGTGCAAAGGGGGCAAGCGCAGGCACGGAGTACCGAGGCATCAAGCAAAGGTTACCATTTTAGTGCAACAAGAGCAAGACCAGCAGAGCGGCAGGACAGAGGTCACCGTGGAGCCCAAGATGGCGTCATCACCAGTGCCTTTGGCAGCTGAAGACCAACTTTAGTCAGGATAATTTGTACTAGATGTTCCCCTTCAAAATGGCCGTTGTTGGCTCCCTTCCCGCTCAATATTTGGGAAGAGGACCAGGGCTTCTATATATAGGGATAGCCACCACCAAAGAGAGGATCACTTCATCTAGAGCCTAGAGAGATCCACCCAAGCGGAACACCGCACTAGCCCAAGAACACCTCTCGCGAGGCTGTTCTTCCCTTGTACTATTCTTCATCAGCCCCTGAGGCAATCCACCACACCACACACTGGATTAGGGTATTACACCACAACGGTGGCCCGAACCAGTATAAACCTTGTGTCCCTTGTGTTGTTCATTGTGTAGCCTAGATTAGTAGCGAGGCGTTGGGACGTGGATCGGTAGGGGGAAGATCCTCGCGCGCACCCCAGAGTTCGAACCTTAAGGGTTTTGCCGGAACCCGATATCCGACAGTCGGGGATGAGCGATGGTCTTTTCCTACCAATCCATCCCCCTAGGGGCATGCGTATTAGTACTTTGCTTTGATGGCTAATAACTTTTTGCAATAAGTATGTGAGTTCTTTATGACTACTGTTGAGTTCATGGATTATACGCACTCTCACCCTTCCACCATTGCTAGCTTCCCTAGTACCGCGCAACTTTCGCCAGTGCATTAGACCCACCATATTCCCTTCCTCAAAACAGCCACCATACCTACCTATTATGTCATTTCCATAGCCATTCCGAGATATATTGCCATGCAACTTCCACCATTTCATTTATTACACGCACCATCATTGTCATATTGCTTTGCATGATCGTAAGATAGCTAGCATGATGTTTTCATGGCTTGTATATTTTTTGATATGATTGCTATGCTAGATCATTGCACATCCGGGTACACCGCCGGAGGCTTTCATATAGAGTCATATCTTTGTTCTAGTATCGAGTTGTAATTCTTGAGTTGTAAGTAAATAAAAGTGTGATGATCATCATTATTAGAGCATTATTCTCATGTGAGGAAAGGATGATGGAAGCTATGATTCCCTCATAAGTTGGGATCAGCCTCTGGGCCTTAAAAAAATAAAAGAGGTCAAAGAGCCCAAATAAAAAAAAGAGGCCAAAGAGCCCAAAAAAAAATGAGAGAAAAAAGAGAGAAGGGACAATGTTACTATCCTTTTCCACACTTGTGCTTCAAACAATAGAGAGTCTCTTATTTTATCACTTTCATATACTAGTGGGAATTTTCATTATAGGACTTGGCTTGTATATTCCAATGATGGGCTTCCTCAAATTGCCCTAGGTCTTCGTGAGCAAGAAAGTTAGATGCACACCCACTTAGTTTCTTTTGAGATTTCATACACTTATAGCTCTAGTGCATCCGTTGCATGGCAACCCCTACTCACTTACATCGATACCGATTGATGGGCATCTCCATAGCGTATTAATTTGCCTAGTTGATGTGAGACTTTCTCCCCTTTTTGTCTTCTCCTCACAACCACCTTCTATTCCACCAATAGTGCTATATCTATGGCTCACGCTCATATATTGCGTGAAAGTTGAAAAAGCTTGATAACATTAAAAGTATGAAACAATTGCTTGGCTTGTCATCGGGGTTGTGCACGATGAAATACTTTGTGTGATGAAGATGAAGCATAGCCAGACTATATGATTTTGTAGGGATAATTTTCTTTAGCCATGATATTTTGAGAAGACATGATTGCTATATTAGTATGCTTGAAATATTATTGTCTTTATATCAAATTATACACTATTGCTTTGAATCACTCGTGTCTTAATATTCATGCCATGATTAGATTATGTGATCAAGATTATGCTAGGTAGCATTCCACATCAAAAATTATCTTTGTTATCATTTACCTACCCGGGGACGAGCAGGAATTAAGCTTGGGGATGCTGATACGTCTCCGTCATATCTATAATTTTTGATTGTTTCATGCCAATATTCTACAACTTTAATATACTTTTGGCAACTTTTGTATTATTTTTGGGACAACATATTGATCTAGTGCCCAATGCTAGTTCCTATTTATTGCATGTTTTTTGTTTCGCGGAATATCCATACCAAACGAAGTCCAAACACAATAAAAACTTATGGAGATTTATTTTGGAATATTTGTGATTTTTGGAAAAAGAATCAACGTGAGACGATGCTCGTGAGCCCAACAAGCCGTAGGGGCGCGCCCCCTTGTGGCCGCCCCATGAGGCGGTTGGTGCCCTTCTTTCGCTGCAAGAAAGGTAATATCCGGATAAAAATCGTGTAAAATTTCAGCCCAATCGGAGTTACGGATCTCCGGGAATTTAAGAAATGACGAAAGGCCAAAAAACGGGGACACGAAACAAAAGAGAAGCAAAGAGATAGATCCAATCTCGGAGGGGCTCCCACCCTCCACCGCCATGGAGGCCATGGACTAGAGGGGAAACACTCCTCCCATCTATGGGGTAGGTCAAGGAATAAGAAGAAGGAGGCGCTCAACCCCTCTCTCCCGGTGGCGTCGGAACATCGTCGGGGCCATCATCGTGATGGCGATCTACACCGACAACTTCGCCGCCGTCATCACCAACTCTCCCCCCTCTATGCAGCGGTGTAACCTCTCTTTTACCCGCTATATCTGTACTTAAACATGGTGCTCAACGCTATGTATTATTTCCCAATGATGCATGGCTATCCTATGATGTTTGAATAGATTTGTTTTGTCCTATGGGTCAATTGATGATCGTGATTGGTTTGAGTTGTATCTTTTACTATTGGTGTTGTCCTATGGTGCTCTCTGTGTCGTGCAAGCGTGAGGGATCCCCGCTATAGGGTTTGCAATATGTTCATGATTCGCTTATGGTGGGTTGCTAGAGTGACAGAAGCTTAAACCCGAGTAAGTAGGTTATTTGCGTATGGGAGTAAAGAGGACTTGATACTTTAATGCTATGGTTGGGTTTTACCTTAATGATCTTTAGTAGTTGCGGATCCTTGCTAGAGTTCCAATCATAAGTGCATATGATCCAAGTAGAAAAAGTATGTTAGCTTATGCCCCTCCCTCATATAGAATTGCAATAATGATTAGCGGTCTAGTTATCGATTGCCCAGGGACAAATAACTTTCTTGTGACAAAAAGCTCTCTACTAAAATTAATGTAATTGTTTCTTTATCTAAACAGCCCCTAGCTTTTATTTACGTGTTCTTTATAATCTTGCAAACCCATCCCTTTACACCTACAAAGTACTTCTAGTTTCATACTTGTTGTAGGTAAAGCGAATGTTAAGCGTGCGTAGAGTTGTGATGTCTACTACACAACCTTATTCTTGTAGATGTTGTTGGGCCTCCAAGTGCAGAGGTTTGTAGGACAGTAGCAAATTTCCCTCAAGTGGATGACCTAAGGTTTATCAATCCGTGGGAGGCGTAGGATGAAGATGGTCTCTCTCAAACAACCCTGCAACCAAATAACAAAGAGTCTCTTATGTCCCCAACACACCCAATACAATGGTAAATTGTATAGGTGCACTAGTTCGGCGAAGAGATGGTGATACAAGTGCAATATGGATGGTAGATATAGGTTTTTGTAATATGAAAATATAAAAACAGCAAGGTAGCAAGTGGTAAAAGTGAGCGAAAATGGTATTGCAATGCTTCGAAACAAAGCCTAAGGTTCATACTTTCACTAGTGCAAGTTCTCTCAACAATAATAACATAATTGTATCATATAACTATCCCTCAACATGCAACAAAGAGTCACTCCAAAGTCACTAATAGCGGAGAACAAGCCAACAGACTATTGTAGGGTACGAAACCACCTCAAAGTTATTCTTTCCGATCAATCCATTGGGCTATTCTTACAAGTGTCACAAACATCCCTAGAGTTCGTAGTAAAATTACACCTAAAGACACACATCAACCAAAACCCTAATGTCACCTAGATACTCCAATGTCACCACAAGTATCCGCGGGTATGATTGTACGATATGCATCACACAATCTTAGATTCATCTATTCAAACCAACACAAAGAACTTCAAAGAGTGCCCCAAAGTTTCTACCGGAGAGTCAAGACGAAAACGTGTGCCAACCCCTATGCATAAGTTCACAAGGTCATAAAACCCGCAAGTTGATCACCAAAACATACATCAAGTAGATCACGTGAATATCCCATTGTCACCAAACATAAGCACATGGAAGACATACATCAAGTGTTCTCAAAATCCTTAAAGACTCAATCTGATAAGATAACTTCAAAGGAAAAACTCAATCCATTACAAGAAAGTAGAGGGGGAGAAGCATCATAAGATCCAACTATAATAGCAAAGCTCACGGTACATCAATATTGTGCCATATCAAGAACACAAGAGAGAGAGAGAGAGAGAGAGAGAGATCAAACACATAGCTACTGGTACATACCCTCAGCCCCGAGGTGAACTACTCCCTCCTCGTCATGGAGAGTGCTGGGATGATGAAGATGGCCACCGGTGCTGGATCCCCCCTCCAGCAGGGTGCCAGAACAGGGTCCCGATTGGTTTTTTGTGGCTACAGAGGCTTGCGGCGGTGGAACTCCCGATCTAGGTTTCTTTTCAGGGGTTTCTCTATTTATAGAGATTTTTGGCGTCGGGAACAAGTCGGGGGTGTCTCTGAGTCAGTCACGAGGTAGGGGGCGAGCCTAGGGGGTAGGGCGCTCCCTCCACCCTTGTAGGTGACTCGGGGCTCTTCTGGCCCAACTCTTTTGCTTCGGGGGCTTCTTCTGGTCCAAAAAAAATCCACAAAAATTGGCAAGTCAATTGGACTCCATTTGGTATTCCTTTTCTGTAAAACTCAAAAACAAGGAAAAAACAGAAACTGGCACTGGGCTCTAGGTTAATAGGTTAGTCCCGAAAATCATATAAAAATAGCATATAAATGCATATAAAACATCCAAGACAGATAATATAATAGCATGGAATAATCAAAAATTCTAGATACGTTGGAGACGTATCAAGTTGTATCTGTGGTGCATAGAACTTGAGAGAATATTTGTTCTACCTTTAGCTCCTTGTTGGGTTCTACACTATTACTTATTGAGAAAGGCTACAATTGATACCCTATACTTCTGGGTTATCATCTCTCCAAGCCCACTTTTATCAATGACTTCATAAAATTGAACATTCTCCAAATATGTGGGATTCTTTTTTCCTAAAGTTGACACTCTTCCAAACCCACTTTCAATATCATTGCAAACATTATTTTAAATTTCATTTTCATCATGAGGCTTAAATAAATTTTGAAGATCATAAGAAGCATCACCCCAACCATGATCATTACAATGGGTAGTGGACATTAAAAAATCATCATCCCCAAGCTTGGGGTTTTTCATATCATTAACACAATTGATATTAATAGAATTTATAATAACATCATTACAATCATGCTTTTCATTCAAGTAGATATCGTGAATCACTTTATAAATTTCTTCTTTTAACACTTCATCATAATTTCCAGATTCACGAATTTCAGACAAAACTTCATAAAGACAATGTATTGCACTCGACTCACTAGCAATTGGTTCATCATAATTGGATATTTTAAAAAGATTAGCAAGGGGATGAGGATCCATCTTATTTTCTTATTTCTTTTCTGTTCTTTCGAGTGTTGAAATGAAGATGATAAAAGCAAGCAAGCAAACGAAAATATTTTTGTGTTTTTGTGAAAACGTTTTAGAATTCGGGGAGATGAAAATGAGAGGGAAATGGCAAATGAAAGTAAATACAGCAAGATGAAGGTTTATGTGATGTTACTTGGTAGGTGTTGGTGATGTCTCCACGAGAACGACGCAAGAAATTCTTCATACTACTTGTTAGTTGTGTTAGGATTTCCCCGAAGAAGAGGGGATGATGCAATACAATAGAGATAAGTATTTCCTCAGTTAAGAAACAAGGTTATCAATCTATTAGGAGAACCACGCAAGACCCCGTGAACAACACCTACACACAAAATAATAAATACTTGCACCCTATACAAACAAGGGGTTGTCAATCCCTTGGCAGTTAATTGCAAGGATCAAATCTCGTAGTGATAGATAGATAAACAAAAACACAAAATAAAATAAAAGTAAATAAATTGCAGCAAGGTATTTTTGGATTTTCATATATGATAAAGATAGACAGGGCTATAGTTTTCACTAGAGGCTTCTCTCTTGAACATAGCATACGCGGGATAAACAAATTACTGTTGGGCAATTGATAGAAAAGCACATAGTTATGACGATATTCAAGGCAATGATCATGTATATAGGCATCACGTCTGAGACAAGTAGACAAAATCCTGCCTGCATCTACTACTATTACTCCACACATCGACCGCTATCCAGCATGCATCTAGAGTATTAAGTTCATAAAGAACGGAGTAACGCCTAAAGCAAGATGACATGATGTGGAAAAAATAAACCCAATTAATGTGAATAAACCCCATCTTTTATCCTTAATGGCAATGATACAAGTACGTGTCATGTCCCTTTCTGTCACTAGGATTGAGCAACGCAAGATCGAACCCATCACAAAGCACCTCTCCCATTGCAAGATAAATCAATCTAGTTTGCCAAACCAAACAGAAAGATCGGGGAGAAATACAAAGCTATAACAATCATGCATAAAAGAGTTCAGAGAAGACTAGAATAATATTCATGAAATAATCTGATCATAAACCCACAGTTCATTGGAACCCAACAAACACACTGCAAAAAAGGATTACATTGAATAGATCTCCAAGAACATCAAGGAGAATATTCTATTGAAGACCGGAGAGAGAGAAAGAAGAAGCCGTCTAGATACTATCTTTGGACCCCATAGGTCTGTGGTAAACTACTCACACATCATCCGAAGGGCAGCATGGTTGATGTAGAGGCCCTCTGTGACTGATTCCCCCTCTGGTGGAGTACCGGAAAAATATTTTGTGTGGCTCTCTGATGTATTGGGAATATTTGGGAATTTATAGAGCTGTAATTAGGTCAAGAGGTGCCACGAGGGGCCCATAAGCCTGGGGGTCACCCCCTGGGGCGCTCTTGGCAGGCTTGTCGCTCCCCCGTGGCTCTTCTGGTCTTCACTCAAGCTTTAAGGGTCCCTTCTGGTCCAGAAAAAATCGTCAAAAAGTTTCATAGAGTTTGGCCTCCGTTTGGTACTAATGTTCTGAAAAGCCAAAAACAAGCAAAAGAAATCAATTGGCACTGGGCACTAGGTTAATAGGTTAGTCCCAAAAACTGATATATATAAAATTGCATAATAAACATCCAATATTGATACTATAATAGCATGGAACAATAAAAAATTATAGTTACATTGGGGACGTATCAGGGTGAAGTATACATGAAGTAGCGGTGGTAGGGCAGAGTATGGCGGCAGTACCGCAGCTGTGGTACTACCATGCTTTACTCTCACGCTACTACAGCGAAGTGGAAAATGAGTCCAAAGGCGTTAACATAAGCGGTAGTAGCACCGTACTGGCTGGACGGTAGTATCGCTCTACTTCCGCTTCGCGTTCTAGGATATAGCGAGAGAAACGGTAGTGCAGCGGTGGTAGAGGTGGAAGTACCACAGGCGGCACTACTGTCCTACCACCGCTCTAGTTTCGCTGAGCTCGATTAGACAACAAAAGATCCAAAATTATTAAGCGGTAGTACACATGGTACTGGAATAGTGGAAGAACCGCTTACAGGTGGTAGCACCACTGCCCAGGAGTGATACTACCGCTGGGTAGCTTTAGGACATGTTTCCAGAAAAACAAAGTGGAACTCCAACGAAGCTCGAAGGAAGGTGGTTGCAAAGGGGAGGTTGTGTACGTGATGTTCCACCCAAACCTTTTCGAAGCAAACCCCCTCTTAATAGTACGGTTTTCCTACGACTCAAGTCCACCAAAAGAGAATCGTAGGAAAAATAACCATCTTGACTCTATATCTCCGAGGAGCGAGAATCATCTTGTGCAATATTAGATTATATGAAATGTTGAATGCACACGATTAGTCTACAAAGGCATTGTTATTAATCACCAAAACCACTAAGGGAGAAATATGCCCTAACAAAGGGCATGTCCTCATTTCATATAGGATCCTTGTCATTCCCTCTTGTGATTCTACATAGGTTCACAAGTTCATGGTTTGGGTTGCGCCCTTGTAAACCAAGCTAGTTATCCGCTACAATTTATTTGGGAGTGTTTGAGGGCGTCCTGGATTAAGGGGTCCTTGGACGGCCGGACTATTAACATGGGCCGGACTGTTGGTCTATGAAGATACAAGATAGAAGACTTGCTCCCGTGTCTGGATGGGACTCTCCTTGGCGTGGAAAGCAAGCTGGGCGAGTCGGATATGTAGATTCCTTTCTCTATAACCGACTTTGTACAACCCTGGTCCCCTCCGGTGTCTACATACACCAGAGGGTTTAGTCCGTAGGGACAATCATAATCACATAGGCTAGACTTCTAGGGTTTTAGCCATTATGATCTCGTGGCAGATCAACTCTTGTAATACTCATATTCATCAAGATCAATCAAGCAGGAAGTAGGGTATTACCTCCATAGAGAGGGCCCGAACCTAGGTAAACATCATGTCCCCCGCCTCCTATTATCATCAGCCTTAGATGCATAGTTTGGGACCCGCTACCCGAGATCCACCGGTTTTGACACCGACATTGGTGCTTTCATTGAGAGTTCCGCTGCATCGTCACCAAAAGGTTTGATGGCTCCGTCAATCATCTACAACAATGCAGTCCAGGGGGAGGTTTTCCTCCCCGGACAGATCTTCATATTTGGCAGCTTCGCACTGCGGGCCAACTCACTTGGCCATCTGGAGCAGATCGACATCTACGCCCCCCGGCCATCGGGTCAGATTTGGAAGCTTGAATTACATGGCCGATATCCACGGAGATTTGATCTTCGACGGATCGAGCCCATGACGGCTGCTCCCTGCCACCACGATGAACATGACCTAAATCTGTCATCGGGCCGTGCTCAGGAGATAGCACCTATAACCATTGTGGCCCTAGATCCGGAGCAGATTGCGCCATCCGAGGACGGGATGCTCAACCCCGCCACGGAAGGCGCAGACTCAGCGGCGTTGGAGCCGCACACAGATCCAACCTCGACCAGGGCCTGTGTCATCGGAACCTTGGATTCATATCCGGCCATAAGTTCCGAACCGTGCGCATCCGTGCCCATCGAACCTGATCAGGCGCTGATCGTTGAGTTCAGCTCCGCGGACATCTTCCGGCACTCACCTTTAGGCGATGTGCTAAACTCACTAAAAGCCCTCTCCTTGTCAGGAGACTCTCAGCCAAACTATAGTCGGCTTGAATTGGAAGCTGATGACGGAGAATGTCGCTTCCCACCCACCACCCACTGCATAGCCACTATCGAAGACTTAACCGACATGCTTGATTACGACTCCAAAGATATCGACGGTATGGACGATGATGCCGGGGAGGAGCAGGCACAGAAACCACCGCTTACAGGGCACTGGACAACCACCTCCTCGTATGACGTATACATGGTGGACACACCCAAAGAGAAAAACGATGACAATTAGAAGGATCCTGTCAAGGATAAACCTCCTGAGATACAGCCAAAACGCTGACGTCAGCGGTGCCACTCTAAACCACGCCATGGAAAAAGCAACAATATAGGCACATGAGAAAATAATACTCTGGACTATGCCAAAGACAATGAAGACAACATTGAGCCAACTTCCGAACATGACGAATGGGAAGATGGGCGAGTTAGCCCTGATGAACAGGCCATGAATGAAGACTCGAAGGACAACAACTACCTTCCGCTCTCCGAGGACGAGGTAAGTGATACGTCTCCAACGTATCTATAATTTTTGATTGTTCCATGCTATTATATTACCCCTTTTGGATGTCTATGGGCTTTATTTTACAGATTTATATCATTTTTGGGACTAACCTACTAACCGGAGGCCCAACCCTTATTGCTGTTTTTTTGCCTATTTAAGTATTTCGAAGAAAAGGAATATCAAACGGAGTCCAAACGGAATGAAACCTTCGGGAGCGTAATTTTTGGAACGAACGTGATCCAGAGGACTTGGAGTGCAAGTCAAGAAGCAGCCGAGGCCTCCACGAGATAGGAGGCCCCCACCTATAGGGCGCGCCCCTGTCTCGTGGGCCCCTCGGGGGGCCACCGACGTACTTCTTCCTCCTATATAAGCCTACGTACCCCGAAAACATCCAGGGAGCCACCGAAACACAATTTCCACCATCGTAACCTTCTGTATCCGCGAGATCCCATCTTGGAGCCTTCGCCAGCGCTCCACCGAAGGGGGAATCGACCATGGAGGGCATCTACATCAACACCATAGCCCCTCCGATGAGTTGTGAGTCGTTTACCACAAACCTTCGAGTCCATAGTTATTAGCTAGATGGCTTCTTCTCTCTTTTTGGATCTCAATGCAATGTTCTCCCCCTCTCTTGTGGAGATCTATTCGATGTAAACTCTTTTTGCGGTGTGTTTGTCGAGATCCGATGAATTGTGGGTTTATGATCAAATTTATCTATGAGAAGTATTTGAATCTCCTCTAAATTCTTTTATGTATGATTGAGTTATCTTTGCAAGTCTCTTCACATTATCAGTTTGGTTTGGCCTACTAGATTGATCTTTCTTGCCATGGGAGAAGTGCTTAGCTTTGGGTTCAATCTTGCGCTATCCTTACCCAGTGACAGAAAGGGTTGCAAGGCACGTATTGTATTGTTGCCATCGAGGATAAAAAGATGGGGTTTATATCATATTGCATGAGTTTATCCCTCTACATCATGTCATCTTGCTTAAGGCGTCACTCTGTTCTTATGAACTAAATACTCTAGATGCAGGCAGGAGTCGGTCGATGTGTGGAGTAATAGTAGTAGATGCAGGCAAGAGTCGGTCTACTTGTTGCGGATGTGATGCCTATATACATGATCATGCCTAGATAATCTCATAACTATTCGATTTTCTATCAATTGCTCGACAGTAATTTGTTCACCCACCGTAATACTTATGCTATCTTGAGAGAAGCCACTAGTGAAACATATGGCCCCCGGGTCTATCTCTTAGCATATTTGCTTCCAATCTACTTTTATTTGCATCTTTACTTTTTGCATCTATATTATAAAATATCAAAAATATATTTATCTTATCATACTATCTCTATTAGATCTCACTTTACATGAAGTGGCCGTGAAGGGTTGACAACCCCTTTATTGCATTGGTTGCGAGTTCTTTGTTTGTTTGTGTAGGTGTGTGGGACTTTTGAGGAGCCTCGTACTGGATTGATACCTTGGTTCTCAAAAACTGAGGGAAATACTTACGCTACTATTGCTGCATCACCCTTTCCTCTTCAAGGAAAACCAACGCAAGCTCGAGACGTAGCAAGAAGGATTTCTGTCGCCGTTGCCGGGGAGGTCTTCGCTCAAGTCAAGACATACCAAGTACCCATCACAAACTCATATCCCTTGCATTTACATTATTTTCCATTTTCCTCTCGTTTTCCTCTCCCCCGCTTCACCCTTGCCGTTTTATTCGCCCTCTCTTTCCCAATCTCCTCCTCTCTTTTCGCTTGCCTTTTTCTGTTTGCTTGTGTGTTGTATTACTTGTTGCCATGGTGCAAGATAATACCAAACTGTGTGATTTCTCAAATACCAATAATAATGATTTCATTAGTACTCTGATTGCTCCTCTTAATGATGTTGAGTCTTGTGAAATCAATACTGCTTTGCTGAATCTTCTTATGAAAGATCAATTCGCCAGCCTTCCTAGTGAAGATGCCGCTACTCATCTAAACAACTTTGTTGATTTGTGTGATATGCAAAAGAAGAAAGATACGGATAATGATATTGTTAAATTGAAGTTATTTCCGTTTTCACTTAGAGATCGTGCTAAAGTTTGGTTTTCATCTTTGCCTAAAAATAGTATTGATTCTTGGAACAAGTGCAAATATGCTTTTATCTCTAAGTATTTTCCTCCCGCTAAGATCATCACTCTTAGGAACGATATTATGAATTTTAAACAACTTGATCATGAGCATGTTGCCCAATCTTGGGAAAGAATGAAATTGATGATTCGCAATTGCCCTACTCATGGTTTGAATTTATGGATGATCATACAAAATTTTTATGGCGGTTTAAACTTTGCTTCTAGAAATCTCTTAGATTCGGCCGCAGGAGGCATGTTTATGGAAATCACGTTAGGAGATGCTATTAAACTTCTTGATAATATTATGGATAATTATTCTCAATGGCACACCGAAAGATCCTCTAGTAAAAAAGTGCATGCTACAGAAGAAATCAATGTTTTGAGTGGAAAGATGGATGAACTTATGAAATTGTTTTCTACTAAAAATACTCCTCTTGATCCCAATCATATGCCTTTGTCTACTTTGATTGAGAATAATAATGAATCTATGGATGTAAATTTTGTTGGTAGGAATAGTTTTGGAAACAATGCTTATAGAGGAAACTTTAATGCTAGACCGTTCCCTAGTAATTCCTCTAATAATTATGGAAATTCCTACAATAATTCTTATTATAATTTTAATAAGATTCCCTCTGATTTTGAGAATAGTGTGAAAGAATTTATGATTTCTCAAAAGAATTTTAATGCCTTGCTTGAAGAAAAATTGCTGAAAGTTGATGATTTGGCTAGGAACGTTGATAGACTTTCGCTTGATGTTGATTCTCTTAAACTTAGATATTCTTCCCCTAAGCTTGATATCAATGAGTCTCTCAAAGCCATGAGAATTTCCATTGATGAGTGCAAGGAAAGAACCGCTAGATTGCGTGCTAAGAAAGATAGCCTTATAAAGGCGTGTTCTTCTAGTTTCCATGAAAATAATGATGAAGATCTTAAAGTTATTGATGCGTCTCCTATTAGATCTTTGTTTTGCAATATGAATCTTGATAATTATGGGAGAGATAATGAGTCAAATTTGCCTAGAAGGCGTCCAAAGAATTCGGAGTTTTTAGATCTTGATGCTAAATTTGGTAAAAGTGGGATTGGAGAGGTCAAGACTTTAAATAGTATTGAACCCACTATCTCGGATTTCAAGGAATTTGATTATGATAATTGTTCTTTAGAAGGTTGTATTTCCTTGTTGCAATCCGTTGTTAATTCTCCTCATGCTTATAGTCAAAATAAAGCTTTCACCAAACATATCGTTGATGCCTTGATGCAATCTTATGATGAAAAACTTAATTTGGAAGTTTCTATACCTAGATAACTTAATGATGAGTGGGAACCTACTATAAAGATTAGAATTAAAGATCATGAGTGTTTTGCTTTGTGTGATTTGGGTGCTAGTGTTTCCATGATTCCGAAAACTTTATGTGATATTCTAGGTTTCCATGATCTTGATAATTGCTCTTTAAATTTGCACCTTATGGATTCCACCATTAAAAAGCCAATGGGAAGGAACAATGATGTTCTCATTGTTGCGAATAGAAATTTGGTGCCCGTAGATTTTATCGTTCTTGATATTGATTGCAATCTTTCTTGCCCTATTATTCTTGGTAGACCTTTCCTTAGAACGATTGGCGCGATTATTGATATGAAGGAAGGGAATATTAGATTCCAATTTCCATTAAAGAAAGGCATGGAGCACTTTCCAAGAAAGAAAGTCAAATTACCTTATGAATCTAGCATGCGAGCTACTTATGAATTTAGTGCCAAAGATGGCACTACTTAGATCTACCTTCGCTTTTATGTCTAGCTAGGGGCGTTAAACGATAGCGCTAGTTGGGAGGCAACCCAATTTTCTTTGTGTTTTTTGTTTTTGTTCCTGTTTAGTAATAAATCTTGCATATACCTTCTGTTTAGATGTGTTTTTATCTTTTAATTAGTGTTTGTGCCAAGTAGAACCTATAGGATAACCTATGATGATAGTTGATTTGATTCTGCTGAAAAACAGAAACTTTGCGCGCACGAATTTAGTTTTGTTAAATCACAGAAATGTGTTTTTGCGTTAATTCTTTTTTCTGCTGACCAATAGACAAATTCTCCAGGACTTCCTATTGTTTTAGGAGTTTTAGAGTTCCATAAGTTTGCGTTAGTTACAGATTTCTACAGACTGTTCTGTTTTTGACAGATTCTGTTTTTCGTGTGTTGTTTGCTTATTTTGATGCATCTATGGCTAGTAAAATAGTTTATAAACCATAGAAAGTTGGAATACAGTAGGTTTAACACCAAAATAAATAAAGAATGAGTTCATTACAGTACCTTATGTGGTGGTTTTGTTTTCTTTCACTAACAGAGCTTATGTGATTTCCTGTTGAGTTTTGTGTTGTGAAGTTTTCAAGTTTTGGGTAAAGCTTTTATGGACTATGGAATAAGGAGTGGCAAAAGCCTAAGCTTGGGGATGCCCATGGCACCCCAAGATATTCAAGGATAGCCAAAATCCTAAGCTTGGGGATGCCCCGGGAAGGCATCCCCTCTTTCGTCTTCGTTCATTGGTAACTTTACTTGGAGCTATATTTTTATTCGCCACATGATATGTGTTTTGCTTGGAGCGTCGTGTATTATATTATTCTTTGCTTTTTAGTTTACCATGATTATTCTTGCTGTACACACCTTTTGGGAGAAGCCTACTTGATTAGAATTTGCTAGGATACTCTATGTGCTTCACTTATATCTTTTGAGCTTGATAGTTTTTGATCTAGTGCTTCACTTATATCTTTTAGAGCACGATGGTGTCTTAATTTTGAAGAAATTGCTAGTCTCTCATGCTTCACTTATATCTTTTTGAGAGTCTTTTAGAACAGCATGGTATTTTCTATGGTTACAAAGTTGGTCCTAGAATGATGAGCATCCAAGTTGGCTATAATAAAAACTATCATAGAAAAAGAATTGGATGCTATGATCAATATGATGCTTGATAATTGTTTTGAGATATGGAGGTAGTGATATTAGAGTCATGCTAGTTGAGGTGATTATGAAAAATACTTGTGTTGAGGGTTGTGATTCCCGTAGCATGCACGTATGGTGAACCGCTTTGTGATGAAGTTGGAGCACAATTTTATTTATTGATTGTCTTCCTTATGAGTGGCGGTCGGGGACGAGCGATGGTCTTTTCCTACCAATATATCCCTCTAGGAGCATGCACATAGTGCTTTGGTTTTTGATGACTTCTAGATTTTTGCAACAAGTATATGAGTTCTTTTGACTAATGTTGAGTCCATGGATTATACGCACCTCACCCTTCCACCATTGCTAGCCTCTCTTGTACCGCGCAACTTTCGCCGGTACCATACACCCACCATATACCTTCCTCAAAACAGCCACCATACCTACCTATTATGGCATTTCCATAGCCATTCCGGGATATATTGCCATGCAACTTTCCACGTTCTGTTCATATGACACGCATTACTTTTATCATATTGCTCTTTGCATGATCATGTAGTTGACATCGTATTTGTTGCAAGGACACCTTCAGAATTTTCATACATGTCGCTCTTGATTCATTGCATATCCCGGTACACCGCCGGAGGCATTCATACAGAGTCATATCTTGTTCTAGCTTTGAGTTGTAATTCTTGAGTTGTAAATCCATAAAAGTGTGATGATTTCCATTATTAGAGCATTGTCCTAGTGAGGAAAGGATGATCAAGACTATGATTTCCCCACAAGTCGGGATGAGACTTCAGACTTTACAAAAAGAAAAGAAAGAAAAAAAGAAAGGCCAAAAAAAAAGAGAAATGCCAAAGAAAAAAAAGAGAAAAGGAAAAAAAAGAAAAAAAGAGAGAAAAAAATAAAAAGAGAGAAGGGACAATGCTACTATCTCTTTTTCCACACTTGTGCTTCAAAATAGCACCATGATCTTCATTATGGAGAGTCTCATATGTTGTCACTTTCATATACTAGTGGGAATTTTTCATTATAGAACTTGGCTTGTATATTCCAGTGATGGGCTTCCTCAAAAGTGCCCTAGGACTTCGTGAGCAAGCAAGTTGGATGCACACCCACTTAGTTTCTTTTGTTGAGCTTTCATATATTTATAGCTCTAGTGCATCCGTTGCATGGCAATCCCTACTCACTCACATTGATATCTATTAATGGGCATCTCCATAGCCCGTTGATACGCCTAGTTGATGTGAGACTATCTTCTCCTTTTTTGTCTTCTCCACAACCACCATTGTATTCCACATATAGTGCTATGTCCATGGCTCACGCTCATGTATTGTGTGAAAGTTGAAGGAGTTTGAGACTATTAAAGTATGAAACAATTGCTTGGCTTGTCATCGGGGTTGTGCATGATTAAATACTTTGTGTGATGAAGATAGAGCAACAGTCAGACTATACGATTTTGTAGGGTTAACTTTCTTTGGCCATGTTATTTTGAGAAGACATGATTACTTTGATTAGTATACTTGAAGTATCACTATTTTCATGTTAATATGAACTTTTATCTTGTATCATTTGGATCTGAACATTCATGCCACAATAAAGAAAATTACATTGAGAATTATGCTAGGTAGCATTCCACATCAAAAATTTCTTTTTTTTATCATTTATCTACTCGAGGACGAGCAGGAATTAAGCTTGGGGATGCTTCATAAGTCTCCAACGTATCTATAATTGTTGATTGTTCCATGCTATTATATTACCCCTTTTGGATGTTTATGGGCTTTATTTTACACATTTATAACATTTTTGGGACTAACCTACTAACCGGAGGCCCAGCCCGTATTGCTGTTTTTTTTGCCTATTTCAGTATTTCGAAGAAAAGGAATATCAAATGGAGTCCAAACGGAATGAAACCTTTCGGAGTGTGATTTTTGGAACGAACGTGATCCAGAGGACTTGGAGTGCAAGTCAAGAAGTAGCCAAGGCCTCCATGAGAGAGGAGGGCGCCCCCCCCTATAGGGCGCGCCCCTGTCTCGTGGGCCTCTTGGGCGGCCACCGACGTACTTCTTCCTCCTATATAAGCCTACGTACCCCGAAAACATCCAGGGAGCCGCCGAAACACAATTTCCACCACCTTAACCTTCTGTATCCACGAGATCCCATCTTGGAGCCTTCGTCGGTGCTCCGCCGGAGGGGGAATTGACCATGGAGGGCTTCAACATCAACACCATAGCCCCTCTGATGAGTTGTGAGTAGTTTACGACAGACCTTCGGGTCCATAGTTATTAGCTAGATGGCTTCTTCTCTCTTTTTGGATCTCAATACAATGTTCTCCCCCTCTCTTGTGGAGATCTATTCGATGCAAACTCTTTTTCGGTGTGTTTGTCGAGATCCGATGAATTGTGGGTTTTTGATCAAGTTTATCTATGAGAAGTATTTGAATCTCGTCTGAATTCTTTTATGTTTGATTGAGTTATCATTGCAAGACTCTTCAAATTATTAGTTTGGTTTGGCCTACTAGATTGATCTTTCTTGCCATGGGAGAAGTGCTTAGCTTTGGGTTCAATCTTGCACTGTCCTTATCCAGTGACAGAAAGGGTTGCAAGGCACGTATTGTATTGTTGCTATCAAGGATAAAAAGATGGGGTTTATATCATATTGCATAATTTTATCCCTCTACATCATGTCATCTTGCTTAAGGCTTACTCTGTTCTTATGAACTTAATACTCTAGATGCTGGCAGGAGTCGGTCGATGTGTGGAGTAATAGTAGTAGATGCAGGCAGGAGTTGGTCTACTTGTTGCGGACGTGATGCCTATATACATGATCATGCCTAGATAATCTCATAACTATTCGCTTTTCTATCAATTGCTCGACAGTAATTTGTTCACCCACCGTAATACTTATGCTATCTTGAGAGAAGCCACTAGTGAAACCTATGGCCCCCGGGTCTATCTCTTATCATATTTGCTTCCAATCTACTTTTATTTGCATCTTTACTTTTTGCATCTATATTATAAAATACCAAAAATATATTTATCTTATCATGTTATCTCTATTAGATCTCACTTTCGCAAGTGGCCATGAAGGGATTGACAACCCCTTTATTGCGTTGGTTGCGAGTTCTTTGTTTGTTTGTGTAGGTGCGTGGGACTTTTGAGGAGCCTCCTACTGGATTGATACCTTGGTTCTCAAAAACTGAGGGAAATACTTACGCTACTATTGCTGCATCACACTTTCCTCTTCAAGGAAAACCAACGCAAGCTCAAGACGTAGTAGTAAGCCTCGGCGACGAAGACTTTATCGTGCCTGAGGAGCCCGTCGATCAGGAGCGCTTTAAGCGCCGACTAATAACCACTGCAAGAAGCCTGAAAAAGAAGCAACAACAACTTCAAGTTGATCAAGATCTGCTCAACAATAGATGGACTAATGTCCTAGCAGCCGAAGAATACAACCTCAAGCTACCCGAAGCGCAAGTTGTTACCCCAATTCGATGAAGAGGCGCTGGAGCCCGTCCTACCAACGTATAATGCGTATGACCGAACACCACGTGGACGGGACAAGGCGGCAACTTGAGCCGAACACCAGCCCGCACTGCCTCGCCATAAAAACAAAGACACAACAGCTCGAGGATATACATATGACCCACGACATGACCTAGAAAACAGAGCAGGTCAGACCAGATCGATCTATGGATCGGCGGGGCGTGCCCCGATGTGCGATGATGGCCACCCGACCGGACGTGACAAATATAACCATGTTTGAGCTTAAAACTGCAGACGAACTCCATCCAAGCTACGTCACGACTTGGCCCGATATAGAGGCGCCGCATACCCCCTTTGCTTCATTGATGAGGTAATGGAACATGAATTCCCGGAGGGGTTTAAGCCCGTGAACATCGAGTCATATAATGGGACAATAGACCCCACGGTATGGATTGAGGATTTTCTTCTCCATATTCATATGGCCCGGGGTGATGATCTTCATGCCATCAAATACCTCCCGCTAAAACTGAAGGGACCAGCTCGACACTGGTTGAACAGTCTGCCCGAAAACTCAATCGGCAGCTGGGTAGACTTGGAAGAAGCCTTCCTCGATAACTTCCAAGGGACATACGTTCGACCTCCGGATGCCGACGACTTAAGTCACATAGTTCAACAACCCGGAGAGTCAGCCAGGAAATTCTGGACTAGGTTCTTAACTAAAAAGAACTAGATCATCGACTCTCCGGATGCCGAAGCCCTAGCGGCCTTTACACATAGCATCCGTGACGAATTGCTCGCCCGACACCTCGGCCAAGAAAAGCCGAAGTCCATGGCAGCCCTCACGATGCTTATGACCCGCTTCTACGCGGGCGAGGATAGCCGGCTAGCCCGTAGCAATAACAATGCAAGCGAACCTGGCACTTCTGAAGCCAGAAACAGCAACAGCAAGCCCCGACGCAACAGACACAAGCGTCGAAGCAACGGTGACAACGCCGAAGACACTGTGGTCAACGCCGGATTCAGTGGCTCTAAGTTCGGTCAGCGGAAGAAGCCATACAAAAGAAACAATCCGGTCCCGTCCAGTCTGGACCGCATACTCGATCGCCATGTCAAATCCACGACACTCCTGATAAACTAGCCAATCATACCAACAGAGAGCGTTGGGTTTTTAAACTGGCCAACAAGCTAAATGCCGAGCATAAGGAGAAGGGGTCGCAAAGCAAGGACAACGACGACGAGCCCCGGCCTCCGAACACAGGGGGACAGAAGAAGTTTCCCCCCAAGTTAAAACAGTTAACATGATATACGCTAGCCATATCCCCAAGAGGGAGTGCAAGCACGCGCTCATTGACGCCTACGCGATAGAGCCAGTCGCCCCAAAGTTCAACCCATGGTCATCCTGCCCGATCACCTTTGATCGCAGGGACCATCCGACCAGTATCCGTCATGGCGGTTCAGCCACACTGGTCCTCGACCCAATCATTGATGGATTCCATCTTACGCAAGTCCTTATGGACAGTGGTAGCAGCCTGAACCTAGTCTATCAGGACACAGTGCGCAAAATGGGATTGATCCCTCATAGATCAAGCCCACAAAAACTACCTTTAAAGGTGTCATACCAGGTGTAGAGGCCCGCTATACGGGCTCAGTCACACTGGAGGTGGTCTTCGGATCCCTGGACAATTTCCGAAGCGAAGAGTTGATCTTCGATATCGTCCCCTTTTGAAGTGGCTATCACACACTACTCGGACGAACCGCATTCGCTCGATTCAATGTAGTGTCACACTATGCTTATCTCAAGATCAAGATGCCCGGACTACGCAGTGTCATAACGGTCAATGGAAACACGGAACACTCCCTCCGTACCGAGGAGCACACCGCGGCCCTTGCAGCAGAATTACGGAGCGGCCTTTTCAGGCAGAACCTTAATTCAGCGGCCAAGCTCCCGGACAGTGCCAACGAGTCCGAACTACTCTGCAGTAGGACAGTCCAGCTCGTCAAGAGCTCGACTACCAATTCGGCCTCCGTCCCAGTCCCGACCAAGCGGTGGCATTCATATCGCGCGTACATAACTACACACTTAAAATATCATGGGCATAGATGGAGGCACAGCTAGATTGTGGTCCATAATACGGTCAACCTTCCTTGGACCTGCATACTTTCATGTTTTCTTGTTTCTTTCTAGGCTTCTTTTTTCCAGGCCTTTCCTGGTGGCCTGAATGACGGACCTATCAAGGGACGGATACACCAAGTTGGCAAGAAGCTTTGACGCATAAGGGAGTTTCCAGGTGGTCTCTTTAAATGATCGTTATGCCTGTTTTAAAGACCCACACGTAGATCTCCCTTGGTCATGGCATGTTAAATAGCCATGTTTGCTTATTGCACTACTTGTACAAATACGCTTTGATGTATTAATCAAACTACAATGGAAAATAGTTTGCGGCCCAATTTCTATGGCATTAGCTTATTGCTTCATTTTTCTTTTTCTGATATTTTTATTAATTGCATCCGTACACTCTGGTACGCCTTAATTGGCCAGGGGATCCATTACGCCCCATAATACGGCAACAAAGTCTGAACACTTTTTTACAGTATAGTTCGCCACCCCAAACTTATAGCATTATATGCATCAGCTCCGAATCATGTCTTTGGTCAATCGTTGGATTGCCCAGCTCCTGTGCTTGCTACCTTATGTTCCTCTATATCGGCTAGGGTAGTAAAGGGAGAACTACTTCGATTGTGTCCCGGTTCATCCGGATGAGCACGTCAGTAGAGAAAGGCGAAAACTGACTGTCATGATGCGGCGTGAGCCGGTCAGCTATTCGGGAGGTTTTCAAATCTTTTGCGATTTTGTCCGCATTACGCGATGAATCGGTTTTATCCGGTCAGGTGTTTACAGCATCCCAAGTCCGGACTTACGAATACTAGGGGCTGCGCCTAAATTTTTATTGTCAAAACTCCTATGGCTTAGTGAGGGTGATAAAGCCATATAGTCCGACTGTCTGGTTCGTTGCGCTAAACACCTCCTTTAAGGACCAAACTTTGGAGAAAAGAGTGTTTAGATTTATCCCGAACACCCCCGTACTACCTACGTGGGGGCGGAAGCCGACGAGTGGCCAACTCTCGGATTTAATAATACGGCCGCACAGGAGGTAAAATTTTAAATAACAAACATTATATTACATAACGATCTTGTTTCATAGTACATGACAGGATAACATGAATCTATTCATTCAAAGATAACATCCTTAGCACATTGCTCCACCACAAGGCAGGACCCGTCCAGGACACTGTCAAAATACATCTCGGGCGTGCGGTGCTCCTTGCCCGCGGGGGGCTCCTCGGTCGCAACCTTCACGGCGTCCATCTTCACACAGTGCATCTTGACTCGGGCGAAGGCCATGCGCGCGCCTTCTACGCAGACCGACCGCTTGATGGCATCCAGCCGAGGGCATGCATTGACCAGCCGGTTCACGAGCCCGAAGTAGCTGCTGGGGATGGCTTCGGCAGGCCATAGCTGGATTATTAAATCCTTCATGGCTAGTTCGGCCGCCTTGTGCAGTTCGACCAGCTATTTTAGCTGATCGCTCAAGGGCACCGGATATTCGAGTGCAAGGTATTGCGACCAAAATAGCTTCTCCGTAGAGCTCCCCTCTTCGTCTCGGAAGAATTCCGCAGCATCTGAAACGCTGTGCGGCAGATCCGCAAACGCCCCTGGAGAACTCCAAATCCGGGTCAGTAATAAGAACCTTTTCTTCACATATTTGCTCTGCATAATAAAGGCCTTACCCGCCGCGATTTTTCTGGCCTCTTGTATTTCCTGGAGGGCGCCTTGGGCTACAACCCGGGCATCATGTGTGTTTTGGCGGGCCTTGTCAAGTTTGGACTCTTGATCTGCAAGGTTGTGCTCCAAGGACTCGCATTTCTTCACGGCATCCTGGAGCTCCTACTGGACCTCACAGACCCTAGCCTCATGCTTTTCACGGGCGGCCTTTTCCTTGGCCGCTTTCTCCTCGGCCTCGGCCAGCGCCTTCTTGAGGGTCTCCACCTCGGTTGCCGCTCCTAACAAATAAAATGGCACTTTAGTCAGCACAAATCATTCATCCTTCCTGAATATACACAAGGTTATTGCATACCTTGATTAGTCAGCACAGTTGCTTTTTCACGCGTCTGAGCTCCTCCTCGGTCCGCTCCAGACTCTGCTTCAGTCCGGAGACCTCAACAGTGTGAGAGGTTGCAGCCAGCAGCGAAGCCTGCTTATTCACATAGACATGTCAGGTTAGTCTCCTGCGAAAATTATTTGATCCTTTGTTTGGCTTTTCTTTCCGAACACCGGACAGAGTCTCAGGGGCTACTGTCTATACTATGACATTCTTTTTGCATAGTTGCGTTGCTTACCTCAAAGCCTGTTAGAACGCTTGTGCAGGCTTCAGTCAGTCCGCTCTTCATGGACTGGATCCTCTCAATCACCGTACCCATAAGGGTACGGTGTTCCTCAATAATGGAAGCGCCTCGCAGTGCTTCCAGCAAACTATCCGGCGCCTCTGGATGGACAGAGGTCACTGGTGGAATAGGCACACCTCCTTCTTTCGAAAGAGGCGGCTTGCCTGATTCCGGAGCCATATGGGTCTCCGGAATTGTATTCGGCTAGGGGTAGAATTGGATATGGCCCCAGTCGTCAGTATCCATGGGGGTTTGCTCCCCCATGTGTCCGACAGCCGAGGCTTCACCCTTCGGCGCCTCCCTGACAGCCTCCTGAGTCTCTCCCGGGCCTGGGATCCTTCGGGATGACGCCTCGGCACCATCCATGTCCTTGGGAGAGGAGGCCGCTGGAAGGGTCCCGCTGTCCATTGCCTCCGGTTCCAGCGAATCCTCCGAAGATAAGAACCGCTTGAGGTTGGACCGAGCCAGACTACAAATGCATGATTTAACACGTTAATACTATGAAGTAGTGAGGCCGGATATATGAATGTGTCCGGGTTTTTGAGTATTCACGATTTGGCCAGGGGCTTGTCCCTAGGGCGCCACTCCGAGCTGCTATCGGTGGCCGTGGTGGAGCTGTACGAAAGGGAAGCTTTCCCCTTATTGGACGCCGCGGCCTCCAGACGCATGGAGGTTGACCTCTTATTTCTCCCCCCAGCAGGGGGGATGGCTTTCTTCTTCTTCCTCCTCTTCCTCGTTGTCCTCGGCGGCAGAGGAATGAGTCTCGGCGTCTTCAGACGTCAAGTCCAAAGCGCCCTTGTGATGGAGACCACCCCTGGTCCCCTTGGCCTTCTTCTTGGCCTTCTTCTCCGATGCTTGATAGGGCGCGGGAACCAGCATCTTCGTCAAAAGCAGGATTTCTGGGTCTTCGGGCAGCGGAGCCAGACAGTGAATCCGCTCTGCCTTCTTTGTCCAGCTCTGAAAAAATCAATAGGGAGGCTTAGACGTCTTCCTCGAGTATGCAAGTAAAGGGTACACCTTGAAAACATGTAAAAACTTACCGAACTAGTGGGGTGGGTTAAATCGTTCCCGCCGACCTCGGTCGTGGCCGACCGTGCCTCGTTGGCCTTGAAGAGCACCTTCCAGATGTCTTCGTGCGTGGTGTCGAAGAACTGCAACAAGGTCTGGTGCTTGGCCAGATTAAACTCCCATAAATGGTAAGTACGGCGTTGGCACGGTAGGATCCGGCGAATAATTAAGCATCACCTGGATCACATTGATGAGCTTGATATTCTTGTTTATCATATTCTGTATGCGCGTCTGAAGCGCTGTCAGCTCATCCGGCAAAGACCAATCCAGGTCCTTCTCTAGCCAGGAGGTGAGCCGCATCGGGGCTCCATACCGGAATGCAGGAGCCGTGGCCCAGGTGGTGTCGTGCGGCTCCATGATATAAAACCATGATTTTTGCCAGCATTTGACAGTCTCCATGAAGGAGCCTTCGGGCCATGTGATGTTGGGCATCTTGCTCACCATGGCGCCTCCGCACTTTGTGTGTTGGCCACTCACCACCTTCGGCTTCACATTGAAGGTCTTCAGGGTGGGATGCAGAGGAAGGCCTCGCACACGATAATGAATGTCGCAATGTTGAGGATAAAGTTAGGGGACAGATCGTGGAAATCCAGCCCGTAGTAGAACATGGGCCCGCGGACGAATGGGTGGAGAGGAAATCCCAGCCCGCGGACGAAGTGGGAGATGAACACCACCCTCTCATGGGGCTCCGGAGCGGGGATGATCTGCCCCTCGGCCGGGAGCCAGTGGGCGATTTCCTTGGCCTAATACCCCGCTTCCCGAAGCTTCGTAATGTCCTTCTCCTTGACGGAGGAGGCCAACCACTTGCCCTGCGCTCCAGATCCAGACATGGTCGGAGTGCTTTCCTGGGACAGAATAGATGAGAACATGGGCGCTGGAGCTCGAGAATGGGGGACGTTGAGAGAGAGAGAAGGCGTGGGTGAAAAGGGGTGAATCCTTATCTCTTTATAAAGGCAGCGAATATCAAGCGCCTCCCCAATCGCCTTAAAACTCGCCTATTCCCCAAGGGCCGTGCAGGTGGCACGGTTGGGTTACCCATGCCCGTATTTATGAGAATCCCGCAATAAGGGGACACGATCTCTGCTTTGACAAGACGTGCGAAACCACATCTTGAAATAGGGGGCGACAGGCTAAAAAACGGTTCAAATAATGACCGGGCGGTGACGTGATGTCACGCTACAAAAAGTTTTCAGTGGATTGGACTCGTGAAATATTATGCTCTCTACGGTTGTGCGTGGGATTTGTTTTGCAGAGCCGGACACGTTTTCTGTGTTCAAAGACTATTTTGGAGTATTCGGAGAAGGAACCCGCCTTGCAATGCCAAAGACAATCTATGCACCGGACACCTCATCATTGAAGCCTGGTTCAGGGGCTATTGAGGGAGTCTTGGATTAAGGGGTCCTCGGACGGCCGGACTATTAACATGGGTCGGACTTTGGGCTATGAAGAGACAAGATAGAAGACTTCCTCCCGTGTCCAGCTGGGACTCTCCTTGGCATGGAAAGCAAGCTTGGCGATTCAGATATATAGATTCCTTTCTCTGTAACCGACTTTGTACAATCCTAGTCCCCTCCGGTGTCTATATAAATCGGAGGGTTTAGTGCGTAGGGACAATCATAATCACATAGGCTAGCTTCTAGGGTTTTAGCCATTACGATCTCATGGTAGATCAACTCTTGTAATACTGATATTCATCAAGATCAATCAAGTAGGAAGTAGGGTATTACCTCCATAGAGAGGGCCCAAACCTGGGTAAACATCATGTCCCCTGCCTCCTGTTACAATCAGCCTTAGACGCACAGTTCGGGACCCCCTACCCGAGATCCGCCGGTTTTGACAGTGACAGTGTTTCCTCTTGTTCTTTGCCATTTGAGAGAGATAGTTGCTGCTCCTTGTGAGTTCTTTGGCACAGTGAAAGATTGTTTCGGTGGCGCCCCGCATCATCTTGGCATCACAACTTTAGGTGGTTCATGGTGCTAATTTCTGTCGTGCTGATTTTGTTCTTGAGAAGTGATACGTCTCCAACGTATCTATAATTTTTGATTGCTCCATGCTACTTTATCTACTGTTTTGGACTATATTGGGCTTTATTTTCCACTTTTATATTATTTTGGGACTAACCTATTAACCGGAGGCCCAGCCTGAATTGCTGTTTTTGCCTATTTCGGTGTTTGAGGAAACAGAATATCAAACGGAGTCCAAACGGAATGAAACCTTCGGGAACGTGATCTTCTCACCGAACGTGATCCAGGAGACTTGGACCCTACTCCAAGAAGCTTCCGAGGAGGTCATGAGGGTGGAGGGCGCACCCCTACGTCGTGGGCCCCTCGGAGCTCCACCGACGTACTCCTTCCTCCTATATATACCTACGTATCCCCAATAGACCAGACACGGAGCCAAAAACCTAATTCCATCGCCGTACCTTCCTGTATCCATGAGATCCCATCTTGGGGCCTGTTCCGGAGCTCCGCCGGAGAGGGCATCCACCACGGAGGGCTTCTACATCAACACCATAGCCCCTCCGATGAAGTGTGAGTAGTTTACTTCAGACCTTCGGGTCCATAGCTAGTAGCTAGATGGCTTCTTCTCTCTTTTTGGATCTCAATACAATGTTCTCCCCCTCTCTCGTGGAGATCTATTCGATGTAATCTTATTTTTGCGGTGTGTTTGTTGAGACCGATGAATTGTGGGTTTATGATCCAACTTATCTATGAATAATATTTGAATCTTCTCTGAATTCTTTTATGTATGATTGAGTTATCTTTGCAAGTCTTTTCGAATTATCCATTTGGTTTGGCCAACTAGATTGGTAGTTCTTGCAATGGGAGAAGTGCATGGCTTTGGGTTCAATCTTGCGGTGTCCTTACTCGGATGTAAAGAGTTGCAAGGCACGTATTGTATTGTTGCCATCGAGGATAACAAGATGGGGTATTTATCATATTGCATGAATTTATTCCTCTACATCATGTCATCTTGCTTAAGGCGTTACTCTGTTTTTAACTTAATACTCTAGATGCATGCTGGATAGCGGTCGATGAGTGGAGTAATAGTAGTAGATGCGAGAATCGTTTGATCTACTTGTCACGGACGTGATGCCTATATACATGATCATACCTAGATAACCTCATAACTATGCTCAATTCTATCAATTGCTCAACATAATTTGTTCACCCACCGTAGAATACTTATGCTCTTGAGAGAAGCCACTAGTGAAACCTATGGCCCCGGGTCTATTCTCATCATATCAATCTCCATCACTTTATTTACTTGCTTTGCCTTTTACTTTTTACTTTTCATCTTTATACCAAAAATACCAAAAATATTATCTCTATCAGATCTCACTCTCATAAGTGACCGTGAAGGGATTGACAACCCCTAATCGTTGGTTGCGAGTTGCTATTGTTTTGTGCAGGTACGAGGGACTTGCGCGTGACCTCCTACTGGATTGATACCTTGGTTCTCAAAAACTGAGGGAAATACTTACGCTACTGTGCTGCATCACCCCCTCCTCTTCGGGGAAAACCAACGCAAGCTCGAGACATAGCAAGAAGGATTTCTAGCGCCGTTGCCGGGGAGGCTTAGGCAAAAGTCAACATACCAAGTACCCATCACAATCCCTATCTCTCGCATTACATTATTTGTCATTTGCCTCTCGTTTTCCTCTCCCCCACTTCGCCCTTGCCATTTTATTCGCCCTCTCTTTCTCTTTGCCTTTTGTTTTCCCGTGTGTTAGTTTGCTTGCTTGTCATCATGACTAGTCCCTTATCTACTCCCATGTCTCCCGAGTTTGAAGTTCTTCACTTAAAGCAAAGGCAAGCAGAAAACTTAAAAGATGCTTGGTATAGGATGATGGAATCTTATCGTAAATGCACCCTAGAGGTGAACTATAGAATCCTTTTTCGGAATTTTTATGTTGGGTTTAATATAACATATAGACAAATCCTGGATAGCATGGCCAAGGGAAATTTCATTGAAATTGATCCCAGTATTGCGCATGAAATTATAGAGGGAATAGTGGGAACACCACCCCAAAAAGAAGGATCTAACCAGGAAGAAACCCAAATATTTGAAAAGATTTGTGAAGCAACAAAGATTTTATAAAAGTCTCTTGATCCTCTTAAAAATATTGGCGGAAATCTTAACCGTATGAATATGTTGATTACTCTTTGCAATAAACGGTTGGATTCTTTAGATCTAAAAATTTCCGTGTATGACGGGAGGAGGGAAGAACCCCCCAGATTAGAACATGACTCCGCTAAAAAAATTAAAAACCAAAGATGGCACAACCTAGATCTATCCTTGCTTTTATGCCTAGCTAGGGGCGTTAAACGATAGCGCTTGTTGGGAGGCAACCCAATTTTATTTTGTGTTTTTTGTTTTTGGTTCTGTTTAGGAATAAATAATCCATCTACCTTCTGTTTGGATGTGGTTTTATGTTTTAATTAGTGTTTGTGCGAAGTAAGACCTATAGGATAACCTACGATGATAGTTGATTTGATTCTGCTGAAAAACAGAAACCATAGCGCTCACGAGATTAGCTGCCATTTTTTACTGGAGAGTGCTTTTGCGTTGATTATTTTTGATGCTGATCAATAAACAAATTGTCCAGGACTTCCTATTTTGGTAGAAGTTTTTGAGTTCCAGAAGTTTATGTTAGTTACAGATTACTACAGACTGTTCTGTTTTTGACAGATTCTGTTTTTCGTGTGTTGTTTGCTTATTTTGATGAATCTATGGCTTGTAAAATAGTTTATGATCCATAGAGAAGTTGGAATACAGTAGGTTTAACACCAATATAAATAAATAATGAGTTCATTACAGTACCTTGAAGTAGTCTTTTGTTTTCTTTCTCTAACGGAGCTCACGAGATTTCTGTTGAGTTTTGTGTTGTGAAGTTTTCAAGTTTTGGATGAATTCTTTTGATGGATTATGGAACAAGGAGTGGCAAGAGACTAAGCTTGGGGATGCCCATGGCACCCCCAAGATAATCCAAGGACACCAAAAGTCAAAGCTTGGGGATGCCGGAAGGCATCCCTCTTTAAATCCACTTCCATCGGTAATTTACTTGGAGCTATATTTTTATTCACCAACATGATATGTGTTTTGCTTGGAGCGTCTTGTATTATTTGTGTCTTTGCTTGTTAGTTTACCACCATCATCCTTGCTGTACACACCTTTTGAGATAGCCATACATGATTTGGAATTTGTTAGAATACTCTATGTGCTTCACTTATATCTTTTGAGCTTGATAGTTTTGCTCATAGTGCTTTACTTATATCTTTTTGAGCGTGATAATTTTTGCTCTAGTGCTTCACTTAGATCTTTTAGAGCACGGTGGTGGATTTGTTTTAAAGAAACTTGATCTCTCATGCTTAACTTAGATTATTTTGAGAGTCATTAATAGCATGGTAATTTGCTTAATGTTAATATACTTAGTGTTCGAGATATGTGAAACTTTCTTTTGAGTGAATTGAATACTAAGATAAATCTAATGCTTAATAATTGTTTTAAGATATGGAGGTAATAATATCAAAGTCGTGCTAGTTGATAATTGTGAATTTGAGAAATACTTGTGTAAAAGTTTGCAAGTCCCGTAGCATGCACGTATGGGTAAAGTTGTGTAACAAATTTGAAGCATGAAGTGTACCTGGCTTGTGCATCCTTATGAGTGGCGGTCGGGGACGAGCGATGGTCTTTTCCTACCAATCTATCCCCCTAGGGGCATGCGTAGTAGTACTTTGCTTCGAGGGCTAATAAACTTTTGCAATAAGTATATGAGTTCTTTATGACTAATGTGAGTCCATGGATTATCGCACTTTTACCTTTCCGCATTTGCTAGCCTCTTGATGCCGTGCATTGCCCTTTCTCACATTGAGAGTTGGTGCAAACTTAGCGGTACATCAAACCCGTGATATGATCGCCCTTTCACATAAACCTCCTTATATCTTCCTCAAAACAGCCACCATACCTACCTATTATGGCATTTCCATAGCCATTCCGAGATATATTGCCATGCAACTTTCCACCGTTCCGTTTATCATGACATACTTTACTTTTGTCATATTGCCATTGCATGATCATGTAGTTGACATCGTATTTGTGGCAAAGCCACCACGCATTATTTTTCATACATGTCACTCTTGATTCATTACACCATCCCGGTACACCGCCGGAGGCATTCATATAGTGTCATATCTTGTTCTAGTTTCGAGTTGTAATATCAAGTTGTTGTAATGAAAGTGTGATGATCATCATTATTAGAGCATTGCCCCAGTGAGGAAAAGGATGATGGAGACTATGATTCCCCCACAAGTCGAGATGAGACTCCGGACGAAAAAAAAGAAGAGAAAAGAAAAAAAGAGGCCATAAAAAAAGGGGAGAAAAGGACCAAATAAAAAAATGAGAGAAAAAGAGAGAAGGGGCAATGTTACTATCCTTTTACCACACTTGTGCTTCAAAGTAGCACCTTGTTCTTCATGTAGTGAGTCTCATATATTTGTGCTTCAAAGTAGCACCTTGTTCTTCATGTAGTGAGTCTCATATATTTGTGCTTCAAAATAGCACCATGTTTTTCATATAGTGAGTCTCATAAATTATCTTGTTCATACTAGTGGGAATTTTTTTCATTATAGAACTTGGCTTGTATATTCCAATGATGGGCTTCCTCAAAATGCCCTAGGTCTTTGTGAGCAAGCGAGTTGGATGCACACCCACTAGTTTTCTTTTGTTGAGCATTCATAGCTCTAGTGCATCCGTTGCATGGCAATCCCTACTCCTCATGTTGACATCAATTGATGGGCATCTCCATAGCCCGTTGATTATCCTCGTCAATATGAGACTTTCTCCTTTTTTGTCTTCTCCACACAATCCCATCATCATATTCTATTCCACCTATACTGCTATATCCATGGCTTGCGCTCATATATTGCGTGAGGGTTGAGAAAGCTGAAGCGCGTTAAAAAGTATGAAACAATTGCTTGGCTTGTCATCGGGGGTATAGAAGTTGGGAACATCTTTGTGTGACGAAAATGAAGCATAGCCTAACTATATGATTTTGTAGGGATGAACTTTCTTTGGCCATGTTATTTTGAGATGACATAGTTGCTTGATTAGTATGCTTGAAGTATTATTATTTTTATGTCAATATGAACTTTTATCTTGAATCTTTTCGGATCTGAATATTCATACCATGATTAAGAAGATTTACATTAAATTATGCCAAAGTATCACTCTGCATCAAAAATTCTTCTTTTTATCATTTACCTACTCGAGGACGAGTAGGAATTAAGCTTGGGGATGCCTGATACATCTCCAACGTATCTATAATTTTTGATTGCTCCATGCTACTTTATCTACTGTTTTGGACTATATTGGGCTTTATTTTCGACTTTTATATTATTTTTGGGACTAACCTATTAACCGGAGGCCCAGCCCAGAATTGCTGTTTTTTGCCTATTTCAGTGTTTTGAGGAAACAGAATATCAAACGGAGTCCAAACGGAATGAAACCTTCGGGAACGTGATCTTCTCACCGAACGTGATCCAGGAGACTTGGACCCTACTCCAAGAAGCTTCCGAGGAGGTCACGAGGGTGGAGGACGCGCCCCCTGGGCGCGCCCCCTACCTCGAGTGCCCCTCGGAGCTCCACCGACGTACTCCTTCCTCCTATATATACCTACGTATCCCCAATAGACCAGACACGGAGCCAAAAACCTAATTCCACCGCTGTTCCTTCCTGTATCCACAAGATCCCATCTTGGGGCCTGTTACGGAGCTCCACCGGAGAGGGCATCCACCATGGAGGGATTCTACATCAACACCATAGCCCCTCCGATGAAGTGTGAGTACTTTACTTCAGACCTTCGGGTCCATAGCTAGTAGCTAGATGGCTTCTTCTCTCTTTTTGGATCTCAATAGAATGTTCTCCCCCTCTCTCGTGGAGATCTATTCGATGTAATCTTCTTTTTGCGGTGTGTTTGTTGAGACCGATGAATTGTGGGTTTATGATCCAACTTATCTATGAATAATATTTGAATCTTCTCTGAATTCTTTTATGTATGATTGAGTTATCTTTGCAAGTCTCTTCGAATTATCCGTTTGGTTTGGCCAACTAGATTGGTAGTTCTTGCAATGGGAGAAGTGCATGGCTTTGGGTTCAATCTTGCGGTGTCCTTACTCGATGTGATGTAAAGAGTTGCAAGGCACGTATTGTATTGTTGCCATCAAGGATAACAAGATGGGGTATTTATCATATTGCATGAATTTATTCCTCTACATCATGTCATCTTGCTTAAGGCGTTACTCTGTTTTTAACTTAATACTCTAGATGCATGCTGGATAGCGGTCGATGAGTGGAGTAATAGTAGTAGATGCAGAATCATTTCGATCTACTTGTCACGGATGTGATGCCTATATACATGATCATACCTAGATAACCTCATAACTATGCTCAATTCTATCAATTGCTCAATAGTAATTTGTTCACCCACCGTAGAATACTTATGCTCTTGAGAGAAGCCACTAGTGAAACCTATGGCCCCCAGGTCTATTCTCAACATATCAATCTCCATCACTTTATTTACTTGCTTTGCCTTTTAGTTTTTACTTTGCATCTTTATATAAAAAATACCAAAAATATTATCTCTATCAGATCTCACTCTCGTAAGTGACCGTGAAAAAGGGATTGACAACCCCTAAGCGTTGGTTGCGAGTTGCTATCGTTTTGTGCAGGTACGAGGGACTTGCGCGTGACCTCCTACTAGATTGATACCTTGGTTCTCAAAAACTGAGGGAAATACTTATGCTACTGTGCTGCATCACCCCTCCTCTTCGGGGAAAACCAACGCAAGCTCGAGACATAGCAAGAAGTTTCCATGGGTTTGAGGAGGTCCAGCAGTGTTGATGGTGTGCATGGAGGTGGGCACCTCATGGAGGAGGAACTCCCACTTCCCGTGTATGATCCTACTTTGCAGCCCGCCTATGGGTTGGCTTTGGAAGATACACAAGAGTGTGTGTTGAACAAGGTTGAGAGGAGCATATCGGTCATGAAGACCAACTTTGGTCGGAGAACCGACTCCCTCATGGGGGAACACCTTTGAGATAGGCTTGTTGCACAGGGTCGATGATACATCTCCTTCCTGTTGGGGAACGTAGCATGCAATTTCAAAAAAAATCCTACGCTCACGCAAGATCTACCTAGGAGATGCATAGCAACGAGAGGGGGAGAGTGTGTCCACATACCCTCGTAGACTGAAAGCGGAAGCGCTTAACAATGCAGTTGATGTAGTCGAACTTCTTCTTGTTTCGACCGATCAAGCACCGAACGCACGGCACCACTGAGTTCTGCACACGTTAAGCTCGATGACGTCCCTCAAACTCTTGATCCAACAAAGTGTCGAGGGAGAGTTCTGTCAACACGATGGCGTGGTGACGGTGATGGTGAAGTGATCCGCGCAGGGCTTCGCCTAAACACTACGTGAATATGACCGGAGGCGTAAACTATGGAGGGGGCGCCGCACACGGCTAACAATGGTTGCTGTGTGTTCTAGGTGCCCCCTCCCCACGTATATAAAGGAGGGAAGGGGAGAGAGGCAGCCTAGGGCGCACCCAAGTAGGATTAATCCTACTTGGGCCCCTAGTCCAATTCGGCCTCCCCCCTTTCCTTTTACTCGAGGGGGAAAAGAGGGAAGAGGGAAGGAGGAATGAAAGGGGGGCCGAACCCCCACATCCTTCGCCTATTCGGCCTCCTACCATAAGGGGGGCACGCCACCCCTTGTGGGCTGGTGTGCTTCCCTCCTATGGCCCATATGGCCCATATCTTCCCCCGGGGGGTTTCATTAACCCCCCCGGTACTCCGATGTATACCCGATACATTTTGAAACACTTCCGGTGTCCGAATACTATCATGATATATATATATATATATATATATATATATATATATATATATATATATATATATATATATATATATATATATATATATATATATATATATATATCTTTACCTCTGGACCATTTTTAGACTCCTCATCATGCCCATGATCTCATCCGGGACTCCGAACAACATTCGGTCACCAAATCACATAACTCATATAGTACAAAATCGTCATCGAATGTTAAGCGTGTGGACCCTACGGGTTCGAGAACTATGTAGACATGACCGAGACACATCTCCGGTCAATAACCAACATCAGAACCTGGATGCTCATATTGTTTCCTAAATATTCTACGAAGATCTTTATCGGTCAAACCGTAATGACAACATACGTTATTCCCTTTGTCATCGGTACATTACTTGACCGAGATTCGATCGTCGGTATCTTCATACCTAGTTCAATCTTGTTACCGGCAAGTATCTTTACTCGTTCCGTAATGCATCATCCCGCAACTAACTCATTAGTCACATTGCTTGCAAGGCTTATTATGATGTGCATTACCGAGAGGGCCCAGAGATACCTCTCCGATACTCGGAGTGACAAATCCTAATCTTGATCTATGCCAACCAAACAAACACCTTTGGAGATACCTGTAGAGCATCTTTATAATCACCTAGTTACGTTGTGAAGTTTGATGGCACACAAGGTATTCCTACGGTGTCCGGGAGTTGCATAATCTCATAGTCGAAAGAATATGTATATGACATGAAGAAAGCATTAGCAATAAAACTTAATGATCAACATGCTAAGCTAACGGATGGGTCTTGTCCATCACATCATTCTCCTAATGATATGATCCCGTTCATCAAATGACAACACATGTATATGGCTAGGAAACTTAACCATCTTTGATTAACGAGCTAGTCTAGTAGAGGCTTACTAGGGACACTGTGTTTTGTCTATGTATCCACACATGTATCAAGTTTCCGATTAATACAATTCTAGCATGAATAATAAACATTTATCATGATATAAGGAAATATAAATAACAACTTTATTATTGCCTCTAGGGCATATTTCCTTCAGTCTCCCGCATGCACTAGAGTCTAATCTTGATTAGATTGTAGTGATTCTAACACCCATGGAGTCTTGGTGCTGATCATGTTTTGCTCGTGGAAGAGGCTTAGTCAATGGGTCTGCCACATTCAGATCCGTATGTATTTTGCAAATCTTTATGTCTCCCTCCTTGACTTGATCACAGATGGAGTTGAAGCGTCTCTTGATGTGTTTGGTTCTCTTGTGAAATCTGGATCCTTCGCCAAGGCAATTACTCCAGTGTTGCGACAACAGATTTTCATTGGACCCGATGCACTAGGTATTACCCTAGATCGGATATGAACTCCTTCATCCATACACCTTCATTCGCTGCTTCCAAAGCAGCTATTTACTCCGCTTCACATGTAGATCCCGCCACGACACTTTGCTTGGAATTGCACCAACTAACAGCTCCACCATTCAATATAAATACGTAACCGGTTTGTGACTTAGAGTCATCCGGATCAATGTGAAAGCTAGCATCGAAGTAACCATTTACGACGAGCTCTTTGTCACCTCCATAAACGAGAAACATATCCTTAGTCATTTTCAGGTACTTCAGGATGTTCTTGATCGCTGTCCAGTGATCCAATCCTAGATTACTTTGGTACCTCCCTGCTGGACTTATAGCAAGGCACACATCAGGTTTGGTACACAGCATAGCATACATGATAGAACCTATGGCCGAGGCATAGGGAATGACTTTCATTTTCTCTCTATCTTCTACAGTGGTCGGGCATTGAGTCTGACTCAACTTCACACCTTGTAACACAGGCAAGAACACTTTCTTTGAATGATCCATTTTGAACTTCTTCAAAACTTTATCAAGGTATGTGCTTTTTGAAAGTCCAATTAAGCGTCTTGATCTATCTCTATAGATCTTGATGCCCAATATGTAAGAATTTTCACCGAGGTCTTTCATTAAAAAACTTTTATTCAAGTATCCTTTTATGCTATCCAGAAATTCTATATCATTTCCAATCAACAATATGTCATCCACATACTCCCTCCGTGCGAAAATACTTGTCATCAAAATGGACAAAAAGGGATGTATCTAGAACTAAAATACATCTAGATACTTCCCCTTTTATTCATTTTGATGACAAGTATTTCCGGACGGAGGGAGTATAATATTAGAAATTCTACAAAGCTCCCACTCATTTTCTTGTAAATACAAGCTTCTCCAAAAGTTTGTATAAAACTATATACTTTGATCACCTCATCAAAGCGTATATTCCAACTCCGAGATGCTTGCACCAGTTCATAAATGGATCGCTGGAGCTTGCACACTTTGTTAGCACCTTTAGGATCGACGAAACCTTCTGGTTGCATCGTATACAACTCTTCGTTAAGAAATCCATTAAGGAATGCAGTTTTGATGTCCATTGCCAGATTTCATAATCATAAAATGCGGCAATAGCTAACATGATTTGGACAGACTTAAGCATCGCTACGGGTGTGAAGGTCTCATCATAGTCAACTCCTTGAACTTGTGGAAAACCTTTTGCGACAAGTCAAGTTATGTAGACAGTAACATTACCATCAGCGTGAGTCTTCTTGAAGATCCATTTATTCTCTATGGCTTGCCGATCATCGAGCAAGTCAACCAAAGTCCATACTTTGTTCTCATACATGGACCCCATCTCAGATTTCATGGCCTCAAGCCATTTTGCGAAATCCAGGCTCGTCATTGTTTCCTCATAGTTCGTAGGTTCGTCATGGTCTAGTAACATGACATCCAGAACAGGATTACCGTACCACTCTGGTGCGGAACATGCTCTAGTTCACCTACGAGGTTCAATAGTAACTTGATCCGAAGTTTCATGATCAGCATCATTAGATTCCTCACTAGTTGGTGTAGTCATCACGGGAACGGTTTTCTGTGATGAGCTACTTTCCAATTCGAGAGAAGGTGCAATTACCGAATCAAGTTATACTTTCCTCCCTCTCACTTCTTTCGAGAGAAACTCCTTCTCTAGAAAGGATCCGTTCTTAGCAACAAAGATCTTGCCTTCGGATTTGTGATAGAAGGTGTACCCAATAGTTTCTTTTGGGTATCCTATGAAGACGCACTTCTCCGATTTGGGTTCGAGCTGATCAAGTTGTAGCTTTTTCACAGAAGCATCGCAACTCCAAACTTTAAGAAACGACAGCTTAGGTTTCTTGCCAAACCACATTTCATACGGTGTTGTCTCAACAGATTTAGATGGTGCCCTATGTAAAGTGAATGCAGTTGTCTCTAATGCATAACCCCAAAATGATAGTGGTAAATCGATAAGAGACATCATAGATCGCACCATATCTAATAAAGTACGGTTATGACGTTCGGACACACCATTACACTGTGGTGTTCCAGGTGGCGTGAGTTGAGAAACTATTCCACATTGTTTTAAATGAAGGCCAAACTCATAACTCAAATATTCGCCTCCGTGATCAGATCGTAGAAACTTTATTTTCTTGTTACGATGATTCTCCACTTCACTCTGAAATTCTTTGAACTTTTCAAATGTTTCAGACTTGTGTTTCATTAAGTAGATATACCCATATCTGCTCAAATCCTCTGTGAAGGTCAGAAAATAACGATACCCGCCGCGAGTGTCAACACTCATTGAACCGCACACATAGGTATGTATTATTTCCAATAAGTCAGTAGCTCGCTCCATTGTTCGGGAGAACGGAGTTCTAGTCATCTTGCCCATGATGCATGGTTCGCAAGCATCAAATGATTCATAATCAGGTGATTCCAAAAATCCATCCGCATGGAGTTTCTTCATGCGCTTTACACCAATAAGACCTAAATGGCAGTGCCACAAATATGGTGCACTATCATTATCAACTTTGAATCTTTTGGCATCAATATTATTAATATGTGCATCACCACGATCGAGATTCAACAAAAATAGACCACTCTTCAAGGGTGCATGACCATAAAAGATATTACTCATATTAATAGAACAACCATTATTCTCTGATTTAAATGAAATACCATCTTGCATCAAAAAGATCCAAATATATTGTTCATGCTGAATGGTGGCACCAAATAACAATTATTCAGGTCTAAAACTAATGCGAAAGGTAGATGTAGAGGTAGCGTGCCAACGGCGATCACATCGACCTTGGAACCATTCCCTACGCGCATCGTCACCTCGTCCTTAGCCGATCTTTGTTTAATCTGTAGCCCCTATTTCGTGTTGCAAATATGAGCAACAGAACTAGTATCAAATACCCAGGCGCTACTACGAGCATTAGTAAGGTACACATCGATGACATGTATATCAAATATACCTTTGTTCACTTTGCCATCCTATTATCCGCCAAATACTTGGGCCAGTTTCGCTTCCAGTGACCAGTCCCTTTGCAGTAGAAGCACTCAGTTTCAGGCTTGGATCTAGATTTGGGTTTCTTCCCGGGAGTGACAACTTGTTTCCCATTCTTCTTGAAGTTCCCCTTCTTTCCCTTGCCCTTTTTCTTGAAAATAGTGGTCTTGTTAACCATCAACACTTGATGCTCTTTCTTGATTTCTACCTCCGCAGCTTTGAGCATAGCGAAGAGCTCGGGAATTGTCTTATCCATCCCTTGCATATTATATTTCATCACGGAGCCTTTGTAGCTTGGTGGCATTGATTAAAGAACTCTGTCAATAATACTATCATCTGGAAGATTAGCTCCCAGCTGAGTAAAGTGGTTATGATACCCAGACATTCTGAGTATGTGTTCACTGACAGAACTGTTCTCCTTCATCTTGTAGCTATAGAACTTGTTGGAGACTTCATATCTCTCAACTCGGGCATTTACTTGAAATATTAACTTTAACTCGTGGAACATCTCATATGGTCCATAACGTTCAAAACGTCTTTGAAGTCCCGATTCTAAGCCGTAGAGCATGGCACACTAAAACTAAACAATAGAGTAGTCATCAGACCGCGTCTGCCAGACGTTCAAAGCGTACTGAGGGAGTCCTGGACTAGGGGGTGTCCGGACAGCCGGACTATCATTGTCCGCCGGACTCCAAGACTATGAAGATACAAGATTGAAGACTTTGTCCCGTGTCTGGATGGGACTTTCCTTGGCGTGGAAGGCAAGCTTGGCGATACGGATATGTAGATCTCCTACCATTGTAACCGACTCTGTGTAACCGTAGCCCTCTCCGGTGTCTATATAAACCGGAGGGCTTTAGTCCGTAGGACACAACATCCATCACAACAATCATACCATAGGCTAGCTTCTAGGGTTTAGCCTCCTTGATCTCGTGGTAGATCCACTCTTGTACTACCCATATCATCGATATTAATCAAGCAGGACGTAGGGTTTTACCTCCATCAAGAGGGCCCGAACCTGGGTAAAACATCGTGTCCCTCGTCTCCTGTTACCATCCGCCTAGACGCACAGTTCGGGACCCCCTACCCGAGATCCGCCGGTTTTGACACCGACATTGGTGCTTTCGTTGAGAGTTCCTCTGTGCCGTCACCGATAGGAAGGATGCCTCCTCCCGTCTTCGAGGACGGTATTTTTGCCAAAGGAGCCTTGGCCGCCGGCCAAACTATACGGCTAGGTGGTTTTCTTATGACCGCCTGTCCGGCCACCGCTTCGACAATGACTTCTCAAGTCATCAAAAGCAATCTTCACGTCAGCTCGGAATTTGCCGAGCGGCTGGATCCAATAGAGCTCTCGTCTGTCAACGAGCTCTTGGATCGCATTGCCGCCCTGGGAGTCGCTACAGACTACAATCAGATTGGGCTCAAAACCGATCTGAGAGAGATTAACTCTCCCCAGGTCACCCACCATGCTGCAGTGTTAGAGGAACAATGTGGCGACTCTTCTCCTGTATTGAAAACTAGTCATGTCTGGGCTCCTGAACCCTCCATGCCGGATTCCCGTGGAGGGACGGACTTCGATCGAGCATTGAACTTAAAGTCAGGCATCGTTCCGGACTCGTTGGACAATGTCCAGCAATCCAAGCTTCCAAATTTGGAAACTTCCCGGCTTCGAGCCTTGAGATGGGTAGGGTTCCGGACTTAATTCCACCCACCCTCCCAGACATATGCGATCTATCTCTAATCCGGCAAGAGCCCGCTGAAATAGTACATCACTACTGGGCCAGATTCCTCCTGGTTATGGACATGATAAAGGACTACCGAGAGGAAAACACAATCTCAATTTTTTGCAATAATTGCACGGACGAGGGAATCTTGAACGCCGTCAGACGTCGTGAAATTACACGAAAGTACTGTGCGATGGAGAGTTTCCGGAAATCCGAAAACAAGTTTTGGGACAATTCGGCCCCGAATACAACCCTAGTCCGCAACAAATGGGTGCATTACACTCAGGCACCAGACACAAAAACCAAAAAGCAAAAACCCCATAGAGGGCACGGAACCGTACTGGAGGGATGGCTTAGCGGACCCTGTAAAATTCACAGTACAGAAGGCGCCGTCCCAACACATAGCCTTCGAGCATGTTGGATATTACGGCAGGTGGCCAAAAGTGGCGAGGAGCTTCTAGCCCCGGAAAACCACTCCAACAATACCGGTACGGTATCAACAGTCTTCGAGACTTTCGCATCAAATAATATGCGGAAACGAACAATCCGCAGCCTCGCCGAAGTCTACCAAGTATCAACAACAAATCCATGGAGCGACACAGCCATCACCTTCAATGCCAGCGACGAACCTAAATTCCGAACAGCCCGAGCACCAGCTGCACTGGTACTTAGTCCAATAGTGGACGGCTTTCGACTTACAAAGGTCCTCATGGATGGCGGCAGCGGACTAAACCTCATCTACGAGGAAACTCTTCAAAAAATGGAAGTAGACTGGAGCCGCATTGAGCGAAGCAGCACAACCTTCAGAGGAATAATCCCTAGCGAGAAGCGCTGCACCGAAAAATCACACTCGATGTGGTGTTCGCTCACGGACAATTACAGATCCAAGAAGTCACGTTCCAAGTGGCCCTGCTCAACAGCGGATATCACGCTATATTAGGACGAGAGGCATTCACAATTTTTCAAGCCGCACCCCATTACGAGTACATGAAGCTCAAAATGCAGGGCCCGAGGAATAATCACTCTCGTTAGTGATCCGTACATAGCACTCGCGCCAAAAACAAGACGATCGATTAGCCCCGAGGCACTATCCGGCCCTAGCGGCGAAGAACTCACCGCGCTGCGCTCTCATCGTGAATAGGGACGACGTGATACTCGATAAGAGATCCAAGTCCACCTCCTTTAAACCAGCGGACGAAATAGTAAAATTCCAGGTTCATCCAACGGACCCGACAAAGACGGCCTCCATCGGGGCACAATTGAACCCTGATGTAGACGCCGCACTGAGAGAATTCCTTCGGGAAAATTGGGACATTTTCGCCTGGCACCCCTCGGATATGCCAGGAATCCCACACAGATTGGCAGAACACAGCCTAAACATCCTAAAAGGATTCAAGCCAGTCAAACAGGCTCTTCGACGATTTTCCGAACCCAAAAGACAGAAATGGGAGAAGAGCTAGCCAAACTATTGGAAGCCGGATTCATCGAGATATCAAACATCCGGATTGGCTAGCAAACCTGGTAATGGTACCAAAGAAGGACAAATCCGACACCTATCGTCGATTTTAAAGACCTCAACAAGGCCTGCCCAAAGGATCCTTCCCCCCCCAAGATCGGCGGATAATCGATGCTCTTGAGGGCACGATTCGTTGTGCTTCCTTGACGCATACTCCGGCTACCATCAAATCAAGATGGCGGAAGCGGACCAAGCCGCAACGGCATTCATCACTCCATATGGACCATTCTGCTTCAACACGATGCCCTTCGGACTTAAAAACGCCGACGCAACATATCAGCGCATGATTAAAACATGTCTAGCCACCCAGATCAGCAAAACAGTAGAGGCATACATAGACGACGTAGTCATCAAAACTAAACACGTGGAAACTCTAGTAGACGACTTGAGGCTCACATTCGACAACCTCAGAGCATATGACATCAAGCTGAATCCGGAAAAATGCATTTTCGGCGTACCAGCAGGAAAGCTACTGGGCTTCATTGTCACAGCTAGATATCCCAAAAGACCTCAAACAAATACAAAAATTGACTGGATGCATGGCGGCTCTAAGCCGCTTTATCTCCCGTCTAGGAGAAAAGGCATTGCCCCTCTATCGCCTCCTTAGGCGCACCGAACACTTCGAGTGGACGGATGCTGCCACTGCCGGACTCGAAGAAATAAAAGCCATATTGGCAACGAATCCGGTCCTGGCTGTGCCCAACCTGGGCGAACCAATGTTGTTATACATCGTAGCAACACATCAAGTTGTAAGCGTGGTACTCATCGTCGAACGAGAGACAGATGGGCATAAATTCCCTCTTCAAAAACCAGTGTACTACGTATCCACTGTGTTAACCCCCTGCAAGTCCCGTTACCCGCACTATCAAAAGATAGCGTATGCGGTGTTCAGGGCATCCCGGAAGCTCCGACACTACTTTCAAGAGTGTTCGATAACAGTGGCCTCTAAAGTACCGCTCAACGACATTATAAACAACCGCGACGCGACGGGCAGGATTGCAAAATGGGCCATTGAGCTCTTACCATTCGATATAACTTACAAACCTTGGCGAGCTATAAAGTCACAAGTTTTGGCTGACTTTGTCGTCGAATGGACCGAAGCCGAACTCCCTAAAGAGTACGGCGCATACTCCAATTGGATTATGCACTTCGACGGCTCTAAAATGTTAGCCGGATTGGGGGTTGGCGTCGTATTGATGTCCCCGACCGGGGGCACAGTCCAATATGTACTTCAGATAATGTACACGGACTCCAACAACGCAGCCGAATACGAGGCCCTTTTACATGGTCTCTGGATGGCAATCTCCATGGGCATTCAACGCCTAGAGGTGCGCGGGTATTCAAACCTTGCAATATCCCAAATAAATGGAGACTTTGACGCCAAGGATCCGAAAATGGCAGCATATCGCAACGCTGTCCTAAAAATGTCAGCTCGGTTTGAAGGACTTGAATTCCATCACGTGGCAGGATAATAACCAAGCAGCCGACGTACTGGCACGCATCGGCGCAAAACGTGACGCTGTCCCTCCAAACATCTTCCTGGAACGACTCTTTAAGCCATCCGTACTATGGAAAGAGGAGTCCGGAAATAACAAGCCGGAAACAGCCGCACCAACCGACGCAGAGCAATCTGACACAACCGGCGATTCAGCCGATGACATAACACCTTCAGCCCACGACATAATGGCAGTAATTGCCCCGTGGACAGAACCATTCCTAGCCTACTTCCTTAGGCAGGAACTTCCCGAAGACCAAAATGAGGCCCGCTGCATTGTCTGGCGATCTAAAGCCTACATGGTCCATGAGGGAGAACTTTATAAGAAAAGCACAACCGGAGTCCTTCAAAGGTGTATCTCCGAAGAGGAAGGGCGAAACCTTCTGGCTGAAATTCATGCCAGATTAGGCGGACACCACGCCACAGCTCGGGCCCTTGTAGGAAAGGCATTCCATGCAGGATTTTATTGGCCGACTGCCCGGGCAGATGCTCAGGACTTAGTCCAAAGATGCGTCGGTTGTCAGCTCTTTGCTAATCAGAGCCATATGCCACCCACCGCCCTCAAAACTATACCCATTACCCGCCATTCATGTCCAGGGGCTTGACATGGTTGGACCTCTTAAAGGAGGAACCCACAAGCAAAGGTACCTATTGGTCATGGTGGACAAATTCACCAAATGGATAGAGGCCAAGCCAGTCAAAATGGCAGAGTCCGGACCAGTGATAGACTTTATCTCCGGGGTAGTACACCGTTTTGGTGTCCCCCACAGCATCATCACCGATAACGGCACGAATTTTACGGCCGACGAGGTTGAATCATGGTGCAAAAATATGGGCATTAAGCTCGATTACGCTTCAGTCTATCATCCTCAAACCAACGGTCAAGTGGAACGAGCAAATGGTCTAATAATGAGCGGCATCAAACCCAGACTAGTGCGGTCACTTACGAAATCTGACACGCAGTGGGTAGAGGAGCTCGACTCCATACTCTGGGGGCTGCAGACAACGCCCAATCGTACTACCGGATTCACACCATTTTTTATGGTATACAGCGCAGAGGCAGTTCTGCCCTGCGACATCATTCATGACTCACCTCGAGTGTGCATGTACGAAGAAAGAAAAGCCGAGCTGGATCGGCAGGACAACTTGGACGCATTGGAGGAAGAACGCAACGTCGCCAAGGCTCATTCCGCATTCTATCAGCAGCAGGCTCGAAGATATCAAAGCAGAGAAGTACGGGCCAAGACTTACAACGTTGCCGAACTAGTTCTATGCCTGCCGGACAAGAAAAAGGACAAGCTCAAGCCCAAATGGGAGGGCCCCTTCATTATCGATCAAGTCCTAACCGGCGGAGCGTACCATCTGCAAAATGCGTCGGACAACCGACTTGAGCCGAACCCATGGAATGCAGCCCGCCTCCGAAGATTCTATGCCTAGCGCCGGACTAAGAGTTCGTCCCCTTCCCCCGTTCAAATTTTTACACTTCAGCTGTCTTTTGTTTCTCTTTCTTCTCTTAACCCTTTTACTAAAAAGCCCTTAAGGGCCTACTTGCGCATTGTTCGCATACACTTGATGTGCCATCCGCACTCATTATACCTGGGGGCTTCTTTACCAGAAGCTTAATTATAAGGGCTTCATGCACAACACATGTGTCAAGCTTCCACATGTACATTTTATTCACCATTATATGCATCGATATGACTTAAGTTTTGGCCAAGCTGGGTTGCCTGGCTCCTGTGCTTACCCCTACGTTCCCGATTGTTCGGCTAGGAGGTAAAGGGAGCACCTCTGCGATTGTTACTGCCGGGTCAGCCGGATGTGTACCTCAGACTGGGTGAAGCCGAAAGCTAGCGTTCTTAAGGGAATATTCTGTCGGTGACTTGAAAGATGAATTTTTTACCTACTTATTTAAGTGCCCCCAGATGTTTTTCTGCTCTTTTCGCAGACCGAACATGCACTTTAGGGCATGCCTCCCAGGGAAAGGAACCCTTAATGGAACTATTCTCCCTGGAAGATGTTTCTTACTAACCATGTAATATAACATAACTAGTTGGGCACTTGTCTGATAAAGCACTAATGACCCCTACGCCTGGTCTCCATGCATGCCCCGTTGTTTTTAACCGAGAAGGTATTCGACACACTCCGGACTCTAGGGTCCCGAGGCTGAAGCGAAAAGGTCGGCAAAGACAAACGATCTACAATCCGCTAGAAGGCATTTTACATGTCATTTTAAAATACATTGTCACATTGATCGATCAGATTCCTCCTCAATCCCGCCTAACAGCTGTCCAATTTACAGTCCCCTGGGAAAATTTAGCGCCAACTCTACTTGGCAGATACTAAACTCACAGGATCTCCTTCCCATCGGGCCCCATAGGTCCGACCTCGGCCATATGGTTGGGATCCGCCTTCTTGTACCGCGTCTTCACCATGGCCCAGGCCTCCCTGGCACCTTGGCGGCAGGCCGAAATCTTCCATAAACGGAAGCGCTGCCACACTCCCTGAAGCTTCTCCACAAGCTTCCCAAGACCTTCGGGTAGGGAGAGGGCTGGCCATAAAGCCTGGACGCCGCCGCTCATTGCCTGCCGAACTCGTTCGAGCAGCTGCAACAGCTTGGGAAGTTGATCACCCGTCGATACGGGCATCTCGTCCGCAGGACGACCTGTGAGTATACCTACACACATATCTTGTCAATTGACTTCCTCGCCGAACTCTTCTTTTCAAAGGAGTTCGCTAAAGCACTTACTATAAATGCCGCGACGAAGCCACTGATTCTCCTTAATGGAGCCAGACAGCTCGGCCCGAACGCCTTTCAGCTCTTCTCCAAGCTGGGCGTGGGCATCTTGGAGCTTGTTCCTTTCTTGCTGCACTCTATTCAGCACCCTCTCGCCGGCCTTCAGCTGGCGCAGTAGTTCTTGCCTGTCCGGATCTTGTCCGGCAGCACCTGCAATGTCATTATTAGACTTGCGCACATGCCGCACATCGCTTATATTATTAAAATAATGTGTTACCAGGAGGGGTCTCTGTGTTTCCTCCTGCGGCAGCAAGTGCGGCCTCAAGTTGGGCCTTGCACTCTTGTAGCTCCTGAGACAGTTGGGTATTCTTCTCGGTAAGATCCTACGTTTCAAATGATCCTTAAATCAGTTAATATAAACTACTTTAAGTCTCGGGGGCTACTGGCATATATAACTATTAAATTCTCTTACCCGTATGTCTTTTACATACCGCTCCGTGGCTCTGGTAGAACCATCTTGAGCAGCACGGAGGTGCGCGTCCCCCGCGTTAAATGCATTCAACGCCTCAGGGGAGAAGCACGCGTCACGAAATACTGTCCGGCGGTGCCTATGGTTCATGGCGCTCTCCACCTCAGACTTGGTGGCGGACAGTCTGTCGGCATCCTCCGTTGGAGGAGTGTCCGGCTCGCGCCTTGCGCTCGCCTCCCCCTCTAGACCAGGTGCTGGAGCCTGACTGGTAGAGGTTGGATTGGCAACCTCCACGCCCGCAGTCCGGCGGGCGCTTTTTCTCCTACAAAAGTCATGAGGAGTCAAATGCTTCCTAGGAACGTTGCTCCAAATAATGAACTGTGAGCTATACCTTTGCGGCGACATTTCAGTCCGCGCCGCGCTCCTCTTCCGCCTACTGGTCCGGACTGGCCTTTGTTGGTCAGCCACCGCGGGCTCGGCTTCCCGCCCTGAAGGCGCTTCCTGCAAAACACCATCGTATGCGAATGTCAGAAATGAGCGAGGAAGAAATAGTGGTGTTGGGACTTCGGTCACAATCACCTGGGAAGCCGGATATAGTCCGGGGTAGTCAGCCGTAATGGCGACTAAAGCATTATCCAGGCTGAGCTGGTGGAACACCCGCCGATTAGCTCCACCTTTATGTCCGGATCCTCTTCGAGGCCGGATCCCGGATCTCTCGATCCTCGGGTTGCGGAGCTGGACTTCGATGTCCTCCACAACCCGACGCAGCTCCTGCGTCGAAAAACACAATATAAGAAACCTAAACTTTGAAAGCATGGGTTGGGCACGTAAAGTGTCTGCTTACCCAACGCCGAGGGTTATTCATGGAGAACCCATTCAACGGGTTCGTCTGGAGGAAGTCCTCCTTCTCTCCCTTGTACAGGCCGGACAGGATCTTCGCCAGGTCCTCGGCCGAACCCGGCCCTTTGCGGCTGAGGGAGTCCTGGACTAGGGGGTATCCGGACAGCCGGACTATCAATATCCGCCGGACTCCTAGACTACGAAGATAGAAGATTGAAGACTCCGGCTCGTGTCCGGAAGGTACTTTACTTGGCGTGGAAGGCAAGCTTGGCAATACGGATATGTAGATCTCCTACCATTGTAACCGACTCTGTGTAACCCTAGCCTCTCCGGTGTCTATATAAACCGGAGGGCTTTAGTCCGTAGGACACAACATTACATCTCAACAATCATACCATAGGCTAGCTTCTAGGGTTTAGCCTCCTTGATCTCGTGGTAGATCTACTCTTGTACTACCCATATCATCAATATTAATCAAGCAGGGCGAGGGTATTACCTCCATCGAGAGGGCCTGAACCTGGGTAAAAACATTGTGTCCCTCGTCTCCTGTTACCATCCGCCTAGACGCACAGTTCGGGACCCCCTACCCGAGATCCGCCGGTTTTGACACCGACATTGGTGCTTTCATTGAGAGTTCCTCTTTGTTGTCACCGATAGGCTCGATGGCATCTTCAACCATCAACGCTGTCAAGGGTGAGACTTTTCTCCCGGACAGATCTTCGATTCGGCGGCTTCAGATCAAGGGCCAATTCTTTTGGCCATCTGGAGCAGATCGAATGCTACGCCCCTGGCCGTCAGGTCAGATTCGGAAGATTAAACTTCACGACCAATGACCGCGGAGACTCGATCTTCGACGGACTCGAGCCACAGCCAAGCGCGCCACACTGCAACGATGGGCATGATCTAGCTCTGCCACGGACAAGTACTTTGGTGGTCAAGATTAACCCGCCTCCGCTATTAGCCCGGAGCCGATTGCCCATGACAAGGGCCGGTGGATAGACGCCGCCCAGGGGGCTTCAACATCTACGGCGATGGAGCCGAATACCAATCTTGTCCCCTGCGAAACTCGTGATCCCGAGGCACCGGACTCCTCGCCGGACTCCGAGCCTCCCGCGCCCCCGCCAATTGAGCTAGATTGGGCGCCGGTTATGGAATTCACCGCCGCGGACATCTTCCAACACTCGCCTTTTGGCGATATCCTGAATTCTCTGAAGCATCTCTCGCTATCAGGAGAATCCTGGCCGGACTATGGCCAGGACGGTTGGAGTTTGGACGACGAAGAAATTCAGAGCCCACCCACCACCCACTTCGTAGCCACTGTCGAGGATTTAACCGACATGCTAGACTACGACTCCGAGGACATCGACGCTATGGACGATGATGCCGGAGACGAACAGGACCCAGCGCCCACGGGGCACTGGAAGGCCACCTCATTATACGACGTCTACATGGTGGATACCCTAAAAGAAGGGGATGGCGAGAAAGCAGCGGAGGAAGATTCTCTAAAGAAGCAACCCAAACGCCGGCGTCAGCGGCGCCGCTCTAAATCCCGCCACAACAGGAATGAAGAATCCAGCACGGAGATAATAACACCCGGAGAGTGCGAAGACAAACCCTCCAAAGAAGACTCAGCAAAGGAGGATATAGAAGCAAGCCCTCACGAAAGGGCGGCAGAAGAAAAGGTTGAGGATCACAACTATGTACCTCCCTCCGAAGACGAAACAAGCGCCAATGACGACGAACTCGAGGAGCCCGTCGAACAAGATCTTTGCAAACGCAGGCTCATCGCTATAGCAAGAAGCCTGAAGAAGGAAAAACGGAAGCTCAACACAGCGGAAGACGCGCTCCAGATAAGATGGAGCAAAGTGCTCAAAACCGCAGACAAGCACGGCAACAGCCACCAATCGATGAGCTACCCGAAGCGCAAGCTGCTCCCAGAATTTGACGAAGAGGCCATAAAGCCCCCACCGTCAAATGGCCCAGCCAGGTCCATCTATGGACCCAAAAGGAAAGCCCCAATAAGCAAAGGAACACGTCAAGTGTCCAACGATAGCAGCACGTACAAGTACAGGGGCGCCGCACACCCACTATGCTTCACAGACGAGGTGCTGGAACATGAATTCCCAGCAGGGTTTAAACCCATAAACATAGAAGCCTACGATGGAGCAACAGACCCTGGAGTCTGGATAGAAGACTATATATCGCATATACATATGGCGGAGGAGACGATCTCCACGCCATCAAATATCTACCCTCAAGCTCAAAGGGCCAGCCCGTCATTGGCTCAAAAGCCTCCCAGAAAACGCTGTTGGAAGTTGGGAAGAGCTCGAGGAAGCGTTTAGAACAAATTTTCAAGGGACTTATGTCCGCCTCCGGATGCAGATGACCTAAGTCACATAACTCAACAGCCCGGAGAGTCGGCGCGAAATTCTGGAACAGGTTCCTTACCAAAAGAACCAAATAGTCGATCGTCCGGACGCCAAGCCTTAGCAGCTTTTAAGCACAATGTCCGAGACGAATGGCTCGCCAGACACCTCGGTCAAGAGAAACCGAGGACAATGACCGCATTAACAAGCCTCATGACCCGCTTTGCGCGAGAGGACAGCTGGTTGGCAAGAAGCAACAACAAATGACCCAAGTACATCCGAGATAAGAGATGGAAACGGAAAATCACGGCGCAGAAAAGAACAGCGCCGGAATAAAGAGAAAAGCCCAAAGAGCACGGCAGTCAACGCCGGATTCAAAAGCTCACGGCCGAATAATAAAGCTCAACCCATCAAGGACGACAGCGACGAACTGTCTAACCTACACAAAATTCTGGGTCGGATTTGTCAAATCCATAGTAACCCCGGAAGGCCTGCAAATCACACCCACAGGGATTGTTGGGTTTTCAAACAGTCCGGCCGACTAAACGCCGAACGCAAGGGGCTCAACGCGTCAAGCGAAGAAGATAAACCCCGCCAGCAGGGCACCGGAAAACAAAAGACTTTCCCACAAGGGGTCAAAGCGAGAAACTCACTTCATGTGAGGACACGGAAAAACAGTCGCGGCACTTTCTAAAAGAGCTTCGCACGTCCGCCCCATAAATCATAGAGATTGGATATCAAAACCAATCACTTTCGACCACCGGATTATTCCAAAAGTGTTCGAACAGCGGACGGACTCCCGATATTGAATCGATAATAGACGGACTACAATTCACAAACGCCCTAATGGACGGAGGCGTGACTTAAACCTGCTATATTCAAACACAATCCGTCGGATGGGGATAGACCCTACCAAGATTCGACACAGCCGCACTTCCTTCAAAGGAGTTACGCCAGGCCCTTACGCCAAGTGCACAGGCTCGATATTACTCGAAGTCGTGTTCGGATCACCGAACAATTTTCGACGGGAAAAGTTAATTTTCCATATCGTCCCATTCAAAAGTGCACATCAAGCACTATTGGGACGAAAGGCTTTTGTCCGCTTCAACGCCATACCGCATTACGCGTCTCTTACACTTAAGATGCCCGGTCCACATGGCACCATTTTAGTGCGAGGGTCACTTAAAGACCCCGGATTCGGTTAGACGAATCCGGACTCAGCAGGCTAGGATCTCCCTAGCCGCATGCCCTTTCACAAGGGGCTGCGCGCACAACTAACATCGGTTTCATATAAACCTAGCTTTAATTATTTACGCTTATTCTTTTGCATTATTTTCGCACGAACTGTTTTTAAAATGTTCCTCTCTTTCCTACAGATGAACAACGTGCGTACCCGTCCAGGATAACGGCACAACGGAGACACAGGCGCAGACGCAGCGGTACCCCCGTCGCAAGGATTCTTTTCAGATTAAGACCCTACGTAGACCTTTTTATTACTGTCTCTTGTTGCTAAATCGCCCTCGGCTTCTTCCTATAGCCGAGGCGGAGCCTGACACTTTGGCATTGGCCGCGTCAGAAGACAATGCCCGTACCTGGACACAAGGGGCTTAGGGCATAATTCTGCCCGTTATCATAAAGTCCGAACACCTTAGGGAGTGTTCGGCGTCTCAAGTTGGGCACTATATGCATCAGCTCCGAATCATGTCTTTGGTCAAATGTTGGGTTTGCCCGGCTCCTGTGTTTTGCTGCCTTACGTTCCGTATCACCCAGCTAACGCGGCACCAGGAGAACTACTGCGATTGTGCCCCAGTTAAATTGGGCGAGCACCTCAAGAGAGAAAGCCGAAAACTGATCGTCATGATATAGCGAGAGTCCGTCACCACTTGATCGACTACGAATGTTTAGAATTCCCCGCTTTGACGAAGGGCCGCTTCCCGGTCAGGCACATACGCACCCCGAATCCGGAGATGTGCGGTGCCATTAGGGGCTATATCGTAGCCCCACCCTCGAGCTCCATTGTCTAAGTGAAAGAGATAAAGCATTATAGTCTGGATTGCCTCGTTAAGCTCGCTACCACCTCCTTATAACAGGACCGAGACGCCGGATTAAAGTGTGAAAAAGCGTTATTTTGCGAACACCCCAGCACCTTGTGCAAGGGGCTGAAGTCAAGATCGCATCTTTCAAAGTTATACACAAGTATACTTAAACGGCCGCAAGGAGAAATATTACTACTTGGAAGCACAAGTATAAAAAGCATTCATACTATAATCATTGATAAACAAGTTAATGCGTTCAATGAACGTTACATTTTTCGAAACATCGCGACTCTATTATACGAAGCGCCAAGCATAACTTCCCGAAATAATGTTCGGCAGAAGCCGTTCCCATCCGAACCCTGGCAGCAACAGCGGTGGCATCCATCTCCGGACATCGCGCTTTTACGGGCGAGCCATCCGCGCCCGATGTAGGCCGACCGTTTCATCTCCTTGATATGCGGCACCGCCCCAAGGAACTGCTGCAGTAGGCCTAAATAGCTCGTCGCCTTGGACCCCTCTGGCCACACATGTGCCACGATGTTAGTCATAGCCAGCCCGGACAGTCTATTCAGTTCGGCCCATTCGGCCAACCTGTCCGACATCGGAAGAGGGCGATCCGGACTGTGGAATTGAGTCCAATATAACTCTTCCACCTCGTGATCCCCCTGGCTCCGGAAGTGCTTAACGGCGTCAGCCGCACTCGCAGCCAAGTCCATGTAAGGATCCTCCGAACTCCACTGCTTTTCAAATTTAGCATACTTGGCATCCATAAACCGGCGACGCATAAGAAACGGCTTGCCAGCCGTGATTTCTCCGGCTTGGCGCAGCTTCTCCTTCATAGCCCGCATTGCAGAGCGGGCATCCTTGGTCTCGGCGGTGGCCTTCTTCAGTCTTCCCGCCCAATAGGCGCCCTTTTCAAGAGCCTCGCTTCGGTCGGTAGCATCCTTTAAATTCTTGGCCAATCCGCCACCTCCGCCTCGCTTAGGCGGTCGCGGCCTTTTCGACCTTCAACTCTTGGCCGCCCTCGCGGCAGTCAAGATCACTCCTTCGGCCTGCTCTTTAGCTTGTGCAAGCTCGCCCAAGTCTCTCCACAGCAGTAGCACTGTCTGCATAAACAACATATAACTTATTAAGAGGAGGGCTTTAACCCACTCAATAAAGCGGTTACGGAGAATTTATTTACCTTGCGACTCATCAAGTCGCTGATTGACAAGTGCGATGTCAGCATCTGCCATGTCCAGTTGCCGACTCAATTCGGCAAACTGATCAGTCCGGCTGGCCCCCGGACTATCCGCCACGTGTGCCAGAATGGCGGTATTAATTACCTGAGATATTTAGATTTTCGATCCTCGGCACGCTGTCGTCTTCGACAACCTACCGAGTCTCAGGGGCTACTATCTATACAGGGCGCATTTTTTATGCACAACTGTTAAAAAACAAAGGGGTACGCTATTTCCGCATACCTCAAATCCTGCCAGCAAGCTCATGGCAGCATCACGCAATCCGCTTTCCGCGGACGAAATCCTTCCAATCACCATACGCATTAACGCACGGTGATCTTCTGAAATGGACGCCCTCTCAAGCAAACTCTTCAGTTCTCCCCTCCGGACTTTGGTGGGTGTTGAACTCTTTGGCCCCTCCGAACTCAGGGATGCCCTCCGTGACGACACTTCGGGCTCGCCTGCCTCATCTGGCAGCGCGGCAGACGGAGGCGTATCGCTCTCCATCATCTCCGGAAGAAGATCCCCCGAGGATGAACTCACCTGAGACGGCTGCAGATCCGAACTACGATATAAATATTTCGGTTACCTACAGAAGCGTATGAAGGTATTATCTTATTAAAACTTCTTCTTTCATACTCACGACTCGTTGGAGGGCTGGTCCTTGGGCGATGATTGCGCGTCCGGATTCTCTCCGGACGCCGGACCTCCCGGTGGGGATTTCTTCCCACGCTTAGGGGCTGGGTGAAAGTGCAACTAATCCCCGGGTGGTTTTGGTAATTAATAACAACATATATATCATTGAACTAATAGTTACTTGAGAATCATTTCAGAGAGTTCAGTGATATGGGTATGGCAAGGATCAAGAAGTGGACCCCAAAATGCTAAGGCAAGCATTGGCAAAAGCTCAAGACTCCATTTTTGGTTTAGTGATCCAAGATCACATTGAGTCCATAGGAAAAGCCAATACTATTAAAAGGGGATGAGGTTATGATGATGATCTGGTTGCTCAAGTGCTTAGTGATACATCTCCTAAACTATCAGCAACTTTCACTTCCATATACACTCATAAGTAGTCTCGGTCCCACCGATATTCCAAACTCAGTCACACCGAGATGAACCACCTCAGCCATAAGCGAAACCCTAGCAAACTCGGATTTTCCGATTCTGAACTCGGTCTCACCGAAACGTGAGTTGCCAAGCTTCTATAACCTTCTGTCATCAAATCGGTGTCACCGAGATGATGAAGTCGGTCCCACCGAAACTGGCATGCTCTTGTCATTGCACGAATCGGACTAACCGAGATTTTATTTTCGGTCCCACCGAAAATCCCAACGTTCACATTATTTGAACTATCGGTCTCACCGAGTTGTCCACTTCGGTCCCACCGAGATTGCTCAAATGTGTGTAACGGTTGGATTTTGTGTGGAGGCTATTTATACCCCTCCACCCCCTCTTCATTCGTGGAGAGAGCCATCAGAAAGAACTACCACTCCTACCTTACATTTCGAGAAGAGAACTACCTACCCTTGTGTTGAGATCAAGTTGCTCCACTCCCACCATATGAAGCTTGATCTCTAGCCTTCCCAAGTTGCTTTCCACTCAATCCTTTCTTCCACCACAGCCAAATCAGTGAGGAGAGTTGAGTGTTGGGGAGATTATCATTTGAAGCACAAGAGCAAGGAGTTCATCATCATCTACAACATCTATTACCTTTTGGAGGGTGGTGCCTCCTAGATTGGTTAGGTGTCGCTTGGGAGCCTCCGTCATCGAGATGTGGAGTTGAACCAAGAAGTTTGTAAGGGCAAGGAGATCGCCTACTTCGTGAAGATCTACCCCGAGTAAGGCTAGCCCTCCGTGGGCGTAGGCCATGATGGAATAGACAAGGTTGCTTCTTCGTGGACCCTTCGTGGGTGGAGCCCTCCGTGGACTCGCGCAGCCGTTACCCTCCATGGGTTGAAGTCTTCATCAACGTGGAAGTACAATAGCACCACCTATCGGAACCACGAGAAAAATCACCGCGTCTCCAAAATTGCGTTTGCTCTTCTCCACCTCTCTTTACTACATGTGCAATTTACTTTCCGCTGCCTATACTCTAGAATTGCATGTGTAGGGTGATTCTTGACTTGATCATAATTGTGAATCTGCCAAAAACCGTTCTTTGTCAAAAGGTAGAATTTTTATATTGTCAAGTAGTCTAATCACCCCCCCCTCTAGACATACTTTCGATCCTACAAGTGGTATCAGAGCTTTGGTCTCCATTGTATTGGTTTCCATTGCATTGGACTCCATAAGCTTGGTTTCACAACCTAGGAGAGTATGGCGTCTAGTGAGGGTAATTTTCAGAGAGGTCCTTACTTTGATGGTACAAATTTTGCTAGTTGGAAGCATAAAATGAAAATGCATATTCTTGGTCATAACCCAGCCGCATGGGGCATTATTTGTGTTGGTATGCAAGGTGAATTCTTCGAGGAAGGAAAAGTTCCGGATCGCGGCTACACGGAAGAATTGCGGATGTTGCAAAACAATGCTCAAGCTTGTGACATTCTCTTCAATGCCTTGTGTCCCGAGGAGTTCAACAAAATCAGCCGCCTTGAGAATGCAAAAGAGATTTGGGATACTTTGGTTGAAATGCACGAAGGTACCGAGTCCGTGAAGGAATCAAAGCTAGATATTCTTCAAGGTCAACTTGACAAGTTCAAGATGAAGGATGGTGAAGGAGTCGCTGAAATGTACTCTAGGCTTGCTCTCATCACAAATGAGATTGCCGGCTTAGGAAGCGAAGAAATGACCGACCGATTCATCATCAAGAAGATTCTCAGAGCTTTGGATGGAAAGTATGACACCGTGTGCACTTTGATCCAAATGATGCCAAACTACAAGACTCTCAAGCCAACCAAAGTCATTGGAAGAATTGTTGCTCATGAGATGACACTTAAGGATAAGGAAGAGCTTCACAACAAGTCAAGTGGTGCTTACAAAGCTACAAGTGATGCTCCCACAACCTCAAGTGACAAGTTAGTTTCCAATGAAGAGATAAGCCTAATGGTCAAGAACTTCAACAAATTCTACAAGAATAGAGGCAAAGAGAGAAGCTCAAAGTCTAGATCATATGATGAAAAGAGATCTTCTAGTCGTGATCGAAACTGCTACAATTGTGGAAGACCCGGACACTACTCAAATGAGTGTACGGCTCCCCACAAGAGAAGAGAAGAATCTCTAAGAAGAAGAAGCTCAAGAGATGAGTCACCTCGGAAAGAGAGAAGGAGCAGAGATGATCGTTATGAACGAATACCCTCTCGGAGAAGCAAGGATTCGGAGAGGAAGGACAAGTCATCAAGGAGCTACACAAGAAGAAAACATCAAGCTCAGGTAGGTGAATGGGTCTTCGGCTCCGACTCCGACAATCAATCCGAAGGAAGCTATCACTCCGACTCCGACTACAGTCAAGATGAAGGTGTTGCCGGTCTTGCTCTCGTATCCTCCAACTCCAACTCCTACGACTTATTTGATTCACCAAATGAGGGAATTGGAAGATGCTTCATGGCTAAAGGCCCCAAGGTATCACACCCTGAATTCATTGACTTCGATAGTGATGAGGATGACTTGCTTGGTGAAGATGAGCTCTTACATGATAAATCCAAGGAGCCTAGTAACGATGAACATGCTAGTAGTCTTTATAGTCGAGAAGAGTCGAATGACAATGCTATGAAGGAGATTGAGCGCCTAACTAAAGAACTAAACACTCTTAAGTTAGCTCATGAAACAACTCAAGAAGATCATAGAGAGCTCCTAAGATCTCATGAGAAGCTACGCTCGAGAAGCTCACTCTAGAGCAAGAACATGAGTTTCTAAAAGCAATCAATGACGATCTTCAAAAGAAGAGTTCTTCATATCTTGCCAAACGACTTCTCTTGTCTAATTTCTTGCCACCCATTAAGACTAAGCATGACAAGCATAAGAAAAATTCTTCCTCTAGCAGTAATAATAACCATGCTAAATCCAATGTTGTTGCTTCTAGTAGTTCTCTTGATTCCACTAACAATGTTTCAAGCCAAGTTACACTTGAGCAAGAGAATAGTTTATTGAAAGGGATCATAGAGAAAGGTGTCTACAAGAGCCTTGCCGAAGCAAGAACTTTGAGGAAATTGTTCGCAAGCAAGGAAGGCACCGGAAGAATCAAGGAATTGGTTTTGAGCGAAAGTTTAACGCCAAGGCGTTGAGTGGGAAGAAGGTCAATATCCTACTCCACAGTTTGTTCCTCAAAAGGAGAAGTATGATCCTACTTCTTCCAATGTGGAACAAGCTCAAGATGACCTTCCACCACAAGACCACAAGCTAAAAGGCAAGGACAAGCTTCAAGAGGAGATTGATGCATTTGTTGAAGCACCTCAAGCCATGGTCAAGTGGGTTCCCAAGAAAACGTCAAGTTCTACTTCGTCAAGCTCAACTACAACCCCAAGGATTCCCATCAAGATGATGTGGATCCCGAAGAAGAAGAACTAGAAAGTTCTTGAGGGTGACTCCGCCAACATACTTCACTCACATTCATTTTGGCAAAAACTTGTGCAATCAACTTCCACATTGTGCACTAGTTCATGGAGTCACAAACCCTCTTGTTGGTAAGTCAAGGGACAAGGTAATCATTGCTTTCATGGACATCATCTATTGTGAACTTCAATCTATGTCCATGGATATCCTTGTTTGTTCCTTGTGGGACTAACCCATGTAGGTATTGAAAGTGCCCAATCCAAAGGATAGCTCCCAACTCTTGATGATCTCCATCAACATTGAGCATCCACATCTTCAACATCTACATGAAGTCTTCTACGACAACCCAAGGTTAGTTTGACCCTTTAAAAGGGTTCTCACATCTAGGGGAGCTTTGCTCTAAAAATTGAGCTAAAGCATCTTCAAATGATGTGAACACATCAATGCTTTATGTAAAAGTGGTAACCCCACTTGTGCTTAAACGATGAGTATGACCTATGATCAAATGTTCTCATTTGGCTCCTAAGTCAATATACTCATATAAAGATGACCTAGTCATCGACAAATTGTGTGTTAGTTGCTAGAGTTTTGGTTGTGCATGTTTGACACATATTTCATTTGCTATCTTATTGTGTGAGCATGTTGGATGCATGATTTTATCCATTCGAGGACATCCATTTGTTGTTTTGGTCGTTTTGATTTTTCTGACCAAATGGATGGACAAGAATGCCTAAGTACCTCCCCTAGCTATCTATGCTTTCTTGTCTCAAATTCTATTCATGCTTACATCACAAATTTTGAACAAGTCATTTTCGGACCCTCCGGGTGAGGAGCACTCGGAGCCACCGATCCGTCAAGGGCTAATTTCCAAAACCTTCTAATTGATTTCGGTCAGACCAACTCACTCAAACTCGGTCGAACCGAAAGCATTTAGACTGATCTAGGTTTTCATCTCGGTGAAACCGAGTTGTGATTTTCGGCGTGACCGAAGTGCATAATTGCCTAGCAGTTATCCATCTCGGTGCCACCGAGTTTTACAACTCGGTCCCACCGACAGCGAAGGGGTATATATATTCCGAGGGCCGCGCGCGTTGATTCCTCCTTCAAACGTTTCGCCCCACCCCTTTGCTACCGCCGCCTTGGTCTTCGGATCGCCGCCGTCGCCGCTGTGTCGCCCTCGCCGCAGAGTCTCCGTCGCCGTCAACGGCATCTCCTCCGAGCCGTTGCCGCCGTAGAAAAACTCCACCAAGTTAGGGTGAGTTTTGATCCCACTCGTGCTCCCATCTCCGACTCAATGCACGTTTGGATTGCCTAGTATCTTGCCACGATTGAAATCCTCCTGTACACCAGATTGGTTCGCTTGAACTAGATTCGAGTAAAAGTTTTAGGTTAGGTTTCCATGGAACACATCTCGGTGAGACCGATTTTATATTTTCGGTATGACCGATTTGGCCTATGGCTATTGCCTCGCACCCTTCGGTCCAACCGAAGTTGTGCTAAATCGGTGTGACCAAATGAAGATTCTGTGAAACCCTAGTGTTTTCGGCAGATCGAAACCCACTTCGTCAAACCGAAAGTGGTGTGCCAAGCTCTGTTTAACACTTCGGATTCACGAACCTTAAACTCGGTCCGACCGAAATGTCTTGTGTGAAAACTTAATACTAGAATTTGAACTCATTTTTTTGTAAAAACTTCGCAGTTTGTGATGACTCTTCTTCTCTGCCTACACCTTATCTATTCACAGGTTGTCACCATGTCGATGCCAAAGGATGAGAACAGTCGAGACACCCATTGCGATATTCCAGAGGCAGCACTAGTCCTGATCCTAGCAGCTCATCTGATGATGGTGAGAGGAGTACACCAAGTGGCATGCCTCCTGCAGCCACCAGAGCTAGAAAGAAGAGGAATTCAGATGATGAGGATTCAGATTTTGTTGTTGAGGAAGAGGTGACCTCAAAGCCTAAGAGGAAGGTTGTTGCCAAAGAGCAACAAGGTCAACAATCTAAGAAGGGCACCAGCAAAGTCAAGCAGTCAACTGTTGCCAAGAAGCTGAATTTGGGAGAGGCAACTGCAAGCAAAGTGAAGAAAACCACCAAGAGAAAGAGGATAGTGCATGATGCAGCAGTAGAGGATGAGGATGAGGAAGCACCCCAGCCTCCTTCTCAGAAGCCGAAGTTCATGGGTGATGCCATTAAGGCTAGAGCCACATCAAAGCCCAAGAAATCTGCTCCAGCTAAGGCAGCTCCAGCAAAGCCTGCTGCCATGCCCAAGAAGACCGTCAGAAACATTCCAGCGTCTAAAAAGAACAAGGATGATGTGCCACCAGCTGAGTCTGACAGTGAAGGACCAGTTTTGCTGAAACTTCATCCAAAACTACCACTCCATAATGATGCTCATCCTCAATCTGAGGATATGAAGGCAAGGAAAGATAAAGGTCTCAGGTTATGGAGACAAACTGACCCATATGCCGTGAGGAGAAGAACTGCTGTAGATCCCAGATTTCACACCAGAGAGCAGCAGGACTTCTATGAGACCGTGCTGATGGACAAGAAGCCCATAGTCGCAGACACCCGATATGTTGACTGGAAGTACATTGACAGCAAAGAGCACAGAGATTTCTTTCCACATGTGCATGAAAGTTTCACTGCATGTGGAGTTGCAGATTTTGTAGGTCAGAAATTGACCAGTTGGAACGATGAGATGATAATGCAATTCTATGCCACAGCTCACTTCTACCCTGATGGAAAGATTATGTGGATGACTGAAGGTCAAAGATTTTCTTCTTCTGTTGAAGAATGGGCAGAAATTCTGAATGCTCCAGTGCAACGAGAAGATGATATTGATGTATATGGGATTCCAAAGAAGAATCATGAATCCATGAAGAACATGTACAAAGAGATTCCAGCAAAGGATTTGGGAATCTGGAAGCTCGGCTCAGTCTACTATCTCGTGCAGGCTTACCTACCACTAATACCATTTTGAGGCATACCTTGATGCCCAAATCTGAGATGATCGCATGATCGAGGATACTCTATCAACATGCTGCACATACTTGATGAGAGAGTACCTTTCAAGGTGATGGACTTGATGGTAGAGACCATTAAGAGGACTGCAATGACCGAGAAAAGGTCGTGTGGATTTGCCTCATGATTCAGATGCTTATCAATGCCAAGTTTGGCACGGGCACATTCTTGTTGGATAAAGAACATTTACCGTTGCAGCGAGCATGAAGACAATGTTGTTGTGATGATGAGGAGGATCCGACATCGGTTGAAGGTCAAGCCAAGATCGAAGCGCTAAGAAAGCCAAAGTCGACAAGGAAGCAAAGAAGCAGAAGCAGCTAAACCAAAGAGTTTCAGAGAGCAAATTCTTGAAGCTACTCAAAGGATTGAACAACGCTGCCAGCATTGTACAGCCTCGGAGAGCTTAGAGAGGATTGTTGAAGACAAGATACACGCCTAGACGTGAAGTCGATCAAGTACAAGTGACCGCCAACAAGCTCGAGGCGGACATTGAGGAAGCAAGGCAGAGAAGGCGAGCTTATGCGTGAGTTGCAGGATGACTTAGTCCAGATTCTCATCAGCAGATCGCCGGTTCCCAAAGGACCCCGATCACCTGCTATTCCAAAGGATCGACACGGGACTACAGCTTCAAAGACACCTCCACAGCCCAAAGCAGCTTGCTCCTACTCCAGCTCCAGCTCGGGACCACTCCATCGGCACAGACATCACCAAGTCTTCGCCGATGTCGTCATATCCACTCCGACATCAACCTGCACGGAGATGCCAGCAGAGTCCACAAAGGCGCTTAGCTCTATGCTTTTTCGAACTTTTGGTAACTTGTTGCCAAAGGGGAGAAATTGTATAGATCATAGGGCTTCGAGAGAGAGAGTGTTGTTGTCTTTGCGCTTTTGCTCTTTCGTTCTTTTGCGGTTTCTTTGAGATACTTTTGGTTTTCGAGACATTCAAGTGTTTGATACTCCGCTTGATTCTACCTTAATGAGTGCTTGGTCGCATTATGCTTTAATGTGTGCTTAATGATTATCATATGCCATTCCTATCTCGTATGACCATTTACTCATGTCTTGGTGATTGGATGCATGCTATTCATTCTTATCATTTTGTGCGCTCCACCAAGATGTATGTGACATGGAAGAGTGACCCATGATCCTAATCGATTGTGCATTTGTATTCAAACGCAAATCTTAAATAATGCACAAATTTAGGGGGAGCTCTTGCTTATCACATACTTCTCAAAGCGACAATATTATTCATTGATTATATCCTTTGTCGAAGCTTTGATCTATATGTTGTCATCAATTACCAAAAAGGGGGAGATTGAAAGTGCAACTAATCCCCGGGTGGTTTTGGTAATTAATAACAACATATATATCATTGAACTAATAGTTACTTGAGAATCATTTCAGAGAGTTCAGTGATATGGGTATGGCAAGGACTGAAGAAGTGGACCCCCCCAAAATGCTAAGGCAAGCATTGGCAAAAGCTCAAGACTCCATTTTTGGTTTAGTGATCCAAGATCACATTGAGTCCATAGGAAAAGCCAATACTATTAAAAGGGGATGAGGTTATGATGATGATCTGGTTGCTCAAGTGCTTAGTGATACATCTCCTAAACTATCGGCAACTTTCACTGCCATATACACTCATAAGTAGTCTCGGTCCCACCGATATTCCAAACTCACCACACCGAGATGAACCACCTCAGCCATAAGCCAAACCCTAGCAAACTCGGATTTTCCGATTCGAACTCGGTCTCACCGAACGTGAGTTGCCAAGCTTCAGAACCTTCGTCATCAAATCGGTGTCACCGAGATGATGAAGTCGGTCCCACCGAAACTGGCATGCTCTTGTCATTGCACGAATCGGACTAACCGAGATTGTATTTTCGGTCCCACCGAAAATCCCAACGTTCACATTATTTGAACTATCGGTCTCACCGAGTTGTCCACTTCGGTCCCACCGAGATTGCTCAAATGTGTGTAACGGTTGGATTTTGTGTGGAGGCTATTTATACCCCTCCACCCCTCTTCATTCGTGGAGAGAGCCATCGAAAGAACTACCACTCCTACCTTACATTTCGAGAAGAGAACTACCTACCCTTGTGTTGAGATCAAGTTGCTCCACTCCCACCATATGAAGCTTGATCTCTAGCCTTCCCAAGTTGCTTTCCACTCAATCCTTTCTTCCACCACAACCAAATCAGTGAGGAGAGTTGAGTGTTGGGGAGATTATCATTTGAAGCACAAGAGCAAGGAGTTCATCATCATCTACAACATCTATTACCTTTTGGAGGGTGGTGCCTCCTAGATTGGTTAGGTGTCGCTTGGGAGCCTCCGTCATCGAGATGTGGAGTTGAACCAAGAAGTTTGTAAGGGCAAGGAGATTGCCTACTTCGTGAAGATCTACCCCGAGTAAGGCTAGCCCTCCGTGGGCGTAGGCCATGATGGAATAGACAAGGTTACTTCTTCGTGGACCCTTCGTGGGTGGAGCCCTCCGTGGACTCGCGCAGCCATTACCCTCCGTGGGTTGAAGTCTCCATCAACGTGGAAGTACGATAGCACCACCTATCGGAACCACGAGAAAAATCACCACGTCTCCAAAATTGCGTTTGCTCTTCTCCACCTCTCTTTACTACATGTGCAATTTACTTTCTGCTGCCTATACTCTAGAATTGCATGTGTAGGGTGATGCTTGACTTGATCATAATTGTGAATCTGCCAAAAACCGTTCTTTGTCAAAAGGCAGAATTTTTATATTGTCAAGTAGTCTAATCACCCCCCCTCTAGACATACTTTCGATCCTACACTGGGGCCTCCGGATCTTCGGAGGCGGTCCTCTTCTCCCTCCGAAGGGAGGGATCCTTGGTTCCCTCCTCTTCAGTCGCCCCTTTGGACGAAGTATTAGCTCCTTTATCTCCCCCGTCGCCCCCTTCTACAGGCGCAACCTCCAACATTCTGACCAGCACGGGCTCCAGTGCGGTCTCTGGGAGGGGGGCCGGACACCTTATCAGCCTTGATTGCGCCACCCATTCCTGTAAAGAACAAAGGGTCAAGAGACGATCTCTTGAAAGGCATACAAAATAGAATGTCCGGGCTTTGAGCTATTTACCTGAGTATCCGGGCGATCGCGGCTTAGTCCAGCATCCTCGACCGAATCCGGACACGCCACCTGCGGTCTGAAGAACAGTTCGTACATCTCCAAGGGTGTCGCACCCATGAAATGCTGGAGGATACGAGGTCCCTCCGGATTGAACTCCGATAAACGGAGAGGACGACGTTTGCAGGGTAGGAGGTGCCTAGTTAGCATGACCTGCATCACCTTGACCAGGTCAATCTCCCTTGTTTGGCGGTCTCGAATCCGCCTCAGAGTGCGGGCACGCCCTTGGGCGGCCCCAGCTTGAGCCCTTGGTTGACCCACGACATCAGCTGCCGTGGAGGTCCCGGCGGCGGGCGGCGGCTTTTGCTGCTGCCCCTAGGAACGGTGATGTAAACCACTCCTGCTGCCACGGTCCTGCTCCTCTTGGAAGGAACCTTGAGCCACGGGCATCGACCTTCCTGCTTATGGTCGCCCCCGCCAAGACTCGCTTGGCGCCCCCCGATCATCTTCGGCTCCACCTTAAATGTTTTCAGCCACAGGCCGAAGCGGGGAATGACGCGGAGGAAGGCTTCGCAGACAATGATAAATGCGGAGATATGGAGGATGGACTCCGGAGCCAAGTCGTGGAAGTCCAGCCCGTAGAAGAACAGGAGCCCCCTCACGAAAGGATCCGTCGGGAAGCCCAATCCCCGACGGAGGTGAGATGCGAAAACAACGTATTCGCCGGGCTCGGGGGCTGGCACGGCCTGCCCAGGGGCAGGCAACCTGTGCGAAACTTCGTAGGCCAGGTACTTGGCCTCACGCAACTTCAAAATGTCCTCCTCCGTGACGGAGGAGGGCACCCACCGGCCCTGGAGGTCTGAGCTGGACATTGCTGTAGATCCGAAGCGCTCGAGTCTGAAGCTCTAGGTGTTGGAACTGGGGGCGGAGGAAAGATTCGATGCGAGGTTGAAAGACAAGGACAGGCCTTGGTCCTCTTATAAAGGGGGAAGAAATACCAAGGGCCGTCTCCGTGACCGTTTGAGATTCCCCTTCGATAGAGGAGGCGTGGCGACGGGAACGGTTGGGTTACCCACGCACGTATTGATGAGGATCCCGGAATAAAAGGGAACACGATCTCTGCCTCGACAGGACGTGCCAAGGAAACCGCTTCGCTAAACGTGCTGAGGCGGAATAATAAAAACGAGGGCTTGGCTGCGGTGTGACATCACGCTGCGTAATACGTCAGCAGATTGAACTAAGTGTGTGTTTTATTCTCTCTACGTATGGAATGTGGAAATTATTTTGCAGAGCCGGACACTATCCTGGTGTTCATTATCTTCTCCGGATTATTCAAGGGAGGAACCCGCCTTGCAATGCCGAACATTATGCACGCCGGACATATCGCCATTGAAGACTGGTTCAGGGGCTGCTGAGGGAGTCCTGGACTAGGGGGTATCCGGACAGCCGGACTATCAATATCCGCCGGACTCCCAGACTACAAAGATAGAAGATTGAAGACTCCGGCTCATGTCCGGAAGGTACTTTACTTGGCGTGGAAGGCAAGCTTGGCAATACGGATATGTAGATCTCCTACCATTGTAACTGACTCTGTGTAACCCTAGCCTCTCCGGTGTCTATATAAACCGGAGGGCTTTAGTCCGTAGGACACAACATTACATCTCAACAATCATACCATAGGCTAGCTTCTAGGGTTTAGCCTCCTTGATCTCGTGGTAGATCTACTCTTGTACTACCCATATCATCAATATTAATCAAGCAGGGCGTGGGTATTACCTCCATCGAGAGGGCCTGAACACAGGTAAAACATTGTGTCCCTCGTCTCCTGTTACCATCCGCCTAGACGCACAGTTCGGGACCCCCTACCCGAGATCCGCCGGTTTTGACACCGACAGCGGCCATGACGGGTAGCATCGTCCTCCCCGTTGAAATCCCACATGGGGTGGCCCCTGTATTGTAGTGGCTGCACCCCCCGCATAAGGCATGTTGCCATGACTCCAATCATGGTCAACCCGGAATGGGCTAGTAACCTTATCCGGCCCATCAGATAATGGACGCTCTTGTCTTCCTCTAGTTGGGGGCTCCGCGGACGCCAACTAAGGCGTTTCTTTAGAGGAGCGGTACTGAACTCCGGTAGGCCGATCCGAATAGGGTCCGGCAGTGGAGCGTCTTCTATGTAAAACCATTTCGAAGGCCAGTCTTCGGACGCCTTCTTAGGGGTTCCGGATGGATATCCGGTCCCGGCAATGCGCCATATTTCGGCGCCGCCCACTTGATATATGGACCCCTCGTGAGAGCGGGGTACAAGGCAGAACAACCTCTTCCACAGTGCGAAATGGGGCTCGACACCCAGGAATAGCTCGCAAAGAGCTACGTAACCCGCAATATGCAAGATAGAGGCGGGCGTGAGGTGATGAAGCTGGAGTCCGTAGAACTCCAGGAGCCCGCGGAGGAAAGGATGTATAGGAAATCCGAGCCCCCTTATCAGATAGGGGACGAAGCATACCCTCTCCCCTTTGTTGGGACTTGGGGTAGCCTCCGCTTGCTTCCCACCTTGGTAGGTGGCCAGCCCGGCTCGAACCGGAACCATGAAGGCCGGAGGGAGATATCCTTCCGCTTGGGGCTTCACCAGCTCGTTGTGCGGAACTGAGCATCTCCTCCAATCTCCTGGCAGAGGGCTGGGAGCGCGAGAAGAGGAGCCGCGTCGACGGTCCATGGTGGAATGGATTCTTGGTCAGAAGCACTCCGATGAGTACTCGCGGAGGACGGATGGTGTGATTTGTATCTGGATTCTTGCCTCTCTTATAGGCAGATTATTTGCGCAGCTAGGGGGTAAAACATAAAAGATACCCTGGCTTTTCGCATTCATGCGACGCGTGGAAGATGGCCATTATTGGGCGTGGAAGCCAAGAAGCGCAACATTGGTAAGGAAGCCGGACACTGTTCGGCAAACACACGGAATTTGGAGGAGAACCCGCCTTGCAACGCCGAAGACTATATACCCGTTGGACTTATCGTCATTGAAGCCTGGTTCGGGGGCTACTGAGGGAGTCCTGGACTAGGGGGTGTCCGGACAGCCGGACTATCATCGTCCGCCAGACTCCAAGACTATGAAGATACAAGATTGAAGACTTCGTCCCGTGCCCGGATGGGACTTTCCTTGGCGTGGAAGGCAAGCTTGGCGATACGGATATGTAGATCTCCTACCATTGTAACCGACTCTGTGTAACCCTAGCCCTCTCCGGTGTCTATATAAACCGGAGGGCTTTAGTCCGTAGGACACAACATCCATCACAACAATCATACCATAGGCTAGCTTCTAGGGTTTAGCCTCCTTGATCTCGTGGTAGATCCACTCTTGTACTACCCATATCATCAATATTAATCAAGCAGGACGTAGGGTTTTACCTCCATCAAGAGGGCCCGAACCTGAATAAAACATCGTGTCCCTCATCTCCTGTTACCATCCGCCTAGACGCACAGTTCGGGACCCCCTACCCGAGATCCGCCGGTTTTGACACCGACACGTACATTAGCGGGAGCGGGCTTGTCACCTAGCGATGCATCAAGGACATAATTCTTCTATGCAGCAATGAGGATAATCCTCAAGTTATGGACCTAGTCTATGTAGTTTCTACCATCATCTTTCAATTTAGCTTTCTCTAGGAACGCATTAAAATTCAACAGAATGATAGCATGGGCCATTGATCTACAACATAGATATGCAAAAACTATCAGCACTAAGTCATGATAAATTAAGTTCAATTAATCATATTACTTAAGAACTCCCACTTAGATAGACATCCCTCAAGTGATCTAAATGATCACGTGATCCATATCAACTAAACCATGTCCGATCATCACGTGAGATGGAGTAGTTTTCAATTGTGAACATCTCTATGTTGATCATATATACTATATGATTCACGTTTAACCTTTTCGGTCTCCAGTGTTCCGAGGCCATGTCTGTACATGCTAGGCTCGTCAAGTTTAACCCGAGTATTCCGCATGTGCAAAACTATCTTGCACCATCAAGCTTATCACACCCGATCATCACGTGGTGTCTCAGCACAATGAACTGTCGCAACGGTGCATACTTCAGGGAGAACACTTATACCTTGAAATTTTAGTGAGGGATCATCTTATAATGCTACCACTGTACTAAGAAAAATAAGATGCATAAAAGATAAACATCACATGCAATCAAAATATGTGACATGATATGGCCATCATCATCTTGTGCCTTTGATCTCCATCTCCAAAGCACCGCCATGATTTCCATCGTCACCGGCTTGACACCTTGATCTGCATCATAGCGTCGTTGTTGTCTCGCCAACTATTGCTTCTACAATTATCGCTAACGCATAGTGATAAAGTAAAGCAATTACATGGCATTTGCATTTCATACAATAAAGCGACAACCAAAAGGCTCCTACCAGTTGCTGATAACTTTTACAAAACATGATCATCTCATACAATAATGTATATCACATCATGTCTTGACCATATCACATCACAACATTCCCTGCAAAAACAAGTTAGACGTCCTCTACTTTGTTGTTGCAAGTTTTGCGTGGCTACTATGGGCTTCTAGTAAGAATCGTTCTTACATACGCATAAAAACCACAATGGTGATTTATCAAGTTTGTTGTTTTAACCTTCAACAAGGACCGGCCGCAGTCAAATTTGATTCAACTAAAGTTGGAGAAAAAGACACCCGCCAGCCACCTTTATGCAAAACTAGTTGCACGTCTGTTGGCGGAACCAGTCTCATGAACATGGTCATGTAAGGTTGGTCCGGGCTAATTCATCCAACAATACCGCCGAATCAAAATAAGACATTGGTGCTAAGCAGCATGATGATCACCGCCCACAACTCTTTGTGTTCTACTTGTGCATATCATCAACGCATAGACCTGGCTCGGATGCCACTGTTGGGGAACGTAGCAAGCAATTTCAAAAAAAAAAATCCTACACTCATGCAAGATCTATCTAGGAGATGCATAACAACGAGAGGGGGAGAGTGTGTCCACGTACCCTCATAGACCGAAAGTGAAAGCGTTTAACAACGTGATTGATGTAGTCGAACTTCTTCCCGTTCCGACCGATCAAGCACCAAATGTACGGCACCTCCGAGTTCTGCACACATTCAGCTCGATGACATCCCTCGAACTCTTGATCCAGCAAAGTTTCGAGGGAGAGTTCTGTCAGCATGACGGTGTGGTGACAGTGATGGTGAAGTGATTCGTGCAGGGCTTCGCCTAAGCACTACGTGAATATGACCGGAGGCGTAAATTGTGGAGGGGGCGCCGCACACGGCTAACAATGATTGGTGCATGTTCTAGGCGCCCCTCCCCACGTATATAAAGGAGGGAGGGGGAGAGAGGCAGCCTAGGGTGCACCCAAGTAGGAGGAATCCTACTTGGGCCCCTAGTCCAATTCGGCCTCCCACCTTTCCTTTTGCCGGAGGGGGAAAAGAGGGAAGAGGGAAGGAGGAAGGAAAGGGGGGCCGAACCCCCACCTCCTTCTCCTATTCGGCTTCTACCATAAGGGGAGGTGCGCCACCCCTTGTGGGCTGGTGTGCTCCCCTCCTATGGCCCATATGGCCAATATCTTCGCCCGGGGGGTTGCAATAACCCCCCCGGTACTCCGATATGTACCTGATACATTCCGGAACACTTCCGGTGTCCGAATACTATCATCCTATATATCAACCTTTACCTCTAGACCATTTAGAGACTCCTCATCATGTCCGTGATCTCATCCAGGACTTCGAACAACATTCGATCACCAAATCACATAACTCATATAATACGAAATCGTCATCGAACATTAAGGATGCGGACCCTACGGGTTCGAGAACTACATAGACATGACCAAGACACCTCTCCGGTCAATAACCAATAGCGGAACCTGGATTCTCATATTGGTTCCTACATATTCTCCGATACTTGATGCAAGCAATGTGACCAATGAGTTGGTTACGGGATGATGCATTACGTAACAAGTAAAGAGACTTGCCGGTAACGAGATTAAACTAGGTATTGGATACCGACGATCGAATCTCGGGCAAGTAACATACCGATGACAAAGGGAACAACGTATGTTGTTATGCGGTTTGACCAATAAAGATCTTCGTAGAATATGTAGGAACCAATATGGGCATCCAGGTTCCGCTATTGGTTATTGACCGAGAATAGTTCTAGGTCATGCCTACATAGTTCTCGAACCCGTAGGGTCCGCACGCTTAACGTTACGATGACAGTTTTATTATGAGTTTATAAGTTTTGATGTACCGAAGTTTGTTCGGAGTCCCGGATGTGATCACAGACATGACAAGGAGTCTCTAAATGGTTGAGACATAAAGATTGATATATTGGACGACTATATTCGGACACCGGAAGTGTTCCAGGTGATTTCAGGAGAAAACCGGAGTGCCGGAGGGGTTACCGGAACCCCCCGGGAGAGTTAATGGGCCACATGGGCCTTTGGGGGAAGGGAGAGGGGCGGCCAGGGTGGGCCGCGCGCCCCCTCTCCCTCTGGTCCGAATTGGACTAGGAGGGGGGCGGCGCCCCCCTCTTTCCTTTCCCCCTCTCCCCCTTCGTTCCCCTCCTAGTAGGAGAAGGAAAGGAGGAGTCCTACTCCTACTACGAGGAGGACTCCTCCTCCTGGCGCGCCCCCCTTGGGTCGGCCGGCCTCTCCCCCTTGCTCCTTTATATACGGGGGCAGGGGGGCACCCCATAGACACACAAGTTGATCTACGGATCGTTCCTTAGCCGTGTGCGGTGCCCCCCTCCACCATATTCCACCTCGGTCATATCGTCGCGGAGTTTAGGCGAAGCCCTGCGCCGGTAGAACATCATCATCATCACCACGCTGTCGTGCTGACGAAACTCATCTCCGAAGCTTTGCTGGATCGGAGCCCAGAGATCGTCATTGAGCTGAACGTGTGCTGAACTCGGAGGTGTCGAACATTCGGTGCTTGGATCGGTCGGATCGTGAAGACGTACGACTACATCAACCGCGTTGTGCTAACGCTTCCGCTTACGGTCTACGAGGGTACGTGGACAACACTCTCGCCTCTCATTGTTATGCCATCACCATGATCTTGCGTGTGCGTAGGAATTTTTTTGAAATTACTACGTTCCCCAACAATGGCATTCGAGCCTAGGTTTTATGCGTTGATGTTATATGCACGAGTAGAACACAAGTGAGTTGTGGGCGATACAAGTCATAATGCTTACGAGCATGTCATACTTTGGTTCGGCGGTATTGTGAGATGAAGCGGCCCGGACCGACATTACGCGTACGCTTGCGCAAGACTGGTTTCACCGTTACTAGCACTCGTGCTTAAAGGTGACTGGTGGGTGTCTGTCTCTCTCACTTTAGCTGAATCGAGTGTGGCTACACCCGGTCCTTGCGAAGGTTAAAACAGCACCAACTTGACGAACTATCGTTGTGGTTTTGATGCGTAGGTAAGAACGGTTCTTGCTAAGCCCGTAGCAGCCACGTAAAATTTACAACAACAAAGTAGAGGACGTCTAACTTGTTTTTGTAGGGCATGTTGTGATGTGATATGGTCAAGACGTGATGCTATATTTTATTGTATGAGATGATCATGTTTTGTAACCGGTTATCGGCAATCGGCAGAGCCATATGGTTGTCGCTTATTGTATGAAATGCAACGCATACGTAATTGCTTTACTTTATCACTAAGCGGTAGCGATAGTCGAGAAGCAATAGATGGCGTAAACGACAACGATGCTACGATGGAGATCAAGGTGTCGCGCCGGTGACGATGGTGATCATAACGGTGCTTCGAAGATGGAGATCACAAGCACAAGATGATGATGGCCATATCATATCACTTATATTTATTGCATGTGATGTTTATCCTTTATCCATCTTATCTTGCTTTGATTGACGGTAGCATTTTAAGATGATCTCTCACTAATAATCAAGAAGTGTTCTCCCTGAGTATGCACCGTTGTGAAAGTTCTTCGTTCTGAGACACCACGTGATGATCGGGTGTGATAGGCTCTACGTTCAAATACAACGGGTGCAAAACAGTTGCACACGCGGAATACTCAGGTCATACTTGACGAGCCTAGCATATACAGATATGGCCTCGGAACACGGAGACCGAAAGGTCGAACGTGAATCATATAGTAGATATGATCAACATAGTGATGTTCACCATTGAAACTACTCCATCTCACGTGATGATCGGACATGGTTTAGTTGATTGGGATCACATGATCACTTAGATGACTAGAGAGATGTCTGGAGTTCTTAAGTAATATGATTAATTGAACTTAAATTTATCATGAACTTAGTACCTGATAGTATTTTGCTTGTCTATGTTTGTTTGTAGATAGATGGCTCGTCTTTTTGTTCCGTTGAATTTTAATGCGTTCCTTGAGAAAACAAAGTTGAAAGATGATGGTAGCAATTACACGGATCGGGTCCGTAACTGAGGATTATCCTCATTGCTGCACATAAAAGTTACGTCCCGAAGCACCGCTGGGTGCCAACCTGCTGCTGATGCAACCGACGGCGTTAAGAACGTCTGGCAGAGCAAAGCTGATGACTACTCGATAGTTCAATGTGACATGCTTTACGGCTTAGAACCGGGTCTTCAACGACGTTTTGAACGTCATGGAGCATATGAGAATTTCCAGGAGTTGAAGTTAACATTTCAAGCAAATGCCCGGATTGAGAGATATGAAGTCTCCAATAAGTTCTATAGCTGCAAGATGGAGGAGAATAGTTCTCTCAGTGAACATATACTCAAAATGTCTGGGTATAATAATCATTTGATTCAACTGGGAGTTAATCTTCCTGATGATAGTGTCATTGACAGAATTCTCCAATCACTGCCACCAAGCTACAAGAGCTTCTGATGAACTATAATATGCAAGGGATGAACAAGACTATTCCCGAGCTCTTCGCAATGCTAAAGGCCGCAGAGGTAGAAATCAAGAAGGAGCATCAAGTGTTGATGGTTAACAAGACCACCAGTTTCAAGAAGAAGGGAAAAGGGAAGAAGAAGGGGAATTTCAAAAAGAACGGCAAGCTAGTTGCTGCTCAAGAGAAGAAACCCAAGTCTGGACCTAAGCCTGAAATCGAGTGCTTCTCTGCAAGCGATCGAAGCGGAAGCGGAACTGCCCCAAGTATTTGGCGGATAAGAAGGATGGCAAAGTGAACAAAGGTATATGTGATATACATGTTATTATGTGTACCTTACTAATGCTCGCAGTAGCACCTGGGTATTTGATACGGGTTCTGTTGCTAATATTTTCAACTCAAAACAGGGACTACGGATTAAGCGAAGATTGGCTAAGGACGAGGTGACGATGCGCGTGGGAAACGGTTCCAAAGTCGATGTGATCGCGGTCGGCACGCTACCTCTACATCTACCATCGGGATTAGTTTTAGACCTAAATGATTGTTATTTGGTGCCAGCGTTGAGCATGAACATTATACCTGGATCTTGTTTGATGCGAGACGGTTATTCATTTAAATCAGAGAATAATGGTTGTTCTATTTATTTATAGTAATATCTTTTATGGTCATGCACCCTTGAAGAGTGGTCTATTTTTATTGAATCTCGATAGTAGTGATACACATATTCATAGTGTTGAAACCAAAAGATGCAGAGTTGATAACGATAGTGCAAGTTATTTGTGGCACTGCCGTTTAGGTCATATCGGTGTAAACCGCATGAAGAAACTCCATACTGATGGGCTTTTGGAATCACTTGATTATGAATCACTTGGTACTTGCGAACCGTGCCTCATGGGCAAGATGACTAAAATGCCGTTCTCCGGAACTATGGAGCGTGCAACTGATTTGTTGGAAATCATACATACTGATGTTTGTGGTCCAATGAATGTTGAGGCTCGCGATGGATATCGTTATTTTCTCACCTTCACAGATGATTTGAGCAGATATGGGTATATCTACTTAATGAAACACAAGTCTGAAACATTTGAAAAGTTCAAAGAATTTCAGAGTGAAGTGGAAGATCATCGTAACAAGAAAATAAAGTTTCTACGATCTGATCGTGGAGGAGAATATTTGAGTTATGAGTTTGGTCTACACTTGAAACAATGCGGAATAGTTTATGAATCGACGCCACCCGAACACCACAACGAAATGGTGTGTCCGAACGTCGTAATCGTACTTTACTAGATATGGTGCAATCTATGATGTCTCTTACTGATTTACCGCTATTGTTTTGGGGTTATGCTTTAGAGACGGCCGCATTCACGTTAAATAGGGCACCATCAAAATCCGTTGAGCCAACGCCATATGAACTGTGGTTTGGCAAGAAACCAAAGTTGTCGTTTCTTAAAGTTTGGGGCTGCGATGCTTAAGTGAAGAAACTTCAACCAGATAAGCTCAAACCCAAATCGGAGAAATGTGTCTTCATAGGATACCCAAAAGAGACTATTGGGTACACCTTCTATCACAGATCTGAGGGCAAGATTTTCGTTGCTAAAATCAGATCCTTTCTAGAGAAGGAGTTTCTCTCGAAAGAAGTGAGTGGGAGGAAAGTAGAACTTGATGAGATAATCAGATCTACTCCTTATTGGAAAGTAGTTCATCACAAGAACCGGTTCCTGTGACAACTACACCAATCAGTGAGGAAGCTAATGATATTGATCATGAAACTTCAGATCAAGTTTCTACTGAACCTTGTAGGTCTACCAGAGTAAGATCGGCACAAGAGTGGTACGGTAATCCTATTCTGGAAGTCATGTTACTTGACCATGATGAACCTACGAACTATGAGGAAGCGATGATGAGCCGAGATACCGCAAAATGGCTAGAGGCCATGAAATATGAGATGGAATCCATGTATGAAAACAAAGTATGGACTTTGGTTGACTTGCCCGATGATCGGCAAGCCATTGAGAATAAATGGATCTTTAAGAAGAAGACCGACGATGGTAATGTAATCGTCTATAAAGCTCGACTTGTTGCGAAAGGTTTTCGACAAGTTCAAGGGGTTGACTACGATGAGACTTTCTCACCCGTAGTGATGCTTAAGTCTGTGCGAATCATGTTGGCTATTGCTGCATTTCATGATTATGAAATTTGGCAAATGGATGTCAAAACTGCATTCTTGAATGGATTTCTGGAAGAAGAGTTGTATATGATGCAGCCAGAAGGTTTTGTTGATCCAAAAGGTGCTAACAAAGGATGCAAGCTCCAGCGATCCATTTATGGACTGGTGCAAGCATCTCGGAGTTGGAATAAACGTTTTGATAGTGTGATCAAAGCATATGGCTTTATACAGACTTTTGGAGAAGCCTGTATTTACAAGAAAGTGAGTGGGATCTCTGTAGCATTTCTGATATTATATGTAGATGACATATTATTAATTGGAAATAATATAGAATTTCTGGATATCATAAAGGGATACTTGAATAAAAGTTTTTCAATGAAAGACCTCGGTGAAGCTGCTTACATATTGGGCATCAAGATCTATAGAGATAGATCAAGACGCTTAATAGGACTTTCACAAAGCACATACCTTGATAAAATTTTGAAAAAGTTCAAAATGGATCAGGCAAAGAAAGGGTTCTTGCCCGTGCTACAAGGTGTGAAGTTGAGTCAAACTCAATGCTCGACCAAGAGAGAAAATGAAAGATGTTCCCTATGCTTCAGCCATAGGCTCTATCATGTATGCAATGTCAGTACCGACTGACGATGCTTAGCAATAAGCTTGGCAGGAAGGTACCAAAGTAATCCAGAGTGGATCATCGACAGCGGTCAAGAACATCCCGAAATACGAAAAGGACTAAGGATATGTTTCTCGTATATGGAGGTGACAAAGAGCTAGTCGTAAATGGTTATGTCGATGCAAGCTTTGACACTTGATCCGACGATTCTAAATCGCAAACCGGATACGTGTTTTTATTAAGCGGTGGAGCTGTAAGTTGGTGCAGTACTAAACAAAGCGTCGTGGTGGGATCTACATGTGAAGCGGAGTACATAGCTGCTTCGGAAGCAGCAAATGAAGGAGTCTGGATGAAGGAGTTCATTTCCGATCTAGGTGTCATACCTAGTGCATCGGGACCAATGAAGATCTTCTGTGACAATACTGGTGCAATTCCCTTGGCAAAGGAATCCAGATTTCACAAGAGGACCAAGCACATCAAGAGACGCTTCAATTCCATTCGGGACCAAGTCCAAGTGGGAGACATAGAGATTTGCAAGATACATATGGATCTGAATGTTGAAGACCCGTTGACTAAGCCTCTCTCACGAGCAAAATATGATCAGCACCAAGACTCCATGGGTGTTAGAATCATTACTATGTAATCTAGATTATTGACTCTAGTGCATGTGGGAGACTGAAGGAAATATGCCCTAGAGGCAATAATAAAGTTATTAATTATTTCCTCATATCATGATAAATTTTTATTATTCATGCTAGAATTGTATTAACCGGAAACATGATACATGCGTGAATACATAGACAAACATATAGTCACTAGTATGCCTCTACTTGACTAGCTCATTAATCAAAGATGGTTATGTTTCCTAACCATAGACATGTGTTGTTATTTGATTAATGGGATCACATCATTAGGAGAATGATGTGGTTGACATGACCCATTCCGCTAGCCTAGCACTTGATCGTTTAGTATATTGCTATTGCTTTCTTCATGACTTATACATGTTCCTGTAACTATGAGAATTATGCAACTCCCGTTTAGCGGAGGAACACTTTGGGTACTACCAAAGGTCACAACGTAACTGGGTGATTATAAAGGAGTACTGCAGGTGTCTCCGAAGGTACATGTTGAGTTGGCGTATTTCGAGATTAGGTTTTGTCACTCTGATTGTCGGAGAGGTATCTCTGGGCCCTCTCGGTAATGCACATCACTATAAGCCTTGCAAGCAATGTGACCAATGAGTTGGTTACGGGATGATGCATTACGTAACGAGTAAAGGGACTTGCCGGTAACGAGATTGAACTAGGTATTGGATACCGACGATCGAATCTCGGGCAAGTAACATACCGATGACAAAGGGAACAACGTATGTTGTTATGCGGTTTGATCGATAAAGATCTTCATAGAATATGTAGGAACCAATATGGTCATCCAGGTTCTGCTATTGGTTATTGACAGAGAATAGTTCTAGGTCATGTCTACATAGTTCTCGAACCCGTAGGGTCCGCACGCTTAACGTTACGATGACAGTTTTATTATGAGTTTATAAGTTTTGATGTACCGAATTTTGTTCGGAGTCCCGTATGTGATCACAGACATGAAGAGGAGTCTCGAAATGGTCGAGACATAAAGGTTGATATATTGGACGACTATATTCAGACACCGGAACTGTTCCGGGTGATTTCAGGAGAAAACCGGAGTGCCGGAGGGGTTACCGGAACCCCCCGGGAGAGTTAATGGGCCACGTGGGCCTTTGGGGGAAGAGAGGGCGCGGCGGGGTGGGCGCGCCTCTCCCTCCGGTCGAATTGGACTAGGAGGGGGCGCAGCCTCTTCCTTTCCCCTCTCCCCTTCCTTCCCTCCTAGTAGGAGTAGGAAAGGAGGAGTCCTACTCCTACTAGGAGGAGGACTCCTCCTCCCGGCGCGCCCCTTGGGCCGGCCGGCCTCCCCTTGCTCCTTTATATACGGGCAGGGGCACCCCATAGACACACAAGTTGATCTACGGATCGTTCCTTAGCCGTGTGCGGTGCCCCCTCCACCATATTCCACCTCGGTCATATCGTCGCGAGTTCAGCGAAGCCTGCGCGGTTGAACATCATCATCGTCCCACGCCGTCGTGCTGACGGAACTCATCTCCGAAGCTTTGCTGGATCGGAGCCCGGAGATCGTCATCGAGCTGAACGTGTGCTGAACGCGGAGGTGCCGTACGTTCGGTGCTTGGATCGGTCGGATTGTGAAGACGTACGACTACATCAACCGCGTTGTGCTAACGCTTCTGCTTACGGTCTACGAGGGTACGTGGACAACATTCTCCCCTCTCGTTGCTATGCCATCACCATGATCTTGCGTGTGCGTAGGAATTTTTTTTGAAATTACTACGTTCCCCAACATTGACATGAAGAATGGAATAACAATAGAACTTAACGATCAACATGCTAAGCTAACCGATGGGTCTTGTCCATCACATCATTCTCCTAATGATGTGATCCCGTTCATCAAATGACAACACATGTCTATGGCTAGGAAACTTAAACATCTTTTATTAACGAGCTAGTCTAGTAGAGGCTTACTAGGGACACTGTGTTTTGTCTATGTATCCACACATGTATCAAGTTTGCGGTTAATACAATTGTAGCATGAATAATAAACATTTATCATGATATAAGGAAATATAAATAACAACTTTATTACTACCTCTAAGGCATATTTCCTTCAGTATCTACTTTTCCTGATGCTTTTGCTCTTGTTTTGGACTCTTATTTCCATGATTTGAATGAAACTAACCCGGACTAGCGCTGTTTTCAGTAGAACTACCTTGGTGTTGTTTTTGTGCAGAAATAAAAGTTCTCAGAATGGAACGAAATTTTTTGGAGAAATATTTCAGAATATATGAAAAATACTGGAGCCAAGAACCACCGGAGGGGGCCTGGATGAGCACAACCCACCGGGGCGCGCTCCCCTCCAGGCGTGCCCAAGTGTATTGTGCTCACCTGGTGGCCCGGCAGACCCTGATACCAACATTATAAGATCGTATTTTTGGAGAAAAAACAAGGAGAAAGTTTCATCGCATTTAACGATACAGAGCCGCCACCTGTCGGTGTTAAAACCGACAGATCTTGGGTAGGGGGGCCCAAGCTGTATGTCTGAGGATCGATGGTAACAATGATCAAAGGTGTACCCAGGTTCGGGACCTCTTAATGGAGGTAAAACCCTAATCCTGCTTGACTATATTCGATGAGTATAGGGGTTACAAGAGTTGATCTACCTCAATATCGTAATGGCTAAACCCTAGCTTGGCTAGCCTATTAATGTTATGATCCTGCCTTTGGCTAAATCCTTCTGGTTTATATAGATACCGGAGGGCTTAGGGTTGTTCAAAGTCAGTTTAGCAGAAAGGAAACAGTATATCCGGACACCTGAACTTGTCATCCACGTATACGGGAGTCCCCACCGGACACGCGAGGTGGTATTCTTCCTTGTACCTTGACGGCCCATTAGTCCGGCCCATATCAGATAGACCGAACACCCGAGGACCCCATAGTCTAGGACTCCCGCAGTCGCCCCTGAAGCGGTCTTCAATGATGATGTATTCGGCACGCAGATTGTCTTCGGCATTGCGAGGCGGGTTCCCTAATACACATCAGCTTTCCTCCATAAAATTACTTTATTCGGCCTTGCATAATTAACACAACCCTTAGCCGCAAAGGCAGGTTATAAAAAATAGGTACAATGTCTTTGCTGACAACTTTCTCCGGCGAAGCGTCAAACTTGCCCGTTCAGCATTTTGAATCGTTTTCACAGCCCGCGTTCCATGTTTCAAGGACAAGCCCCCTTGGACCGTCTTGTCAAAATAGAGATAGTTCCCACTTATTACGGGATTGCTTCAATAAGATTTGGGTAATCCAACCGTTTGTGATGCATGCTTCCATTGGGAATAGGCGAGTTTCAAGGCATATGTGGAGGGATGGTTGGCATTTTTACCGCCTATAAGAGGGCAATGGATTTCTCCTCTCATCCCTACGCCTTCCAATCTCCAAAGCTCTCAGCGCACGAAAGAAAGTTTTCGTCTTCCTCGCCACCACCACCTCCTCCGACCATGGCCGGATCCGGTTCCAAGGGCAAGTGGGAGGCCTCCTCCGTCACGGACACGGAGATAAAGGATTTATGGGGTGCGAGATACCTAGCCGCAACCATCGCGCACAAGCTCCCCACCAAGGGTCAGATCATCCCCACTCATGAGCCCGTAGAAAGGGTCGTCTACCTCCCCCATTTCCTTAGAGGGCTAGGTTTTCCACGCCATCCCTTCTTCAAGGGACTCATGTTCTATTACACGCTAGATTTCCATGATCTAGCCTTGAACTCTTTCCTCCACATCTCGGCGTTTATCGTCATGTGTGAGGCTTTACTCCGCATCCCCCACACTTTGGCCTTTGGCTGAAGATCTTCAATGTGAAGCCGAAGGTGGTCAACGGGCAGCACGTGGACTGTGGCGGGGCCATGATAAGCAAGCTGTCTAATGCCACATGGCCCAAGGGGGCTGATACGTCTCCATCGTATCTACTTTTCCAAACACTTTTGCCCTTGTTTTGGACTCTAACTTGTATGATTTGAATGGAACTAACCCGGACTGACGCTATTTTCAGCAGAAGTGCCAAGATGTTGTTTTGTGTGCAGAAAATAAAAGTTCTCGGAATGACCTGAAACTCCACGGAGCACCTTAGAAAAAACAATTAAAAATCCTCGCCAAAGATATAGACCAGGGGGCCCACACCCTGTCCACGAGGGTGGGGGGCGTGCCCTCCCCCTTAGGCGCGGCCCCTACCTCGTGGGCCCCCTGGTGGCCCTCCGACGCCAACTCCAACTCTATATATTGGCTTTCAGGGAGAAAAAAATTGGAGAGAAGAAATCATCGCGTTTTACGATACGAAGCCGCCGCCAAGCCCTAATCTCTCTCGGGAGCGCTGATCTGGAGTCCGTTCGGGGCTCTGGAGAGGGGGATTCGTCACCGTCGTCATCATCAACCATCCTCCATCACCAATTTCATGACGCTCACCGCCGTGTGTGAGTAATTGCATCATAGGCTTGCTGGACGGTGATGGGTTGGATGAGATTTATCATGTAATCGAGTTAGTTTTGTTAGGGTTTGATCCCTAGTATCCATTATGTTCTAAGATTGATATTGCTATGACTTTGCTATGCTTAATGTTTGTCACTAGGGCCCGAGTGCCATGATTTCAGATCTGAACCTATTATGTTTTCATGAATATATGTGTGTTCTTGATCCTATCTTGCAAGTCTATAGTCACCTACTATGTGTTATGATCCGGCAACCCCGAAGTGACAATAATCGGGACCACTCCCGATGATGACCATAGTTTGAGGAGTTCATGTATTCACTATGTGCTAATGCTTTGTTCCGGTTCTCTATTAAAAGCAGGCCTTAATATCACTTAGTTTCCAATAGGACCCCGCTACCACGGGAGGGTAGGACAAAATATGTCATGCAAGTTCTTTTCCGTAAGCACGTATGACTATATACGGAATACGTGCCTACATTACATTGATGAACTGGAGCTAGTTCTGTGTCACCCTATGTTATGACTGTTACATGACGAACCGGATCCGGCATAATTATCCATCACTAATCCGGTGCCTACAAGTTTTCCATATACTGGTTCTCGCTTATTTACTTTTCCGTTGCTACTGTTACAATCACTACAACATACCAAAAAATTACTTTTGCTGTCTTTACTTTTTTTACCGTTACCACCACTATCATATTACTTTGCTACTAAACACTTTGTTGCAGATACTAAGTTTCCAGGTGTGGTTGAATTGACAACTCAGCTGCTAATACTTGAGAATATTCTTTGGCTCCCCTTGTGTCGAATCAATAAATTTGGATTGAATACTCTACCCTCGAAAACTGTTGCGATCCCCTATACTTGTGGGTTATCAAGACCTTTTTCTGGCGCCATTGCCGGGGAGCATAGCTCTATTCTTTGAGTCACTTGGGATTTATATCTGCTGGACACTATGAAGAACTTGAAAGACGATCGAACTACTATTTTGCCCTCAACTACGAGGGGAGGTAAGGAACTGCCATCTAGCCTTGCACTAGATTCTCCTTCTGTTATAAGTAAGCTTGCGGCACCTAAACCTGTTACTGCTATACATTCTAATATGTCGCATGTTATTGATGATGCCACTTCTGCTATGCACGATACTTATGATGAAACTACTTCTATGCTTGATACTACTGTGCCCCTTGGTGACTTTCTTGATGAGCAAATTGCTAGGTCTAGAGAAAGAGAAATTATCGAACCTGAATACGATGATGTTAGTCATGATGAAAATATGCCTGCTATTCCTGAGGGTTATCTTTTTGATGCAGAATCTTCTGCAGCTATTCTTGCTTGACAGGATAGATATGAGCTTAAGAGGTTGCTAGTTAAATGGAGTAAAGAATCTTTTAGAGATAGAATGAGACCCGACCCTGCTTTTGCTACTTCACCTATTTGTGTTCCTGATACAGATTATTATGATTTTTCTGTTGATCCAGATATAATTACTTTGGTTGAATCTGATCCTTTTTATGGCTATGAATCTGAAACTGTTGTGGCACATCTTACTAAGTTAAATGATATAGTTGTCCTGTTTACTAATAATGAGAGATCACGCTACCTTTATTTACTCAAAATATTTCCGTTCTCATTAAAGGGTGATGCTAAGATATGGTTTAATTCTCTTGATCCTGGTTGTGTGCAAAGTCCCCAGGATATGATTTATTACTTCTCTGCTAAATATTTCCCTGCTCATAAGAAACAAGCTGCCTTGAGGGAAATATACTATTTTGTGCAAATTGAAGAATAGAGTCTCCCACAAGCTTGGGGGAGGCTTCTCAAGTTACTTAATGCTTTGCCTGATCATCCTCTTGAGAAACCTGAAATATTTGATATCTTTTATAATGGACTAACTGATGCTTCCAGAGATTTCCTGGATAGTTGTGCTGGTTCTCTTTTCAGGGAAAGAACACCGGATGAAGCTGAAATTCTATTGAATAATATGTTGGCAAATGAAAATAATTGGGCACCTCCTAAGCCAGCTCTTGAGCCATCTCCAAAGCCAATTACGTAGCCTATTCCTAAACCAACTCCGAAAAAGAGAGGTGTTCTATTTCTCAGTCCCGAAGATATGCAAGAGGCAAAGAAACCTATGAAAGAAAAAGGTATTAAAGCTGAAGATGTTAAGAATTTACCTCCTATTGAAGAAATACATGGTCTTAATTTACCGCCTGTTGAAGAAGTATATGATCTAAATTACTTATTTACTGAAGAACCTCCCGATATACCGACACAGGTAGTAAAGGTAAATTCTCTTTATAGATATGATAAAGCTGAAGTCCCTCCTACTAAAATTGCTAGTGAGTGCTTGGATGAGTTTGATGACTTTATGTTTAAGCAAGATGACTTTAATGCTTATTTTGGTAGACAATTAAAACAGAATACTTTTATGATTAAACGCTTGGGTGATTATATGGCTGATATTAGAGGTGAACTTAAACTTGTTAGCAAACATGCTTCTATGGTTACCACTCAAGTAGAACAAGTACTTAAAGCTCAGAAAGAAGTGCTTGATGAAATGAATAGTAAGAAAAATGATTATGCTGTTAGAGTGGCTACTAGAACTAGTAGAATGACTCAGGAACCTTTGTATCCTGAAGGCCACCCTAAGAGAATTGAGAAAGATTCTCAGAGAAATAATATTGATGTACCTAGTTCTTCTAAAAGGAAGAAAAAGAAAAATGATAGGACTTTGCAAACTTCTAGTGAACCTATTGCTGAACCACCTGAGAATCCAAATGATATCTCTATTTTCTGATGTTGAAACACAATCAGGTGATGAACATGAACCTAGTAATAACGTTAATGATAATGTTCATGTTGATGCTCGACCTAGTAATGATAATGGTGTAGAAGTTGAACCTGCTGTTGATCTTGATAACCCACAATCAAAGAATCAACGTTATGATAAAAGAGACTTTGTTGCTAGGAAACATGGTAAAGAAAGGAAACCATGGGTTAAAAAACCCATGCCTTTTCCTCCAAAACCATCCAACAAAAAGGATGATCAGGATTTTGAGCGCTTTGCTGAAATGATCAGACCCATCTTTTTGCGTATGCGATTAACTGATGTGCTCAGAACAAATCCTTATGCTAAGTATATGAAGGATATCATTACTAATAAAAGAAAGATACCTGAAGCTAAAATTTCCACCATGCTTGCTAATTATACTTTTAAGGGTGGAATACCAAAGAAACTTGGAGATCCAGGAGTACCTACTATACCATGCTCCATTAAGAGAAATTATGTTAAAACTGCTTTATGTGATCTTAGAGCCGGTGTCAGTGTTATGCCTCTCTCTTTATATCATAGACTTGACTTGAATAAGTTGACACCTACTGAAATATCTTTGCAAATGGCTAATAAATCAACTGCTATACCTGTCGGTATTTGTGAGGATGTGCCTGTTGTAGTTGCAAATGTTACTATTTTGACGGACTTTGTTATTCTTGATATTCCCAAGGATGATAGTATGTCTATTATTCTTGGAAGACCTTTCCTTAATACTGCAGGGGCTGTTATTGATTGCAAAGGCAATGCCACTTTTCATGTTAATGGCAATGAGCACACGGTACATTTTCCGAGGAAACAACCTCAAGATTATAGTATCAACTCCATTGGAAAAATTCCATCGATTATATTTGGAGGTTTTGAATTTCCTCTCCCTACTGTCAAGAAAAAGTATGATATTCTTATTGTTGGGAAATAAAAGTCCTCAGAATGCCATGCCAATTTAATATGATTTTTCGGGAATATTTGAGAATTTACTGTGCAAAAATTACCACGGGGGAGCTGCCACCTGGTCACGAGGGTGGAGGGCGTGCCTACCCCCTAGGCGCGCCCCCTGCCTCGTGGGCCCACGGTGGCCCTCCTCCACTTATCCCTGCACCCATCTTCTTCCTCTGCTTCACACAAACACGAAAAACCAACTCAAGCACGAGTTCCAGCCCCCGTTGCTGTAATTTTCGATCTTCTTGCTCAAAGCACCTCTCGCAAAACTACTCGGGAAGATTGTTCCTTCGTATGTGACTCCTCCATTGGTCCAATTAGTTTTTGTTCTAGTGCTTTATTCATTGCAAGTTTGTGCTGCATAGGTGACCATGTTCTTGAGCTTGCATGTCAAATTTATATGGTTCCAAGTAGTTCCAATGCTTTATATAGGCCCTAGGCACTTATGGGAGTTGTTGCTATAAATTTTATTGAAGTTGGTTCACTTTTATTTGAAGTTACTAAAAATTTCAGATTGTTTCAGAAATAATGAAGAAATTTTTGAGGGGCTCGTCGAGCCGAAGCTCTAAGGAAAAACAAAAGGAAGAAGATCAGAAGCCCAAATTTAATTTGCCTCGCACCGCGGAGGTCCGGTCGTGTGAATGGCCTTCCGATGACTTCTTGAGGAGAGCTGGGATTTATGAAGTTTTCTACTTATTGATTGAGAAAGCCGGCCTCACCAACTTCCTCCACGACCAACGTCATCAGTATCTCTTACTCACAAATACTTTTGTGCAAAACTTCTACCTTTTCCCTAAGAAATCACCTCCAACAGTAGAGTTTCATTTATATGACGTTGTTAAAGAGATGACATTAGCTGAATTCTGCGAGGTTTGCGGAATACCCTTTGAGGGCACCTTAGATGAACCCCACCGTAACGAAGTAGAAGCTTTTATTAACACTATCACTGTGGGAGAAGCCAGGAAGGTTTCTGATGCAAGGATCACTAGCATACATTTTCCTGTCTTACGCTACTTTGCCTTATTTGCTAGTCGTTGCTTAATTGGACGCGGGAACTGTGGGAACCTTAGTATTCCTGATATTATTATTTTGCTCCATGGTTTATACCGCAATAACTCTGTTAGTATGGGTGGAATTGTTGCTAGACGGTTAAGTCTGAACCGTACTAAGGGCCCCATCTTTGGAGGCATTTATGCTTCACACCTAGCTGAACATTTTGAAATACCTATTAGGCATGAAGAGAAAGAAGAAATAGCGCTGCCCCGTGTTTATTTAGATTATAAGAGTATGATAACGCATGACTTTCTTGTTAAGAGTCGCGACGGGGAGATCAAATACAAATTATACTTTGATAAACATCACCCTGAGACTATTACTTTGCCTGCTCCTTCTTTGTTTAACTTGTCTGCAGGTCCTCACATCGTTCCGTGGTCGGCTGTTCAAGCCTATCGGAATCCTGCACCAGCCCCGGAACCGGAGCCACAAGATGAGCCTCCACGACTATCTGTTTATTCTTGGGATCTAGAGGAGGTTGCCAGCCAGTGGCAGCCGGAGCCTTCTTCGTCACAGTATGACCCCAGCCTCACCTACGGGTATCCGCCAGGCTATCCCTGGCTATAGACCAACTTAGGCCAAAAGCCTAAGCTTGGGGGAGTACGTATTTCCCACCGACATTACATTCATGTTCACACACACACACTCATTGCTAGCTGTCGGTGTTCATACTCTTTCATTGTATTATCCATGCTAGTTTATTTTCTTTTTTCTGCTTTCTTCTTGTGTGTTTGATAAACCTTAAGAAAAAACCAAAAAATTAGTAGTAGTTTATTTCCTTGCAGTAGTAATTAGAAAGAAAACCCAAAAATATTTCCCGTTCTTCTTTTTGCTTGTTGGGAGCTTTCCCGTGTAAATAGTTTTATTTATTTTCCTTTCTTTTGGGGGTCGAGAAGACTATATTTAAAATGCTTAGTGGCTCTTATATGCATGATTGTTTATTTAACTTCAAGCCCATATTACTTGTCTTCTCTCTTGAGTTGAATGCTTGCAGATTCCAGCTTAGTCCAATGCACGTGCACTCTTATTATTATACACACCGTTCGGTCGTGCAAGTGAAAGGCAATAATGATGATATATGATGGACTTACTGGGATGAGAAAAGCTGGTATGAACTCGACCTCTCTTGTTTTTGTAAATATGATGATTCATCGTTCTTGAGTTAGCTATTATGAAGTAAACATATTTGCAATGATATTTAGTGATTATAGTTGCTTATGCCATGCTTGATTAGCTATGAGTCATAATGGTTTACCTTGCGTGCCAACATGCTATTAGAATGATTATGATGTCGTATGATGGGATGGTATCCCCCCTTAAATGAATTGAGTGACTCGACTTGGCACATGTTCACGCATGTAGTTGAATCAAATCAACATAGCCTTCATGATATTTATGTTCATGGTGGATTATATCCTACTCATGCTTGTACTCTGTGTAAATTAATTTTAATGCATGTTTACGATTGTTGTCGCTCTCTCGCTTAATCGCTTCCGGTCTTTTGCTAGCCTTCACCGTACTAAGCGGGAATACTGCTTGTGCATCCAAACTCCTTAAACCCCAAAGTTGTTCCATATGAGTCCACTATACCTACCTATATGCGTTATTTACCTGTCGTTCCAAGTAAATTTGTATGTGCCAAACTCTAAACCTTCAAATAAACATTCTGTTTTGCATGCTCGAATAGCTCATATGTCAACTAGAGCTGCCCTTATCTTCCGTGTTAGGCGGGTTATTCTCAAGAGGAGTGGACTCCGCTCCTCATTCACGAGAAAATGGCTGGTATCCGGGATGCCCAGTCCCATGCTTTATGCAAACTAAATCAAAATAACTGCAAACAAAACTCCCCCTAGGACCCGTTGAATGTTAGAGGAACTCGTTGTTTCGAGCAAGCCATTGATTGATGCTTGTGGAGGAGGGGGAGTATAAACTTTACCATTCTGTTTGGGAACCACCTATAATCTGTTTAGCATGGAAGATATCGTCGTCTTTTAGTTGTTATGTTGACAATGAAAGTATGCCGCTCAAAATATAATTTATCTCTATTTTGAAACTGAGCTCTGGCACCTCTACAAATCCCTGCTTCCCTCTGCGAAGGGCCTATCCATTTACTTTTATGTTGACTCATCACCCTTCTTATTGAAAGCACCCGCTGGAGAGCGCACTGTCGTTTGCATTCATTATAATTGGTTTATATTGGGTATGACTTGACTGGATCTCTTTTACCATGAGTTACAATGTTTAGTCAGTCCTTGATCTTTAAAGGTGCTCTGCATTTATGTTTTGCGGTCACAGAAAGGGCTAGAGAGATACCATTCTGTTATATCATGTTATGATTATTTTGAGAAAGTGTTGTCATCCGAGTTTTATTATTATAGCTCGTTAGCTGGTTATGCTATTGATATGAGTAATTGTGAGACCTATGTGTTATTGTTAGTATGGTTAGTTCATAATATTTGCTGAAACTTGAATGCTGGTTTTTCATGTTTACAACAACAAGAGCAAACAGAGTTTGTAAAAGTTTTTCTTTTTTCTCTTTCAGTTTGTCAACTGAATTGCTTGAGGACAAGCAAGGGTTTAAGCTTGGGGGAGTTGATACGTCTCCATCGTATCTACTTTTCCAGACACTTTTGCCCTTGTTTTGGACTCTAACTTGTATGATTTGAATGGAACTAACCCGGACTGACGCTGTTTTCAGCAGAATTGCCAAGATGTTGTTTTATGTGCAGAAAATAAAAGTTCTTGGAATGACCTGAAACTCCACGGAACACCTTAGAAAAAACAATAAAAATCCTCGCCAAAGATGAAGACCAGGGGGCCCACACCCTGTCCACTAGGGTGGGGGGCGTGCCCCCCTACCTCGTGGGCCCCCTGGTGGCCCTCCGACGCCAACTCCAACTCCATATATTGGCTTTCAGGGAGAAAAAAATCGGAGAGAAGAAATCATCGCGTTTTACGATACGGAGCCTCCGCCAAGCCCTAATATCTCTTGGGAGGGCTGATCTGGAGTCCGTTCGGGGCTCCAGAGAGGGGGATTCATCGCCGTCGTCATCATCAACCATCATCCATCACCAATTTCATGATGCTCACCACCGTGCGTGAGTAATTACATCGTAGGTTTGCTGGACGATGATGGGTTGGATGAGATTTATCATGTAATCGAGTTAGTTTTGTTACGGTTTGATCCCTGGTATCCATTATGTTCTGAGATTGATGTTGCTATGACTTTGCTATGCTTAATGCTTGTCACTAGGGCCCGAGTGCCATGATTTCAGATCTGAACCTATTATGTTTTCGTGAATATATGTGTGTTCTTGATCCTATCTTGCAAGTCTATAGTCACCTACTATGTGTTATGATCCGGCAACCCCGAAGTGACAATAATCGGGACCACTCCCGGTGATGACCATAGTTTGAGGAGTTCATGTATTCAGTATGTGCTAATGCTTTGTTCTGGTTCTCTATTAAAAGGAGGCCTTAATATCCCTTAGTTTCCAATAGGACCCCGCTGCCATGGGAGGGTAGGACAAAATATGTCATGCAAGTTCTTTTCCATAAGCACGTATGACTATATACGGAATACATGCCTACATTACATTGATGAACTGGAGCTAGTTCTGTGTCACCCTATGTTATGACTGTTACATGACGAAACGCATCCGGCATAATTATCCATCGCTAATCCGGTGCCTACGAGTTTTCCATATACTGGTTCTCGCTTATTTACTTTTCCGTTACTCATATACAATCACTACAAAATACCAAAAACATTACTTTTGCTGTCTTTACTTTTGTTACCGTTACCACCACTATCATATTACTTTGGTACTAAATACTTCGTTGCAGATACTAAGTTTCCAGGTGTGGTTGAATTGACAACTCAGCTGCTAATACTTGAGAATATTCTTTGGCTCCCCTTGTGTCGAATCAATAAATTTGGGTTGGATACTCTACCCTCGAAAACTGTTGTGATCCCCTATACTTGTGGGTTATCAGGGGCCTTTGTCGAGACTGTCAAGGTCTGGAAACAAGAATGGTTCTATATCACTGACTCACGCCGCACCAGCTGGGCGGCAATTCCGGAGTTTAGATACGGACCCCCCACGAGGCTCACGTCATGGAACACCAAGGGTCTCGACTGGGGGTCCCGGACGGAGGTGCAGATGCCGCAAACGCGTGTCACCAACGTGTTGGGCAAGAATGTCGGTCTCACCAATGTGGTGCAGATGATGCTCTTCCGCCGCATTCTGCCCTGCCAGCGCCGGACTTCCCCCGTGTGGGAGTTCAATCCGGAAGAGCTGTGGACCCTGAAACATTCCTCGGCACGACGCACGCTGATACGTCCATTTTGCATCATGATTTTATATCAATATTTATTGCATTGTGAGCTGTTATTACAAGTTATGTCACAATACTTATGGCTAATCTCTCTTATTTTACAAGGTTTATCATGAAGAGAGAGAATGCCGGCAGCTGGGATTCTGGCTGGAAAAGGAGCAAATATTGGAAACCTATTCTGCACAGCTCCAAAAATCCTGAAACTCCACGGAAGTCACTTTTGGAATTAATAAGAATTATTGAGTGAAGAAAATAGCAGAGGGGGCCCACACCCTCGCCCCCTGCTGGCCCTCCGGTGCCCCTCTTCTGCTATATGAAGGCTTCTACCCTGGAAAAAACAGAAGCAAGCTCACGGGACGAAACTTCGCCGCCACGAGGCGGAACCTTGGCGGAACCAATGTAGGGCTTCGGCGGAGCTGTTCTGCAAGGGAAACTTCCCTCCGGGAGGGGGAAATCATCATCATCATCATCACCAATGATCCTCTCATCGGGAGGGGGTCAATCTCCATCAACATCTTCACCAGCACCATCTCCTCTCAAAACCTAGTTCATCTCTTGTATCAAAACCACAAATTGGTACCTCTGGGTTGCTAGTAGTGTTGATTACTCCTTGTAGTTGATGCTAATTGGTTTACTTGGTGGAAGATCATATGTTCAGATCCTTAATGCATATTAATACTCCTCTGATCATGAACATGAATATGCTTTGTGAGTAGTTACGTTTGTTCCTGAGGACATGAGTGAAGTCTTGCTATTAGTAGTCATGTGAATTTGGTATTCGTTCGATATTTTGATGAGATGTATGTTGTCTCTCCTCTAGTGGTGTTATGTGAACGTCGACTACATGACACTTCACCATTATTTGGTCCTAGAGGAAGGCATTGGGAAGTAATAATTAGATGATGGGTTGCTAGAGTGACAGAAGCTTAAACCCTAGTTTATAAGTTGCTTCGTAAGGGGCTGATTTGGATCCATATGTTTCATGCTATGGTTAGGTTTACCTTAATACTTCTTTTGTAGTTGCAGATGCTTGCAATAGGGGTTAATCATAAGTGGGATGCTTGTCCAAGAAAGGGCATTACCCAAGCACCGGTCCACCCACATATCAAATTATCAAAGTACTGAACGTGAATCATATGAGCGTGATGAAACTAGCTTGACGATAATTCCCATGTGTCCTTGGGAGCGCTTTTCTCATTATAAGAAATTGCCCAGGCTTGTCCTTTGCTACAAAAAGGATTGGGCCACCTTGCTACACCTTATTTACTTTCATTGCTTGTTACCTGTTACAAATTATCTTATCACAAAACTATCTGTTACCTACAATTTCAGTGCTTGCAGAGAATACCTTACTAAAAACCGCTTGTCATTTCCTTCTGCTTTCCTCGTTGGGTTTGACACTCTTACTTATCAAAAGGACTACGATAGATCCCCTATACTTGTGGGTCATCAAGACTCTTTTCTGGCGCCGTTGCCGGGGAGTGAAGCGCCTTTGGTGAGTGGAACTTGGTAAGGAAACATTTATATAGTGTGCTGAAATTTTCTGTCACTTGTTACTATGGAAACTAATCCTTTGAGGGGCTTGTTTGGGGCATGTTCGCCTCGACTAGTAGAGCAAAGAGTTGCTCCTCAACCTACTGAACCTACTGAAAATGTTTACTTTGAGATTCCTTTGGGTATGATAGAGAAACTACTAGCTAATCCCTTTGCAAGATATGGAACATTGCATCCCGATTTACACCTTATCTTTGTGGATGAAGTTTGTGGATTATTTAAGAAAGAAGGTATTCCCAATGATGTTGTTAAGAGGAAGGTCTTCCCTTTATCTTTGAAGGGAGATGCATTGACATGGTATAGGCTATGTGATGATACTGGATCTTGGAACTATAAATGATTGAAGTTGGAATTTCACCAGAAGTTCTATCCTATGCATCTTGTTCATCGTGATCGTAATTACATATATATTTTTTGGCCTCTCGAAGGAGAAAGCATCGCTCAAGCTTGGGGGAGGCTTAAGTCAATGTTATATTCATGCCCCAATCATGAGCTCTCAAGAGATATGATTATTCAAAAAATTTATGCTCGTCTTTCTCTCAATGATCGCACCATGCTTGATACTTCATGTGCTGGTTCTTATATGCTGAAGACTACTGAATTCAAGTGGGATTTATTGGAAAGAATTAAACGCAACTCTGAAGATTGGGGTTCCGACGATGGTAAGGAGTCAGGTATGACACCTAAGTTTGATTGTGTTAAATCTTTTATGGATACCGATGCTTTTCGTGGATTTAGCACTAAATATGGACTTGACTCTGAGATAGTAGCTGCTTTTTGTGAATCTTTTGCTTCTCACGTTGATCTCCCTAAGGAGAAGTGGTTTAAATATAATTCTCCCACTGAAGTAAAAGTAGTTGCACCTATTACAGTTGATTAAAAGACTATCACTTATAATGATCCTATTGTTCCTCCTACTTATGTTGAGAAACCACCTTTTCTTGTTAGGATAAAGGATCATGCTAAAGCTTCAACTATTGTTCATAATAGTAATACTAGAACATATACACCCCCTGAGCAAATTAAAGTTGAACCTAGTATTGCTATGGTTTAAGATCTCTTTGATGATAATTTAGATGGGCATGTTATTTATTTTTGTGGTGAAACTGCTAATATTGCTAAACCAGATACTAAGATACATAGACCTGTTGTAGGCATGCCTATTATTTCTGTTAAAATAGGAGATCATTGTTATCATGGCTTATGTGATATGGGTGCTAGTGCTAGTGCTACTGCAATACCCTTTTCCTTATATAAAGAAATTATGCATGATATTGTACCCGCTGAGTTAGAAGGTATTGATGTTGCTATTAAGCTTGCCAATAGGGATACCATTAAACTAGTTGGGATTGTTAGAGATGTTGAAGTCTTGTGTGGGAAAGTTAAATATCCTGCTGATTTTCTTGTTCTTGGTTCCCCACAAGATGACTTTTGTCCCATTATATTTGGTCGACCCTTCTTGAATACTGTTAATGCTAGGATTGATTGTGAAAAGGATATTGTTACAATTGGCCTAGGGGATATGTCTCATGAGTTTAATTTTGCTAAATTTCGTAGACAACCCCGTGATAAAGAATCACCTAGTAAGGATGAGATTATTGGTCTTGCTTCGATTGCCGTGCCTCCTACTGATCCGCTAGAACAATATTTGCTAGATCATGAAAATGATATGTTTATGAATGAAAGAAGGGAAATAGATGAAGTATTCCTTCAACAGGGTCCTATTCCGAAACACAACTTGCCTGTTGAAATCCTAGGGGATCCCCCTCCACCCAAGCATGATCCCGTGTTCGAGCTCAAACCATTACCTGATAATCTTAAGTATGCTTATCTTGATGAAAAGAAGATATATCATGTTATTATTAGTGCTGACCTTTCAGAGCAAGAAGAGGAAAGATTATTGAAAACTCTCAAGAAGCACCGTGGTGCTATAGGATATACTCTGGATGATCTTAAGGGCATTAGTCCCACTCTATGCCAACACAAAATAAAATTGGAGAAAGATGCCAAACCAGCTAGAGATCCTCAACAACGATTAAATCCTAAGATGAAAGGAGTGGTAAGAAAGGATATACTAAAGCTCCTTGAGGCAGGTATAATATATCCCACTGCTGATAGTGATTGGGTAAGCCCTGTCCATTGCGTTCCTAAGAAGGGAGGTATTACAGTTGTTCCTAATGATAAAGATGAATTGATCCTACAAAGAATTATTACTGGTTATAGGATGGTAATTTATTTCTGCAAATTAAATAAGGCTACTAAGAAAGATCATTACCCTTTACCTTTTATTGATCAAATGCTAGAAAGACTATCCAAACATACACATTTCTGCTTTCTAGATGGTTATTCTGGTTTCTCTCAAATACCTGTGTCAGCGGAGGATCAATCAAAAACTACTTTTACTTGCCCTTTCGGTACTTTTGCTTATAGACGTATCCCTTTTGGTTTATGTAATGCACCTGCTACCTTTCAAAGATGCATGATGGCTATATTCTCTGACTTTCGTGAAAAGATTTGTGAGCTATTCAAGGATGACTTCTCCGTTTATGGATCCTATTTTGATGATTTCTTGAGCAACCTTGATTGAGTTTTGCAGAGATATGAAGACACTAGTCTCGTCTTGAATTGGGAAAAGTGCCACTTTATGGTTAATGAAGGCATTGTCGTGGGGCATAAGATTTCTGAGAGAGGTATTGAAGTTGATAAAGCTAAAGTTGATGCTATTGAACAGATGCCATGTCCCAAGGACATAAAAGGTATAAGAAGTTTCCTTGGTCATGCCGGTTTTTATAGGAGGTTCATTAAGGACTTTTCAAAAATCTCTAGGCCTCTGACTAATTTATTGCAAAAAGATATTCCTTTTGTCTTTGATGATGATTGTGTAGAAACAGTTGAAATACTTAAGAAAGCTTTGATCACTGCACCTACTGTTCAGCCACCTGATTGGAATTTACCCTTTGAAATTCGGTGTGATGCTAGTGATTCTGCTGTAGGTGCTGTTCTAGGGCAAAGAGTTGATAAGAAATTAAATGTTATCCAGTATGATAGTAAAACTCTTGATACTGCCCAGAGAAATTATGCTACTACTGAAAAAGAATTCTTAGCAGTTGTGTTTGCTTGTGATAAGTCCAGACCTTATATTGTTGATTCTAAAGTTACTATTCACACTGATCATGTTGCTATTAAGTATCTTATGGAAAAGAAAGATGCTAAGCCTAGACTTATTAGATGGGTTCTCTTGCTTCAGGAATTTGATTTGCATATTATTGATAGAAAGGAAGCTGAGAACCCCGTTGCAGACAACTTGTCTAGATTAGAGAATGTTCTTGATGACCCACTACCTATTGATGATAGCTTTCGTGATGAACAATTAGCGGTCATTAATGCTTCTTGTACTACTCCATGGTATGCTGATTATGCTAATTATATTGTTGCTAAATTTATACCACCTAGTTTCACATACCAGCAAAAGAAAAAGTTCTTTTATGATTTAAGACATTACTTTTGGGATGACCCACACCTTTACAAAGAAGGAGTAGATGGTGTTATTAGACGTGGTGAACCTGAGCATGAACAGGAACAGATCCTACGCAAGTGTCACTCCGAACCATATGGAGGACACCACGCTGGAGATAGAACTGCACATAAGGTATTGCAATCCGGTTTTTATTGAACTATTCTCTTCAAAGATGCCCGTAAGTTTGTCTTGTATGTGATGAATGTCAGAGAATTGGTAATATTAGTAGATGTCAAGAAATGCCTATGAATTATTCTCTTGTTATTGAACCATTTGATGTCTGGGGCTTTGATTATATGGGACCTTTTCCTGCCTCTAATGGTTACACACATATTTTAATTGTTGTTGATTACATTACTAAGTGGTTAGAAGCTATTCCAACTTGTAGTGCTGATCATAACACCTCTATTAAGATGCTTAAAGAAGTTATTTTTCCGAGGTTTGGAGTCCGTAGGTATCTTATGACAGATGGTGGTTCACATTTTATTCATGGTGCTTTTCGTAAAATGCTTGCTAAGTATGATGTTAACCATAGAATTGCATCTCCTTATCACCCACAGTCTAGTGGTCAAGTAGAGTTGAGCAATAGAGAGCTCAAATTAATTTTGCAAAAGACTGTGAATAGATCTAGAAAGAATTGGTCCAAGAAACTTGATGATGCATTATGGGCCTATAGAACTGCATATAAAAATCCTATGGGTATGTCTCCGTATAAGATGGTTTATGGAAAAGCATGTCACTTACCTCTTGAACTTGAACATAAAGTATATTGGGCTATTAAAGAGCTCAACTATGACTTCAAACTTGCCGATGAGAAGAGGTTATTTGATATTAGCTCACTTGATGAATGGAGAACCCAATCCTATGAGAATGCCAAGCTGTTCAAAGAAAAAGTTAAAAGATGGCATGACAAAAGAATACAAAAGGGTGAGTTTAACGTAGGTGATTATGTGTTGCTATTCAACTCTCATTTAAGATTTTTTGCAGGAAAACTTCTCTCTAAGTGGGAAGATCCTTACGTTATCGAGGAGGTCTATCGTTCCGGTGCCATAAAAATCAACAACTTCGAAGGCACAAATCCGAAGGTGGTGAACGGCCAAAGAATCAAACATTATATCTCAGGTAATCCTATCAATGTTGAAACTAATATTATCAAAATTGTAACCCCGGAGGAATACATAAGGGACACTTTCCAGAATGTTTCAGACTCCGAAAAGGAATAGGTACGTGGTACGGTAAGTAAACCGACTCCAAAACAATTCTAATGGCAATTTTCCTCCGTCTTGGAATATTTAAGAATTTTGGGAAGCAAGAAGAAATCCGGGAAGGACACGAGGCCTCCACAAGGGTGGAGGGCACGCCCACCCTTACTGGGCGTGCCCCCTGTCTCGTGGGCACCTCGTGTGCCTCGCGGACTCCGTTTTCTTGCACGTTACTTCTTTTGGTCGGAAAAAAGTTCATTATATAATCTCCCGAAGGTTTGGACCATCGTATCACGCAAAAATCCTCTGTTTCGTTTAGAGCTGTTTTTCGGGCAGATCTAGAGGATCATGACGTCACCCTCCTTCAACAATGAAGACAAGGATGCTTGGCTATTGAAGATAGAGCTGAAAAGAGAAGAACCGGAGGAGGCCAACATGGATGAAGGGATCAAGAAGGCCATGGAGGCTCAAGCGCTGGCGGTGGAAGAAGAATACATCCCTCAACCTCTACCTAACCTCTCTACTCCAACTTAGATTGAAGCTTTCAAGATGATTGAGTTAGCTCGCACACAGGAAAATATTTTGTTGAAGGATCATATCATCGGACTCAAGGGCATTATCCACAAGTTGGAGGAGCTTTTACGCTCGATGTGCGATTATCCACCATCATCATCACCACCTTCATCACCTCCGCGGACATACTCACATGGGTATGGGCACTCCCCTTGGCAACTGCCAAGCTTGGGGGAGGTGCCCCGGTATCGTATCACCATCACACTCCTATGTTTACCGTTTTACTTAGTTCGATCCTTTTTAGTAAGATCTTGATCTACTAGATTGAAGTTTTGGTATGAATTAGTTTTGAGTTTTGCTTTGTGATCCCTTCTATGTAATCGAGTTCGTGAGCTATCTATAATAAAGATTAGTGTTGAGTCAAGGGCTTTGTATCCTGCTGTAATCTTGAGAAAATAGAACGAATAAAAAGAAATAAAAGAGTTCATATTGATCTTATGGATAGTAATGACTTCATATATAAAGAGTATGAGGCATAAAAGTTGTTGAGAGTTGACAAACGTAGTTTTGGTCATCGTTGCAATTAATAGGAAGTAATAAGGAAGGAGAGGTTTTCACATATAAATATAGTATCTTGGACATCTTTTATGATTGTGAGCACTCATTAAGTATGACATGCTAAAGAGTTGGTGTTGGACAAGGAAGACAATGTAATGGGTTATGCTTTCTCACATCTCAGTTAAAGTATATTGTCATGGATCATTCAAACATGTTGAGCTTGCCTTTCCCCCTCATTCTAGCCAAAAATTCCTTGCACCAAGTAGAGATACTACTTGTGCTTTCAAATATCCTTAAACTCAGTTTTGCCATGAGAGTCCACCATACCTACCTATGGATTGAGTAAGATCCTTCAAGTAAGTTGTCATGTTGAAACCAATAAAAATTGCTCTCTAAATATGTATGACTTATTAGTGCAGAGAAAATAAGTGTTAGCACTTGTAGAAGACTATATGATAGTTGAGTATGTGGACTTGCTGAAAAGCTCTATTCTTGACTCTTTTCAATGTTATGACAAATTGTAATTGCTTCAATGACCAAGATTATAGTTTGCTAGTTCCTAATGAAGTTTCTAAACCATACTTGACGATGTGAATAGATTGTTACTTCAGCATAAGAAATCATATGATAAATATATATATATGTTGCTGTTATAAGAATAATCATGATGCCCTCATGTCCATATTTTATTTTTATCGACACCTCTATCTCTAAACATGTGGACATATTTTTCGATTTCGGCTTCCGCTTGAGGACAAGCGAGGTCTAAGCTTGGGGGAGTTGATACGTCCATTTTGCATCATGCTTTTATATCAATATTTATTGCATTATGAGCCGTTATTACACGTTATGTCACAATACTTATGGCTAGTCTCTCTTATTTTACAGGGTTTATCATGAAGAGGAGAATGCCGGCAGCTGGGATTCTGGCTGGAAAAGGAAGAAATATTGGAAACCTATTTTGCACAGCTCCAAAAATCCTGAAACTCCACAGAAGTCACTTTTGGAATTAATAAGAATTATTGAGCGAAGAAAATACCAGAGGGGGCCCACACCCTGGCCAGGAGGGTGGGGGCTCCCCCCCCCTACTGGGCGCGCCCATGTCTCCTGGGCCCCCTGTTGGCCCTCCGGTGCCCCTCTTCTGCTATATGAAGGCTTCAACCCTGGAAAAAAATCAGAAGCAAGCTCATGGGACGAAACTCCGTCGCCACAACGTGGAACCTTGGCGGAACCAATCTAGGGCTCCGGCGGAGCTGTTCTGCAAGGGAAACTTCCCTCCGGGAGGGGGAAATCATCACCATCGTCATCACCAATGATCCTCTCATCGGGAGGGGGTCAATCTCCATCAACATCTTCGCCAGCACCATCTCCTCTCAAAACCCTAGTTCATCTCTTGTATCCAATCTTGTATCAAAACCACAAATTGGTACCTGTGGGTTGCTCGTAGTGTTGATTACTCCTTGTAGTTGATGCTAATTGGTTTACTTGGTGGAAGATCGTATGTTCAGATCCTTAATGCATATTAATACTCCTCTGATCATGAACATTAATATGCTTTGTGATTATTTATGTTTGTTCCTGAGGACATGGGTGAAGTCTTGCTATTAGTAGTCATGTGAATTTGGTATTCGTTTGATATTTTGATGAGATGTATGTTGTGTATTCTCTAGCGGTGTTATGTGAACGTCGACTACATGACACTTCACCATTATTTGGGCCTAGAGGAAGGCATTGGGAAGTAACAAGTAGATGATGGGTTGCTAGAGTGACAGAAGCTTAAACCCTAGTTTATAAGTTGCTTCGTAAGGGGCTGATTTGGATCCATATGTTTCATGCTATGGTTAGGTTTACCTTAACACTTCTTTTGTAGTTGTGGATGCTTGAAATAGGGGTTAATCATAAGTGGGATGCTTGTCAGGAAGGCAGTACCCAAGCACCGGTCCACCCACATATCAAATTATCAAAGTACCGAACGCGAATCATATGAGCGTGATGAAACTAGCTTGATGATAATTCCCATGTGTCCTCGGGAGCGCTTTTCTCATTATAAGAAATTGTCCAGGCTTGTCCTTTGCTACAAAAAGGATTGGGCCACCTTGCTGCACCTTATTTACTTTCATTGTTTGTTACCCGTTACAAATTATGTTATCACAAAACTATCTGTTACCTACAATTTTAGTGCTTGCAGAGAATACCTTACTGAAAACCGCTTGTCATTTCCTTCTGCTCCTCGTTGGGTTCGACACACTTACTTATCAAAAGGACTGAAGGAAATATTCCCTAGAGGCAATAATAAAGTTACTATTTATTTCCTCATATCATGATAAATGTTTATTATTCATGCTATAATTGTATTAACCGGAAACATGATACATGTGTGAATACATAGACAAACTTAAAGTCACTAGTATGCCTCTACTTGACTAGCTCATAAATCAAAGATGGTTATGTTTCCTAACCATAGACATGAATTGTCATTTCATTAACGAGATCACATCATTAGGAGAATGATGCGATTGACATGACCCATTCCGTTAGCTTAGCACTTGATCGTTTAGTATGTTGCTATTGCTTTCTTCATGACTTATACATGTTCCTACAACTATGAGATTATGCAACTCCCGTTTACCGGAGGAACACTTTGTGTGCTACCAAACGTCACAACGTAACTGGGTGATTATAAAGGAGCTCTATAGGTGTCTCCAAAGGTACATGTTGAGTTGGCGTATTTCGAGATTAGGTTTTGTCACTCCGATTGTCGGAGAGGTATCTCTGGGCCCTATCGGTAATGCACATCACTATAAGCCTTGCAAGCAATGTAGCTAATGAGTTAGTTACGGAATGATGCGTTACATAAATGAGTAAAGAGACTTGCCGGTAATGAGATTGAACTAGGTATTGGGATACCGACGATCAAATCTCGGGCAAGTAACATACCGATGACAAAGGGAACAATGTATGTTGTTATGTGGATTGACCGATAAAGACCTTCGTAGAATATGTAGGAGCCAATATGAGCATCCATGTTCCGCTATTGGTTATTGACCGGAATCGTGTCTCGGTCATGTCTACATAGTTGTCGAACCCGTAGGGTCCGCACGCTTAAGGTTTCATTGACAGTTTTATGAGTTTATGAGTTTGGATGTACTGAATGTTGTTCGGAGTCTCGTATGTGATCGTGGACATGACAAGGAGTCTCGAAATGGTCGAGACATAAAGATCGATATATTGGACGACTATATTTGGACACCGGAAAGGTTCTGGGTGAGATTGGGACAATACCGGAGCTCCGGGAGGTTATCAGAACCCACCGGGAGGTATATGGGCCTTATTGGGCCTTAGTGGAAAGGAGGGGAGAAGATCAAAGGAGGGGGCGCCACCCCCCCCCCCCCAAGCCCAATCCGAATTGGGAAGGGGGCCGCCCCCCTTTCCTTCCTCCCTCCCTCCTCTTCCTTCCCTCTCCCTCTCCTAATAGGAAAGGGGGGAGTCCTACTCCCGGTGGGGTTTGGACTCGCCCGCTAGGGCATGCCACCCCCCTTGGTCGGCCCCCTCCTCCACTCCTTTATATACGGTGGAGGGGGGCACCCCATAGAGACAACAATTGATCTCTTGATCTCTTAGCCGTGTGCGTTGCCCCCTCCACCATAGTCCTCCTCGATAATATTGTAGCGGTGCTTAGGCGAAGCCCTGCAATGTTAAAACATCAAGATCGTCACCACGCCGTCGTGCTGCGGAACTCTTCCCGACATTCTGCTGGATCGGAGTACGGGGATCGTCATCGAGCTGAACGTGTGCTAGAACTCGGAGGTGCCGTAGTTTCGGTGCTTGATCGGTGGGGCCGTGAAGACGTACGACTACATCAACCGCGTTGTTCTAACGCTTCCGCTTTTGGTCTACGAGGGTACGTGGACAACTCTCTCCCCTCTCGTTGCTATGCATCACCATGATCTTGCGTGTGCGTAGGAATTTTTTTGAAATTACAACGTTCCCCAACAGTGGCATTCGAACCAGGTTTTATGCGTAGATGTTGTATGCACGAGTAGAACACAAGTGAGTTGTGGGGGATACAAGTCATACTGCTTACCAGCATGTCATACTTTGGTTCGGCGTTATTGTTGGATGAAGCGGCCCGGACCGACATTACGCGTACGCTTACGCGAGACAGGTTCTACCGACGTGCTTTGCACACAGGTGGCTGGCGGGTGTCTGTTTCTCCAACTTTAGTTGAACCGAGTGTGGCTACGCCCGGTCCTTGTGAAGGTTAAAACAGCACTAACTTGACAAACTATCATTGTGGTTTTGATGCGTAGGTAAGAACGGTTCTTGCTCAGCCCATAGCAGCCACGTAAAATTTGCAACAACAAAGTAGAGGACGTCTAACTTGTTTTTGCAGGGCATGTTGTGATGTGATATGGTCAAGACGTGATGCTATATTTTATTGTATGAGATGATCATGTTTTGTAACCGAAGTTATCGGCAACTGGCAGGAGCCATATGGTTGTCGCTTTATTGTATGAAATGCAAACGCCCTGTAATTGCTTTACTTTATCACTAAGCGGTAGTGATAGTCGTAGAAGCAATAGATGGCGCAATGAAAACGATGCTACGATGGAGATCAAGGTGTCACGCCGGTGACGATGGTGATCACGACGGTGCTTCGGGGATGGAGATCACAAGCACAAGATGATGATGGCCATATCATATCACTTATAGTGATTGCATGTGATGTTTATCCTTTATGCATCTTATATTGCTTTGATTGACGGTAGCATTTTAAGATGATCTCTCACTAATTATCAAGAAGTGTTCTCCCTGAGTATGCACCGTTGCAAAAGTTCTTCGTGCTGAGACACCACGTGACGATCGGGTGTGATAGGCTCTACGTTCAAATACAACGGGTGCAAAACAGTTGCACACGTGGAATACTCAGGTTAAACTTGACGAGCCTAGCATATACAGATATGGCCTCGGAACATGGAGACCGAAAGGTCGAACGTGAATCATATAGTAGATATGATCAACATAGTGATGTTCACCATTGAAAACTACTCCATATCACGTGATGATCAGACATGGTTTAGTTGATTTGGATCACGTGATCACTTAGATGACTGGAGAGATGTCTGTCTAAGTGGGAGTTCTTTAGTAATATGATTAATTGAACTTAAATTTATCATGAACTTAGTACCTGATAGTATTTTGTTTGTCTATGTTTGTTGTAGATAGATGGCTCGTGCTGTTGTTCTGTTAAATTTTAATGCGTTCCTTGAGAAAGCTAAGCTGCAAGATGATGGTAGCAATTACATGGACTGGGTCCGTAACATGAGGATTATCCTCATTGCTACACAGAAGAATTACGTCCTGGAAAAACCGCTGGGTGCCAGGCCTGCTGCAGATGCAACTGACGATGTTAAGAACGTCTGGCAGGGCAACGCTGATGACTACTCAATAGTTTAGTGTGCCATGCTTTACGGCTTAGAATCAGGACTTCAACGACGTTTTGAACGTCATGGAGCATATGAGATGTTCCAGGAGTTGAAGTTAATATTTCAAGCAAATGCCCGGATTGAGAGATATGAAGTCTCCAATATGTTCTATAGCTGCAAGATGGAGGAGAATAGTTCTGTCAGTGAACATATACTCAAAATGTCTTGGTATAATAATCACTTGATTCAACTGGGAGTTAATCTTCCTGATGATAGTGTCATTGACATAATTCTTCAATCACTGCCATCAAGCTACAAGAGCTTCGTGATGAACTATAATATGCAAGGGATGGACAAGACTATTCCTGAGCTCTTCGCAATGCTAAAGGCTGCGGAGGTAGAAATCAAGAAGGAGCATCAAGTGTTGATGGTCAATAAGACCACCAGTTTCAAGCAAAAGGGTAAAGGGAAGAAGAAGGGGAACTTCAAGAAGAACAACAAACAAGTTGCTGCTCAAGAGAAGAAACCCAAATCTGGACCTAAGCCTGAGATTGAGTGCTTCTACTGCAAGCAGACCGGTCACTGGAAGCGGAACTGCCCCAAGTATTTGGCGGATAAGGAGGATGGCAAGGTGAACAAAGGTATATGTGATATACATGTTATTGATGTGTACCTTACTAATGCTCGCAGAGCACTGGTATTTGATACTGGTTACTTGCTAATATTTGCAACTTGAAACAGGGACTACGGATTAAGCAAAGATTGGCTAAGGACAAGGTGACGATGCGCGTGGGAAATGGTTCCAAAGTCGATGTGATCGCAGTCGGCACGCTACCTCTACATCTACCTTCGGGATTATTTTTAGACCTGAATAATTGTTATTTGGTGCCAGCATTGAGCATGAATGTTATATCTGGATCTTGTTTGATGCGAGACGGTTATTCATTTAAATCAGAGAATAATGGTTGTTCTCTTTATATGAATAATATCTTTTATGGTCATGCACCCTTGAAGAGTGGTCTATTTTTATTAAATCTCGACAGTAATGATACACATATTCATAATGTTGAAGCCAAAAGATGCAGAGTTGATAATGATAGTGCAACTTATTGGTGGCACTACCGTTTGGGTCATATTGGTGTAAAGCGCATGAAGAAACTCCATACTGATGGACTTCTAGAATCACTTGATTATGAATCACTTGGTACTTGCGAGCCGTGCCTCATGGGCAAGATGACTAAAACGCTATTCTCCTGAACTATGGAGCGAGCAACTGATTTGTTGGAAATCATACATACTCATGTGTGTGGTCCAATGAATGTTGAAGCTCGCGGCGGGTATCGTTATTTTCTCACCTCCACAGATGATTTGAGCAGATATGGGTATATCTACTTGATGAAACACAAGTCTGGAACATTTGAAAAGTTCAAAGAATTTCAGAGTGAAGTGGAAAATCATCGTAACAAGAAAATAAAGTTTCTACAATCTGATCGTGGAGGAGAATATTTGAGTTACGAGTTTGGTTTACATTTGAAGCAATGCAGAATAGTTTCGCAACTCATGCCACCCGGAACACCACAACGAAATGGTGTGTCCGAACGTCGTAATCGTATTTTACTAGATATGGTGCGATCTATGATGTCTCTTACTGATTTACCGCTATCATTTTGGGGTTATGCTTTAGAGACGGCCGCATTCACGTTAAATAGGGCACCATCCAAATCCATTGAGACGACACCTTATGAACTATGGTTTGGCAAGAAACCAAAGTTGTCGTTTCTTAAAGTTTGGGGCTGCGATGCTTATGTGAAGAAACTTCAACCAGATAAGCTCGAACCCAAATTGGAGAAATGTGTCTTCATAGGATACCCAAAAAAGATTATTGGGTACACCTTCTATCACATATCTGAGGGCAAGATTTTTGTTGCTAAATTCGGATCCTTTCTAGAGAAGGAGTTTCTCTCGAAAGAAGTGAGTGGGAGGAAAGTAGAACTTGATGAGGTAACTGTACCTGCTCCCTCATTGGAAAGTAGTTCATCACAAGAACCGGTTCCTGTGACAACTACACCAATCAGTGAGGAAGCTAATGATATTGATCATGAAACTTCAGATCTAGTTACTACCGAACCTCATAGGTCAACCAGAGTAAGATCCGCACCAGAGTGGTACGGTAATCCTATTCTGGAGGTCATGTTACTTGACCATGGCGAACCTGCGAACTATGAGGAAGCGATGATTAGCCTAGATTCCGCAAAATGGCTTGAGGCCATGAAATCTGAGATGGGATCCATGTATGAGAACAAAGTATGGACTTTGGTTGACTTGCCCGATGATCGGCAAGCCATCGAGAATAAATGGCTCTTCAAGAAGAAGACTGATGCTGATGGTAATGTAACTGTGTACAAAGCTTGACTTGTTGCGAAAGGTTTTCTGACAAGTTCAAGGGGTTGACTACGATGAGACTTTCTCACCCGTAGTGATGCTTAAGTCTGTCCGAATCATGTAACAATTGCCGCATTTTATGATTATGAAATATGGCAAATGGATGTCAAAACTGCATTCCTGAATGGATTTCTGGAAGAAGAGTTGTATATGATGCAACCGGAATTTGTCGATCCAAAAGGTGCTGACAAAGTGTGCAAGCTCCAGCGATCCATTTATGGACTGGTGCAAGCCTCTGGGAGTTGGAATAAACGCTTTGATAGTGTGATCAAAGAATATGGTTTTATACAGACTTTTGGAGAAGCCTGTATTTACAAGAAAGTGAGTGGGAGCTCTGTAGCATTTCTGATATTATATGTAGATGACATATTGTTAATTGGAAATGATATAGAATTTTTCGATAGCATAAAGGGATACTTGAATAAAAGTTTTTCGATGAAAGACCTCGGTGAAGCTGCTTACATATTGGGCATCAAGATCTATAGAGATAGATCAAGACGCCTAACTGGACTTTCACAAAGCACATACCTTGATAAAGTTTTGAAAAAGTTCAAAATGGATCAGGCAAAGAAAGGGTTCTTGCCTGTATTACAAGGTGTGAAGTTGAGTCAGACTCAATGTCCGACCACAACAGAAGATAGAGAGAAAATCAAAGATGTTCCCTATGCTTCAGCCATAGGCTCTATCATGTATGCAATGATGTGTACCAAACCTGACGTATGCTTAGCAATAAGTTTGGCAGGGAGGTACCAAAGTAATCCAGGAGTGGATCACTGGACAGCGGTCAAGAACATCCTGAAATACCTGAAAAGGACTAAGGATATGTTTCTCATTTATGGAGGTGACAAAGAGCTAGTCATAAATGGTTACGTCGATGCAAGCTTTGACACTGATCCGGACGATTCTAAATCGCAAACCGGATACATGTTTATATTGAATGGTGGAGTTGTCAGTTGGTGCAGTTCTAAACAAAGCGTCGTGGCGGGATCTACATGCGAAGCGGAGTACATAGCTGCTTCGGAAGAAGCAAATGAAGGAGTCTGGATGAAGGAGTTCATTTCCGATCTAGGTGTCATACCTAGTGCATTGGGACCAATGAAGATCTTCTGTGACAATACTGGTGCAATTGCCTTGGCAAAGGAATCCAGATTTCACAAGAGGACCAAGCACATCAAGAGACGCTTCAGTTCCATCTGGGACCAAGTCCAGGTGGGAGACATAGAGATTTGCAAGATACATACGGATCTGAATGTTGCAGACCCGTTGACTAAGCCTCTTCCACGAGCAAAACATGATCAGCACCAAGACTCCATGGGTGTTAGAATCATTTGAAATCTAGATTATTGACTCTAGTGCAAGTGGGAGACTGAAGGAAATATGCCCTAGAGGCAATAATAAAGTTATTATTTATTTCCTCATATCATGATAAATGTTTATTATTCATGCTATAATTGTATTAACCGGAAAGATGATACATGTGTGAATACATAGAAAAACTTAAAGTCACTAGTATGCCTCTACTTGACTAGCTCATTAATAAAAGATGGTTATGTTTCCTAACCATAGACATGAGTTGTGATTTGATTAACAGGATCACATCATTAGGAGAATGATGTGATTGACATGACCAATTCCGTTAGCTTAGCACTTGATCGTTTAGTATGTTGCTATTGCTTTCTTCATGACTTATACATGTTCCTACAACTATGAGATTATGCAACTCCCATTTATCGGAGGAACACTTTGTGTGCTACCAAACATCACAACGTAACTGGGTGATTATAAAGGAGCTCTACAGGTGTCTCCAAAGGTACATGTTGAGTTGGCGTATTTCGAGATTAGGTTTTGTCACTCTGATTGTCGGAGAGGTATCTCTAGGCCCTCTCGGTAATGCACATCACTATAAGCCCTGCAAGCAATGTAGCTAATGAGTTAGTTACGGAATGATGCCGGTAACGAGATTGAACTAGGTATTGGGATACCGACGATCAAATCTTGGGCAAGTAACATACCGATGACAAAGGGAACAACGTATGTTGTTATGCGGTTTGACCGATAAAGATCTTCGTAGAATATGTAGGAGCCAATATGAGCATCCAGGTTCCGCTATTGATTATTGACCGGAATCGTGTCTCGGTCATGTGTACATAGTTCTCGAACCCGTAGGGTCCGCACGCTTAAGGTTTCGTTGAAAGTTTTATGAGTTTATGAGTTTTGATGTACCGAGGGTTGTCCAGAGTCCCGGATGTGATCATGTACATGACGAGGAGTCTCGAAATGGTCGAGACATAAAGGTCGATATATTGGACGACTATATTTGGCCACCGGAAAGGTTCTGGGTGAGATTGGGACAATACCGGAGCTCCAGGAGGGGAGAAGAGCAAAGGAGGGGGCGCCCCCCAAGCCCAATTCGAATTGGCAAGGGGGCCGGCCCCCCCTTTCCTTCCTCCCTCCCTCCTCTTCCTTCCCTCTCCCTCTCCTAATAGGAAAGGGGGGAGTCCTACTCCCGGTGGGGGTTGGACTCCCTCCTAGGGCGCGCCACCCCCTTGGCAGGCCCCCTCCTCCACTCCTTTATATACGGGGGAGGGGGCACCCCATAGAGACAACAATTGATCTCTTGATCTCTTAGGCGTGTGCGGTGCCCCCCTCCACCATAGTCCTCCTCGATAATATTGTAGCGGTGCTTAGGCGAAGCCCTGCGACGGTAGAACATCAAGATCGTCACCACGCCGTCGTGCTGATGGAACTCTTCCCCGACATTCTGCTGGATCGGAGTACGGGGATCGTCATCGAGCTGAACGTGTGCTAGAACTCGGAGGTGTCGTAGTTTCGGTGCTTGATCGGTCAGGCCGTGAATACGTACGACTACATCAACCGAGTTGTTCTAACGCTTCCGCTTTCGGTCTATGAGGGTACATGCACAACACTCTCCCCTCTCGTTGCTATGCATCACCATGATCTTGCGTGTGCGTAGGAATTTTTTTGAAATTACTACATTCCCCAACAAGGACTACGATAGATCCCCTATACTTGTGGGTCATCACACGCAGGAATATGGAAGTTGTTGTTCAAGGCCCAGAAGAGCTGGCCCATGGAGACCAAAGACGTCAGTCTTGACACCGAGAATCCGGCCACTCTAGTAAGTGTTAATTTTCCGAAGGTATGTCCAGTCTATATATTTGATCAATACGAATCTTATCAGCCCATCACTTTACAGGGTTGGACAAAGAAGGCGGAGCGGATCAAGAGTCCGGCTCCGTTACCCGAAGACCCGGTCAGTCCTCAGTTGGAGGAGATGCTGTCTCGGTGCCCTACCAAGCGCCGGAGAAGAAGGGCAAGAAGATGGGCAAGGAGCCCAAGGGCGGGCTCCGCTGCAAAGGCCCTTCGGACGCTGTGTCCGGAGAGACCGAAGTCGTCTACTATCACGAGGAAGATGAGGACGAACAGGAGGAGGAGGAGGAAGTGGAGAGTGACTCCCCTCGCATCACGAGGAGTAAAAGAGGACGGCCTCCAAGAATCCGAAGGGGGAAACATCGAAGAAGAAGAAGAAGATCACCTTCTCGGTCAGTTTGTACTCGGAGTCCGAACACAACCCAAGGAGAGTCCCCAGGTTTAAGCCCCTGGCTGAATCATAAGCATCGAAAACCTTACTTGTCCGGCTTCCGCTTACCCGACACTGTTTATATAAATTGTATCTTTGCATGTATTTCAGCCCTCCGTGTGACATCCCGAACCCCTCGTCTACTTCAGGGAATTCTCTAGTGCCTGAAGAGGCGGAGAGCGATGAACCATCGCAAGCCCTCTCCCCCCTGCCATGGAGGACACCGAGGTATTGTCCTGGACGAGGGGCGGACAAGGCCATCCAGAAGGCGCCCGAGGTAAGTACCTCGGATGCCGTAGAGCGGGGCACAGCGACCCTCATGACCACTGAGGGTGGGGGCCTCAATAGTTCGGGCCCTTGCCAAACACCATCCTTGAGACCAATGCGGCTCCGGGTTCGGACCAACATCCCACTTCGACAGAGGGGGGAGGAGCAGCAACTCCATCGGCGGCCTCTGTTAATCCATAGGTCGCTCATACTCTGGAGGAAGCGCTACAACATGCTTCCATCATTGAGGAGCACATGGTGCGGTTATGGAAAAAGTTCAGTCTGCGAAAAGCGGACTAAACAACGCCTTCAAGAGCTTACCGACGGGCTTTGAGGTATGCAATGTATATCTCTTACAAGTTTTTTGTATGAAAGGTTAAACCCATGTATGGACAGTAGCCCCTGAGACTCTGTCCAGATTAGGACAATCCGGACGGAGAATCCCACTTTAAATTATTAACATATGGTGTCGCTATGTGAGACATGCGTCCATGTTGGCGGCTACTGCTCAAGCCGCAGAGGTTTCTGAGCTCAGTCGGAAACTGAAAGCACAAGTGCTCCCTAGGTGGTTTTGGTAATTAATGTCAACATATCTCTTGTTGGACTAACAGTTTTATCTAGTATGTTTCAGATAAGTTCAACAATGGAGTGGCATGGACTAAAGGATGTGGGAACTCCTTCAAGATGCTAAGGACAAAGGATTGGCTCAAGCTTCAAGCTCAAGACTCTTCATTTTACATTTTAGTGATCCAAGATCACATCGAGTCTATAGAAAAGCCAATACTATCAAGAAGGGATGAGGTGTTGCTTAATGAGTTTCTTGCTCCACAGTGCTTAGTGATATGCTCCAAAACCCTCAACTACTTTCCCACTTCCACACATATGACCTAAACCTAAAGTCAAACTAGGACCCACCGATTCTTTCTATCCGGCGCCACCGAGTTCAGATGTCTTAGCCACTGCCACAAACCCTAGACAAATTGGTCTCACCTATAGGGATCTCCGTCTCACCGAGATGGGATTGTAATCTCTCTATGTACGTCCATTACCAAAATCGGTCTCACCGAGTTTGAGCAATCAGCACTACCGAGATTACAATGCAAACTCTCTAGTTAACTTATTACCAAAATCGGTCCCACCGAGTTTGAGTAATCGGTCCCACCGAGTTTGCCTAACCAACTCTCTGGTTAGCTAATTACCAAAATCGGTCTCACCAAGTTTGTGTAATTGGTCTCACCGAGATTATGATATGCCCTAACCCTAACCATATCGGTCATACCGAGTTGCATGTCGGTCCCACCGAAAATCCTAACGGTCACTAGATTTGCTAAATCGGTCCGACTGAGTTTGTTGATTTGGTCCCACCGAGTTTGGTAAATTATGTGTAACGGTTAGATTTTGTGTGGAGGCTATATATACCCCTCCACCTCCTCTTCATTCGTGGAGAGAGCCATCAGAACGAACCTACACTTCCAGCATACATTTTCTGAGAGAGAACTACCTACTCATGTGTTGAGGCCAAGATATTCCATTCCTTCCATATGAATCTTGATCTCTAGCCTTCCCCAAGTTGCTTTCCACTCAAATCGTCTTTCCACCAGATCCAAATCCTATGGGAGAGAGTTGAGTGTTGGGGAGACTATCATTTGAAGCACAAGAGGAAGGAGTTCATCATCAATGCACCATTTGTTACTTCTTGGAGAGTGGTGTCTCCTAGATTTGCTAGGTGTCACTTGGGAGCCTCCAACAAGATTGTGGAGTTAACCCAAGGAGTTTGTAAGGCAAGGAGATCGCCTACTTCGTGAAGATCTACCGCTAGTGAGGCAAGTCCTTTGTGGGCGACGGCCATGGTGGGATAGACAAGGTTGCTTCTTCGTGGACCCTTCGTGGGTGGAGCCCTCCGTGGACTCGCACAACCGTTACCCTTTGTGGGTTGAAGTCTCCATAAACGTGGATGTACGATAGCACCACCTATCGGAACCACGACAAAAACAATCGTGTCTCCAATTGCGTTTGAATCCTCCAAAACCCTTCCCTTTACATTCTTGCAAGGTGCATGCTTTACTTTCCGCTGCTCATATACTCTTTGCATGCTTGCTCGTTATGTATTGTGAATGTTAAACTTGTGCCTAAACTCCACTTAAACTTAAAGAAGTTAAAAACTGCAACTTTGATACTTAGTGTCTAATCACCCCCCCTCTAGACACCTCTTCTCAAGGTCCTACAAGTGGTATCAGAGCATTGGTCTCCATTGCCTTGGTTTAATCACCATTGGAGGAAGATGGATGAGTCTACTTTGCGGAGTCTTAGACATAGAGTGCCTATACTTGATAGAGAGTTTTTTCATGAGTGGAAAAATGAGATGCTTGTAATTTTCAATCAATATCATTTGAACAAGTACATTGCTAGCCCTTGTGCACCTCATGTTGATCCTATGCATCCTACCCTTGATGAGTCAATTGACATGATCCGCAATCTTTGAACTGCCGAACTTATCATTAGAGGATTGCCTAGAAACTTGATTGGAAGTTTGCCTACTCTTAAGTGTGCCTACACTATATGGAATTACCATGAGGAACACTTTCCAAATTATTCCTTGAAAAATCTAGATGAAATTCTCCATAAGTCTATTGCCTTGATTAAGATGAATACTAGTGATCCTATGTTTGGTGATTGTCTATTTGAACTTACAAACTTTATGCGTGCCAAAGGAGATGTTGGAATTATTAGTGATATTATTTCCGAATCTATGAGGATTTATAGGCAACATCATTGTCAAACTCACTCTAACGAATTACCCTCTCTAGGACTTGATCCACCACATGACGTTGTTGAACATGGATACTATGATGAGGATGATGATAATGACTTCGATCTTGATGATGTAATGAGACACTTTGGTCTTATGGCAAATCTTCGGGCATATATGTCAGGAGGAAAGGAATGGGTTCTTGATAGTGGATGTACCGATCACATGACCGGAGATAAAGACATGTTTCATGAGCTTGCTGAAAATGATAGTCCTCGAAAGTATGTCACTTTCGGTGACAATTCAAAGGGTAAGGTGGTTGGCCTCGGTAAGGTGGCCATATCACATGATAGCTCCATACAAAATGTCATGCTCGTTGAATCTCTTGGATACAACTTACTTTCAGTATCTAGACTTGCTGATTTTGGTTTCAATGTCCTATTTACTGAAGTAGATTGCCAAGTGTTTCGTAGAGATAATCATAAAATGGTCTTTACCGGTGTACGTAGAGGTGATCTATACATTGTTGATTTCACTAAAAAGGCTCAACCTAAAACTTGCTTCATTGCTAAATCCCCAAAAGGTTGGTTGTGGAATAGACGACGAGGTCACGTTGGCATGAGAAACCTTGACAAGCTTATTAAAGGAAATCATATCCTTGGTGTTAACGATGTCATATTTGATAAGGATAGACTTTTCAGCGCTTGTCAAGCAGATAAACTGGTTGGAGGAAGGCATCCCGTGAAGAACATCATGACCACAAGGAGGCCACTCGAGCTACTTCACATGGATCTTTTTGGTCCCAACGCTTACAAGAGTCTCGGTGGAAATTCTTTTGGTCTAGTTATAGTTGATGATTTTTCAATATTTACGTGGGTGTTCTTTCTCGATGATAAATCGCAAGTCCAAAAGATCTTCAAAAACTTCGCCAGGAAGGCTCAAATCAGTTTGAAGTGAAGATCAAGAAGGTTCGCAGCGACAATGGAACAGAGTTCAAGAATGCAAATGTGGACACCTTTCTTGACGAAGAAGGGATTTCACACGATTTCTCGGCTATGTAGAAACCTCAACAAAATGGAGTTGTTGAGAGGAAGAACCGGACGCTCATCAAAATGGCGAGAACGATGCTTGATGAGTACAAGACACCGAAGCACTTTTGGGCAGAAGCGGTTGAGACAGCTTGTCATGCAACAAATCGCTTGTATCATTCACAAGCTACTCGGCAAGACGGCATACGAGCTCCTCACTGGTAACAAACCCCAAGTTGGATACTTTCGAGTATTCGGCTCAAAGTGCTACATTCTTGATAAGCATCGTCGTTCTAAATTTGCTCCTAAGTCTCATGAAGGTTTTCTACTAGGTTATGGCTCAAACTCTCACACTTACCGTGTCTACAACAATTTCACCCGAAAGGTTGAAGAGGCGGTAGATGTGAAGTTTGATGAGTCTAACGGCTCGCAAGTAGAGCAATTGCCAATTGATGTAGGAGACAAAGATCCTTCAGAGGCAATCCAAGACTTGTCTATTGGCAAGGTCCGTCCAACGGAGGTGAAGGAGAGCACCTCGTCCGTCCAAATGGAAGCTTCTACTTCACGACAAGGTGAACCAAGAGTTGATACAGAAGCATCCACAAGTGGGACACACCAAGAAGAAGAAAACGAGGAAGTGCATCAAGATGAACGTCAACAACCTCCTTCTCCACCACGACAAGAGAACGACAACGCCAACAATGAAGAAGGCCAAGAAGAAGAACAAGATGAAGAAGAAGTTCAACCAAGAACCAAGCAAAAGCTTTCACGAGTTCGAGCAGGAATTGCTAAAGACCATCCCGTCGAGCAAATCACAATGATATTCAAACCGGAGAATCACTCATTTGAAAACTCGTTTAGCTAACTTTTGTGAAAACTATTCTTTCGTCTCTAGCATTGAACCTATGAAGGTCGAAGAAGCATTGGAAGATCCGGATTGGATAAATGCTATGCATGAAGAGCTACACAACTTTGAGAGGAACCAAGTTTGGACATTGGTTGAGAAGCCCGACAACAACCACAACATCATCGGTACCAAATGGGTGTTTCGCAACAAGCAAGATGAAGATGGACAAGTAGTTCGCAACAAAGCACGTCTTGTCGCCCAAGGCTACACACAAGTCGAAGGTATGGAGTATGGTGAGACTTATGCTCCTGTTGCTAGACTTGAGTCCATTCGCATCTTACTTGCCGATGCTAATCACCATGATATCACCTTGTACCAAATGGACATTAAAAGTGCTTTTCTAAATGGTGAAATAGAGGAGGAAGTTTATGTTAAGCAACCTCCCGGCTTTGTCAATCTTAAGAAACCAAATCATGTTTACAAACTTCAAAAAGCCCTTTATGGTCTTAAACAAGCTCCTAGAGCGTGGTATAAATGCTTGACCAAGTTCCTTATTGAAAAAGGCTTTGAAATTGGGAAAACTAATTCCACACTTTTTACTAAAAGGGTTAATGGAGAACTATTTGTGTGCCAAATCTATGTTGATGATATTATATTTAATTCAAATAACCCTCATTTTAGTGAAAAGTTTGGGAAGCTAATGTCGGAGAAGTTTGAGATGTCTATGATGAGTGAACTCAAATTCTTTCTGAAGGAAATATGCCCTAGAGGCAATAATAAGTTATTATTTATTTCCTTATTTCATGATAATTGTTTAATATTCATGCAAGAATTGTATTAATCAAAAACATAATACATGTGTGAATATATAGACAAACAGAGTGTCACTAGTATGCCTCTACTTGACTAGCTTGTTAATCAAAGATGGTTATGTTTCCTAACCATGGACAAGGAGTTGTTATTTGATTAACGGGATCACATCATTAGTTGAATGATCTGATTGACATGACCCATTCCGTTAGCTTAGCACCCGATCGTTTAGTATGTTGCTATTTCTTTCTTCATGACTTATATATGTTCCTATAACTATGAGATTATGCAACTCCCGTTTACCGGAGGAACACTTTGTGTGCTACCAAACGTCACAACGTAACTGGGTGACTATAAAGGTGCTCTACATATGTCTCCAAAGGTACTTGTTGGGTTGGCGTATTTCTAGATTAGGATTTGTCACTCCGATTGTCGGAGAGGTATCTCTGGGCCCTCTCGGTAATGCACATCACTATAAGCCTTGCAAGCAATGTAGCTAATGAGTTAGTTACGGAATGATGCATTACGTAACGAGTAAAGAGACTTGCCGGTAACGAGATTGAACTAGGTATTGGATACCGACGATCGAATCTCGGGCAAGTAACATACCGATGACAAAGGGAACAACGTATGTTGTTATGCGGTCTGAAAGAATAAAGATCTTCGTAGAATATTTAGGAACCAATATGGGCATCCAGGTCCCGCTATTGGTTATTGACCGGAGACGTGTCTCGGTCATGTCTACATTGTTCTCGAACCGTAGGGTCCGCACGCTTAAAGTTATGATGACAGTTTCTTTATGAGTTTATGTATTTTGGTGTACCGAAGGTTGTTCGGAGTCCCGGATGTGATCACGGACATGACGAGGAGTCTCGAAATGGTCGAGACATAAAGATCGATATATTGGAAGCCTATATTTGGACATCGGAATCGTTTCGGGTGAAATCGGCATTTTACCGGAGTACCGGGGGGTTACCGGAACCCCCCGGGGGGTTATTGGGCCTACATGGGCCTTGAGGGAGAAGAGAGAAGGAGGCAGGAGGGGGCCGCATGCCCCTCCCCTTCCTAGTCCGAATAGGACAAGGGAAGGGGGGCGGAGCCCCCCCTTTCCTTCCCCTCTTCCTCCTCTTTCCCCCCTTCTCCTTCTCCAACTAGGAAAGAAAGGGAGTCCTACTCCCGGTGGGAGTAGGACTCCCCCTTGGCGCGCCCCTCCTTGGCCGGCCGCCCCCTCCCCTCCTCCACTCCCTTATATACGGGGGCATGGGGCACCCCATAGACACACAAGTTGATCTTCGTGATCGTTCCTTAGCCGTGTGCGGTGCCCCCCTCCACGATATTACACCTCGGTCATATTGTAGCGGTGGTTAGGCGAAGCCCTGCGATGGTTGAACATCAAGATCGTCACCATGCCATCGTGCTGACGGAACTCCTCCCTGAAGCTCTGCTGGATCGGAGCCCGGGGTGCATCATCGAGTTGTACATGTGTCAAGAACTCGGAGGTGCCGGAGTAACGGTGCTTGGATCGGTTGGACCGGGAAGACGTATGACTACTTCCTCTACGTTGCGTCAACGCTTCCGCTTCGGTCTACGAGGGTACGTAGACAACACTCTCCCCTCTTGTTGCTATGCCATCACCATGATCTTGCGTGTGCGTAGGATTTTTTTTGAAATTACTACGTTCCCCAACAGTGGCATCCGAGCCTAGGTTTTGTGGTTTGATGTTATATGCACGAGTAGAACACAAGTGAGTTGTGGGCGATATAAGTCATACTGCTTACCAGCATGTCATACTTTGGTTCGGCGGTATTGTTGGATGAAGCGGCCCGGACCAACATTACGCGTACGCTTACGCGAGACTGGTTTTACCACCGTGCTTTGCACATAGGTGACTAGCGGGTGTCAGTTTCTCCAACTTTAGTTGAACCGATGTGGCTACGCCCGGTCCTTACGAAGGTTAAAACAGCACCAACTTGACAAACTATCGTTGTGGTTTTTATGCGTAGGTGAGATTGGTTCTTGCTTAAGCCCGTAGCAGCCACGTAAAATTTGCAACAACAAAGTAGAGGACGCCTAACTTGTTTTTGCAGGGCATGTTGTGATGTGATATGATCAAGACGTGATAAGATATAAGTTGTTGTATGAGATGATCATGTTTTGTTGAAGTTATCGGCAACTGGCAGAAGCCCTATGGACATCTCTTTGTCTCATAAGATGCAAGTGCCAAATAATTGCTTTACTTTATGCTATACGATAGCAATCATTGGAAGAGCAATAGTTGGTGAGACAACCATGTGATGACACATTGATATAGATCAAGATGATGAAGATCATGGTGTCGTGCCGGTGATGATAGAGATCATGACAGTACTTTGGAGATGGAGATCAAAGGCGCAAGATGATCATGGCCATATCATGTCACATATTTTGATTGCATATGATGTTTATCTATTATACATCTTATTCTTGCTTTGATTGACGGTAGCATTTTAAGATGACCTCTCACTAATTATCAAGAAGTGTTCTCCTGTATGCATTTGTTGCCAAAGTTCGTCGTGCCTGCACACCACGTGATGATTGGGTGTGATAAGCTCTCGTCCATCTACAACGGGTGCAAGCCAGTTTTGCACACGCGAATACTCAAAGTTAAACTTGACGAGCCTAGCATATGCAGATATGGCCTCGAGCACGGAGACCGAAGGTCGAGTGTGAATCATATAGTAGATATGATCAACATAGTGATGTTCACCACTGAAAACTACTCCATCTCACGTGATGATCGGTTATGGTTTAGTTGATTTGGATCATGTGATCACTTAGATGACTAGAGAGATGTCTATCTAAGTGGGAGTTCTTAAGTAATATGATTAATTGAACTTTAATTTATCATGGACTTAGTCCTGGTAGTATTAGCATATCTATGTTGTAGATCAATAGCTCGCGTTGTTGCTTTTATATGTTTATTTTGATATGTTCCTAGAGAAAATTGTGTTGAAAGATGTTAGTAGCAATGATGCGGATTGGACCTGTGATCTGAGGTTTATCCTCACTGCTGCACGGAAGAATTTTGTCCTGGATGCACCGCTAGGTGACAGACCTATTGTAGGGCAGTTGCAGACGTTATGAACGTTTGGCTAGCTCAATATGATGACTACTTGATAGTTTAAGTGCACCATGCTTAACGGCTTAGAATCGGGACTTCAAAGACGTTTTGAACGTCATGGACCATATGAGATGTTCCAGGAGTTGAAGTTAATATTTCAAGCAAATACCCGAGTTGTGAGATATGAAGTATCCAACAAGTTCTATAGCTAAAAGATGGAGGAGAATCGCTCAACTAGTGAGCATGCGCGCAGATTGTCTGGGTACTACAATCGCTTGAATCAAGTGGGAGTTAATCTTCCAGATAAGCTAGTGATTGACAGAATTCTCTAGTCACCATCACCAAGTTAGTAGAACTTCGTGATGAACTATAGTATGCAAGGGATGATGAAAATGACTCCCGAGTTTTTTCATGATGATGAAATCGATGAAGGTAGAAATCAAGAAAGAACATCAAGTGTTGATGGTTAACAAGACCAGTAGTTTCAAGAAAAGGGCAAAGGGATAGAAGGGAACTTCAAGAAGAACGGCAAGCAAGTTGCTGCTCAAGTGAAAAAGCCCAAGTCAGGACCTAAGCCTGAGACTAAGTGCTTCTACTGCAAAGGACTGGTCATCGAAGCGTAACTACCCCAAGTATTTGGCGGATAAGAAGGATGGCAAAGTGAACAAAGGTATATTTGATATACATGTTATTGATGTGTACTTTACTAGTGTTTATATCAACCCCTCGGTATTTGGTACTGGTTCAGTTGTTAAGAGTAGTAACTCGAAACGGGAGTTGCAGAATAAACAGAAACTAGTTAAGGGTGAAGTGACGATGTGTGTTGAAAGTAGTTTCAAGATTGATGTGATCATCATCGCACACTCCCTATACTTTCAGGATTAGTGTTGTACCTAAATAAATGTTATTTGGTGTTTGCGTTGATCATGAATATGATTTGATCGTGTTTATAGCAATACGGTTATTCATTTAAGTAAGAGAATAAACTGTTGTTCTGTTTACATGAATAAAACCTTATATGGTTACACACCCAATGAAAATGGTTCATTGGATCTCGATCGTAGTGATACACATATTCATAATATTGAAACCAAAAGATGCAAAGTTAATGATGATAGTGCAACTTATTTGTGGCACTGGCGTTTAGGTCATATTGGTGTAAAGCGCATGAAGAAACACCATGCTTATGGGATTTTGGAATCACTTGATTATGAATCAGTTGATGCTTGCGAACCATGCCTCATGGGCAAGATGACTAAGACTCCGTTCTCTAACAAAGGAGCGAGCAACCGACTTATTGGAAAAAATACATACTTGATGTATGCGATCCGATGAGTGTTAAGGCTCGCGGCGGGTATCGTTATTTTCTGACCTTCACAGATGATTTGAGCAGATATGGGTATATCTACTTGATGAAACATAAGTCTGAAACATTTGAAAAGTTCAAAGAATTTCAGAGTGAAGTGGAAAATCATCATGACAAGAAAATAAGGTTTCTACGATCTGATCGCGGAGACAAATATTTGAGTTACGAGTTTGGTCTTCAATTAAAACAATCTGGAATAGTTTCACAAATTCATGCCACCTGGAACACCACATCATAATGGTGTGTCCGAACGTCATAACCATACTTTATTGGATATAGTACAATCTATGATGTTTCTTACCAATTTACCAATATCATTTTGGGATCATGCATTAGAGACAGCTGCATTCACGTTAAATAGGGCACCATCTAAATCCGTTGAGACGACACTATATGAACTGTGGTTTAGCAAGAAACCCAAGTTGTCGTTTCTTAAAGTTTGGAGTTGCGATGCTTATGTGAAAAAGTTTCATCCTGATAAGCTCAAACCCAAATCGGAGAAGTGCGTCTTCATAGAATACCCAAAGGAAACTGTTGGGTACACCTTCTATCACAGATCCGAAGGCAAGATATTCGTTGCTAAAGATGGATCCTTTCTAGAGAAGGAGTTTCTCTCGAAAGAAGTGAGTGGGAGGAAGTAGAACTTGATGAGGTAATTGTACCTTCTCCCGAATTGGTAAATAGCTCATCACTGAAATCAGTTCCAGTGATTTCTACACCAATTAGTGAGGAAGCTAATGATGATGATCATGAAACTTCAGATCAAGTTACTACAGAACCTCGTAGGTCTTCCAGAGTACGGTCCGCACTGAGTGGTACGGTAATCCTGCTCGAAGTCATGTTACTAGACCATGATGAACCTACGAACTATGAGGAAGCGATGATGAGCCCAGATTCCGCAAAATGGCTTAAGGCCATGAAATCTGAGATGGGATCCATGTATGAGAACAAAGTGTGGACTTTGATGGATTTGCCCGATGATCGGCAAACCATAGAAAATAAATGAATCTTCAAGAGGAAGACAGACGTTGATAGTAGTGTTACTATCTACAAAGCTAGACTTGTCGAAAAGGGTTTTTGACAAAGTTCAAGGTGTTGAGTACGATGAAATTTTCTCACTCGTAGCGATGCTTAAGTCTGTCCAAATCATGTTAGCAATTGCCGCATTTTTATGAAATCTGGCAAATGGATAAACAAAACTACATTCCTTAATGGATTTAAAGAAGAGTTGTATATGATGCAACTGAAGGTTTTGTCAATCCTAAAGGTGTCGACAAAATACGCAAGCTCCAAATGATCCATCTATGGACCGGTGCAAGCATCTCGAGTTGGAATATACGCTTTGATAAGTTGATCAAAGCATATAGTTTTATACAGACTTGCGGTGAAGCCTGTATTCACTAGAAAGTGAGTGGGAGCACTACAAAGATTTCTGAGAAGTATATGTGAATGACATATTGTAGATCGAAAATAATGTAGAATTATTCTCGCAAAGCATAAAAGAGTGTTTGAAAGGAGTTTTTCAAAGAAAGACCTCGATGAAGCTGCTTACATATTGAGCATCAAGATCTATAGAGATAGATCAAGACGCTTGATAAGTTTTTTCAATGAGTACATACCTTGACAAGATTTTGAAGTAATTCAAAATGGAACAGTCAAAGAAAGAGTTCTTGCCTGTGTTATAAGGTGTGAAATTGAGTAAGACTCAAAACCCGACCACGGCAGAAGATAGAAAGAGAATGAAAGTCATTCCCTATGCCTTGGCCATAGGTTCTATAAAGTATGCCATGCTGTGTACCGATCTATTGTATACCCTACATCGAGTTTGGTAAGGGAGTACAATAGTGATCTAGGAGTAGATCACTGGAAAGCGGTCAAAATTATCCTTAGTGGAATAAGGATATGTTTCTCGATTATGGAAGTGACAAAAGTTTCGGCGTAAAGGGTTACGTCGATGCAAGTTTTGACACCTATCTGGATGACTCTAAGTCTCGATCTAGATACATATTGAAAGTGGGAGCAATTAGCTAGAGTAGCTCCGTGCAGAGCATTGTAGACATAGAAAATTGCAAAATACATAACGGATATGAATGTGAAAGACCCGTTGACTAAGATTCTCTCACAAGCAAAACATGATCACACCTTAGTACTCTTTGGGTGTTAATCACATAGCGATGTGAACTAGATTACTGAATCTTGTAAACTCTTTCGGTATTGGTCACATGGCGATGTGAACTATGGGTGTTAATCACATGATGATGTGAACTATCGATGTTAATCACATGGTGATGTGATCTAGATTATTGACTCTAGTGCAAGTGGGAGACTGAAGGAAATATTCCCTAGAGGCAATAATTGTCGTGGCAAACGAACACCTATGGGGCAGGGCCCCTTTTCGGTCCGGCAGGGAGCGGAGGGCGCACGAAGAGCGGATCGAGGCGAGGCACGCGAGCGGTTTTTACCCAGCTTCGGAGCTCTCGGAGAGATAAAACTCCTACTGCTGCTTTGTGGCTTGTATTATGTTCTGGCTCGAGAGCGTGGGAGTGTTCTGGTTTCGAATGAGTCGAACCCCTCTCGCTATGCATGGGCCTCCTTTATAGGTTCAAGGGTCACCGACAGTGGCAACGCATGCGGGGTAAAAGTGTAAAAGGTGTGGTTGGTACAACTGCTTCTACAAATGTATCCTACCTAACTCGACGGCAGGGACAAGAGCATTTAATGCCCGTCCGCGTCGCCTAAACAGTGCAGAAAAGCGACCGTTAGGGGCGCCACCATTCGCCACGATGGCAATCTTGTCATCTTCGCTCACCACCTCGCACCGCTTGGCTACACAGCCTGTCGCCATGTGCGCCTGGAACGATCCTGAGGCGACACGTCGACGGATGTGCTAGAGCGTGGGCACAGAGTGGTGGCTTCGCTTGCCGCGGTCGTTGTCTTGTCGCGCCCGGAAGCTTGTCACTCGCCGGGTCTTGCCGAGACGCGCGGTGCGTCGTGGCAAGTTCTTTGAAATGCCTTGGTTGGCCTTCATGGCAAGCTCCTCTTGCCGGGGCCTTGTCCTTCCCGGCAAACTTCTCTTGCCGGGGCCTTGTCTGCTTAGTTAAAACACTTTGTTCTTGAATGGCACCAATATGAACTACGGAGGATCTTGGCGGGCACCCGGCAAGCCTTGCCGCGGGACGCTGCGACTGCCCGTGCACAAGTTTGGGATACTAAGGTACCCCTACTTTAGTACACCGACAGGAGCCCCCGGGCCTGGGCCATACACGGTGCCGAGCGTTGTTGGGCCTGGCCCAAAACAGGGCACGGGCACACGCGGGCCTGGGTTATGCCGAATCTAACTCCGCATCCACCGCGCCCTCCCGTAACGGCACGCGTCAAATGCGGCGTCGTGGGAGAGATTGTGGGTGATTCTTTATTCGGAAAAAGCATAACGTTCGCTTCCTCCTCTTTATAAGCAGGGAAACAGGGGCCGTTCCCCCACCTTCGCCACTTGCGGTTCCAAACTCAGAAATCTCCGCCGCTCCCCTCCGCTTCCAAAGCCGAAAGAGAGCAGCGCTCCGCCCCCCGTCGCCGCCGTCGCCACCAGCGCCGTCGATCTCCTCCACCACCTCCGCCATGGCTCCGAAGGCCGGAAAGGGGAAAGCCGTGAAGTCGACCGAGGCGCAGCGGCTTGAGGTGCTGCGGAAGGAGCGGGTAACTTTCCCCCTGAGCTCTCCGCGAAGGAGCTGAGGGAGTGGTTCTATCTCTTCTGGTCGACGGAGACGCGAGCGCACCCGCGCACGCAGGTACTTTCCGCCGCCGCTTCCACTTTGAAACGGGCTCCAAGAGGATACCCCTTCTTCGCACTATTCTTCTATTGCGGGCTCTGCCCGCCCTTTTCTGAATTCTTCTGTGACATCATGAACACCTACGGGTTTCATCTCCTTGATTTCACCCCCAACGTTGTCCTGGCCATGGCAGTTTTCGCACATCTCTGCGAAAACTTTGTCGGAGTCCACCCCAACGTAGCTCTTTTCCGCCACTTCTTCATGCCTCGAGTTGAGAGAGGGGAGCCCCTTGCCGGCGAGATCGCCTGGATCTCGAGAACCGGCAAGAAGGATACGTATCTGGAGGGGGAGCTTCGCAGCAAATGGGATGAGTGGAGAGCAGAGTGGTGCTGGATTGTTGACGAGAACCCGCAGCCGTTCACTTCCCTGCGCCAAACTCCAACAGTGCGCAGCAACGATTGGAGCGCCCTGGCGGCGGACGATGCTAGACTGAAGATCGCCACCACCCAGATCTTGTGACTCAGACTTGCCGGGCTGACTGTATGCGCTGTTGGCGCGGATTTTCTTCGCCGCCGCATCGCCCCTCTGCAGGAGAGGGGGAGACCCGCCTGGCTGTTCGGGGGTCCGGCGGACATTATGAGGCTGTGACCGGGCCTCAACTTCAATTTCACCGTCTTGGAGTTGGACGGGATACTCAAGGAGCTATTCAAGCACGACCCTCAACATCCCGAGTGGTTCAGGTTGCCGGCAGGCGTCGTTCCCTTGTGCAATAACTCCTCGCGCGACCGCATCTGCGCAATGATGCCGTTGTGCAATTCGCACGGGATCGTTCCAACTTGGCAAGAACATGCCGACGATGTCGCGCAGCAGTTCTTCGATAGCCTGGTGGAGGTGGAGGTCCATGCCGACGAGAAGAGAAGTCTCACCCGCGACACCACGGAACAGGAGATGCAGCGCATCGCCACTAGGGCGGAGGAGGCGGCAGCAGCCGCCGCTGCGGGCAAGTTTGGGTTCACAGTGGAGGAGGTAGACGCAGCAGAGGCCGCAAGCCTTGCCGAGCGCCAGCGGATGGATGGCGAGGAAGAACTTGTTGCGCCTGATGCCGAGTCGAGCGAGCCCGCCGAGGGTGCGAGTGGCCCGCCATCCCCGAGCAGTTTGCCGCAAGCAGGGCCCGCAGCGCAGCCCCCAACAAGAGCTAAGAAGGCGCCTCGCAGGCCGGGACGCAGCAGACGGCAACCGGTCAACAGCCGCGCGCCGCGACACGCCCACCATGACAAGTACGGTCGCCATCGAGCGCCTCCCGCCGTGGACGGCAATCGGAGCGGGTCGTCTCGGGCCGCCGCAGCCTCGCCAAGCGCCAAGGATCCCACCTCCGCTGTCGCGCCCAAGGTGGGCCGAACTCACCTCCCCGCACTCAGCTCCGACGAGGAGGAACAAGAAGAGTAAGACCCTCTTGTTGTTCTTGTAGTTCTTCAATTTGCTGTTCTCGTCTTGCATCTGGTCTGATTTACTCTGGACTTATTCTGTTTCAGGACACTGGCCCAGAGGGCGGCGAAGAGGGCCAAGGCTCCGGTGGTTGTCATCGAGGACGAGCCAACCGCGATAGCAGGAGGCGCGCCCGAGACCACCCTACCGGACCAGGCCACTACTCCGTAAAGCAGCCCCCAGCGCAGCCCCCAGCGTAAGTATTTGGTTTCTTTTCCGCTGTAAGCCATGCGTGAGTGCTCTTTCTTTGCTATCAACTGAGTATTTGCTTGCGTAGGAGCAGAACAACTTCACCAGGAGGGCCTGGAAATCCCTTCCGACTCGTCGTCTGCTTCGACTACGCCACCAAGGGCGGACTCCCCGGCAAGGGAGCGTTCTCCGGCAAGGGAGGAGTCTCCGGCAAGGGTCAGCGCCAACGATCCCACGGTGGTGGAGCCCATGACTGTGGATCCCAGCACAGGTAATCCTTCTTGCCTGAAACTTCCCTTGAGTTTTTCTTCTTCTGATTTCTCTTTTTGATCATTTGTTTAACTCTTCTCCCTCTTCCGTCCTTCAGATCCACCTTCCACGGAGCCGATGGAAACTGAGGCCACGGGCGAGGAGAATGCGCGCGGCAACACTGGCGAGGCCGCCGCCACCGAAGAAGAGGCCGGCGCTGATGATCCCGCCGACGAAGAGGCCGCCAAAGCTGCTGGCGCAGGAGCTGGCGAGGGGTCCGGCAATCGCACTGACGACCCCGAGGGTGTAGGAGCGCAAGGCGCTACACCGACCGTCGACCCCTCCGCCACTGATGCAGCACCAGGCTCCGAAGAGCCCCAGCCCGGCGCCTACTTGAAGGCCAGCGACGGTGTCTTCATCAAGCTTCCCTGGGAGTCGAGCTCTAGGGCGCCGGTCGAAGGAGAGGCTTTCGACGGAGAAGTGCTCGCCTCCGCCGGGCTGACGCTGGTTGACGCGCCAAGCAGCAGCAGTGGCGAGTCCGAGGAGGAGCAACTGCTTCGGAAGCTGGTGTCGCTCTACCGCGCCCGACAAGCCAAGGTGGAGTCCCGGGAAGCTCTTGTCGCGCAGGCGGGAGCAGACATTGAGAAGCGGGCGGAGGAGCTCCGGGAACGAAATCAGGAAGCTCTCCGGTCCATTGCAGAGGAGCGGGCGCAGCTCGTCGAGGTGCGGAAAGCCTTCCTCCTCGAGAAGGCTGAGGCTGAGGAGCAACAGAGGCTTGCCGCCGAGGAGCTGTCCACACGGGAAGGTGAACTGACGCAGCAGAAAGTCAATCTGGACAGCTACGAGGAGGAGCTTGCTGCGCGCGAGCAATCACTTGGCGGGGCCCTCAAGGAAGCGAAGGATGCTGCTGCAGCTGCCGAGGCCGCCAAGAAGGAGTTGGAGACGAAGGTCGTGCGGCTGGAGGGCGATCTCAAGGCGAAGGATGAAGAGCTTGCTGCGCTTCAGCGCGAGCGCAAGAAGGACGCCCTCGCCCATAGTGATCTGCCGGGTCAACTCGCCGAGAAGGGCAAAGAGTTGAGTGCCGCCAAGGACTCCAAGGCTGATCTCGAGCTGAAGCTGGCCACACTGACCCAGGCACTGGACAGCGCCAAGGGGCAGGAGGCGACCTTGAGGGAGGAGATCAAGGCCAACGAAGAGCTGCTAACAAGGGCCGCCGAGACTCAAAACACCTTCAGGACTACGGTGGTGTTGACACCAGATTTTGGCATGGTTAAGGATCCGGGTTCGTATGCAAAAGTTAGAGGCAACACTTCGCGGGCCGGCCCTGAGTGGGAAAGAAAACCTTGCCGGAGTACAAGCCCTGCCGGAGTGAAACCTTGCCGGAGTGAAACCTTGCCGGAGTGAACCCTTGCCGGAGTACAAACCTTGCCGGAGTACAAGCCCTGCCGGAGTGAACCCTTGCCGAAGTACAAACCTTGCCGGAGTGAAACCTTGCCAGTGTGAAAGCTTGCCGGATAGAAACATTGTAGGCGTGGAAAGCTTACTCGGATAGAAACCTTGCCGGATTGGAGGCTGTGATAGTCAAACGGACGAGAAATTGAAAATGGGCTCAAAGGGTTATTCAGATGATCTCTAATCAAAAAACGTTCAACATGAGAGTTGTTCGTCTCGTCGAAGCGGTCGATTTTGATATAAAGATCGTCCCAAACCAAATTCGTATGCAAAAGTTATAGCCGCTACAAGATGCTGCTATAGTAGATGGCCGGACACTTTTCTGCTGCAGACTTCAGAAAACAGACAAAAACTCTCTCAATATTGCTTCTAATCAAAAAACGTTCAACATGAGAGTTGTTCGTCTCGTCGAAACGATCGATTTTGATATAAAAATCGTTCAAATCCGAACTCTTATGAAAAAGTTAGAGCCCGCACAGCGCGACCCTCCAATTAGACAAAATATGACGCCCGGAACCAGACACATGTGTGGGTATGTGTGATGAGTTGCGTGAGTATTTAGCTGTTTTGCGTGAGCAATTTGGCCATAAATATGATCCCGGATCAAAAAATGTTCAACATGAAAGTTGTTCGCCTCGTCGAAACGGTCAAGATTGCTTTTGGGCTCGTTTTCATTCAAGTCGCATCGCCACAAAAAGACCCGCAAGGTGCAGCCAGTTTAAACCGAACAGTTTTGGAAAGTTCGGATAAAACCAGTCCGGATTTGACTAGGGTTTTGGACGTGAATTGATGTAATTTTCTTGTAAGGAAAGCTTACATAAATCCTTTGCTTGTAAGGGAAGTCCAGCCGCCTCTTATATATGTTGGGGGTGACGGCCGATTGAAAACAACACACAATCGAACAAATCAATATACTACTTTTTCATCTACGTTTTATCTCTCCACCATTTTTCTCTCTCGTTCTTCGCTGTTCTTCGTGTTTGAGAGCTGCGAATCCCGAGGATCTAGGGGCGGGCGAATCGACCTAGGGCAGCCCATAGCCGCCGCACTCCCTGACGGGGTCCCTCCCGGGGGTGTGGGGTTTTGGTATGCAAAAGCGCTCACGGACTGTCTTGGTGATCGCGCTCGGCGGGTCTCCTTCGACGTGAGCTGCGGTGCATCACCCCAGCGCCGAGGGTACACGTGACGGTTCGTGTGTCAACACACTTTTGGCGACTCATTTGGGGAACGAAGATCAATCATCATCATCCACCATGTCCGATCTTCCCAAACCATCTGAGGTAGACGCCGATAACATCATTAAGCCCAGTCTTGATGAGATATCGGCCGATCATCGCCAAGTCTATGAGGAGTACAAGAAGGCACGCGAGGAGAAGGACTTGCAGGAGTTCCTTGCAAAGTTCAAGAAGGATCGCCAAGGCAACATCACTCCGATTGAAGAAATCAAGTTCCCTCCTCTTCAAGCCGAGCAGGTTAAACCCTCTGTTAGTACTACCTTTTCTCCTAAGCAGTGGGCTGAGATTGAAAGTCGTATTGGTGATGGTAACAATCTAGTCTATCAAACTTTCATTGAAAACACTAATGCTCAGAAGAATACATCTCAATCGACTAGTGGTAATGATGGTGTAGCTGCTAGTGTGCAAAACCCTAATCTGGCTTTACCTATCTCATCGGCGCCTCCCGTGCCGATGACTTATTATCCTACCCAAACAAATCAGATTGTGGCTGCACCCATTAATCCTATTATGAGCATGCCAGGTTCGGTGGCAACGCCGAACTCAACCTTACCTACAGCTACAAACACTCGACCACTAGCAAATTATGGGTCGACATACCTGCCACAATTCCTACCTACAGCTAGTAACCCTACTCCTCCTATGCCACTGCCACCATCTTCATCGTCTACTATGGATGATGGTTTAGCTAATCTTAGAGAGGAGATGGCTAAGATGCTTCGAGAGAATTTTGGAGTTGAGTTACTTGAATCGGATTTACCAAAAGCCGCACTCGTACTTTGATGCCATCCAAAGCCCTCCGTGATATAAAATTCTAGATTTTGTTAAGTTTAATGGAGAAGGCACAAAAACCACATGGGAGCATGTTAGTCAATACTTAGCACAATTGGGTGAGGCAGGCTTATTGAATGAGTTGAAAGTGCATTTATTTCCTTTGTCATTAACTGGTACCGCATTTTCATGGTTTTCTTCTTTACCACATGGTTCCATTCGAGTTTGGTCGCAGCTAGAGCAGAAATTTCATGATCACTTTTACAGCGCGATAATGAACTCAAGTTGTCACATCTAACATCGGTTAAATGAAGCATGATGAATCGGTCTCCGATTACGCTAAAAGATTCGAGAAACGAAAAACCGTGTTTTAGTTTGGTGATAACGAGAGAGACTTGGCAGACCTAGTGCTTGAGTGGTTTGAGAACTCCCATTAGAGAAAAGCTAGAAGGCTATGAGTTCTTAAATATCAACCAAGTCTTACAAAGGGCTTTGGCTCAGGAAAGCCGAAGCAAAGATCTCAAAGAAGTGCATAGATACAAAACCGATCGTCCGAAGATGAATATGGTGGAATATGATAGTGATCACTCGGACGATGAGGGTGACGTTTTTGCTACTGAATTTGTTTGGCCATCTAAGGCCAAACCCTTTACTTGCAATGATCTGAAACCGATTCATAAGAATCGTGATGAAGAAATAAAGTTTACTTTTAACATTGCCAAATGTGATAAAATATTTGATGCTTTGCTGCAAGCTAAAATTATTAGGATTTCTCACACTTTACCGTTGTTTGAAGAGTTGAAGCGGCGCGCTTATTGCAAGTATCATAATTCTTTTTCTCATGGTACTAATGATTGCAATGTTTTTCGACGACAGATACAATCGGCCATTAATGACGGCGATTGAACTTTTCTGAGATGCAAGTTGATAAACAGTCTTTCCCAATGAATACCATGGATTTGGAGGGGAAGAAGCTACTCATTCGGCCAGAGGTAGCCGAATCTGCTAATAAAGCTAATGTTATTGTTGGTGAGCCCAGGGAAGACAAGGAGGGCAACAAGGTCTTGGGGAGACAGGTTGTGCTTGACAAGCAACCCGGTGGCAAGGAGATAATCAAAATCACCATCAGGAATCCTAAACTCGGGGGGCGACTGCAAGTGCAAGGAAATACTCATGCTAAATTTGTCAAGCCCAGGAGTCCAGAAGTTGGCAAGTGGAAAACAAATGAAGCTAAAGTGCAGCGCAAGAAAATCAAGCCAACTTTTGATATGTTGCTGTCCAAGTATGCTAGTCATGCAGCCGGTTCTAGCTCCAACCGGTCATCAAATCTAAAGCGCTCAAGATCACCTCCTCAGGAAGAATTTCAGCATCATGCAAGGCTATATGGGTCGTGGGCGCCGGGACCATGGGTGCCGCCACCCCCCTATGTGCCATACTACATGGGAGACTTCAATGGAGGATGGTGGCAGCCCCCAATGGCCCCTTATGCTTTTCATCCGGGTTGGGCAGAGCCAAGGAGGCCCGTTCATGAGAGACTTTCTTATCCCACACGAGGCCGTTTGAACAATAGTGTCAATCGGCCAGTACAAGATAATCAAAAAGGGGTCGGCAAGCAAGAATGGCGTGTTAAGTCGCCAAGTGCTGTAACGGTCGAGTCAAGCAAAGGCAAGGAAAAAACCGATGCCGACTCACTCATCTTGGGCACCAAAACGTTCACCATACAATAGCCGATTATGCATAGCAATCCGACTGAGCTGATACTTGCTGTCGCGCCAAAGCACTCGGCTAATGATCATGAAGCAAGCACCAGCCAAGTAAAAACGAGAGATCCTAAATACACTCAGCCAAAGTGGTGTCCTCCAGGGCTAACAAAGACACAAAAGAGGAAACTACAGAGGTTAAGGAGTCAAGAGATGGCAGAACAAGAGGCCGAGAAGCAAAGGGATAAGTTGTTCAATGACACTCGGCCTATGTTACCTACAAAACAAGTGTGGAGGCCCAAACAAATACAAGATGCAGTGGCTTCTACACCTATCACAGCAGCACCTGCACCACCAAAAGAGGACGAGTCAATCATTGCATCGTCAATGTTACCTATTGCTTCCTCTTCACTCGGACAAATTTCAGAATCGGTGGATACACTCGACGAGGAGGCTGATATGTTAGATTACGAGTCTACACCGATTCATAGGTATGGATATTAATATGGTGTATTATTTACCCGCTGAGTTTCGTGCTGTAGATGAGGAAGGGGAGGTGGCTCAGCTGGATTTTGGCCCTAAAATGCAATATTCGAGAAGCCAAAAGACCCAATGAACGATCTCGAAACCGTTATATCTCGTGAGGTCATATCAATGGGTCACCGCCACTCGGATGCTTGTTGATGGTGGTGCTGTGGTAAATCTTATGCCGTATTCGGTCTTCAAAAATTGGGGCTGCATGATGAAGAGTTGATAAAGACCAACATGGTGCTGAATGGATTTGAAGGCAAAGAGAAAACTGAAGCCAAAGGTGTGATGTGTGTGGAGCTCACGGTGGGAAGTAAAACTTTGGCTACCGTGATTCTTTGTCGCTGAGGTGCAAGGTAACTACAACGCCATACTAGGCCGTTATTGGGTTCATGCAAACCAGTCGTGCCATCCACCATGCACCGCTTTTGATCCAAAGGTTGATGATGAAGTGGAAGTCATTCATGCGGATAACTCGGCCTGTGTTGCTTTGGCCAAGGCATCGATGGATTGGCAACACCCAAATGTTACTTGCTTGACGGGACGTGACTTGTCAGAGTTCGATTTTCTCAGCGCGACCAAGAATGGTTTCGTGCCCGTCTCTTTAAAGCCGACTGAGTGCAATCGGCTCCAAGGTATGATATGTTTAAATGGATCCTAACTCAGATTGGTTGCAAAAGCGACTTGTAGAATATCGATCCAATGAGAACGATATATATGAGTCCATAGAAGAGTTAGATTATATGGATAAATTAGGACAAGGTTTTACATCGGCCGATCCATTAGAAGAGATAGATATAGGAGATGGTTTGACTCCTAGGCCGACATTTGTAAATGCAAATTTAAGAGCCGATCATAAAGCCAAGTTGATCGAGCTGTTGAAAGAATATGTTTGTTGCTTTGCATGGGAATATCATGAGATGCCAGGTTTAAGCCGAGAGCTAGTGGAGCATCGGTTACCTATAAAGGCTGGTTTTAGACCATATAAACAATCAGCCAGAAAGTTTAATCCAAAAACATATGACCGGATCAAGGAAGAGATCGGTCGTTTGCTTAGAGCTAATTTTATTAGACCTTGCAGGTATGCCAAGTGGATTTCTAATATTCTCCCAGTGGAGAAGAAAGGATCCGGCAAGTTGAGGGTGTGCATTGACTTCAGAGATTTGAATAGGGCTACACCCAAAGATGAGTATCCCATGCCAATAGCTGATATGCTTATTAATGATGCTTCTGGACATAAGGTTATTAGCTTTCTAGATGGTAATGCCGGATACAATCAAATTTTTATGGCCGAAGAGGACATGTCCAAGACAGCTTTTCGTTGCCCTGGTTTTCTTGGTTTATTCGAGTGGACAGTGATGACATTCGGATTAAAAAAATGCTGGCGCCACATATCAAAGGGCTATGAATTTGATTTTTCATGATTTACTCGGTGTCATACTTGAAGTCTATATTGATGATATTGTTGTCAAATCAGACGCTTTTGAATCTCACTTGGCCAATTTGCATTTAGCTTTTGAAAGAATGAAAAAGTATGGACTAAAGATGAATCCTTTTAAGTGTGCATTCAGTGTGTCAGCTGGTAAGTTTTGGGTTTCATTATTCATGAAGATGGCATAGAGATTGATCCCAAAAAGATAGAGGCCATACAGAAAGTGGAGGCTCCAAAATGCAAAAGAGATATGCAAAAGTTCCTTGGCAAGGTCAATTATTTGAGAAGGTTCATAGCTAATCTATCAGGGAAAGTTGATGCGTTTACTCCTATCCTTCGGTTAAAAAATGATGCTGATTTCACTTGGGGGGCAAAACAGCAAGAAGCATTTGATATGATCAAGAATTATTTGTGCACTCCTCCGGTGATGAGAGCACCAAAGCATAGGGAACCCTTCAGACTTTACATTGCAGCAGAGGAAGGAGTGATTGGTGCTGTTCTAACTCAAGAAACCGAAGGAAAAGAGCATGCTATCACTTATTTGAGCCGCCGCTTATTGGACGCAGAGACAAGGTATACATTTATTGAAAAATTATGTCTATGCCTATATTATGCTTGCACAAAATTGAGACATTATCTAGTGCCTAGTACTTGCATAATAGCTTGTCAAACTGATGTCATCAAATACATGTTGCATAGGCCAATTCTTAGTGGTAGAATTGGCAAGTGGGCTTATGCTTTGATTGAATATGATTTGGCTTATGAATCTCTAAAATCCATCAAGGGCCAAATTGTTGCTAATTTCATTGTTGAACATCGGATTAATGACAAGCATGATGTTGATATGAACCTTGTTTCATTAGTACCATGGAGATTACACTTTGATGGTTCAGTTTGTAGCAATGGCCAAGTAGTTGGTATTGTTTATATATCTCCTCGTGGTGCTGTTTTTGAAGCCTCATGCCGCTTAGAATATGTTTGCACGAACAATCAAGCCGAATATGAAGCATTGTTATTCGGCCTAGAGATGTTACTTGCTATAGGTGTTACACATATTGAGGCTTACGGTGATTCGTTACTAGTAGTGCAGCAAATATCCAAAGTCTTTCAATGTTTGGACGAATCACTTAATGCTTATCTGGATAGATGTCTAGATATAATTTCTACTTTGGATTGTTTTAGCATTGCACATATATCTAGACATGACAATTGGAAAGAAAATGAGTTGGCACAACGAGCATCTGGATATCATGTTGATCATGGCATGTTTCATATTTTTCAAAGTCCGATGTCTTGTCTTACCAGTATAGAAGAGGCCGAACCAGAACCCACTGATTCGGTCATTACCAAAAAATCTAGTGCAGATGACAATTCCATTCGAGGAAGCCCATTGTTGCTTACTTGCTAATCCGAGTGAAAGGGTGGACAGGGGCTGTTCGGGCGATGGCTTTTAAATATACTATGAGGGATGATGACCTTTATCGCCGAACAGTTGATGATATTCTTTTAAAATGCTTGGATGAGGACCAAGCAAGAGTTGCTATGGGAGAGGTACATGAGAGCATTTGTGGTACTCACTAGTCGGCTCCCAAGATGAAATGGTTATTACGACGTGCTGGGTTTTATTGGCCGACCATGATTAATGATTGCTTCAGATATTATAAAGGGTGCGAAGCTTGTCAAAAATTGGGGATATTCAATTGGCTCCTGCTGCTATGTTGCATCCTATTATCAAGCCGTGGCCTTTCAGAGGGTGGGGTTTAGACTTTATTGGGCAAATTCATCCATCTTCCTCAAAGGGGCATCGGTTCGTGTTGGTGGCAACTGATTATTTCACTAAATGGTCTGAAGCAGTACCTCTCAAGAACATGACACATACGGAGGTAATTCAATTCATAACCGAGCACATTATTCATAGATTCGGTATTCCTCAAACATTAACTATAGATCAAGGTTCATCTTTTATGTCACACCAAGTCAGAGAGTTTGCCGAATCTTATAATATAAAGTTGCTAAATTCTTCTCCATATTATGCCCAAGCTAATGGACAAGCTGAATCTAGCAATAAGATATTGATCAAGCTCATCAAAAAGAAGATTGAGGATAATCCAAGAAAATGGCATGAGTTATTATCTGAAGCTTTATGGGCACATAGAATCTCAAGACATGGTGCTACAAAGGTGACCCCATATGAGCTAGTATACGGTCAAGAGGCTGTTTTACCAGTGGAAGTGAATTTGAGTGCTTTGAGAATAGCCAAACAGAATGATTTATCAGCAGTGGACAACATTGATGAAGTTGCTGATAAACGTTTGGCTGCTTTAAGGGCCATAGAGAGGGACAAGCTGAGGGTAGCCAGAGCTTACAATAAAAAGGTCAAATTGAAGAATTTTCAGGTTGGCGATCTTGTGTGGAAAGTGATTCTACCGATAGGTTCTAGAGATAGAAAATTCGGGAAGTGGTCTCCAAGTTGGGAAGGTCCTTTTAGGATTACAAGAGTTGTTCCCGGAAATTCATATTTGGTGGAATCAATACAAGGGACATTGTTACCTCGAGCTCTCAATGGCAAATATTTGAAGAAATACCACCCAAGTGTGTGGCAAGAAGCCTAAGTGGGCAATGGCCGATATATGATTATCGCCCTTAGCACAAATATGGCCGATACCGATTATCGCCCACGAGGAAAATAGATGGCCGATGGAGTGTTGACATCGCCCTTAGAACGAACACAAGATAAGTCATTTTTCGGCACACAAGCTTTGCCGAAAAACAGGGGGGCATGTGTTGACACCAGATTTTGGCATGGTTAAGGATCCGGGTTCGTATGCAAAAGTTAGAGGCAACACTTCGCGGGCTGGCCCTGAGTGGGAAAGAAAACCTTGCCGAAGTACAAGCCCTGCCGGAGTGAAACCTTGCCGGAGTGAACCCTTGCCGGAGTGAACCCTTGCCGGAGTACAAACCTTGCCGGAGTACAAGCCCTGCCGGAGTGAACCCTTGCCGGAGTGAAACCTTGCCGGAGTGAACCCTTGCCGGAGTGAACCCTTGCCGGAGTACAAACCTTGCCGGAGTGAACCCTTGCCGAAGTACAAACCTTGCCGGCGTGAAACCTTGCCGGTGTGAAAGCTTGCCGGATAGAAACATTGTCGGCGTGGAAAGCTTACTCGGATAGAAAACTTGCCGGATTGGAGGTTGTGATAGTCAAATGGACGAGAAATTGAAAATGGGCTCAAAGGGTTATTCAGATGATCTCTAATCAAAAAACGTTCAACATGAGAGTTGTTTGTATCGTCGAAGCGGTCGATTTTGATATAAAGATCGTCCCAAACCGAATTCGTATGCAAAAGTTATAGCCGCTACATGATGCTGGTACAGTAGATGGCCGGACACTTTTCTGCTGCAGACTTCAGAAAACAGCCAAAAACTCTCTCAAGATGGCTTCTAATCAAAAAACGTTCAACATGAGAGTTGTTCGTCTCGTCGAAACAATTGATGTTGATATAAAAATCGTTCAAATCCGAATTCTTATGCAAAAGTTAGAGCCCGCACAGCGCGACCCTCCAATAGACAAAATATGACGCCCGGAACCAGACACATGTGTGGGTATGTGTGATGAGCTGCGTGAGTATTTAGCTGTTTTGCGTGAGCAATTTGGCCATGAATATGATCTCGGATCAAAAAATGTTCAACATGAAAATTGTTCGCCTCGTCGAAACGGTCAAGATTGCTTTTGGGCTCGTTTTCATCCGAAGTCGTTTACCGCCACAAAAAAGACCCGCAAGGTGCAGCCAGTTTAAACCGAACAGTTTTGGAAAGTTCGGATAAAACCAGTCCGGATTTGACTAGGGTTTTGGACGTGAATTGATGTAATTTTCTTGTAAGGAAAGCTTACATAAATCCTTTGCTTGTACGGGAAGTCCAGCCGCCTCTTATATATGTTAGGGGTGGCCGATTGAAAACAACACACAATCGAACAAATCAATATACTACTTTTTCATCTACGTTTTATCTCTCCACCGTTTTTCTCTCTCGTTCTTCGCTGTTCTTCGTGTTTGAGAGCTGCGAATCCCGAGGCTCTAGGGGTGAGCGACTCGACCTAGGGCAGCCCATAGCCGCCGCACTCCGACGGGTCCCTCCCGGGTGTGGGGTTTTGGGTCAGCAAAGCCCACGGACTGTCTTGCGTATCGCGCTTCCGGCGGGTCTCCTTCGACGTGAGCTGCGGTGCATCACCCCCGGCGTCGAGGGTACACGTGACGTGTTCGTGTGTCAACAGGTGGAGCTCTGGACAGAGGGCCTCGTAAACATTGCTGCAGTCATCGACGAGGAGCTGGCGCAACTGGAAATGGAGGGCTTCGGGTACTCCTCCGACGAGAACCTCCAGCCCAGCGCCAAGCTCACTCTATTCTTCAAGGGCGTGGCGACGGCGCTCCAGCAGCTCCGGGAAAGGATCCCGAAGCAGCTGGCCGATGAGTCGCGCACGATCTGCGCCAGAGTTCTGGAGAAGGTGTTGGTGAAGGTGGCCTTCCGCAATCCAGGCCTCAACCTCACCAACGTCCTCAAGAAGCTGCCGGCGGGCGCTGATCTTGAAGAGCTCAAGGCCCTTGTCGCACCCATTGTGGACAAGGTGAATGAAGTCAAGAGGGTTGATGGTGGCCGCGTAGATTAGACCGCCTGGTTCTTCTTTTCCTTGCCGCTGCTAGACATGTTACGAGAACAATGTATTAGAGCGCGGCAAGTTATCTTTGTAATATAACTTTATCTTGGGCAGTATTTGCTATGTTATTTCCTTTACTTGATTCCTTCCTTTGTATGCTTTTACCCTATGCTTTTAGGGAACTTTCCGGCGCAGGCACCCTTGCCGCGAGAGCTGAGTGCGGAACGTCAGCAGCCTGCTGGCGGTGCTACTCCCGGCAAGAAACCTTGTCGCAGCTAGTTGCAGCACACTTCAGTTGTTGAGCGGACTCGAAACAAAGTAAGGGCGCAGCTAACTACGAGTTGGTTCCTCCACGCACATGTTTTCCATATAAAGCAGGGTCGTTTCAAGGAAGATAACTTAAAAAAATTTAAAACCAATTGTGCTCAAACTTTGGCAACTTAGCTTTGCTGCCGTCGGTGTCCCAGCAAGGCGATACTTTCTTGAACGACGCCTGGTCCACACCATTATCTTCTCCTTCCCCGGTGAACTTGTGGGCGAGGGAACCTTCCCTTTTGTTGAGAAAAAGAAAGAAGAGAAAATAAAGATATGGAGCCTTAAGGCTCGTTATTGTTTGCCGATGGCAAGTGCTGCACAAAGTGTCAGATAATATATGCAAAAAATGAAAAAGCATGAAATTTGACAAGATATGGGGAGCACATGAGCTTTATTTACGCACGGGATCCGCGCCCGGCTTTATACAGAGGGTTACATGCAACAGCGGCAAGGCTTGTACAAAAGGTGGTTGCCGGAACGGGTTCCTGCAACCGCGCTTTACGGGTAAAATTACGAAGATGCTCAATGTTCCAGGAGTTGCTCACCGGAGAGCCACCTTCGGTCTCAAGGCGGACAACGCCAGGCCTAGTGACTCGCTTTACCCGATAAGGGCCTTCCCACTAGCGTCAACTTGTTGGAATTCTTGGCGGGTTGAACGCGCCGAAGAACAAGGTCGCCTTCCTCGAGACTTCTGGCATTAACTTTGCGGCTATGGTAGCGGCGCAAAGCTTGCTGGTAGCGAGCAGCTCGTACAGCAGCTTGAAGACGATCTTCCTCAAGGAGCAGCGCGTCATCTTGTCGCAGCTGCTCTTGCTCAAGCTCATCATAAGCGAGCACTCGAGGTGATCCGTATACGAGTTCCGTGGGGAGAACTGCCTCTGCTCCATAGACTAGAGCGAAAGGTGTCTGGCCAGTGGCTCAATTTGGCGTCGTCCTGATCGACCAAAGAACCACCGGCAGCTCCTCGATCCAGTTCTTCCCGCACTTGTGCAGCCTGTCGAAAGTCTTGGTCTTGAGCCCGCGCAGCACTTCAGCATTTGCCCTCTCTGCTTGACCGTTGCTTCTCGGGTGAGCAACAGAAGCGAAGCAGACCTTGGCGCCAAGATCTTGGACGTACTACATGAAGGTGCGGCTCGTGAACTGCGTGCCGTTGTCGGTGATGATCCTGTTAGGGACTCCGAAACGGCAAACAATCGACCTGAAGAACTTGACTGCTGACTGTGTTGTCACCTTCCTCACTGCTTCCACTTTCGGCCACTTTGTGAACTTGTCGATCGCAACGTACAAGTACTCAAAGCCCCCTACAGCTCGGGGAAAGGGGTCGAGGATGTCGAGCCCCCAGACCGAAAATGGCCAGGATAAAGGGATCGTCTGGAGAGCTTGAGCTGGCTGGTGTATCTGCTTGGAATGGAACTGGCACGCTTCACATTGGTTACCTGTGCAGTTGCATCCTGGAGGGCTGTTGGCCAAAAGAAACCTTGCCGGAAAGCTTTGCCGGCAAGTGCTCTCGCGCCAATGTGGTGACCACATATGCCTCCATGTATCTACGCCAACAGCTCCTGTCCATCTTCCCGGAGAATGCACTTCAATTTCACTCCGTTGAATCTTCTTACATGCAAGATGTCGTCGACAAACTGGTACATACTTGATTGCCGGGCTACTCTCTCCGCTTCTTCTTGCTCTTCGGGAAGTTCTCCTGTCTGAAGGAAACGGACAATCTGTTGTGCCCATGCTGGAGCTTGCGGCTCGACAACAAGGACTAAAGGCACGTATGCTGCTGCGGGAACATCTGCTTCTATGGCAAGAACCTGCGGCTTAGACGGAGCTTGATGTTCCCCGGCAAGCTTGTCGGAGCAAGACTTGTCGGGAGCATCTGCTTCAACGGAACAAACCCTAGGGCTTGTCGGAGCAGACTGCCCCTCAGCACTGTTGGTGTTGATCTTGGGGACCTTTTTGGCGGCGGCTTCGGGGAGCTCTGCCAGAAAGTAGTCACCGGAAATCAACTTTCTCTTCTTGCTCTGTCCAGTTGATGGCATTACAGATGGTTGAGTCAGCTTGAGCACAAATATCCCTGGTTCCACAGGTAACTTAAGTGCGGCGCACTTTGACAGGCCATCTGCAATGTCGTTCTGAGCTCTCGGAACATGTTCCATTTGTAGGCCGTCAAAACGTTCTTCCAACTTTCTTACTTCATCAATGTAAGCTTCCATCAACGGACTCTGATAATCTTTGTTTACTTGGCGGACGACAAGCTGCGAGTCACCCCTGACAATGAGCTTCTTGATCCCAAGGTCGGTCGCGATTCTGAGTCCGGCAAGCAAACCTTCATACTCTGCAGTATTGTTTGTTGCTTGCTCCTTGGGAAAGTGCATCTGGACCACGTACTTGAGGTGCTCTCCGGTGGGTGCGACAAGTAACACGCCCGCACCGGCGCCTTGCAGCGAGAAGGCACCATCAAAGTACATGATCCATTCTTTGCTTGTTTCCTTGACGGGTATGCTCGTCTCTGGAGTTTATTCATCAGGTGTTGGCGTCCATTCTGCTATGAATTCTGCCAATGCTCGGCTCTGGATAGTTGAAGTACTCTGGAACTTGAGGCCAAAGCTTGACAGTTCCAGTGCCCACTCGACAATCCTGCCTGTTGCTTCTGGGTTCTGCAATATCCTCTTCAACGGAAAGCAAGTGACAACTGTGATCTCATGTGCTTGGAAGTAATGGCGCAGCTTCCTCGAGGCCATGAGAAGGCCGAAAAGCAATTTCTGCACACCAGAGTACCTTGATCTAGCCCCCTGCAGAAGGGAACTGACAAAGTAAACCGGGCATTTGCACCATTTTCTTCTGCTTCTCTTCTTGTGGCTGCACAGATTCATCCTTGTCGGGACCAGAGCTTGTCGGGGAAGCCCCCTGCTTGTCGCTGGACGCGCTTGCCGTGGCCGCTGGCTCATCATCCGCCTCCCTTTCCGCTACTAACGCAGCACTAACCACTTGATTGGTTGCCGCTAGATACAAAGAACAACTTCTCTTGTGGTTTAGGTGCGACAAGTATTGAGTGGAGGACAGGTATCTCTTCAAGTCTCGCAGCGCAGCCTCCGCTTCGAGTCCATTTCATTGGACCTGCCTTTTTCAATATTTTGAAAAATGGCGAGGCCTTCGATGAACTTAGAGATGAACCTGCTGAGAACAGCCACGCAGCTGGCAAGCCTTCGTACATCCTTGACGCGCTTCGGTGCTTCGATCTGCTCAATGGCCTTGATCTTGTCGGGATTGGCTTCATTCCCCCGCTGAGACACGAAGAACCCGAGAAGCTTGCCGGAAGGTACTCCAAATACGCACTTCTCGGGGTTAAGCTTGAGGTTGATCTTGCGCAGATTTGCAAAGGTCTCATCTAAATCTTGAACCAGGGTTGCTCTGTCCTTGCTCTTGACCATATGTCATCCATGTAAGCTTCTACATTTCTGTGCAACTGTGGCTCAAAAGCTTCGTGAACTACCCTTGCAAATGTTGAACCAGCATTCTTCAAACCGAAGGGCATCCGTACGGAACAGTACGTGCCACATGGGGTGATGAATGTGGTCTTCTCCTCATCCTCTTCTGCCATGAAGATCTGATGGTATCCTGAATATGCATCAAGAAATGAAAGCAAATCACATCCTGCCGTGGAGTCGACAATCTGGTCAATGCGCGGCAAGGGAAATGGGTCTTTGGGACAAGCTTTATTAACATCAGTAAAGTGAAAGTGCAACTAATCCCCGGGTGGTTTTGGTAATTAATAACAACATATATATCATTGAACTAATAACTTCTTGAGTATCATTTCGTAAAGTTCATGATATGGGTATGGCAATGATCAAGATGTGGACCCTCAAAATGCTAAGGAAAACATTGGCAAAAGCTCAAGACTCCATTTTTGGTTTAGTGATCCAAGATCACATTGAGTCCATAGGAAAGCCAATACTATTAAAAGGGATGAGGTTATGATAATGATCTGGTTGCTCAAAGTGCTTAGTGATCTATCTCCCAAACTATCGCAATCTTTCATTCCAACATATACTCATAAGTAATCTCGGTCCCACCGATTCCATAAACTCAGTCACACCGAGATGAACCACCTCAGCCATATACCCAAACCCTAGTAATTTCGGATTTTCCGATTCCAAACTCGGTCTCACCGAAACTAGTGTTGCCAAGCTTTTGTAACCTTCTGTCATCATATCGGTGTCACCGAGATGATAAAGTCGGTCCCACCGAGATTGGCAAACCCTAGTCTTTGGAAGAATCGGACTCACCGAGATTGTATTTTCGGTCCCACCGAAAATCCCAACGTTCACAAGATTTGAACTTTCGGTCTCACCGAGTTGTCAACTTCGGTCTGACCGAGATTGGTCAAATGTGTGTAACGGTTGGATTTTGTGTGGAGGCTATAAATACCCCTCCACCTCCTCTTCATTCGTGGAGAGAGCCATCAGAAAGAACTACCACTCCTACCTTACATTTCTGAGAAGAAAACTACCTACCCTTGTGTTGAGATCAAGTTGCTCCACTCCCACCATATGAAACTTGATTTCTAGCCTTCCCAAGTTGCTTTCCACTCAATCCTTTCTTCCACCACAGCCAAATCAGTGAGGAGAGTTGAGTGTTGGGGAGATTATCATTTGAAGCACAAGAGCAAGGAGTTCATCATCACCAACACCATCTATTACCTTTTGGAGGGTGGTGCCTCCTAGATTGGTTAGGTGTCGCTTGGGAGCCTCCGTCAAGATGTGGAGTTGAACCAAGAAGTTTGTAAGGGCAAGGAGATCGCCTACTGTGAAGATCTACCCCGAGTAAGGCTAGTCCTCCGTGGGCGTATGCCATGATGGCATAGACAAGGTTGCTTCTTCGTGGACCCTTTGTGGGTGGAGCCCTCCGTGGACTCTCGCAGCCGTTACCCTCCGTGGGTTGAAGTCTCCATCAACGTGGATTGACGATAGCACCACCTATCGGAACCACGAGAAAAATCTCCGTGTCTCCAAATTGCGTTTGCTCTTCTCCACCTCTCTTTACTACATGTGCAATTTACTTTCCGCTGCCACTACTCTAGAATTGCATGTGTAGGGTGATACTTGACTTGATCATCATTTTAGAACTTGCTAAAAACTTGTCCTAATCAAAAGGCTAAACTTTTAAATTGTCAAGTAGTCTAATCACCCCCTCTAGACATACTTTCGATCCTACAAGTGGTATCGAGCTTTGGTCTCCATTGGATTGGTTTCCATTGCATTGACTCCATAAGCTTGGTTTCACAACCTAGGAGAGTATGGCGCCTAGTGAGGGTAATTTTCAGAGAGGTCCTTACTTTGATGGTTCAAATTTTGCTAGTTGGAAGCATAAAATGAAAATGCATATTCTTGGACATAACCCCGCCGCATGGGGCATTATTTGTGTTGGCTTGCAAGGTGAGTTCTTCGAGGAAGGAAAAGTTCCGGATCGTGAAGCTACAAATGGATGAATTACGGATGTTGCAAAACAATGCTCAAGCTTGTGACATTCTCTTCAATGCTTTGTGTCCCGAGGAGTTCAACAAAATCAGCCGTCTTGAGAATGCAAAAGAGATTTGGGATACTTTGGTCGAAATGCACGAAGGTACCGAGTCCGTGAAGGAATCAAAGCTAGATGTTCTTCAAGGTCAACTTGACAAGTTCAAGATGAAGGAAGGTGAAGGAGTCGCTGAAATGTATTCTAGGCTTGCTCTCATCACAAATGAGATTGTCGGCTTAGGAAGTGAAGAAATGACCGACCGATTCATCATCAAGAAGATTCTCAGAGCTTTGGATGGAAAGTATGACACCGTGTGCACTTTGATCCAAATGATGCCAAACTACAAGAATCTCAAGCCTACCGAAGTCATTGGAAGAATTGTTGCTCATGAGATGACACTTAAAGATAAGGAAGAGCTTCACAACAAGTCAAGTGGTGCTTACAAAGCTACATGTGAAGTTCCCACAACCTCAAGTGACAAGCTAGTTTCCAATGAAGAGATAAGCCTAATGGTGAAGAACTTCAACAAATTCTACAAGAGTAGAAGCAAGGAAAGAAGCTCAAAGTCTAGATCATATGATGAAAAGAGATCTTCTAGTCGTGATCGAAACTGCTACAATTGTGGAAGACCCGACACTACTCAAATGAGTGCTCGGCTCCCCACAAGAGAAGAGAAGAATCTCCAAGAAGAAGAAGCTCAAGAGAAGAGTCACCTCGGAAAGAGAGAAGGAGTAGAGATGATCGTTATGAACGAAGATCCTCTCGGAGAAGCAAGGATTCGGAAAGGAAAGACAAGTCATCAAGGAGCTACACAAGAAGAAAACATCAAGCTCATGTAGGTGAATGGGTCTCCGGCTCCGACTCCGACAATCACTCCGAAAGAAGCTATCACTCCAACTCCGAATACAATCAAGATGAAGGTGTTGCCGGTCTTGCTCTCGTATCCTCCAACTCCAACTCCTATGACTTGTTTGATTCACCAAATGAGGGAATTGGAAGATGCTTCATGGCTAAAGGCCCCAAGGTATCACATCCTGAATTTATTGACTTTGATAGTGATGAGGATGACTTGCTTGGTGAAGATGAGCTTTTACATGATAAATCTAGTGAGCCTAGTAATGATGAACATGCTAGTAGTCTTTATAGTCGAGAAGAGTCGAATGACAATGCTATGAAGGAGATTGAGCGCCTAACTAAAGAACTAAACACTCTTAAGTTAGCTCATGAAACAACTCAAGAAGATCATAGAGAGCTCCTAAGATCTCATGAGAAGCTACGCTCGAGAAGCTCAATCTAGAGCAAGAACATGAGTTCCTAAAGGCTATCAATGACGATCTTCAAAGAAGAGTTCTTCATATCTTGCCAAACGACTTCTCTTGTCTAATTTCTTGCCACCTATTAAAACTAAGCATGACAAGCATAAGAAAAATTCTTCATCTAGTAGTAACAATAACCATGCTAAATCCAATATTGTTGCTTCTAGTAATTCTCTTGATTCCACTAACAATGTTTCAAGCCAAGTTACACTTGAGCAAGAAAATAGTTTATTGAAAGGGATTATAGAGAAAGGTGTCTACAAGAGCCTTGCCGGGAGCAAGAACTTTGAGGAAATTGTTCGCAAGCAAGGAAGGCACCGGAAGAATCAAGGAATTGGTTTTGAGCGAAAGTTCAACGCCGAGGGTGTTGAATGGGAAGAATGTCAATATCCCACTCCAAGGTTTGTTTCTCAAAAGGAGAAGTATGATCCTACTTCTTCCAATGTGGAACAAGCTCAAGATGACCTTCCACCACAAGACCACAAGCTAAAAGGCAAGGACAAGCTTCAAGAGGAGATTGATGCATTTATTGAAGCACCTAAGGCCATGGTCAAGTGGGTTCCCAAGGAAACTTCAAGTTCTACTTCAACAAGCTCAACTACTACCCCAAGGATTCCCATCAAGATGATGTGGATCCCGAAGAAGAAGAACTAGAGAGTTCTTGAGGGTGACTCCGCCAACATACTTCACTCACATTCATTTTGGCAAGAACTTGTGCAATCAACTTCCACATCTTGCACTAGTTCATTTAGTCACAAACCCTCTTGTTGGTAAGTCAAGGGACAAGGTAATCATTGCTTTCATGGACATCATCTATTGTGTACTTCAATCTATGTCCATGGATATCCTTGTTTGTTCCTTGTGGGACTAACCCATGTAGGTATTGAAAGTGCTCGAATCCAAAGGATTGCTCCCAACTCTTGATGATCTTCATCAACATTGAGCATCCACATCTTCAACATCTACATGAAGTCTTCTCGACAACCCAAGGTTAGTTTGACCCTTTAAAAGGGTTCTCACATCAAGGGGGAGCTTTGCTCTAAAGAAATGAGCTAAAGCATCTTCAAATGGTGTGAACACATTAATGCTTTATGTAAAAGTGGTAACCCCACTTGTGCTTAAACGATGAGTATGACCTATGATCAAATGTTCTCATTTGACTCCTAAGTCAATATACTCATATATAGATGACCTAGTCATCGACAAATTGTGTGATAGTAGCTAGTGTGTTGTTTGTGCATGTTTGACACATATTTCATTTGCTATCTTATTGTGTGAGCATGTTGGATGCATGATTTTATCCATTCAAGGACATCCATTTGTTGCTTTGGTCTTTTGGATTTCTTTTTGACCAAATGGATGGACAAGAATGCCTAAGTTCCTCCCCTAGCTATCTATGCTTTCTTGTCTCAAACTCTATTCATGCTTATATCACAAACTTTGATCAAGTCTTTTTCGGACCCACCGAGTGAGGAGCACTTTCGAGCCACCGATCCGTCAAAAGCTTAAATTCCAAAACCTTCTAAGTATTTTCGGTCGACCAACCCACTCAAAATCGGACGGACCAAATCACTTGGATTGATCTAGGTTTTCACCTCGGTGAAACCGAGTTGCAATTTCGGCGTGATCAAGTGTGTAATCGCTTGCGATTAACCATCTCGGTGCCACCGAAGTTTTACAACTCGGTCCCACCGACACCGAAGGGTATATATACCGAGGGCAGCGCTGCGTTGATTCTCTCTTCAAACGCCTCGCCCCAAACCCTTCTTTGCCGTCGCCGTGGTCTCCGGATCGTCTCCGTCGTCGCTTTGTGCGCCCTCGCCAGTCTCCGTCGCCGTCAACGGTCAATCTCTCCATGCCGTTGCCGCCAGAGAAAACTCCACCAAGTTAGGGTGAGTTTCGATCCCTCTCGTGTTTCAACCTCCGATTCAATACACGATTGGTTTGCCTAGCTTCTTGCCACGTTTGAGATCTTCCTATCCAGCAGATTAGTTCTTAGAACGAAATTCGAGTAAAAGTTTTAGGGTTAGGTTTCCGCCGAACACATCTCGGTGTGACCGATTCTACATTCTCGGATCGACCGATTTGGCCTCCGCCATTGCACCAGCACTTTCGGTCCAACCGAGTTGTGCAAATCGGTCCGACCGAAATGAGGATTTAGTGAAACCCTAGAGTTCTCGGCTAGACCGAAACCCATTTCGTCCAACCGAAAGTGGTGTGAATGGTTCTGTTTAGACACTTGGATTCACGAATTTTAGACTCGGTCGACCGAAATGCATTCTGTGAAAACCTAAAACTGAAATTTGAACTCATTCTTTTGCAAAATCTTCTGCAGTTTGTGATAACTCTTCTATTCTCGCCTATACCTTATCTATTCACAAAGTTGTCGGCCATGTCGATGCCGTGACAGCCAGAACAGTCTGAATCTCCAATTGCTGAAATTCCAGAGGCAGGCACTAGTCCTGAAGCCAGCAGCTTTTCTGATGATGGTGAGAGGAGCACACCAAGTGGTTTGCCTCCTGCTGCCACCAGGGCCAGGAAGAAGAGAAATTCTGATGAAGAGGATTCTGACTTCATTGCTGAGGAAGAGATCACTTCTAAGCCAAAGAGGAAAGTGGTTGCCAAAGAGCATCAAGGGCAACAAACCAAGAAAGGCACCAGCAAGGTGAAGAAGACCACAGTTGCTAAGAAGCTAAGCATGGAAGAAGAAACTTCGAGCAAAGTGAAGAAAACTTCCAAGAGGAAGAGGATTGTGCATGATGAAGCAGCTGATGATGATTCTGATGAGGAAGCACCCCAGCCTCCTCAGAAGCCTAAGTTGATGGGAGATGCCATCAGGGCAGGAGCACCTACAAAGTCTAAGCCATCAGCACCAGCAAAGGCAGCTCAAGCCAAACCTGCTGCCAAGCCCAAGAAAACAGTGAGAAACATTCCTGCTTCAGAGAAGAAGAAAGACAACGTGCCACCACCGAGTCGATGATGAGGCACATGTATTGCTGAAACTCCGTCAGAAACTGCCAGTCCACAATGATGCTCATCCTCGAGCTGAAAACATGAAGGAAAGGAAGGACAAAGGTCTCAGGCTATGGAGGCAAGTTGATCCATATGCCATAAGGAGAAGGACTGCTGTAGACTCAAGGTTCCACACCAGAGAGCAACAAGATTTCTATGAGACAGTGCTTATGGACAAGAAGCCCATTGTTGCTGACACTCGATATGTTGACTGGGCATATATTGACAGTGAAGAGCACAGAGACTACTTCCCACATGTGCATGAGAGCTTCACTGCATGTGGTGTTGCTGAGTTCGTTGGTCAGAAGCTGACAGCTTGGAATGATGAGATGATCATGCAATTCTATGCCACAGCACATTTCTATCCAGATGGCAGGATTGTATGGATGACTGAAGGCCAGAGATTCTCTTCAACAGTTGAAGAGTGGGCAGCACTGCTGAATGCTCCAGTATCAAGAGATGATGATGTTGATGTCTATGGAATTCCCAAGAAAAATCATGAGTCTATGAAGAACATGTACAATGAGGTACCAGCTAAGGATGTAGAGATTTGGAAGCTCGGCTCAGTGTATCATCTCCAGGCAGGTCTTCCTACCACTAACACAATTCTGAGGCATACCCTGATGCCCAAGTCTGGAGATCATCGCATGATACGAGGCTATTCTATCAACATGTTGCACATACTAGATCAGAAGACACCTTTCAAGGTGATGGACCTGATAGTTGAGACTATCAAGAGGACTGCAGCAGACCAGAAGAGGTCATGTGGTTTTGCCCCGCACATTCAGATGCTTATCAATGCCAAGTTTGGCAAGGGCACCTACTTGTTGGATAGACCCCACTTGCCACTGCAGCCTGAGCATGAGGACAATGAAGTTGTGATGACTGAGGATGATCCCACGTCTGTTGAAGGTCAAGCTAAGTCTGAAGCTGCCAAACAAGCTAAAGTCGAGAAGGAAGCAAAGCAGCAGCAGCAGCTAAACCCAAGAGTGTTGGAGAACAGCTCCTTGAAGCTACCGGAGGATTGAACTACGCTTTGGCCAGATAGTGCGATCTCGGAGAGTCTTGAGAGGATAGTTGAAGACAAGTTCCATGCTCGGATGTCAAGTCGATCAAGTGCAAGTCATCACAACAAGCTTGAGGCAGATATCGAGGAAGCCAAGAGGGAGAAGGCAGAGCTCATGAAGGAGATGGAAGATGACCTTGTCCAGATGACTATGAGCAGCCTGCTCCGGTTCCCACAAGACCCAGATCAGCTGCTATTCCAAAGGATGACACTGTGGCTCAGATCAAGACCTCCCACAGCTCCATCGGTTCCAGCTCCAGCTCCAAAGTCCACTCCTCCAGCTCCACAGACTTCACCAAGCCTTTGCAGATGCAGCTATCTCCACTCCATCAACCTGCATGAGCCGCCAGCAGAGTCCCTAGTGACGTTTAGCTCTATACCTTCGAACTTTTTGGTAACTTGTTGCCAAAGGGGGAGAAATTGTATAGATCATAGGACTTCGAGAGAGAGAGTGCTCGCTTTTGCTCTTTCATTTGCGGTTTTCTTTGAGATACTTTTGAGATTTTCGAGACATTCTGTGTGTTTGATACTACGTTTGCTCTACTTTGATGAGTGCTTGATCATACTATGCCTTAATGTGTGCTGAATGCTTATCATATGCTATTCATATCTTGTATGATCATTTACTCATGTCTTGGTGATTGGGTGCATGATATTCATTCTTATCATTTTGTGCGCTCCACCAAGATGTATGTGACATGGAAGAGTGACCCATGATCCTAATCGATTGTGCATTTGCATTCAAACGCAAATCTTAAATAATGCACAAATTTAGGGGGAGCTCTTGCTTATCACATACTTCTCAAAGCGACGATATTATTCATTGATTATATCATTTGTCGAAGCTTTGATCTATATGTTGTCATCAATTACCAAAAAGGGGGAGATTGAAAGTGCAACTAATCCCCGGGTGGTTTTGGTAATTAATAACAACATATATATCATTGAACTAATAACTTCTTGAGTATCATTTCGAAAGTTCAATGATATGGGTATGGCAATGACCAAGATGTGGACCCTCAAAATGCTAAGGAAAACATTGGCAAAAGCTCAAGACTCCATTTTTGGTTTAGTGATCCAAGATCACATTGAGTCCATAGGAAAGCCAATACTATTAAAAGGGATGAGGTTATGATAATGATCTGGTTGCCCAAAGTGCTTAGTGATCTATCTCCCAAACTATCAGCAATCTTTCATTCCAACATATACTCATAAGTAATCTCGGTCCCACCGATTCCATAAACTCACCACACCGAGATGAACCACCTCAGCCATATACCCAAACCCTAGTAATTTCGGATTTTCCGATTCCAAACTCGGTCTCACCGAAACTAGTGTTGCCAAGCTTCAGAACATACGTCATCATATCGGTGTCACCGAGATGATAAAGTCGGTCCCACCGAGATTGGCAAACCCTAGTCTTTGGAAGAATCGGACTCACCGAGATTGTATTTTCGGTCCCACTGAAATCCCAACGCTCACAAGATTTGAACTTTCGGTCTCACCGAGTTGTCAACTTCGGTCCGACCGAGATTGGTCAAATGTGTGTAACGGTTGGATTTTGTGTGGAGGCTATAAATACCCTCCACCTCCTCTTCATTCGTGGAGAGAGCCATCGAAAGAACTACCACTCCTACCTTACATTTCGAGAAGAAAACTACCTACCCTTGTGTTGAGATCAAGTTGCTCCACTCCCACCATATGAAACTTGATTTCTAGCCTTCCCAAGTTGCTTTCCACTCAATCCTTTCTTCCACCACAGCCAAATCAGTGAGGAGAGTTGAGTGTTGGGGAGATTATCATTTGAAGCACAAGAGCAAGGAGTTCATCATCACCAACACCATCTATTACCTTTTGGAGGGTGGTGCCTCCTAGATTGGTTAGGTGTCGCTTGGGAGCCTCCGTCAAGATGTGGAGTTGAACCAAGAAGTTTGTAAGGGCAAGGAGATCGCCTACTTCGTGAAGATCTACCCCGAGTAAGGCTAGTCCTCCGTGGGCGTATGCCATGATGGCATAGACAAGGTTGCTTCTTCGTGGACCCTTTGTGGGTGGAGCCCTCCGTGGACTCTCGCAGCCGTTACCCTCCGTGGGTTGAAGTCTCCATCAACGTGGATTGACGATAGCACCACCTATCGGAACCACGAGAAAAATCTCCGTGTCTCCAAATTGCGTTTGCTCCTCTCCACCTCTCTTTACTACATGTGCAATTTACTTTCCGCTGCCACTACTCTAGAATTGCATGTGTAGGGTGATACTTGACTTGATCATCATTGTGAACTTGCTAAAAACTTGTCCTAATCAAAAGGCTAAACTTTTAAATTGTCAAGTAGTCTAATCACCCCCCCCCCTCTAGACATACTTTCGATCCTACATAAAGTCAATACAAAGCCTCCATTTCCTGTTCGCCTTGCGCACGACTACAGGATTGGCTAACCACGTAGGATGGAGCACTCCCCTGACAAGGCCTGCTGCTTCCAACTTCCTGATCTCCTCTGCAATGAATTCTTGGCATTCCACTGCTTGTTTTCTGACTTTCTGCTTGACGGGCCGTGCGTGAGGACAGACGGCAAGGTGGTGCTCAATTACTTTCCTGGGAACACCGGGGATGTCAGACGGTTGCCATGCAAACACGTCGACATTCGCCTGAGAAAGCAACGAGCGCCAAGATTCCTATTTAGGGTCAAGCGTGGCACTGATGGTGAAGGTACCACCAGTGCCGTCCTCCTTGGCGGACACCTTCTTGGTTTCTAGCGGAGCTGCCTTCGCCTTCATACACTTGCCGGTGGAGCTCGATGGTGCGTCCTCGACGGTAGCGCAGCACTCTGAAGAGGTGCGCTTTCCAGAGTGGGCATCAGAGCTCTTGCCGGACTTGGTCTTCTTCTTCCCCTGGGGAGCTTCAGTGGCAAGTGGCTTGCGTTCTGCTGCGGCTGCTGCTTCCCGGTAAATCTTGTCGGTACAGATAAGGGCATTTTTCTTGTCGCCAGGGACAGAGATGACACTTATCAGACCGGGCATCTTCAGTACGTTGTAGGCATAGTGAGAGGCTGCCATGAACTTGGCGAGCGCTGGACGGCCGAGTATCCCATTGTAGGGCAATGGGAAATCAGCAACGTCAAGGGTGACTTTCTCTGTTCTGAAGTTTAGCTCGCTGCCAAATGTCACTGGCAACGTGATCTTCCCTTTTGGCTTGCTCCTTCCCGGGTTGATTCCTTGGAATGTACCGGTCTCTTCAAGCTCGCTGTCAGGGATCTGGAGCTTCTGGAGTACCGCGGAGGAGATCAGGTTCAAGCTGGCCCCGCCGTCAACTAGCATTTTTGTGACCTTGACGTTGCGGATAGTTGGCGAAACCAACATCGGCAAGCACCCGACCGCAGTTATGCGATTAGGGTGGTCCTCAACATCAAAGATGATAGGCGTGCTGGACCATTTCAGAGGCTTGCGTGACTCAACTGGTGGTTCGGTTGCATTAACTTCCCGCACCCATTGTTTGAGCTGGCGGTGGGAAGCTGTTGGAAATATGCCCTAGAGGCAATAATAAAAGTATTATTATATTTCATTGTTCATGATAATTGTCTTGTGTTCATGCTATAACTGTATTATCCGGAAATCGTAATACACGTGTGAACACATAGACCACAATATGTCCCTAGTGAGCGTCTAGTTGACTAGCTCATTGTGATCAACAGATAGTCATGCTTTCCTGACTATGGACATTGGATGTCGTTGATAACGGGATCACATCATTAGGAGAATGATGTGATGGACAAGACCCAATCCTAAGCATAGCATAAAGATCGTGTGTTAAATGCGCTAGAGCTTTGCCAATGTCAAGTATCTCTTCCTTCGACCATGAGATCGTGTAACTCCCTGATACCGTAAGAGTGCCTTGGGTGTATCAAATGTCACAACGTAACTGGGTGACTATAAAGGTGCATTACAGGTATCTCCGAAAGTGTCTGTTGGGTTGACACGGATCGAGACTGGGATTTGTCACTCCGTATGACGGAGAGGTATCTCTGGGCCCACTCGGTAATGCATCATCATAATGAGCTCAAGGTGACCAAGGTGTTGGCCACGGGATCATGCATTACAGTACAAGTAAAGTGACTTGCCGGTAACGAGACTGAACAAGGTATTGGGATACCGACGATCGAGTCTCGGGCAAGTAACATACCGATTGACAAAGGGAATTGTATACAGGGTTTTGATGGAATCCTCGACATCGTGGTTCAACCGATGATATCATCGAGGAGCATGTGGGAGCCAACATGGGTATCCAGATCCCGCTGTTGGTTATTGCCCGAGAGTCGTCTCGGTCATGTCTGCATGTCTCCCGAACCCGTAGGGTCTACACACTTAAGGTTCGGTGACGCTAGGGTTATTAGGATGACTAGTATGTGACTACCGAATGTTGTTCGGTGTCTCGGATGAGATCTCGGATGTCACGAGGAGTTCCAAAATGGTCCGGAGGTGAAGTTTTATATATGGGAAGTTGTCATACGGACACCGGAAAGTTTTCGGGGGTTATCGGTATTGTACCGGGGCCACTGGAGGGGTTCCGGGGGTCCACCGGGAGGGGCCACCCCTCCCGTAGGGCCACATGGGCCGCAAAGGGGAGGGAGCCAGCCCCTAGAGGGCTGGGCGCGTCCCCCACCTTGGGCCCATGCGCCTAGGGTTGGGGGGAAACCCTGAGGGGGGCGCCCCCCCTTGCTTGGAGGGCAGGCCTCCCCTCCCTGGCCGCCGCCCCCCCTCTAGATCCCATCTAGAGGGGTCGGCCCCCCTTGCCCCTTCCCTTATAAATAGAGGGGAGGGGGGAGGGCTGCTAGACACATCCAAAGGTGCAGCCCCTCCCCTCCCCAACACCTCTCCTCCTCCGTTAAGCGCTTGGCGAAGCCCTGTCGGAGTACTGCTGCGCCAACACCACCACCCCATCGTGCTGCCGTTGGAGCGAGCTTCCTCAACCTCTCCTTCCCCCTTGCTGGATCAAGAAGGAGGAGACGTCTCCCGTCCCGTACGTGTGTTGAACGCGGAGGTGCTGTCCGTTCAGCACTTGGACATCGGTGATTCTAATCACGTCGAGTACGACTCCATCATCACCATCCCTTTGCAAGCTTCCGCACGTGATCTACAAGTGGTATGTAGATGCAAACTCACTCCCTTGACTCGTTGCTTAGATGAACTCATAGATGGATCTTGGTGAAACCGTAGGAAAAATTTTAATTTTCTGCAACGTTCCCCAACAGAAGCATGCAAGGAAGCACCGCCGTCAACGCACAGGACCTCTGTGGCTTTCTGAAACTCCTGCTCGTCGGCCTCATCATCATCCATCTCTTCATCTTCGTCTTCATCTTCATCCTTGTCGCGGCCACGGGGAGGTCTGTCTCCTTGCCGCTGCTTGGCCTTGCCGCGGCGTCCTCCTCGGCCGGGACGCTTCTTGCCGGATCCTCCAGTACCTTCTTGGGCCTTCTCCTTGTCGCGTCGCTCGTACTCAGCTTTCTGCAGTTCAACAAGCTGCTCAACCTTCTTGCAGGTCTGGAGATCATGGCCCTTGGTGCTCAACCTTCTTGCAGTTCAACAAGCTGTCCAACCTTCTTGTCGGCGGCCACCACAGCCTCGCCGGAGCTACCAGCTTTGGCTTTCTCGGCGCCACTTCCGTTGTCGGACTGCTCGATGACGAGCACATCTTTGGCTTTTCTCTTCCTATTGTTCCGCCGCCGGTTTTTCCTTGCCGGGGCGGCATCCTCACTGTCAGACCCTTCTGCTCCTGCATTCTCTCCGGGGAGTTTCCTCCCCTCTTCAGCACGTGCGCACTTGTCGGCCAGGGCATATAGCTCACTGGCGTCTCTAATCTTGCACATCGCCATCTCCTCCCGCATCCTGTGGTTACGCACGTTCTGATGGAACGCGCTGATGACCACGACAGGGTGGAGATCTGGGATGTTGCGCTGCACTTGGCTGAATCTCTGAATGTACTTGCGCAGGGGTTCTCCTTCCTTCTGGGCGAGCAGATGAAGATCGCTCTCCTGGCCATGGGGCTTGTGGCCGCCTGTGAAGGCGCCGACAAACTGATGGCACAGATCTGCCCATGAGGAGATGGAGTTGTCCGGCAAGTGCATGAGCCAGGATCTGACGTTAGGCTTGAGTACCAGTGGGAAATAGTTGGCAAGGATCTTGTCGTCGCGTCCTCCGGCAGCTTGCATCGCAATGGTGTAGATGCTGAGGAACTCCGACGGATGCAACCTGCCGTCGTACTTCTCGGGTACATCTGGCTTGAAGTTCTTGGTATTGGGCCACTGGACTTGTCGCAGCTCACGAGTAAACGCAGGGCAACCTACACGGCAAGTCGCCTGGTTCCCCTGGCGCATGCATGTCGACAGTGGGCCCAGCGCACTGGTCTGATTGACGCCGCGCTTCTCTTCGATGCTCGATTCGAGTACGAGCGTCCTCTTGCTGTCGTTCTTGAAAAACTTGGCGCTCATCACGACAAGCTCGCGGATCTGACGACATTGTGGAGTCAGTGTCGAGGTTGACCCGGCGAGTCAGCGATCTCGGTCTTCGGGGTGGGGAGTGCACGGTGGTTGCAGCCCCACCGGTCTTGTCGCCACCAGCTTGCGCCTGGGCGTCTTGCCGCGGCTTCGATGTGCTCGGTTGCCGGGGAGTGTCGCCGTTGGCGAAGCCGATGAGGCTCTAGATGGTGGCCCTCCAATCGTCGATCTTGTCTGGCGCTGGAGGGTAATCTAGAAGCAGTTGGGCTCGGGCCAACGCTTCTTCTGGAGTCTTGGGTGGCGGCGGTGAACAGCGCGAGGAGCGAGATATGCTCGCACTTCTAACAATGTTAGAAGGAGCAGCATCTCGTCCAGCGACCGTCTTTGCGCCGTGCCAAAGATGTTGACGTGCATGCTGATCTTGAGCATCCCGAGATCCACCAGCCTGGCCTTGACCCAGCGAACGTATGGTACCGCGGGTACCATGACGTTGTCGGTCCCGCGCCTCCTGAGATGGGCGCGGTGCACGTACGGACGCCGAGGTCTGTGCAGCCTTGTCCTTGGACCTGGCAGCATCGTGAGCTCCCTCGTCGGTGCCCGTTCCTCCGCCGGCGTCTACTCCACCACCCGCTTGCTCCGGTGGTGGTGGGATCGACGCAGATGGACCAGCCACCTCCGAAGCCTTCTTCTTCGGTGGCATGTCGATGAAGATGATGATGTAGCCCGCGCGAACACCGGATCAGGTTCACACAACCTCGACGCCCCCTACCTGGCGCGCCAAAGATGTCGTGGGAAACGAACACCTATGGGGCAGGGCCCCTTTTCGGTCCGGCAGGGAGCGGAGGGCGCACGAAGAGTGGATCGAGGCGAGGCACGGGAGCGGTTTTTACCCAGCTTCGGAGCTCTCCGGAGAGATAAAACTCCTACTGCTGCTTTGTGGCTTGTATTATATTCTTGCTCGAGAGCGTGGGAGTGTTCTGGTTTCGAATGAGTCGAACCCCCTCTACGTTGCGCATGGGCCTCCTTTTATAGGTTCAAGGGGTCACCGACAGGTGGCAACGCATGCGGGGGTAAAAGTGTAAAAGGTATGGTTGGTACAACTTCTTCTACAGTGTATCCTACCTAACTCTGACGGCAGGGGACAAGAGCATTTAATGCCCGTACGCATCGCCTAAACAGTGTAGAAAAGCGACCGTTAGGGGCGCCACCGTTCGCCACGATGGCAATCTTGTCATCTTCGCTCACCACCTCGCACCGCTTGGCTACACAGCCTCTCGCCACGTGCGCCTGGAACGATCCTGAGGCGACACGTCGACGGATGTGCTGGGCGTGGAGCGCAGTGGTAACCGCGCGCCGCAAGCGCCTTGCCACGATCATTGTCTTGTCGCGCCCAGAAGCTTGTCGCTCGCCGGGTCTTGCCGAGACGCGCGGCGCGTCGTGGCAAGTTCTTTGAAATGCCTTGGTTGGCCTTCCCGGCAAGCTCCTCTTGCCGGGGCCTTGTACTTCCCGCCAAACTTCTCTTGCTGGGGCCTTGTCTTCTTAGTTAAAACACTTTGTTCTTGAATGGCACCAATATGAACTACGGAGGATCTTGGCGGGCACCCGGCAAGCCTTGCCGCGGGACGCTGCGACTGCCCGTGCACAAGTTCGGGATACTAAGGTACCCCTACTTTAGTACACCTACAATAATAAAGTTATTATTTATTTCCTTATTTCATGATAATTGTTTATTATTCATGCTAGAATTGTATTAATCGGAAACATAATACATGTGTGAATATATAGACAAACAGAGTGTCACTAGTATGCCTCTACTTGACTAGCTTGTTAATCAAAGATGGTTATGTTTCCTAACCATGGACAAAGAGTTGTTATTTGATTAACGGGATCACATCATTAGTTGAATGATCTGATTGACATGACCCATTCCGTTAGCTTAGCACCCAATCGTTTAGTATGTTGCTATTGCTTTGTTCATGACTTATACATGTTCCTATGACTATGAGATTATGCAACTCCCGTTTACCGGAGGAACACTTTGTGTGCTACCAAACGTCACAACGTAACTAGGTGACTATAAAGGTGCTCTACAGGTGTCTCCAAAGGTACTTGTTGGGTTGGCGTATTTAGAAATTAGGATTTGTCACTCCGATTGTCGGAGAGGTATCTCTGGGCCCTCTCGGTAATGCACATCACTATAAGCCTTGCAAGCAATGTAGCTAATGAGTTGGTTACGGAATGATGCATTACATAACGAGTAAAGAGACTTGCCGGTAACAAGATTGAACTAGGTATTGGATACCGACGATCGAATCTCGGGAAAGTAACATACCAATGACAAAGGAACAACGTATGTTGTTATGCGGTCGACCGATAAAGATCTTCAGTAGAATATGTAGGAACCAATATGGGCATCCAGGTCCCGCTATTGGTTATTGACCGAGACGTGTCTCGGTCATGTCTACATTGTTCTCGAACCGTAGGGTCCGCACGCTTAAAGTTCGATGGCGATGCTTTCTTTATGAGTTTATGTATTTTGATGTACCGAAGGTTGTTCGAGTCCCGGATGTGATCACGGACATGACGAGGAGTCCCAAATGGTCGAGACATAAAGATCGATATATTGGAAGCCTATATTTGGACATCGGAATCGTTCCGGTGAAATCGGCATTTTACCGTAGTCTGGGGGTTATTGGGCCTACATGGGCCTTGAGGAGAAGAGAGAGGAGGCGGGAGGGCGCGTGCCCCTCCCCTTCGTAGTCCGAATATGACAAGGGAAGGGGGGCAGCGCCCCCCCTCCTCCGCTCTTCCTCCTCTTCCCCCCTCTCCTTCTCCAACTAGGAAAGAAAGGGAGTCCTACTCCGGTGGGAGTAGGACTCCCCTTGGTGCGCCCTCCTTGGCCGGCCGCCCCTCCCTCCTCCACTCCTTTATATCTGGGGGACAGGGGCACCCCATAGACACACAAGTTGATCTTCGTGATCATTCCTTAGCCGTGTCGGTGCCCCTTCCACGATATTACACCTCGGTCATATCGTGGCGGTGCTTAGGCGAAGCCTGCGGCGGTTGAACATCAAGATCGTCACCACGCTGTCGTCTTGTGGAACTCCTCCTGAAGCTCTGCTGGATCGGGCCCGGGTGCGTCATCGAGCTGTACGTGTGTCAAGAACTCGGAGGTGCCGGAGTAACGGTGCTTGGATCGGTTGGGCCGGGAAGACGTACGACAACTTCCTCTACGTTGCGTCAACGCTTCCGCTTCGGTCTACGAGGGTACGTAGACAACACTCTCCCCTCTCGTTGCTATGCCATCACCATGATCTTGCGTGTGCGTAGGAATTTTTTTGAAATTACTACATTCCCCAACACTTTCTTGGTTTGCAAATCAAGCAAATTAAGGAAGGTACCTTTGTCTCTCAAACAAAGTACACCAAGGACCTATTCAAGAAGTTCAATATGCGAGAATGCAAAGGTATGACTACACCCATGCCTACTAGTGGACATCTTGACTTGACCAAAGATGGTGAACCGGTTGATCAAAAGGTTTATCGCTCTATGATTGGTTCATTGTTATATCTATGTGCTTCACGTCCCGATATCATGCTAAGTGTGTGCATGTGTGCACTATATCAAGCTGCTCCTAAAGAATGTCATCTTAAGGTCGTGAAAAGGATAGTGAGATACTTAATCCATACACCAAATTTTGGCATTTGGTATCCTAAGAGGGCCTCTTTTGATCTTGTTGGCTACTCCGACTCGGACTATGCCGGAGACAAGGTTGATAGAAAGTCCACTTCGGGTACTTGTCAATTTCTTGGTAGATCTATTGTGTCTTGGTCCTCCAAGAAACAAAACTCGGTATCCTTATCCACCGCCGAAGCGGAATACATTGCCGCTGGTTCATGTTGTGCTCAATTACTTTGGATGACCCAAACTCTTAAAGATTATGGGATATATGTGAAACATGTTCCATTGCTTTGTGACAATGAAAGTGCTATCAAAATTGGTCATAATCCTGTACAACATTCTCGAACTAAGCATATTGAAGTTCGTCATCATTTCATTCGAGATCATGTTGCTAAGGGTGACATTAATCTTAAGCATGTTCGCACCGAAAAGCAATTAGCGGATATATTCACTAAACCTCTTGATGAGAAAGTGTTTTGCAGGTTAAGAGGAGAATTGAACATCATTGATGCTCCAAACTTGGAGTAGGAACTCCATTGGATACATGCAAGACATGAGCTTATGACTAATCCTTGATATTTCTCTTATAATGATAATCTTATATCTTGGATATACTTGCACCTTGCATGTTATCTAACCCATGTAGGTACTTGGATGAATCTAATTCCATGAGATTGTAATCTACTCATATCTTGAGCAATCTCTACATCACCAAGTCTCTACACTATGGTGGTTGAAGACAAGGAAGCACGGAACCATTCGAACATATCCTTTGACAAATTCTATGTTGAGCTTCATGATTGTCATTTTTGGATACACAAGTGCTCCTCCTTGCAAGAACTAACCCATGTAGGTAGATGGACTCGAATTCCAAGTGGTGCTCCCAATTGATGAGCTACTTCAACCTTGAGCGACCCACACAAGTTCAACTACATGTTCAACACCACCAACCAAGGTATGTTATTCCATCTCAGAGAAGCTTTACTCCAAGTCATGAGCTAAAGCAACTCGACAAGATGTGAATACATCAAGATGCTTAAACGAAAAATGGCAACCCCATTTTGAGCTTAAACGATGAGTATGACCTATGATCAAGTGATCTGACTTGACTCCTAAGTCAATATACTCTAACATAGGTGACTTTGTCGCCGACCATCTCTAGATGAAGTTCTCTTGTGTTCTTTTTTGTGTTTTTGCATTTGTCTCATGCATATTTGTTTCCCTTCCAAAAAAACTTCATCTAGATTTCTTTCTGTTTGCTCTGTATTTTCTGCATCCCATTCATTGCACATCATTAAGTAAATTCCTTGCAAATCTTTGTGAGATCTTACTAGTCTAGTGAGCTGAGGTGACAAGTGTTTTCTCTGCGATGAATTCGGTTTCACCGATTTTTTGTTTTTGGTCCAACCGAATCCTTTCGGTACAACCAAAGCATACCACTCGGTGCCACCGATTTCACAACAGGAAAAACAATTTGTCACTTATCTGTGTTTCTTCTGATCTAGCTCCACTCAATGAATCTTGTCCTCTACAAGCATCACATTTATATAAATGCTTTGTATTGTGTCTCAAGAATCAAACCCTTCTTGGAAATTGATGTCAAAGGGGGAGAGAGAGATCACATCAAAGCTTATCACTTAGAGAGATCACATCAGAGGGAGAGAGCATTACTTCCAAAGGGGGAGAAAAAGATCTCCAGGGGAGAGGATACTCAAGTAGAAAGTATTTCTCAAGGATCCCAGATGCTTGGTGTTCAAGAGGAGAGATGCCACATGTCTTCTTGAGGGGAAAGACATGATCATATGTGCTTATTTGCATTAGCTCTGTTCAATTATATCCTTCAGCTCTGATTTTCTGTTCCCTATCTTCTCTCAGTATCCCATGTTAGATTCACGGGGAGCAAGACATCTAAGGGAAAGAAATCATTTAAATTCATTGCATATCTTTACTCTTGGGGACATGTCTAATCCAGTGTGGTACTTGGTACTCAATCTCTACATGTCATCCTAGTCTTGGTATTCTTGTGGTTTCTTCTGTTTGATCTGGCTAGTAGATGTACCTGTGTTATCTAACCTTGTTTACGCAGGTTCATTCCATCCTAAGCCAATTCAAGACTACAAGGTAAGTATATGCATCACAATCATGTGTATGAGGAATTCTTGCTGATGTACATACTGTTTGCAAGAAGGACTCATGAGCATGAAGGTATTTTCTTTAATATTCTTTGCTCTGATGCATATGGCCAAGATACATGTAACACATTGCCTACTCTATCATGGTCATGCTCTCACATGCTTCTATATTCCATATTCACATGATTGCATACATGTAGGGGGAGCCTATGGTTGTTACATGTCTTTCCAAAGCTTTACTTGCTATTCCTTATATCTTTATCTAAAGCTTTGATGTATGTTGTCATCAATTACCAAAAAGGGGGAGATTGAAAGCACAAGTGCTCCCTAGGTGGTTTTGGTAATTAATGTCAACATATCTCTTGTTGGACTAACACTTTTATCTAGTATGTTTCAGATAAGTTCAACAATGGAGTGGCATGGACTAAAGGATGTGGGAACTCCTTCAAGATGCTAAGGACAAAGGATCGGCTCAAGCTTCAAGCTCAAGACTCTTCATTTTACATTTTAGTGATCCAAGATGACATTGAGTCTATAGGAAAAGCCAATACTATCAAGAAGGGATGAGGTGTTGCTTAATGAGTTTCTTGCTCCACAGTGCTTAGTGATATGCTCCAAAACCCTCAACTACTTTCCCACTTCCACACATATGACCTAAACCTAAAGTCAAACTCGGCCCCACCGATTCTTTCTATCTGGCGCCACCAAGTTCAGATGTCTTAGCCACTGCCACAAACCCTAGACAAATCGGTCTCACCGATAGGGATCTCGGTCTCACCGAGATGGGATTGTAATCTCTCTGTGTATGTCCATTACCAAAATCGGTCTCATCGAGTTTGAGCAATCAGTACTACCGAGATTACAATGCAAACTCTCTGGTTAACTTATTACAAAATCGGTCCCACCGAGTTTGAGTAATCGGTCCCACCGAGTTTGCCTGACCAACTCTCTGGTTAGCTAACTACCAAAATCGGTCTCACCGAGTTTGTGTAATTGGTCTCATCGAGATTACGTTATGCCCTAACCCTAACCATATCGGTCATACCGAGTTGCATGTCGGTCCCACCGAAAATCCTAACGGTCACTAGATTTGCTAAATCGGTCTGACCGAGTTTGTTGATTCGGTCCCACCGAGTTTAGTAAATTATGTGTAACGGTTAGATTTTGTGTGGAGGCTATATATACCCCTCCACCTCCTCTTCATTCGTGGAGAGAGCCATTAGAACGAACCTACACTTACAGCATACATTTTCTGAGAGAGAACTACCTACTCATGTGTTGAGGCCAAGATATTCCATTCCTACCATATGAATCTTGATCTGTAGCCTTCCCCAAGTTGCTTTCCACTCAAATCGTCTTTCCACCAGATCCAAATCCTATGAGAGAGAGTTGAGTGTTGGGGAGACTATCATTTCAAGCACAAGAGCAAGGAGTTCATCATCAACGCACCATTTGTTACTTCTTGGAGAGTGGTGTCTCCTAGATTGGCTAGGTGTCACTTGGGAGCCTCCAACAAGATTGTGGAGTTGAACCAAGGAGTTTGTAAGGGCAAGGAGATTGCCTACTTCGTGAAGATCTACCGCTAGTGAGGTCTATCCCACGTGGGCGACGGCCATGGTGGGATAGACAAGGTTGCTTCTTCGTGGACCCTTCATGGGTGGAGCCCTCCGTGGACTCACGCAACCGTTACCCTTTGTGGGTTGAAGTCTCCATCAACGTGGATGTACAATAGCACCACCTATCGGAACCACGACAAAAACATCCGTGTCTCCAATTGCGTTTGAATCCTCCAAAACCCTTCCCTTTACATTCTTGCAAGTTGCATGCTTTACTTTCCGCTGCTCATATACTCTTTGCATGCTTGCTTGTTATGTATTATGAATATTAAACTTGTGCCTAAACTCCACTTAAACTTAAAGAAGTTAAAAACTGCAACTTTGATACTTAGTGTCTAATCACCCCCCCCCCCTCTAGACACCTCTTCTCAAGGTCCTACAGAAACTTCGACTAGCCGATGAGGAGCTCGACCGCGTCAACAAGCGGTTTGATGAAACGCCAGGTATGCGGCACTATTACATACCCGAAGTGATATGTGTGCTAATTCTTTAAATTTACTGAGTTTTATGACTATACTCATAGTTGGCGCAGCCGAGGTCGAGTCCCTCAAGAGCGCTCTTGCCAAAGCCAAAAAAAGAGGCGGAGGTGAGTAGGGCAGCCGCTGACAAAGGGGCGAATGAGTTGGAGGTGGAGCAAACTGCCCGCGAACAACACAAGGCGCGGGTGGGCGAGGTTGAACAAGAGCTCAAGGACGCCATTACCAAGTGCGAGTCCTTGGAGCAAAAGATTTCGGAACAAGCCTCTGAGCTCACGAAAGCTCTAGAGAGCGTGAAGGAAGCCCGAGTTGAAGCCCAGGGAGCTCGCTAGGAGATCCAGGAGGCGAGGCAGATAGTGGCTGGTAAGCCCTTTCTTCTGCAGAGTAAATATACAAGTAAGAGATACATCTTGCTGACCTGAGTTTGGAGTTCTCCAGGCGCATTTGCGGATCTGCCGAGGAGTGTTGCTGACACCGCATAGTTCTTCCGAGATGAAGAGGGGAGCTCGACGAGGAAGCTGTTCTGGTCGCAATACCATGCGCCAGAGCATCCGACGCCCCTCAGCGATCAGCTGAAGCAGCTGATCGAGCTGCACAGGGTGGCCGGATTGGCCATGAAGGTGTAATGGTCCGTCTTTGGCCAGCCGAGCCCATACCCAACAGCTACTACAGACTCGTGAAGCGGCTGGTTGATGCGCGTCCTCTGATTGACGCCATAAAGCGGTTGACCTACATAGAAGGTGCCCGGATGTCCTTCTCCCGCATCAAGGTGCAATGGGCGAAGATGAAGGCCACCGAAATAACTACTGCAGGGCCACGTGAAGGCAAGGATCACCGGAGGCCGGAGAAGTATTTCAGCGAGGTCCTCAAGGCGGCCCGCATTGTAGAGGGTTAATGCTCAAAGGATATCATATTTGAGTAGTGGAGTCCGATTTGTAGGAACCATGTAATGAACTCATAGTGTGAAATATTTATGCTTGCACTCTATTGTTTTGTCAGTTTATCCTCCTGTTTGTCCGTTTACTTCATAAGACCGAAAGTTTACCAGTTGTCGGCTTCTGCCCCCAAGTAAGTATTACATGGGTGTTCGGGAACGCATGTACGCACTTTATCCAACGTCTTGGTCCAATATAGGAGGCGTCTTGCAAGGTGAACTAGGCAATCAGACTATGCAACTTTATTACTTTCACTTAGCCATAAGAGTCCATTGGCGGGGCTAAGTACCAGCCCTTGTTGTGTGAACAGCAATCCGGTGTACTGCGCCTTTGCAACACGGCTGGTCGAAACTCAGCCCCTCGTATAACATAGCATAAATCGCGAATGATTTGTAGTATAAGACTGAGTCACCGGATCGCTGACCCGCTCTCGCATATCATGACAGTCAGTTTTTGGCTTTCTCTACTGAGGTACTTAATCAGACGAACCAGAAATACAATCGCAGTAGTTCTCCCTTTACTACCTTAGCCGAACTTGTGGAACGTAAGGTGGCAAACACAGGAGCCGGGCAACCCAACAATAGACCAAAGACATGATTCGGAGTCGATGCATATAGTGCAATATCCGGGACGCAGAAGAGTTCCCTATAGGTGTTTGGACTTTTAAGAATTTGCGGGGCCGAATACAACCCCTGGTATGAAGGCCGTGCCGAAGCGCGTATGTCGGTCGAAAGCAAGGAGGGAATACGGATGGCGAGATAATATAAGTACCCAGCAAAAAGGTGGTGATCATCTTCTTCCTTTATATCTTTATCAATACATCGAGGCGTGTTCGACAGACCATGCCATTAGTATTAAGGTCGTGTTACTTGCCTAAAAAAAATTACATAAGGGAAAGTCTAACACAGGGCCTAAAACTAATCGTTCGAAGACTCCAGTGATGCCCTGCTGCACGTCTGCGCCATTTCTGTCACACCCAAGATGCGACCCTATCCTAAAGGAACTCGAAGGTCCCACCAAGGATAGAAGCGCATCTTGAAGACGCTTTTGCAAGGTGGATATCATTACATCAACATTACATAATAGAAAGGGATACATATATAAGGCATACAATGCCACCCGAATACAACATTATCTTACATAAGATCAACATCCGACTACGGATGAAACACAAACAGAAGCTCAAACAATATCCACCCTGCTAGCCCAGGCTGCCGACCTGGAACCTATCCCCTGATCGAAGAAGAAGTAGAAGAAGAACTCCAACACAAGTAAAACATCGCTCTCGCATCATGATCATCGCATAACATGTACCTGCAACTGTTGTTGTAGTAATCTGTGAGCCACGAGGACTCAGCAATCCCATTACCAAGGGTATCAAGACTAGCAAAGCTTAATGGGAAAGGAAGGGGTAAAGTGGTGAGGTTGCAGCAGCAGCTAAACAAGTATGGTGGCTAACATACGCAAATGAGAGAGAGAAGAGAAGCAAAGGAACGGTCGTGAAGCTAGTAATGATCAAGAAGTGATCCTGAACTCCTACTTACGTCAATCATAACACAGAAACCGTGTTCACTTCCCGGACTACGCCGAAAAGAGACCATCACGGCTACACACGCGGTTGATGCATTTTAATTCGGATCTGGTGTCAAGTTATCTACAACCGGACATTAACAAATTCCCATATGCCACATAACCGCGGGCACGGCTCTCGAAAGTTTATACCCTGCAGGGGTGTCCCAACTTAGCCCATGATAAGCTCTCGCGATCAATGAAGGATATTCCTTCTCCCAGGAAGACCCGATCAGTCTCAGAATCCCGGTTTACAAGACATCTCGACCATGGTAAAACAAGTCCAGCAAAGCCGCCCGGATGTGCCGACAAATCCCGATGGGAGATGCACATATCTCGTTCTCAGGGCACACCGGATGAGCCAGACGTCGGGTTGGCATAGACCATGGTTGCCCAGGGGGCGCCGGACATCGCTCGGTTTGGACCAACACTTAGACAAGCATTGGCCCGGGGGGGCTAAAATAAAGATGACCCTCGGGTTGGCCGACCCAAGGGAAAGGTATAGGTGGTGGTGAGGCAAATGGTAAAACCAAGGTTGGGCCTTGCTGGAGGAGTTTTATTCAAAGCGAACTGTCAAGGGGGTCCCATAAATCACCCGACCGCGTTAGGAACGCCAAATCCGGGAACATAACACCGGTATGACGGAAACTAGGGCGGCAAGAGTGGAACAAAACACCAGGCATAAGGCCGAGCCTTCCACCCTTTACCAAGTATATAGATGCATTAAAAATATAAGAGATATTGTGATATCCCAACATAACCCTTTTCACCATGGAGCAATCTTCAACTTCACCTGCAACTAACAACGCTATAAGAGAGGCTGAGCAAAGCGGTAACATAGCCAAGCAATGGTTTGCTAGGAATGGTGTCAAAGGTTATAGGTTCGTGGCAATTTGGGGAGGCTTGAAGAACAAGTTATCGGAAGCGCAGCATAGCGAAAGAACGTAGCAACTAGCATAGCAATGATAGTAGTGAGATCCAGGGTAGCGGTCATCTTGCCTGAAATCCCGCTAGGAAGAAGAACGAGTCCATGAAGAAGACGAAGAAACGAAGATGAACCACACGGAGACGAACGAATCCTCACGATCGCAACAAAACGGGAAATATCGAGAAGAAGCACACAACATGGTAAACACACCACACATAGATATGACATGATGCACAACCAAGCATGATGCATGAGAAAGCTAGATGAGGCTACTCATGGCAAGAGATGATGCAAACAAGAACAACACATCAAGGCAAGTTTAAATGAGGCCGGATACAACATATAACAATTCTGGTAAGTCCTCATATGCAAATTTAGAAATTGGTCCAGATCTGAATAAACCTTATGTTCAAGTTGTTAAACAGCAAGTTAGGATGCACCATGATGATGTACATGAGATTCTAGTCAAGTTACATATAAAGTTCATTAGATTCGGAGCTACGGCCTAGAAGATATGAGCAAAACAAGTTAAACATGCATTGATGCAAAATGCATACAAACATCAAGCAAACACACCAAAACAAGGATGCAACATGATAATATGGAACTACATGCAAAAACAAGCAAGTTTCTTATAGAGCACACTCAAAACGGAGCAACGGTTCAACACATACACTCCAAACATGATATAGCAACAATCTGTCCATAACAGCAACTAGGAATATTGCAAGCATCAAAACAACAAGCTACAACACCCCAACATAAGAACAAAAGGCATGAGCATGAAGTACAAGTAAAGCGCAACAAAACATGAACACTGAGCTATCTCCAGAAAAGACTAGAACATGCTCAAAAGGACATGAGAAGATTGCAAATTATAACAGTTTCAGACATAGCAGAAATAACACCAGGTTGCAAGGTTTAGAGCTATCAAACAACATGTTATAGGAACATATCATGGCAAACAAAGGCATGGCATGAATCTACTAATCACATAGAACAAAATTCCCTTACTGACCATGAGCTAAAAAGGATCAGAAGATATGATGGCACCCATGTAAACATGGCAAGTTATATTAAAGATTCATACATGGCAGGAACAACAATAAGTAGGCATGTTGGTGAGCTTGAACCACTCACCACAGAGCAATACATGGCATGGCAAGGCAACCAAAAGTAAGAAGGCATGTTTATGAAGCTAAGCATGGCAAGATCAACTTCATAGGGTGCATGGATCACTAGCAAAACACATGGCCAAAACAGAACTTAATGTTAACAGGCTGACAGCAACATTATTCAGCAACTTTGGAGCAAGATAACAACAAGCTACAGCAGGCTATAAATGCAACCAGGGGCATGAATGGATAGAGCATGACATGTATAACAAAACATCCTTAGTGAACATCTCCAGATTATGCACGAAATGACTTGTAGCAGCAGGTTTACATAGCTACAAAATATAACAGAATCAGTCAGGAAAACAGCAACAAGTACCACACTTAACAAGCTCGATGCACTCAGCACACAACTCACAAAAATACATGGATAGCACCTCTGGAAAGATGGCATGGCATAGATCAAAACACATGTAGGCATCAACCTCATAGGATGCACATATCAAACATGGCAAAAATGACAAATGAGCATGTTATAACAGCTCCAGCAGATCAATATCAACATGCACTCTTCCAACAGAATTTCGGGCATCAAGATGAGCTCAAATGAAAATGATGCAATGGAATGAAATGAAGTACTCGTCGAGGCGAACAATTTGACATATTACACGCACGAAATGGAGCTGTATCCATGAAGTTATGATGCGTTGAACATGGCATGAAAATGTCAAAATATATCGGGACTTGGGCGTTTCTGAGAAAAAAACAGGCGAGCGCAGGATTGCTAAATGACGCCCAGGCGAGGCTTAGTCGGGGAGGCTCACCAGCGGGCCACTGGGCCGGAGGGGAAGGGGAGGCTGGCTGGGCCGGGAAGATGGGCTAGCGGAGGGGGGCGCGGCCCACGTGCGGAGGAGCTCGGCCTCCTCCTCGATCCCGCCTGAATCGGAGGAGCAGAGGCGGCGGCGCTACTCCGGCAAGGTGGGGCGGCGCTCCGGCGGAGGCCGGAGGACAGAACGGCGACGCGGCGAGTTTCGGGAGGCGGCGGAAGGCGGGCGCGGCGACGGGCGCGGTGCCCGAGGCAGCGGCATGGTCGGCGGGCGACGACGGGCGCGCAGCGGCTGGTTCGCCGGATCCGCGCGCGGTGACGGCGGAGGACGGCCGGGCGCGGGCGGCGGTGGCGGAGGCGGCAGAGGCGAGAGCAGAGTCAGGTCGCCGGCGACGGCGAGGGGCTGGGTCGCGGCGGCCGCGAAGTCGCGCCAGCGGGCGGCGGCGCTGCACGGAGGCGGCGGCGGAGCGCTGGTCCGGACGGGCGGCGGCGGCAGGGCGCTGGCTCTGCGCGTCCTCCATGATGGGCTCCAGCGGCCGCATGGCGGAAGTGGGCGCTTGGGCGGGGTGAGGTGGCGGGCGATGGTTGGTCCAGGAGGCGGCGGGGGTGATGTAGCGGTCGCTGGTTGGCTGGAGCGACATGGCTGCAGGGCGGCGGACGCGTCCGGCGGCGCATGGACACGTCCGGCGGCGTGGTGGAGAAAGGGCTAGGGTTTCATCTGCGAAAATGGAAGGGGAGGGCCTATTTATAGGTAGAGGGAGCTAGGAGAGTCCAAATGAGGTGGGGTTTTTGGCCACGCGATCGTGATCGAACGACCGAGAGCATAGAGGTGAGTTTGCTGGGTTTTGGGCCACTTTGAAGGGGGTGTTGGGCTGCACACAAAAGAGGCCTTTATGGTTACCCGGTTAACCGTTGGAGTATCAAACGACCTCCAAATGGCACGAAACTTGACGGGCGGTCTGCCGGTGCTATACCAAGGCCGCTTGTCAAGCCTCGGTCCATTCCGAGAAAGTTTAACACCCGCTCACAACAGGAGACAAAAGGGGGACGCCGGAGGACATAGGAGCACCGGATTGCAAAACGGACAACGGGGAAAATGCTCGGATGCATGAGACGAACACGTATGCAAAATGAAATGCACATGATGACATGATATGAAATGCATAAGATGACATGGCAAAGTGCAACACGCAAGCAAATGACATGGCAACGACGGCGAATAACTGGCAGACACCTGGCGCATCGAATCCGGGGCGTTACAACACTCCTCCACTAACAAGAGATCTCGTCCCGAGATCTTAGGACCGAGACGGAAGGGAAAATGGAAGAGGTGAAGCAAGAACTCAAGAGAAGAAGCAAAGAATCGAGGGCACTCAAGAATAAGAGAGGAACGGCGAGAATGACGAGAATCGATAGCTCACGGAATCATATAGACTAAGAAACCACTCCGGTTAGAACGAGATAAGAAATGAATACGACTGAAAGGATTTAGGAAGCACTCCGGCTGAAACATGGAGGAATATAACACAAACTAGAGAGGATGGAATGATACTTGATGAAGACACGACATAAAACCTCCGGAAAGAATTGAAAAAGTTGAATGAAAGAACGGAGAAGAAAGTGACAACTTGTGCCACGAATGAAATAGAAAGCATCTTAGAAGAAAAGATTGAGCGGAGTTGTTGAGAAAATTCAACAACAAAAAGGATAAGCTTGTCGTGGACTTATGGATAACATCTCAAAATTATGAGGTGCTAACCAAGAACAAGCGGAATAGATTGAATAGCTGAGAAGAACGAAGAAATGCAAAACTCCACTCCAAAAGAATACGGAGATTTAATTACACTTCGAGATGCGAGAAGAAAAGATACTAGAACTCCTTGAACAAGAATCTCGATGAAGTCTTGAAGAATGAATTAAATCGTGAAGAACCACCATGAAGAACACCGGTGACAAAAAGGATGACGAGATAAAATTGAAGGATGAAAGAATAAGATGAGCGTTGCGATGATTTAGATGGATGTTTCGACGAAGTGGCCAAGGAAAATTGAACTCCGGAAAAGAATAGATGAAAACACTTGGAACTAGAATTTATTCATCACGAACAAACTCTGAAGGAAAAGGATTAAACACTTGGATGAAATAAGAATAAGGTTTATTGTATGCTTATCCTTCATCAAATTAAATTGATGACAAGCATTGGATTTTTGCATACTACTTATTCTTGTTGAAAAGGATTGAGAAGTGACGTATCGCAAACTTGAGAAGGTCTTCATGAACCACCGGTAGGATTGAAAAGAACAAATGAATTAATATGATAAACAAGGAAAAGAATCTTGAACGAACCACCATGAGAATTCAAAAATGACTGATGAAAGGTACTGAATCGCCGGGAAGAATTAGAAGAACAAATATGCTTGAGGGGATTTAGATGCAAAAGAATAAAGAGATCATGAGCTGATTAAGGAACACTTGAACGAAGCACTGGGATAATTAGAGAACGATAACTGGAATGACGGCCTCCGGTGAAAAGAAATGGAAAAACAACTCCTGACATACTCCGGATGGGTAAGAAAGAATATCTTACAAACGGAATAATTCGAGACGATAGCATGAACCTAGCACCACGAAACTTCGAGAGAACGGGCAATATTTAGAGGAAAAACTCTTCTTAGATCTTCAAATGATGACGAGAAACACCGCCAAAATTACTGAGGTACTCCGGTAGAATGAAAAACGAAGAGGTTGAGCAAACAATGAAGGAATTTGAAAGCGATCTTGACAAGGCATGTGACTGATGGAATCCATTCTTACGTTGCACTTGAAAAGAATTTGAGAATAACTCCGGGGAAATCAGAAGAGTCAGGTAAGATCCTGGGAAAAGACCTGTGGGTTAGGGCCCACTAATAGAAAAACACCGTTGGAAAGGGATGTTGAAGAGATAGATGATGCACCGGAACAATTGAAATATTTGAATGAGGTGAAAACCTCGAATTAAGCCGAACACAAACGAAACTCCTGAGATGTCTTGAGTACTCCGGAAGGATAAACTTGCGAGAGGCGAACGAATAGGGCAAACACTTGATCCAAGGAAAAGAATATGATCAACCTGAAAAACTTGAATTGAATCCACGGGAGAAGAAAAAGAGATGATGAATGTCAAACGAGACGAGAATTCACCGGTTGAAATGATTGAGGGAAGGCTGAAGAGGCTCCGTGCGAATGAAATAGATGGTCGAAAGAGAGTCAAACTCCGGGAAGAAGAGGGTGGGAGGGTGGGAAAACAAAGGCAACTTAGAAGGGGGAACCGACGAATATCTTGAAGAGAAAAAACACTTGTTGAAATCATTGAGAAAAGAAAGCAAAGACTTCGCACGAGTAGGATGGATACTCGATAACGGACTCCGACTCCGAGAAGAAAAAGGGTGGGTGGGTGGGAAAAACAAGGACAACTTCGGACAGAGAAACAACATCGATCGAAAAGAGCTGAGGATTGAACTCCCAAAAACAAAGAGGTTCGAATCAGCTTGACGAGAGATGCACCGGATAAAAGAGGATGGACAGCTCACGAAACTAGCCACGTGATCCTAAAGAAAAATTTGAACGGGAAGAGGAGTAATTCAAAACACCTACGTCAAGATTCCTCACCAGAGCGACGAAGGGGCTAAGGAGTAAAAGAATTCCTACTCTCCGATATAACTAGACTCAGAAATCAGTTTTCTTGTAGACTCAACAACAGCCAAACTACACGATCAATCAAGGGGGCTCCTAGGGTCGGTCGAGGCTCTGATACCAACTTGTCACGCCCAAGATGCGACCCTATCCTAAAGGAACTCGAAGGTCCCACCAAGGATAGAAGCGCATCTTGAAGACGCTTTTGCAAGGTGGATATCATTACATCAACATTACATAATAGAAAGGGATACATATATAAGGCATACAATGCCACCCGAATACAACATTATCTTACATAAGATCAACATTCGACTACGGATGAAACAAAAACAGAAGCTCAAACAATATCCACCCTGCTAGCCCAGGCTGCCGACCTGGAACCTGTCCCCTGATCGAAGAAGAAGCAGAAGAAGAACTCCAACACAAGTAAAACATCGCTCTCGCATCATGATCATCGCATAACCTGTACCTGCAACTATTGTTGTAGTAATATGTGAGCCACGAGGACTCAGCAATCCCATTACCATGGGTATCAAGACTAGCAAAGCTCAACTGGAAAGGAAGGGGTAAAGTGGTGAGGTTGCAGCAGCGGCTAAACAAGTATGGTGGCTAACATACGCAAATGAGAGCGAGAAGAGAAGCAAAGGAACGGTCGTGAAGCTAGCAATGATCAAGAAGTGATCCTGAACTCCTACTTACGTCAATCATAACACAGAAACCGTGTTCACTTCCCGGACTACACCGAAAAGAGACCATCATGGCTACACACGCGGTTGATGCATTTTAATTCGGATCTGGTGTCAAGTTATCTACAACCGGACATTAACAAATTCCCATCTGCCACATAACCGCGGGCACGGCTCTCGAAAGTTTATACCCTGTAGGGGTGTCCCAACTTAGCCCATGATAAGCTCTCGCGATCAACGAAGGATATTCCTTCTCCCAGGAAGACCCAATCAGTCTCGGAATCCCGGTTTACAAGACATTTCGACAATGGTAAAACAAGTCCAGCAAAGTCGCCCGGATGTGCCGACAAATTACGATGGGAGATGCACATATCTCGTTCTCAGGGCACACCGGATGAGCGAGACGTCGGGTTGGCATAGACCTCGTTGCCCGAGGCGCGGCCACATCGCTTCGGTTTGGACCAACACTTAGACAAGCATTGGCCGGGGGCTAAAATAAAGATGACCCTCGGGTTGGCCGACCCAAGGAAAGGTATAGGTGGTGGTGAGGCAAATGGTAAAACCAAGGTTGGGCCTTGCTGGAGGAGTTTATTCAAAGCGAACTGTCAAGGGGGTCCCATAAATCACCCGACCGCGTTAGGAACGCCAAATCCGGGAACATAACACCGGTATGACGGAAACTAGGGCGGCAAGAGTGGAACAAAACACCAGGCATAAGGCCGAGCCTTCCACCCTTTACCAAGTATATAGATGCATTAAAAATATAAGAGATATTGTGATATCCCAACATAACCCTTTTCACCATGGAGCAATCTTCAACTTCACCTGCAACTAACAACGCTATAAGAGAGGCTGAGCAAAGCGGTAACATAGCCAAGCAATGGTTTGCTAGGAATGGTGTCAAAGGTTATAGGTTCATGGCAATTTGGGGAGGCTTCAAGAACAAGTTATCGGAAGCGCAGCATAGCGAAAGAACGTAGCAACTAGCATAGCAATGATAGTAGTGAGATCCAGGGTAGCAGTCATCTTGCCTGAAATCCCGCTAGGAATAAGAACGAGTCCATGAAGAAGACGAAGCCACGAAGAAGAACCACACGTAGATGAATGAATCCTCACGATCGCAACGAAACGGGAACTATCGAGAAGAAGCACACAACATGGTAAACACACCACACATAGATATGACATGATGCACAACCAAGCATGATGCATGAGAAATCTAGATGAGGCTACTCATGGCAAGAGATGACGCAAACAAGAACAACACATCAAGGCAAGTTTTAAATGAGGCCGGATACAACATATAACAATTCCACTAAGTCCTCATATGCAAATTTCGAAATTGGTCCAGATCTGAATAAACCTTATGTTCAAGTTGTTAAACAGCAAGTTAAGATGCACCATGATGATGTACACGAGATTCTAGTCAAGTTACATATAAAGTTCATTAGATTCGGAGCTACGGCCTAGAAGATATGAGCAAAACAAGTTAAACATGGCATTGATGCAAAATGCATACAAACATCAAGCAAACACACCAAAACAAGGATGCAACATGATAATATGGAACTACATGCAAAAACAAGCAAGTTTCATATAGAGCACACTCAAAACGGAGCAACGGTTCAACACATACACTCCAAACATGATATAGCAACAATCTGTCCATAACAGCAACTAGGCATATTGCAAGCATCAAAATAACAAGCTACAGCACCCCAACATAAGAACAAAAGGCATGAGCATGAAGTACAGGTAAAGCGCAATAGAACATGAACACTGAGCTATCTCCAGAAAAGACTAGAACGTGCTCAAAAGGACATGAGAAGATTGCAAATTATTACAGTTTCAGACATAGCAGAAATAACATCAGGTTGCAATGTTTAGAGCTATGAAACAACATGTTGCAGGAACATATCATGGCAAACAAAGGCATGGCATGAATCTACTAATCACATAGAACAAAAGTCCCTTACTGACCATGAGCTAAAAAGGATCAGAAGATATGATGGCACCCATGTAAACATGGCAAGTTATATTACAGATTCATACATGGCAGGAACAACAATAAGTAGGCATGTTAGTGAGCTTGAACCGCTCACCACAGAGCAATACATGGCATGGCAAGGCAACCAATAGTAATAAGGCATGTTTATGAAGCTAAGCATGGCAAGATCAAGTTCATAGGGTGCATGGATCACTAGCAAAACACATGGCCAAAACTGAAGTTAATGTTAACAGGCTGACAGCAACATTATTTAGCAACTTTGGAGCAAGATAACAACAAGCTAAAGCAGGCTATAAATGCAACCAGGGGCATGAATGCATAGAGCATGACATGTATAACAAAACATCTTTAGTGAACATCTCCAGATTATGCACTAAATGACTTGTAGCAGCAGGTTTACATAGCAACAAAATATAACAGAATCAGTCAGGAAAACAGCAACAGCAAGTACCGCACTTAACAAGCTCGATGCACTCAGCACACAACTCACAAAAATACATGGATAGCACCTCTGGAAAGATGGCATGGCATAGATTAAAACACATGTAGGCATCAACCTCATAGGATGCACACATCAAACATGGCAAAAATGACAAATAAGCATGTTATAACAGCTCCAGCAGATCAATATCAACATGCACTCTTCCAACAGCATTTCGGGCATCAAGATGAGCTCAAATGAAAATGATGCAATGGAATGAAATTAAGTACTCATCGCGGCGAACAACTTGACATATTACACGCACGAAACGGAGCAGTATGCATAAAGTTATGATGCGTTGAACATGGCATGAAAATGTCAAAATATATCGGGACGGGCGTTTCTGAGAAAAAAACAGGCAAGCGCAGGATTGCTAAATAACGCCCAGGCGAGGCTTAGTCGGGGAGGCTCACCAGCAGGCCACTGGGCCGGAGGGGAAGGGGAGGCTGGCTAGGCCGGGGAGATGGGCCAGCGGAGGGGGGCGCGGCCCACGTGCGGAGGAGCTCGGCCTCCTCCTCGATCCCGCCTGGATCGGAGGAGCAGAGGCGGCGGCGCTACTCCGGCAGGCGGGCGGCGCTCGGGCGGAGGCCGGAGGACGGAACGGCGACGCGGCGAAGTTCGGGAGGCGACGGAGGCGGCGCGCGGGCTGGGGCGCGATGCCCGAGGCCGCCGGCGTGGTCGGCGGCGACGACGGGTGCGGAGCGGCTGGTCGGCCGGATCCGCGCGGCGACGGTGAAAGGCGGCCGGCGGGCGGCGCGGATGGCGGAGGCGGCGGAGGCGGGCGGAGTAGGTCGCCGGCGACGGCGAGGGCTGGGGTCGCGGCCATATGAGTCACGCCGGCGGGCGGCGGCGCTGCACGGGAGGCGGCGGCGAGCGCTGGTTCGACGGGCGGCGGCGCTGGCTCGCGCGACCCTTGATAGGCTCCAGGAGCAGCGGGCGAAAGGGCGCGGGTGGGTGAGTGTGGCGATGGTTGGTCCAGGAGGCGGCAGGGGTGACGTGGCGGTCGCTGGTTGGCTAGAGCGACGTGGCTGCGGGGCGGCGGACGCGTCCGGCGGCGCTGTGGAGAAAGGGCTAGGGTTTCATCCGCGAAAATGGAAGGGGAGGGCCTTTTTATAGGTAGAGGGAGCTAGGAGAGTCCAAATGAGGTGCGGTTTTTGGCCACGCGATCGTGAACGACCGAGAGCATGGAGGGGAGTTTGCTGGGTTTTGGGCCACTTTGAAGGGGGTGTTGGGCTGCACACAAAAGAGGCCTTTACGGTTACCCGGTTAACCGTTGGAGTATCAAACGACCTCCAAATGGCACGAAACTTGACAGGCGGTCTGTCGGTGCTATACCAAGGCCGCTTGGCAAGCCTCGGTCCATTCCGAGAAAGTTTAACACCCGCTCACAACAGGAGACAAAAGGGGGACGCCGGATGACATAGGAGCGCCGGATTGCAAAACGGACAACGGGGAAAATGCTCGGATGCATGAGACGAACACGTATGCAAAATGAAATGCACATGATGACATGATATGAAATGCATAAGATGACATGGCAAAGTGCAACACGCAAGCAAATGACATGGCAACGACGACGAATAATTAGCAGACACCTGGCGCATCGAATCCGAGGCGTTACAATTTCTCCTTAGTAAAAAATCCTTTGATTGGAGTATTTGATGGTTGGCCGTAAATATGGGAAATGCTAGCCTTGAAAGGATCCCTGATGCAACCATACAACAAATAGGGCTCTTAATGAACCTATAGTGAAAAAAGATGTATGCAGTCCAAATAGGGTCAAACCGTACTATGGACTTCTTTCCGCAGTGTGCCTCCGGCGTTGCCCAAGGTATTTTGAGTGCATAGTTATGTACGCGCGGTACATAGGCCGCAACCTTATGGGGCAGTTGGCAGAGGCCGAAGTGCTAATCAAGGTCCGGATCAGTCGAGTTATCGCAGTGATGCGCGGGGCGGACTTGTTTAGAGATGTTGTTGGCTTTAATGTCCGAAGAATTGTTCGGCTTGATAAGGCCGCCATACACCTCGGCTACAAGGGTTGCGGTGTGTTTTTTAGTACGGAGGGAGCGCTCCATATTTCCATTGATTGTAATAACGCCACGAGGTCCGGGCATCTTAAGCTTCAAATAATCATAGTGTGGGAATACATTAAAGCGGGCGAAAGCAGTTCGTCCGAGCAGTGCGTGATAACCACAGCGGAAAGGGATGATGTCGAAGATTAGTTCTTCACCGTGGAAGTTGTCTCGGGAGCCGAATACTACCTCCAGTGTCAGTGAGCCCGTACAACGGGCCCCCATACCGGGTATCACACCTTTAAAGGTAGTGTTACTAGGCTTGATTCTTGATGGGTCAATGCCCATCTTGCGGGACAGTGTCTTGATAAATCAAGTTGAGACTTCTGCCCCCGTCCATAAGAACTCTAGTGAGATGGTATCCGTCAATAATTGGATCAAGTACCAGGGCGGCCGAACTGCCGTGAAGGATACTGGTTGGGTGATCCGTGTGATCAAAATTGATCGGACAGGCTGACCACGGGTTGAAATTTTGGGCGACAGGCTCTACGACATAGATGTCCCTTAGTGCGCGCGTGTGCTCCCTTTTGGGAATGTGAGTGACATAGATCATGTTCACTATTTTCGCCTCAGGGGGAAACTGCTTTTGTCCCCCAGTGTTTGGCTGATGGGGCTCATCATCGTCCTCACTTGGAGCTCCTTTTCCCTTGTGATCGGTATTTATCTTACCGGCCTGTTTGAAATCCCAACAGTTCCTGTTGGTGTGGTTAGCAGGCTTATCGGGTGTGACATGAATCTGACAGGGCCTCTCAAGGATTTTGTCCAAACTGGATGGACCGTCCCTGTTGCCTTTGAAAGTTTTCTTCCGGTGACCAGGTTTAGAACCACTGAATCCGGCATTGACTGTCGTATCATCTGTGTCGTCATTTTTGCTCCGATGTTTGGTTTTATTGCGGCGTGGTTTACCATTGCCATCCCTGGCCTCAGAAGTATCGGGGTCGCCCGAGCTGTTGCTTCTACGAGCCAACCAGCTATCTTCACCCACAGAAACGGGTCATAAGTGCAGTTAAGGCTGCCATGGTCTTTGGCTTCTCCTGCCCGAGGTGTCGGGCGAGCCATTCATCACAGACGCTGTGTTTGAAGGCCGCTAATGCTTCGGCGTTCGGACAATCCACGATTTGGTTCTTTTTAATTAGGAACCGATTCCAAAGCTTGCGAGCCGATTCGCCTGGTTGCTGGATTATGTGACTCATGTCATCCGCATCCGGTGGTCGGACATAAGTGCCCTGAAAATTGGCCACATCTGCCAAATCTTCCTAGGTTCCAATCGAGTTCTTTGGGAGGCTATTCAGCCAGTGTCGTGCTGGTCCTTTTAGCTTTAGAGGAAGATATTTAATGGCATGGAGGTCATCTCCACAAGCCATATGAATGTGGAGAAGAAAATCTTCGATCCAGACGGCCAGATCTGTCGGTCCATCATGTTACTCGATGTTCACGGGTTTAAACCCTTCTAGAAACTAGTGTTGCATTACCTCATCGGTAAAGCACATAGGGTGTGTGGCACCCCTGTATCGTGCAACGTCATGGCGGAGATCGGATAACATCTGAGTTCGGTGCTGATCCCGAATATGGTAATGTTCATCACGCCGGACTTCACAGTTGTTATCTCGTGCTAGGGCACGGCCTCTTGATCCATAGATCGATATGGTCTCACCGGCTTTATCGGCCAGGTCCTGCTGCAAGTCATATGTGTAGCCTGCAGTTGCTGTCTCCTTGCCTCTTTGGTGAGGGGGTGCGGGCTGGTGTTCGGCTTGATATGCCGCTTTATCCCATCCACGTGGTGGTCGGTCTGGTTGATCTGCCTGATTGTATTTTGACAGTATTGGCTCAAGGGCTTCGTCGTCGAATTGTGGCAACAGCTTGCGCTTGGGGTAACCTTTGGTAGGTCGCTCGTGGTCGTACTCCTCGGCGGCCAGGACCTTGGTCCATCTTTCATTGAGCATATCCTGTTCAGCTTTGAGCTGCTGCTGTTTCTTTTTTAGGCTCCGCGCTGTGGCGATGAACTATTGCTTGAAGTGTTATTGCTCGAGGGGTTCCTCAGGTACGATAAAATCTTCGTCACCGAGGCTAACATCCTCTTCGGAGACTGGCATATAATTGATGTCTTCCTAATCTTCATGCTCAACGTGTTCGGGGCTATACTAACCCTCCTCCCTCTCATCCTGTTCGGATGTGGGCTCGACGGGGTGTTCGGGATCCTCGGCATTATCTAGAGTCTCATTATCTCCGGTGCCGATATTACTATCCTTCGCCCGACTCGATCGTGAGCGGCACCGATGACGTTGGTGCTTTGGTGGTTCATCGGTAGGCTTGTCCTCATCGGGATTCTGATTATCCTCGTCGTCCTTTTTATGAGGAGTGTCCACCATGTATACGCCATAGGTTGAAGTGGCCGTCCAACGCCCTGCGATGGGTGGGACTTGGCCTGATTCGGCATCGTCGTCCATACCGTCAATGTCTTCGGATGCGTAGTCCAGCATGTCGGTTAAATCCTCGACAGTGGCTATTAAGTGGGTGGTGGGCAGGTCATAAAATTACCTGCTCCCAGCCCCCAGCCCATGTTGGGTGCAATTTGGAGGCAGAGCTTCCATAATGGCGAGAGATCACATCAAACCCAGTGCTTCATCTAAGGGCGAAAGCTGGGTGAGAGTCTGTGGACCTGAAGGGCTGAGTTTGGTGACAGACGCCTGGTTGGGCCCGATCGATGCAGACATTGGCAATTTGGAGCCGTCGTCCAGAGGCGAGTCCAAAACCGCGTCTGGGTCTCCAGTCGGAAGTTCCATGGTAGAAAAGAGTCCGGCGGTGATGATCCTCCCGTCTCCGGATGATACTACCCGCTCCGGATCTAAGGCCGAGGCAGATGCAAGTGTTGACCCCTGGACGGGAGCTAAGAACGGAACCGAAGAGCATCCTTCATGGGGCGAGAGGTGGCGACTGAGGCTGCGAACCCCTCGAAGGTCAGATCTCCTCGGATATTGGTGATGTAATTCAGGTTTCTGAACCTGATCTGGTGTCTGGGGGCGTAACTATCGACCTGCTCGAGACGGCCGATCGAGTTGGCACGAAGCACGAAGCCACAAAACACAAAGACTTGTCCGAGGACAAAGGTTTCCCTGGACGCAGCATCATCATTGATGAAGAGGCGCGCCATCAAACCTTCTATTGATGATACAGCGGAGCTCTCAGTGAAAGCATCAATGTCGGTGTCAAAACCGGCAGATCTCGGGTAGGGGGGCCCAAGCTGTATGTCTGAGGATCGATGGTAACAATGATCAAAGGGACACAATGCTTACCTAGGTTCGGGCCCTCTTAATGGAGGTAAAACCCTACTCCTGCTTGATTATATTCGACGAGTATAGGGGATACAAGAGTTGATCTACCTCGAGATCGTCATGGCTAAACCCTAGCTTGGCTAGCCTATTAATGTTATAATCATGCCTTCGGTGTAAACCCTCTGGTTTATATAGATACCAGAGGGGCTTAGGGTTGTACAAAGTTGGTTTAACAGACAGGAAACAGTATATCCAGACACCTGAACTTGTCATCCACGTATATAGGTGTCCCCACTGGACATGAGAGGTGGTCTTCTTCCTTGTACCTTGACAACCCATTAGTCCGGCCCATATCAGATAGACTGGACACCCGAGGACCCCTTAGTCCAGGACTCCCTCACCTCCACCTCATGTTCTTCATTGGGAGGCCAGATCTAGAGCCCTTTGGGGGCTCCGGAGAGGGGGGTCTTCGGTCTTCGTCATCACCAACCCTCCTCCATCACCAATTCCATGATGCTACCCACCGGGAGTGAGTAATTCCTTTGTAGGCTCGATGGTCGGTGAGGAGTTGGATGATATTCATCATGTAATCGATCTAATTTTGTTAGGGATTGATCCATAGTATCCATTATGTTTTGCGATTGATGTTGTTACGACTTTGCCATGCTTAATGCTTGTCATTTTGGGCCCGAGTGCCACGATTTCATATCTGAACTGTTTATGTTTTCACCATTATATCTATGTTTTAGATCCAATCTTGCAAGTCATATTCACCTATTATGTGTTATGATCCGTAAACCCCAATGTGACAGTAATTGGGATACTTTCCGGTGATGACCGTAGTTTGAGGAGTTCATATATTCATTATGTGTTAATGCTTTGTTCCGGCTCTCTATTAAAAGGAGGCCTTAATATCCCTTAGTTTCCATATGGACCCTGCTCCCATAGGAGGGTAGGACAAAAGATGTCATGCAAGTTCTTTCCATAAGCATGTATGACTATTTACGGAATACACGCCTACCTTATATTTATGAACTTGAGCTAGTTTTGTATCGCCCTAGGTTATGACTGTTATATGATGAATATCATCCAACGAATGAATATCATCTAATGAATTCACCGATCCAATGCCTATAAATTTTCCACATATTGTTCCTGCTAAGTTACTACTGTTATTGCTACTGTTACACTTGCTACAAAATCATTGCTATCACTATTACTGTTACTGCTACTATTATAACTACTATCAGAACTATCATATTATTGTGCTACTGATCACTTTATTGTAGATATTTAATCTCTAGGTGTGGTTGAATTGACAACTCAGCTGCTAATATTTACAAATATAGTTTGACTCCCCTTGTGTCGAATCCCTAAATTTGGGTTGAATACTCTACCCTCAAAAACGGTTGCGATCCTCTATACTTGTGGGTTATTAAGACCTTTTTTGTGCCATTGCCGGGGAGCATCGCTATATTTGTTGATTCACTTGGGATTATTATCTAATTATCAATATGAAGAATCTTAAGGATACAAAAACCAAGATCGTTCCCTCTAGGATGAGGGGAGGTAAGGAACTGCCATCACACTCTGCACTTGATTCACCTTCTGTTTTGAGTAGACTTGCAACACCACCACATGCTATTAATCCTGGTATATCGCAAGTTATTGATGATTCTACTTCTACTATGAACTCTTGCTGCTTCTACTATGAACGCTACTCAGGATGATGCTAGTACCTTGCTTGATGATAATATGCCACTAGGTGAATTTCTTGATGAACAACTTGCTAGAGCTAAATATATTGAGAATGCTGAAACTGATGAAGTGCTTGAAACTGAAAATCTTGAAACACCTATTAGACCTAGCTCTCCTAGATATGAATTGCCTAAGACACCTGAAGGTTATGTTATGGATGAGGAGATAGCTAGAGATTTTCTTTATTGCAATGATAGAGATGATCTTAAGAAATTACTACGCAAACTAAAGGAGAAATCTTTGAATGCTAGAATGAAATGTGATCCTAGGTTTGCTACTTCACCTATCATTGTTGATCATAAGGATTATGAATTCTCTGTCGACCCAGAGTTAATTACTTTGGTTGAACCTGACCCTTTCCAACGCTATGAAACTAAAAAGGTTGTGGCACACCTTACTAAATTAAATGATATAGCCACCCTATTTGCTCATGATGAGAAGATTCACTTTTATTATATTCTCAAATTATTCCCGTTCTCATTAAAGGGTGATACTAAGATGTGGTACAATACTCTTGCTCCTGGTTGTGTGCATAGTCCCCAGGATATGATTTATTACTTCTCTAAAAAAATATTTTCCTGCTCATAAGAAACAAGCTGCCTTACAAGAAATATTTAACTTTGTGCATATTGAAGAAGAGTCTCCCACAAGCTTGGGGAGGCTTATCCAATTGCTTAACACTTTGCCTAATCATCCTCTTAAGAAAAATGAAATACTTGATATCTTCTATTATGGACTATCCGATGCTTCTGGGACTTCCTAGATAGTTGTGCTAGTTGTGTTTTCAGTGAACGAACTATTGAACAAGCTGAGGAATTATTGAATAATATGCTGAAAAAATATGATGATTGGACTCTTCATGAGCCACCGCCTAAACGCACTCTGAAGAAGAGGGGTATCTTATATCCCAGTCCTGAAGATATGCAGGAGGCAAAGAAAAGTATGAAGGAAAAAGGTATTAAAGCAGGGGATGTTAAAATTTTACCTCCTATTGAAGAAATACATGGACCTGACACACCACCACCAAAGGTGGTAAAGGTAAATTCTTTAATGAAATTCGATGAAAGTGACATCCCTTGCAATAAACATCCTTGTCAATGCCTTTATGAGTTTGACAACTACATTAGAAAACAAGATCACTTCAATGAAATTTTTTTGAAACAATTGAAATACAACTCCAATATGATTGCTCGCTTGAGTGACTTGTTATTTAGAATCACTTATGATGTAAGAGGTGTAGGATAACATGCTTCTATGGTTCAAACTCACTAGAACAAGTTGCTAAATCCAAAGAGAGATGCTTAGTGAAATGAATAATAGTATGAATGACTTTGTTGTTAGAGTAGAAACTAGAGGAGGTAAAATGACTCAGGAACCACTTTATCCTGAGGGACACACTAAAAGAATTGAACAAGACTCTCAAAAAATTAATACTGATGCACCTATAGTCCTCCTAGAAGGAAGAAGAAAAAGACAAATGATAGGACTTTGCATACCTCTAGTGAACTTGAAGTAGAAAAACCTCCTAATAATAATGATGATGTTTCTATTTCCAATGTTGAAACTCAATCTGGTAATGAACAATCATCTAGTGATAATGAAAAAGATAATTATGATGTCCATAAAGGCACTCAACCAGACTATGATAAACAACCAAATAATGATGTTGAAATAGAGCCAGTTGTTGATCTTGATAACCCACAACCTAAAAAAAAGATATGATAAAAGAGACTTTGTTGCTAGAAAACATGGAAGAGAAAGAGAACCATGGGTTCAAAACCCATGCCCTTTCCACCTAAATCAACTAAGAAAAAGGATGATGAAGAATTCGAACGCTTTGCTGAAATGATTAGGCCAGTCTTTTTGCGCACATGATTGACTGATATTTTGAAGATGGCCCGTTATGCAAAATTGAAAGTGCATTATATCGACTAGAGGGGAGGGTGAATAGGTGATTTTTACAAATTTGTTGATGAGGAAATACTACTTGAGTAATTTGCTAAGTGACGAACTACAAGCAGCGGAATAAGTACTCAGGTACATGCATACCAAGACAGTAGGATAGTCATCATGGTGAAATGAAACATACACAGAGCACAGGTAACGTGTAAATAGGATAAGCAGGCAGAAGACAAGATGACTGAAGAAATAGGATTGAGGAAATTGAGAAAGTCTTCAGTCAAAGTCTTCAAACAATAGCTATTAATTTCATTAACATGTAAACAAGGAAATGAGAGAGTTGAGGACATAGAACTAGTAGCTCAGTGAATACAATGATTTGGTAGACCAGTTCCAACTGTTGTGACAGTTCTACGTCTGGTTGGAGCAGCTTGGTATTTAAACCAAAGGACACACAGTCCTTACCGTATTCTCCTTGAGCTAAGGTCACACAAACCTTGCCCAATCACTCATGGTAAGTCTTCAGGTGACTTCCAAACCATCACAAACTTGGTCACTCGGTGATCCACAATTCCTCTTGGATGCTCTAGACCATGTCGCCTAACCGTCTGGAAGATGCACAGTCTTCAAAGGTAACAAGCGTCGGTTCCACACAGGAAAAATCTCTTCAGTGATGCTCAATCACTTTGGGTTGTTGGTGTTTGGGGTTTTTGGGTTTTTTTCTCACTGATGATTTTCTCTCAAAGTCCACAGAGGATGGGATGCTCTCAATGACAAGTGTCAGTTTCTCTCGGTGTAGCCAACTAGCTAGTGGTTAAGGGGCGGCTATTTACATCCAGGGAGCAACCTGACATGATAAGACGTAAATGCCCTTCAATGATATGACCATTAGGTGGATAAGATATTTTGGACAGCTAGCGCATAGCCCAGCAACGGTCGGAAATTTGAGCTCTGAAATTCCTCAGGGCTATCATGTTCCTCACTTGTAGGCAATCCGCACTGGCGAATTCCTAACTCCTCAATCAGAACAAATTCCTCAAAGAACAGAAGATCTTCGTCTCTGTCACTGAAGAAATTGACTTTACTATATGAGATTTCCAAAGGCTTCACTCGAAGGATTAGGTATGTGTAGGCTTTGAGATGAGCATCACTTGGAAACGTTTCCTTAGTTTTACCTCGACCCCCCCCCTTTAACAGTACGGTGTTTCCTATGACTCAAGAATGGAAAAGGAAACTATGAGAACAAAAGTCTTCACACATCATATTCCTCGCATCAATATAAATATCTTCAAGGTCACACCACACTACTAGGGAACAGCCTATACATAGAGGTATAGCAGTAGCACTGGTTAAAATAGTGCGCTACTGCTAATTTGTAGTAGTGCGTTCGTTCAAAGCATGCTATAGCTTAAACTTTAGCAGTAGCGCATGTTTAGAAACAAGCGCTACCACTATAATTCCCACAGTGTTGGCGATAGGCTAGGATTAGTAGTAGCGATTCCGCGCAAAGCGCACTACCACTATGGTCATTGTTGCAACGCGTTTCCTGCGTACAGCGCTACTGCTAAGAAAGAAAAGAAAAATGAAAAAAATAGAAAAGTAAATGAAAATGATAGAAGTACGAAACAGAGAAATGAAAAAAAGAAAATGTAAGGATAAACAAAAGAAATTACTGCTTCCTATAGCAGCAGCGTGTTTTTCTAAAACGCGCTATAGCTAACTTAGCTATAGTGCGTTTACAAAATAGCGCTACTGCTAGTTCGGCTTAACCACACGCGGGCTCAAAATTTTGCTAAGTCCTCCTTTCCCCCCACTCCCCCCGGCCCTGTTCCCCCAACTCCTTTGTCGCCGCCGCCCGAGCCTGCCCTCACCGCCACCGCCCGCCGCCGCTCTCAACCTCACTGTCGCCGCCCTCGACCTCGCCGCCGCCGCCGTCGACTCACCGCAAACGCCGAGCCCGCCCAGCACCGCCACCTCCCGATCCCGAGCCCGCACTCACCGCCCCTACCTCTCCGTCGCCGAGCACCTCCCCGCCACAGTCTCCCCTCTCTGTAGCCCCCACCCTCCCCACCCCTTTCTCTCTACTTAGTTAGTACTAGATGTTTTTTAGTAGTAGTAGATGTTAATTTAGGGTTCATAGATAATGATTTTTAGTAGTTGAACTAGTTTAGTTTTAGCTGAACTAGTTTAGTTTTAGTTGAACTAGTTTAGTAAGTAAATTAATAAACTAGTTGAACTAGTTGAATTAATATAACTAATGTATTTTTAGTAAGATAATTAGTATAACTAGTTGAACTACTTTACTTTGAGAAAGAACTAGTTCTTTTCTATTTATAGTAAGTTTATATTTAGTAAGAACTAGTTGAATTAATAGAACTAGTTGAACATGTCATATTTGTTGTTATTTTTTTAGTTTAAGCAATTATTCAGATGTATTAGTGATAACTTACGTGGTTTTTGCTTTTGCGAAATCAAGGAGCCCTCCATCATCCCCGCCGCCGTCCCGTCACCGACCCCCTCCGACCTCGAGGTGAGACCTGCCAAATCTCCATGTATATCTTGTGTTTCTCAAATAGGATATGTGGTTGCCCAAGTGGCCGGTCATGTTCAGGTTACACCTCCGAGTGCCTATGTTTTGCCGGAGTGTTGATTAATTTCCGTTCCGGCAAATTTTAGGCGCTCGATATGTCCTTTTTTAGCAAAGGTCATGCCGGATTTTTCCGTGAATTCTGGCATGACTTGTGCTAGAATATGTACAAGTTTAATCTTTGAATTATGAACATATGAAAGGTCGTACTCGGACAACGACAGTCTCCCGGGGGAGTGCAAGTAGGGCCACGATGATCGAGGTATGTGCGACAGGTTCGTTGAGCTGGACGAAGATCGGCGCTTCAGCATTAAGCTCGAGGAGACATTCGATGTTGAAATGGTACGCAACAACAACAAAACCCACTACAGTGATGGCTCCGAATTAACTTATAAGGAGAAAAGTCATCTAATCGCTTATTGTACTTATCTTGAGAATTACAATACCTATTATCGAACTCCTCCAAATTATGGTGAATACGTGCCACTAGTGCACGTGTTAAACCACGGTAACTTCTATGGAGATACCCTGGTAAGATGTTTTCTATTACGACATCTGTGCATCTTTTGCATACTTCTAAAACTAGTACATCATTGCTAACTACGAAGTTATTACTATATTTTTCAACAGAAAATCTCGATGGATTGTGTGCCTCATCTGATGTATCTGAATGGTCGCCTTAGAGTTCTAAACATACTACCAGGTCAATCTAGGGAGCTCACCTGTGCATATCGGATTTCTAAAACCGGTGAACACATGCTCATCAAAGAATGGAAAAAATGTTTGGACATTCGCAAGGAGGTTCTTTGAAGTAACATTAAGCCAAAGGCAAGAATTGGAGACAGGATAATCTCCATTCTCCATAATGGAGAGTCAGGGGCTATCTTGTTTTTTGCTATTTTACCTTAGAGAATGTAGAAGGTCCTATGAGGTACAATATGTTTATTATGTGGTACAATGTGTTATAGTTGATGATGAGGAGTACTTGTGATTATGACTAGTGACCAATTTGCTATGTGATGTCATTGATGAAAACGATGATCGTGAGGAGGTGTTATATGACAATGATGTATTATGATGATAAGTTGTTAATGATATGATGATGATGATGATATTTATTATATCATTAGTGAAAGAATCATGATTAGTTTCAAGTGGATGGACATCCACTTGAAACTAGTCCACGGTTCTTTCACCCCGTGATGTAATAACTCATTATGATGTAAAAACAATCTCTAAATTCCTGTTGTATGAAAACTTGTGTAAAGGTGTATGAATACAACATGAAATAAAAAAGAAATAAAATACGAAATAATAGTAGTAGCGCGAGCAGGGAGAAGCATTATTACTAATTACCAGTAGTGCTCCTCTAGGGAAGCACTAGCAGTAGCATGGCTTTAGGCATGCTACTGCTAAGCTTTAGCTGTAGCGCCGTACCAGTAGCGCTCAAGCCCGCGCTACTGGCAGGCCTAACACCTGTGCTGCTGCTAGGCTTTTCCCTAGTAGTGCCAGTTTCCTCATTTTCAAAGCCTTCAAGAAAACCAAAGTCTTCAAATGAAGACATCCATTTTTAGGTTTCGACTTTATTCAGAAATATCAAACTCTTCATAGACTTATGGAACATGTGTACACTCACAAACATATTAGTCCCTTAACCTCTAAGTCTTCAGTACACCAAAATCACTAAGGGGCACTAGATGCACTTACAAAAATATATGAAAGACATAATCACTAATAAAAGAAAGGTACCTGAAGCTGAAATCTCCATGATGCTTGCTAATTGTTCTTTTAAAGATGGAGTACCTAAAAACTTGGAGATCCGGGGATACCAACTATACCTTGCTCTATCAAAAGAAATTATGTCAAAACTGCTTTGTGTGATTTAGGAGCTGGTGTTAGTGTTATGCATTTATCCTCAAACAAAACACTTGATCTGAATAAACTCACACCTACTGAAGTATGTTTGCAAATGGTAGATAAATCAACTGCCATACCTATCGGTATTTGTGAGGATGTGCCCGTTGTTGTTGCAAATGTTACTATCTTAACAGACTTTCTTATACTTGAGATGCCCGAGGACGACAACATGTCGATTATCCTTGGTAGACCCTTTTTCAATACTACAGGGGCTGTTATCAATTGCAATAAAAGCAAGGTCACCTTCCACATCAATGGTAATGAACATACGGTGCACTTTCTGAAGAAACAATTGCAAGTGAATGGTATTAATGTTATTGAAAAATCTCTGACACTCACTATTGGAAGTTTCCAGCTACCTTTACCTATTGCCAAAAAGAAATACAAAATGCTTATTGTTGGGGACATGTATATCCCCTTTGAGGTAACTTAGTGGTTTACGAAAGTTCTTCGGTTTCATGCTAATCGAAGGAGGTTGTTAATAAGACTTGATCAACCTTATTAATGGATCATTTTTTAGAGGTATGAAGTTGATGAACTTAGTAAGCACCACTTTCTGCTCCCAACTTTTATTTTTTGTTTTTATTAGTTAAATAAAATAAAATGTCATGAGTTATCTGTTTTCTGAATTTCATGTGCAATAAAAAATGGCCCCAAAATAAAAGTGCTCAGAATGCCCTGAAAATTTAACACGATTTTTTTGAATATTTAGAGGGGGTGCACCAGGTGGGCACAATCCACCTGGGCGCGCCAGCAGCCCCAGGCACGCCCTGGTGGGTTGTGGTCCCCACATGGCCCCCTCACTTATCTCTTTAGCCAATGTCATCTCCTACCTCTAGAAAAAAATCACCATTGCTCTCTCTCTCTCTCTCTCTCTCGTGTTCTTGCTCTCAAAACCACGGATTTCGATCTCTTTGCTCGAAGCTCCATTTCCAAAATTGTTTGGGGGGATTGCTACTTGGTATGTGACTCCTCCATTGCTCCAATTATTTTTTCCTTTAGTGGATCATGTTTTGAATAATTAGCTACTCTTGGTGCTGCTGTAGATGAGCTTGCATGTTGAATTCTTAGAGTTCTAAGTATTTTGAATGCTCCATATAGCCTCTATACTTCCTTATGAGTAGTTGCTATCAATCTTCTGAAGTGTTATTGACAAAAAAATTGTCCCAAAATTTTTCAGAAATTGTTCGCAAATAAAAATGCAATTCTTTAGGAGTTCTTCGAGGAGGAAGTCTTCGGAGGAATCATCTAGTAGTGGCTCGATGCGTCGGTCTTATGTTGAACCAAGTGCAAGCTCAATTTGGGATGCCACTATCAAATCATGCCTATGGTCGTGCAATGATTTTATGGTGAGTGAAGGTATTAAAGAATAATTTGAGCAATATGTGGACAACGCCGAGCTTGGTCCCTACATTGAAGATAAGTGCAACCAGCATCTTAAGCTCACAAAATCATTTACTAAAGAATGTAAATTTCATCCTCATGAGTCTAGAGTTTCGTTTAAACTTTATGACCACCCATTTACCATGCCTCTAGAAATGTTTTGTGGTATTTATAAAATTACATTTTGGGGTTCGCTAGACGAGCTACCAAGAGCTGAATATGAGATATTCTTGACTAGTCTTTGTTACCGTGAGGATAGAGGAGTGACACATGGTGGAATAAAAAGTATTCATTTCCCATCAATTCAATACTTTGCACTCTTTAATGGAAAATGCATTGTAGGCAAGCAAGATTGTGTCACACTATGTACCCCTGACTTGAGCCTCATACACACTGCTCTTACCAGAATTAAATGTTATAATCTTGGGGCGATTGTTGCACGTAGATTGCAACAAAACGCTGGTAGTGGTTATTTCTATGGTGGGATTTATGCTTCTCGTTTAGCTAAAGAGGTTGGTGTTACACCTCTACCTGATGACCCCATCGTACCTACTCAGTACTTAGACTTTGAGGCCATGAAACACCATAAGTTCCTTAAGGGCAAAATCACTTATTATACTTATAACTTGAGGTTTAATAAAAAAGACATTGTGCATATTGCTTTGCCTGCGTCTGCTCTCTTTGATTATCACATCAAAGGAAGGTATTATGTTCTTGAGAGCGCGACTCACACGCACAACGCAGAGGTCACAACTGCTCGGTGGGCTGAGGAGGCTGCACCAAGAGCCTCCGTGAGCTACCACTCTGACTATTATGCAGGCCCTGGATGGTGATTACCAAGCTAGGCCAAAAGCGTAAGCTTGGGGGAGTACGTATTTCCATCGACATTACATTCATGTTCACATTTCATTCCAGTTGTCGGCGTTCACACTTTTTCATTGTATTATTCATGCTAGATTTATTATCTCTCCTTCTTGTGTGTTTGAAAAACTTTGAGAAAATCACAAAAAATGTTTCTTGCTTCTTTTCGGTTTTTCTTTCTAAGTTTAGTTAGTTGTAGTCTCAAAAAGAAAACCCAAAAAGATTTCCTTGTTCTTCTTTTGCCTGTGGGAGCTTTCCCGTGTAAATAGTTTTTTCTCATTTTTGTTTTTCTCTTTTCTTTAAATTGCTTTCTTCAAGAAAGACTAAATACTCCAGAAATATTTCAGTGTGTTTCTCTGAAATTCTTTTCTTTTTATTGAGTCATACCAAGGAGAAGACCACGATGAAAATGTTGACTGGCTCTCATATGCATTATTGTTGATCTAACAAAGATCTCATATTATCTTGTCTTCTCCTTCTGAATAAAATGTTTATAGATTCCAGCTTAGTCCACAACACTCTTGCACTATTATTATTTCCATATCATTCGGTCGTGCAAGTGGAAGGCAATAATGACGCTATTTGATGAACTGGTTGTGGCAGAGAGAAACGGGTATGAACTCAAATTGTTCTGTTTTTGTAAATATGTTTAACCTAGTATCCATGATTCAGCATATTATGATCCAACATGTTTGTAATGACAATTAGAGATTATAGTTTTTCTTGCCATGCCTAAGTAGCTAGGAGTGGATAATGATTTATCTTGGATGTCAACATGCATTAAAATGATTGTGATGTAGTATGATGATATGGTATCCTCCTCTGACTGTTTCAAGTGGCTTGACTTGGCACATGTTTATGCATGTAGTTGAATCAAACCCAACATAGCCTCTACGATATTTATGTTCATGGTGTTCATATCCTACTCATGCTAGTGTTCAATGTGAATTATGCATAATGCATGTTCATGACAGTTTTCGCTCTCTAGTTGGCCGCTTCCCAATCTATTTGCTAGCCTCCGCCTGTACTAAGCGGGAATAGTGCTTGTGCGTCAAAATCCTAAAACCCAAGTTATCCCAGATGAGTCCATCATATCTACCTATATAAGGTATTACACTACCGTTCCAAGTAAATTTGCATGTGCCACCTCTAAAAACTTCAAATAAACATCCATTTTTGTGTGCCTGGATTGTTCATAGAGCGACAGGGGGTAGTCGGTATCTTCCATGCTAAACGGATTATTCTCATGATGAGTGTTTATTCACTCGTCCTAGCACGAGAGGGGCGGTAATAGGGATTCCCAGTCCCGAAATCAAAAATTGCAAATAATTAAACAAAACTTCCCTTGGACAGATGTTGGTATGGACGTTACCCGTGGATTCGGCTAGCCGGGGAGTGTGTTTTTTGGTGGAAGGGGGAGTAAACCTTTACTTTCTATCTCTTGGGAACCGCCACTATGTGTTTAGCATGGAAGATATTGATAACTTTTGGCCGTGAAGTAAACAGGAAGGGTGCATTTCCCAAATTTTCATTTATTTCTGTTTTAAAAATCTGAGCTCGAGCACTGCTGCAAATCCCTGCTTCCCTCTGCGAAGGAACTATCTATTTACTTTTATGTTGAGTCATCACCTTCTCAAATAAGCGCCTGATCTGAGAGCACTATTGTCATCCTCATGCATTGTGCATAGTTAATGTTAGATGCATCATGACTGGATCTTTTCTACCATGAATTATAATGTTTAGTCGCTGCTTGAACTTTGGAGGTGCTCTGCATTTATATTTTGCGGTCTCAGAAAGGGCTAGCGAGATACCACTGTTGTCATATCATATCATGGTTGTTTTGACAAAGTGTTGTCATTTGAGATATTTTATTATTGCTCGCTAGTTGCTTATGCCATTGATATGAGTTATTAAGAGTTATTGTTGATATGGTTAGTCATAATCTTTGTTGAAAACCTCGGTGCTACTTAAGCTTATTTATGTAAAAGAGAACAAAAGAGTTCGTAAAAGTTTTTGTTTTTCACTTTTAGTTTGTCAACTGAATTGCTTGAGGACAAGCAAGGGTTTAAGCTTGGGGAGTTGATACGTCTCTGTCGTATCTACTTCTCCTAACGCTTTTGCTCTTGTTTTCGACTCTAATTTGCATGATTTGAATAAAACTAACCCTAACTGATGTTGTTTTCAGCAGAACTACCATGGTGTTGTTTTTGTGCAAAAATAAAAGTTCTCGGAATGGAACGATACTTTTTGGAAAACTATTGCAGAATATATAAAAAATACTACAGCCAAGAACCACCGGAGGGGCCCCCTGGGTGAGCACAACCCACCAGGGCGCCCCCCTCCAGGCGCGCCCAGGTGGGTTGTGCCCACCTGGTGGCCCTGAAGACCCTGATACCGATGCTATAAAATCCTATTTTTTGAGAAAAAAATCAGGGAGAAAGTTTTATCGCGTTTCATGATATGGGGTCGCCACCACCTCCTGTTCTTCATCGGGAGGCCAGATTTGGAGCCCGTTTGGGGCTCCTGAGAGGGGGATTTCGGTCTTCGTCATCACCAACCCTCCTCCATCGCCAACTCCATGATGCTCCCCACCGGGAGTGAGTAATTCCTTCGTAGGCTCGCTGGTCGGTGAGGAGTTGGATGAGATTCATCATGTAATCAAGTTAGTTTTGTTAGGGCTTGATCCCTAGTATCCATTATGTTCTGATTTTGATGTTTTTATGACTTTTCCATGCCTAATGCTTGTAACTTTGGGCCCGAGTGCCATGATTTCAGCTCTGATCCATTTATGTTTTAACCATTATATCTATGTTCTAGATCTGACCTTGCAAGTCAACCTGGCAGTCGGGTCGGGTTTGGCCGGGTCGACCTTGGACAGACCCATGCCCGAACCCTTTATCGGGTCAAGCTTGTGCCCACGACCCTACCCACGGGTCTCAGATCAGACCCATGCCCGAACCCATCGGGTTACCCGACCTAATCGGGCACCCATCGGGCAGGACTAAAATTATTATTGGTTTTAATTTTTGCTTACAGTAGTATTTTTATAGTGGTGAACCAAGCTCGCGTATAGTACTCCTGCCGAGCGCAAGGAATCAGGAGTCCACCTGCTACCTTTATAGTGATGCCGAAGCCGCACTTCTCCTTAGCTAGGCGAGGTGGTACTAAACTTAGCATGTTCCGCCCAGCTTTGCCAAAGGCCCCCGTCTTGCATATCTACTATGGGCTGAGATGGCTGAACAATCCTTAGGCCCATCACTTGTTTTGAGAACTTGGCCCATCATACATATACGTGTGTTGTGTGCACAAGAGAAATGATTCAGGGCCAAACTCGTTTGGGCTGTTGGCGTAGTAGTTGTGCGTTGACAAAATAGCTCTCTGATGTTGTGTTACATTGCATAGCTACTGGCAGTGTTGAGTTGTTCTAAAGAAAACTATAATTAGCAAGTATCTTCACCAAAACATCCACAAACAATATAATATTTTAATCACTAATATTAATCGGGTGACCCATCGGGTGACCCATGGGCAGGACATTATGCCCATACCCTACCCATGACTAATCGGGTCACCCATCGGGCTAACCCATGGGTGAATATGGCGACCCATACCCTACCCATTCGGGTCGGGTGCCCATGGGCGTGGCCACCCATGGGTCGGATTTCCGGGTTGAATTGCAAGTCATATTCACCGATTACGTGTTATGATCCGTATACCCTCGTGTGACATTAATTGGGATACTTTCCAATGATGCCCGTAGTTTGAGGAGTTCAATTATTCACTATGTGTTAATGCTTTGTTCTGGTTCTCTATTAAAAGAAGGCCTTAATATCCTTTAGTTTCCATATGGAGCCCGCTCCAACGGGAGGGTAGGACAAAAGATGTCATGCAAGTTCTTTCCATAAGCACGTATGACTATTTACGGAATACATTCCTACCTTATATTTATGAACTGGAGCTAGTTTTGTATCGCCCTAGGTTATGAATGTTATATGATGAATAACATCCAACGAATTCACCGATCCAATGCCTACAAATTTTCCACATATTGTTCTTGCTAAGTTACTACTGTTGTTGCTACTGTTACACTCGCTACAAAATCATTGCTATCACTTTTACCGTTACTACTACTATTATCACTACTATCAAAACTATCATATTACGGTGCTACTGATCACTTTGTTGTAGATATTTAGTCTCCAGGTGTGGTTGAATTGAAAACTCTGTTGCTAATACTTACAAAGTCGAATCTATAAATTTGGGTTGAATACTCTACCCTCGAAAACTGTTGCGATCGCCTATACTTGTGGGTTATCAGTCGACATCGACTATTCCCCAAACAGCAGGGCCAACACCACCTTGAAGAGGGGCATGGAGAGCAAATCCACGTCTACTCAGGCAATGCTCATAGCTACTACGCCGCACCGCCTCGGCGTGCTCACCATGACTAGCGAGGTGCTACTTGAGCGCCACCGTCTCCACCACGAGATGGGCTTGTGATATGTCCATTTTGCATCATATTTTACTACTGTTATTTATGATGTTTTTATGCATAATAATGCTTTTTGGAGTAATTATAATGCCTTTTATCTCATATTATGCAAGGTTCACACAAAGAGGGAGAATATCGACAAATGGAATTCTAGACCTGAAAAAGCTATGTCAGGCCACCTATTCTGCACAACTCCAAATGAGTTGAAACTTCATGGAGAATTTTTATGGAATATGTAAGAATTATTAGAGCAAATAACTACCAGAGGGGGCCCACCAGGTGGGCACAACCCACCTAGGCGTGCCAGGGAGCCCAGGCGTGCCCTGGTTGGTTGTGCCCTCCTCGGCCCACCTCCGATGCCCAATTCTGGTATATAAGTCATTTTGACCTAGAAAAAATAAGGAGAGTACTTTCGGGACGAAGTGTCGCAGTCTCGAGGTGGAACTTGGGCAGGAGCACTTTTGCCCTCCGGCGGAGCGAATTCCGCTGAGGGAACTTCCCTCCCGAAGGGGGAAATCATCGTCATCACCATCACCAACAACTCTCCCATCTTGGGGAGGGCAATCTCCATCAACATCTTCAACAACACCATCTCCTCTCAAACCCTAGTTCATCTCTTGTGTTCAATCTTTGTACCGGAACTTTAGATTGGTGCTTGTGGGTAACTAATAGTGTTGATTACATCTTGTAGTTGATTACTATATGGTTTATTTGGTGGAAGATTATATGTTCAGATCCATTATGCTATTTAATACCCATATGATCTTGAGCATGATTATCATTTGTGAGTAGTTACTTTTGTTTTTGAGATCACGGGAGAAATCTTGTTGCAAGTAATCATGTGAACTTGATATGTGTTCGATATTTTGATGGTATATATGTTGTGATTCCCTTAGTGGTGTCATGTGAACGTCGACTACATAACACTTCACCATATTTGGGACTAAGGGAATGCATTGTGGAGTAGTTATTAGATGATGGGTTGCGAGAGTGACAGAAGCTTAAACCCTATTTTATGCGCTACTTCATAAGGGACTGATTTGGATCCAAAAGTTTAATGCTATGGTTAGATTTTATCTTAATACTTTTTTCGTAGTTGCGGATGCTTGCGAGGGGGTTAATCATAAGTAGGATGTTTGTTCAAGTAAGAACAGCACCTAAGCACCGGTCCATCCACATATCAAATTATCAAAGTAGGGAACACGAATAAAACCAACATGATGAAAGTGACTAGATGAAGTTCCCGTGTACCCCTCAAGAACGCTTTGCTTATCATAAGATACCATTTTGGCCTGTCCTTTGCCACAAAAAGGATCGGGCTACCTTGCTGCATACTATTTTCCATTACCGTTACTTGCTCGTTATAAATTACCTTGCTATCAAACTACTTGCTAATTACAATTTCAGTGCTTGCAGAGAATACCTTGCTGAAAACCGATTGTCATTTCTTTCTGCTCCTCGTTGGGTTCGACACTCTTACTTATCGAAAGGACTATGATTGATCCCCTATACTTGTGGGTCATCAAGACTCTTTTCTGGCACCATTGCCGGGGAGTGAAGCGCTCTTGGTAAGTGAAAATCGGTAAGGAAATTTTATTACTACGTGTTGAAATTTATTGTCACTTGTTACTATGGAGAACAATCCTTTGAGGGGTTTGTTTGGGTGTCTTCACCTCGTTCGAAACCACAATTAGTTGCCCCTCAACCTACTACACCTACTGAAAATATTGGTTATGAAATTCCTTCGGGTATGATAGAACAACTGCTAGCTAATCCTTATGCAGGAAATGGAACCGAACATCCTGATATGCACTTGATATATGTGGATGAAATTTGTGGATTGTTTAAGCTTGCAGGTCTACCCGGAGATGAAACTAAGAAGAAGGTTTTCCCTTTATCTTTGAAGGGAAAATCATTGGCATTGTATAGGCTATGTGATGATATTGGATCTTGGAATTGTAATTGATTGAAATTAGAATTTCACCAAATATTTTATCCTATGCATCTAGTTCATCGTGATCGTAATTATATATATAATTTTTGGCCTCATGAAGGAGAAAGTATCGTTCCATCTTGGGGGAGGCTTAAGTCAATGTTATATTCATGCCCCAACCATGAGCTCTCAAGAGAAATTATTATTCAGAATTTTCATGCTCGGCTTTCTCGTGATGATCAATCCATGCTCGATACTTCTTGTACTGGTTACTTTATGAAGAAGACTATCAATTCATGTGGAATCTTTTAGAAAGAATTGAATGCAACTCTAAAGATTGAGAACTCGACGAAGGTACAAAGTCGGGTATTAAGCTTAAGTATGATTATGTTAAATCTTTTATGAATATTGATGCTTTTCAAAAGTTTAGCACTAAATATGGACTTGACTCTAAGATAGTAGCCTCCTTTTGTGAATCATTGCTACTCATGTTGATATCCCTAAGGAGAAGTGGTTCAAATACATCACCCACCTATTAAATAAAAAATTAAAGAACCGGTAGTAGCTAAGATGAAACTATTATTTATAATGTTGACCCAGTTGTTCCTACTGCTTATATTGAAAAACCACCTTTCCCTGTTAAGATAAAGGAACATGCTAAGGTTTCAATTGTGGTCAATAAAAGTTATATAAGGGCACCTAAACCTGCTGAACAAATTAAAGTAGAACCTAGTGTTGCTATGGTTAAAGATCTCTTGGTAGAAGATATAGATTGGCATGTTATTTACTTCTGTAATGAAGCTGCTAGAATTGCTAAACCCGATGAGAAAGATAAACATAGACCTATTGTTAGCATGCGTGTTGTCTCAGTCAAAATAGGAGATCTCTATTATCATGGTTTATGTGACTTAGGTGCTAGCGTGAGTGCTATTCCTTTTACCTTATATCAAGAAATTATGAATGACATAGCACCCGCTGAAATAGAAGACATATATGTTACTATTAAACTTACTAATAGAGACACCATCACACCACTTGGGATTGTTAGAGATGTTGAAGTCTTCTGTGGGAAAATAAAATATCCTACTGATTTTCTAGTTCTTCGTTCCCTAGAAGACGACTTTTGTCCCATTATCTTTGGTATACCTTTTCTAAGCACTATTAATGCTAAAATAGATTGTCAGAAACAAACTGTCGGTGTTAGTTTTGGTGATGAGTCTCATGAGATTAATTTTTCAAAGTTCAATAGAAAACATCATAAGAAAGAATTTCCTTGTAAGGATGAAATAATTGGTCTTGCTTCTATTGCTGTGCCTCCTACTGATCCACTAGAACAATATTTGCTAGACCATGAGAATAATATGCATATGCATGAGAGAAATGAGATAGGTACAATTTTGTTTGAACAACGACCTCTGCTTAAACACAATTTGCCTATTGAAACTCTAGGAGGTCCTCCTCCACCTAAAGGTGATCCTGTGTTTGAATTAAAACAGTTGCCAGACACTTTGAAATATGCTTATCTTGATGAGAAAAAGATATATCTTGTTATTATTAGTGCTAACCTTTCAGAACATGAAGAAGAAAGATTATTGAAAATTCTGAAGAAGCATTGTGCTGCTATCGGATATATACTCTTGACGATATTAAGGGCATTAGCCCCACTCTCTATTGGCACAAGATTAATATGGAACCTGATGCTAAACCCGTTGTTGAGCACCAATGACGTTTAAATCCTAAATTGAAAGAAGTGGTAAGAACTGAAATACTAAAGCTTCTGGAAGCATGTATAATCTATCCCATAGCTGACAGTAGGTAAGTCCCTTTCATTATGACCCTAAGAAGGGAGGTATTATTGTTGTTCCTAATGATAAAAATGAACTTATTCCACAAAGAATTATCACTGGCTATAGAATGGTAATTGATTTTAGAAAATTAAATAACGGAGCTAGACAAGATCATTACCCTTTGTCTTTCATTGATTAAATGTTAGAAAGATTATATAAGCACACACACTTTTGTTTCCTTGATGGATATCTAGTTTTTCTCAAATACATCTTTCACAACCTGATCAAGAGAAAACCAACTTTACTTGTCCTTTTGGAACCTATGCTTATAGATGTATGCCTTTTGGTTTATGCAATGCACATGCTACATTTCAAAGATGTATCACTGCCATATTCTCTGATTTTTGTGAAAAGATTGTTGAGGTTTTCATGGATGATTTTTCCGTTTATGGAACTTCTTTTGATGATTGCTTAAGCAACCTTGATCGAGTTTGCAGAGATGCGAGCAAACTAATCATGTCTTGAGTTGGGAGAAGTGCTACTTTATGGTTAATGAAGGTATTTTCTTGGGACATAAAATTTCTGAACAAGGTATTGAGGTGGACAAAGCTAAAGTTGATGCAATTGAGAAAATGCCATGACCTAAAGATATCAAAGGTATTCGTAGTTTTCCCGGTCATGCTGGTTTCTATAGGAGATTTATTAAAGACATATCTAAAATTTCTAGGCATCTTACAAATCTTTTACAAAAGGACATTCCATTTGTTTTTGATGATGATTGTGTAGCGGCCTTTGAAACACTTAGGAATGCCTTAATTTCTGCACCTATTGTTCAACCGCCTGATTGGAACTTGCCTTTTGAAATTATGTGTGATGCTAGTGATTATGCTGTAGGTGCTGTTTTAGGACAAAGAGTTGATAAGAAATTAAATGTTATTCATTATGCTAGTAAAATTCTAAACAGTGCCCAGAGAAATTATGCTACTACTGAAAAAGAATTCTTAGCAATGGTGTTTGCTTGTGATAAATTCAGATCTTACATTGTTGATTGTAAAGTGATTATTCACATTAATCATGCTGCTATAAAATATCTTATGGAAAAGAAAGATGCTAAACCTAGACTCATTAGGTGGGTTCTCTTGCTACAAGAATTTGACTTACATATCACTAATAGAAAAGGAGCTGAGAACCCCGTAGCTGATAACTTGTCTAGGTTAGAAAATATTCTTGATGACCCACAACCTATTAATGATAGCTTTCCTGATGAGCAATTAGCTGCAATAAATGTTTTTCAAAACACTCCTTGGTATGCTGACTATGCTAACTACATTGTTGCTAAATTTATACCACCTAGCTTCACATACCAACAAAAGAAATAATTCTCTTATGATTTAAGACACTACTTTTCAGATGACCCGCATCTTTATAAAGAAGGAGTAGATGGTATTATTAGACGTTGTGTACCTGAGCATGATCAGGGACCAATCCTATGAAAATGTCACTCTGAAGCTTACGGAGGCACCATGCGGGAGACAGAACTGGTCATAAGGTATTGCAATCTGGTTTTTATTGGCCTACTCTCTTCAAGGATGCCCGTAAGTTTGTTTTATCTTGTGATGAATGTCAAAGAATTGGTAATATTGGTAAGCATCAGGAAATGCCTATGAATTATTCACTTGTTGTTGAACCATTTGATGTTTGGGGTTTTGATTACATGGGACCTTTTCCTTCCTCTAATGGGTATATACATATTTTGGTTGTTGTTGATTATGTTACTAAGTGGGAAGAAGCTATTCAAACTAGTAGTGTTGATCACAACACCTCTATTAAAATGCTTAAGTTATTTTCCCAAGGTTTGGAGTCCCTAGTTATTTAATGTCTGATGGTGGTTCACAACTTTTTCATGGTGCTTTCTGTAAAATGCTTGCTAAGTATGATGTTAACCGTAGAATTGCATCAGCCTATCATCCTTAGTCTAGTGGTCAAGTTGAACTTAGCAATAGAGAAATAAAATTAATTTTAGAAAAAACTATCAATAGGTCCCAAAAGAATTGGTCTAAGAAATTAGATGATGCACTTTGGGCTCACAAAATAGCATATAAAAATCCTATGGGTATGTCTCCTTATAAAATGGTTTATGGAAAAGCTTGTCATTTGACTCTTGAGTTGGAACATAAAGCATATTGGGCAATCAAAGAACTCAACTATGATTTCAAACTTGCTGGTGAAATGTGGCTATTTGATATTAGCTCATTAGATAAATGGAGAACCCAAGCCTATGAAAATGCCAAGTTATTTAAAGAAAAGGTTAAAAGACGCCATGATAAAAGAATCCAAAAGCGTGAGTTCAAAGTTGGAGAATATGTTCTTTTGTACAACTCTCATTTCGGATTCTTTACAGGAAAACTTCTCTCCAAATGGGAAGGACCTTATGATATCAAGGACGTTTATCGATCTGGAGCTGTCAAAATAAATAATGCCGAAGGTACTAACCCGAAGGTTGTCAATGGGCAACGAATAAAACATTATATCTCAGGTACGCCCATTAATGTTGAAAGCAATATTATCCAAACTATGACACCGGAAGAACACATAAAAGAAACCTTCCAGAAAACTCCAGAATCATGAAAAAAGAGGAGGTACATGATACGGTAAGTAAACGGACTCTGAAAAATCCACAAAAATATTTTCTGTCTGTTTTGGAATATATCAAAAATTAGGAAAATAAGAAACAACCAAGAAGTCAACCCTGGTGGGCACAAGACACTAGGGCGCGCCTAGCAGCCAGGCACGCCCAGGTGGGTTGTGCCCACCTCGAGTACCTTCCGGACTTTGTTTTTCTCCCGTTTGCTTGTTTCCCAAGATGAAAGATCTTTATAAACCCCCGGAACCTATTGACCACTGTATCACGGAGAAATCTTCTATTATCTTTTCTTGTTGTTTTCTGCCAGATCCATCAATGCCAGCATCATGTCTTCCTCCCCCACCAAAAATGTAGAAGAGGATGATTGGTTGATGAAGATTGAATTGAAGAGAGAAGAGCCCGAAGAAACTTTCAAGGAGGACAAGAGCAAGGAAGCTGATGGAGATCGAGCTCCGGAAGTAGAGCAGGCCCGTGGAGGAAGAAGAAGATATCCTTCAACCATACTATGAATACCTCACTCCCACTAAGATTGAAGCCTTTAGGATCATTGAAACGGTTCGTGTTCAAAACAAATATCTCACTCATGAAAATATTTTATTGCGAGAGCACATAATTATCCTTTGGAGCGTCATCCGAAGATTGGAGTATCTTTTGAGCCTGAAAGAGAAGGACGAACCCTCCACTAATTCATCACCACCACCTCCTTCTTCATCACCAAAGGAGACTTGAGTATCGGGTATGGGCACTCCCCTTGGCTTGTACCAAGCTTGGGGGAGGTGCCCCGGTATCGTATCACCTTCACTATCTTTTGCATTATCTTAGTTTGATCCTTAGTTATCTTTTGCTTTAGTTGAATAAAAGTTTAGTTTGATACTTTATTTTCGAGTGCTTTCTTAGTGATCTATCCTTGTAAACGTGTGCGAGATATATAATAAAGTTTAGTTTGAGTTTTGCTTTCTTTACTTTCTTGATCAATAAAAAGGAAGGAAATAAATGAAAAAGATCATATGCTAATCTTATAGTAAGTAATGACATCACATAAGGAAGAGTATAAGTAGGAAATCTTACAGTAAGTACGAACTTGTGATGGAAAAATAATAAAGGCGACAGACTGCATAATAAAGGTTGTTATCATAAGGGGCAATATAACATGACATTCTTTTGCACCAAGAGATTGAGCGTACAACCAAAAAGCGCATGGCAACCTCTTCTTTCCTTTGCGAAGGGCCTATCTTTTACTTTTATGTATTTACTTTTATGCAAGAGTCAAAGTATTTCTCTCTATTGTTTTTTATTTTCTCTTTTGGCAAGCACCATGTGGTGAGGAAAGATCTAGGCACATATATCCGGTTGGATATGGGTGGGCATGAGTTATTATTGTTGACATCATCCTTGAGGCGAATATGTTAGGAGGAGAAATTATAGGCCCCTATTTTTCTATGTGTCCGGTTGAAACTTTTTGGTCATGTGTATGCGGTGAGTGTTAGTAATCATAGAAGACTATATGATGGTTGAGTATGTGGACTTGCCAAAAGGCTCCGATACGTGACCCTTCCTGAAAGATGAGGAATTGTAGTTGCAAAATTGACTGAGAACATAGTTTGTTGATTTTCAACAGAGTTTATGCTTTATACGTCGATGTTGTGATGAACTGTTACTTGTTCATGAGAAGTTTATGACAAAAGTTATGTGATAAAAGTTTTATAATAAAGTTTGTTGTTGTTATAATAATATACATGATGCTTCTATGTCTGTATTTTGTTTTTACTGACACTCTCTCTCTCTCTCTCTCTCTCTCTCTCTCTCTCTCTCTCTCTCTCTCTCTCTCTAAGCATGTGGACATGTTTTTCGATTTCGGTTTTTGCTTGAGGACAAGCGAGGTCTAAGCTTGGGGAAGTTGATACGTCCATTTTGCATCATGTTTTACTACCGTTATTTATGATGTTTTACGCATAATAATGCTTTTTGGACTAATTCTAATGCCTTTTCTCTCATAATATGCAAGGTTCACACAAAGAGGGAGAATATCGGCAGCTAGAATTCTGGACTTGAAAACCTACGCCAGGCCACCTATTCTGCACAACTCCAAATGAGCTGAAACTTCACGGAGAATTTTTATGGAATATATAAGAATTATTGGAGAAAATAACTACCAGAGGGGGCCCACAAGATGGGCACAACCCACCTGGACGCGCCCGGGAGCCCAGGCGCGCCAGGGAGGGTTGTACCCTCCTCAGCCCACCTCCGGTGCCCCTCTTCTGGTATATAAGTCATTTTGACCTAGAAAAAATAAGGAGAGGACTTTCGGGATGAAGTGTTGCTGTCTCGAGGCGGAACTTGGGCAGGAGAACTTTTGCCCTCTGGCGGAGCGAATCTGCCGGGGGAACTTCCCTCTCGGAGGGGGAAATCATCGTCGTCATCATCACCAACAACACTCCCATATTGGGGAGGGCAATCTCCATCGACATCTTCAACAACACCGTCTCCTCTCAAATCCTAGTTCATCTCTTGTGTTCAATCTTTGTACCAGAACTTTAGATTGGTGCTTGTGGGTGACTAGTAGTGTTGATTACATCTTGTAGTTGATTATTATATTGTTTATTTGGTGGAAGATTATATGTCCAAATCCGTTATGATATTTAATACCCCTCTGATCATGAGCATGATTATCGTTTGTGAGTAGTTACTTTTGTTCTTGAGGTCACGGTAGAAATCTTGTTGCAAGTAATCATGTGAACTTGATATGTGTTTGATATTTTGATGGTATGTGTGTTGTGCTTCCCTTAGTGGTGTCATGTGAACATTGACTACATGACACTTCACCATATTTGGGCCTAAGGGAATGCATTGTGGAGTAGTTATTAGGTGATGGGTTGCGAGAGTGATAGAAGCTTAAACCCTAGTTTATGCGCTACTTCGTAAGGGACTGATTTGGATGTTTAATGATATGGTTAGATTTTATCTTAATACTTTTCTCGTAGTTGCAGATGCTTGCGAGGGGGTTAATCATAAGTAGGAGGTTTGTTCAAGTAAGAACAGCACCTAAGCACCGGTCCACCCACATATCAAATTATCAAAGTAGCAAACACGAATCAAACCAACATGATGAAAGTGACTAGATGAAATTCCCGTGTACCCTCAAGAACGCTTTGCTTATCATAAGAGACCGTTTTGGCCTGTCCTTTGCCACAAAAGGATTGGGCTACCTTGCTGCATACTATTTTCCGTTACCGTTACTTGCTCGTTGTAAATTACCTTGCTATTAAACTACTTGCTACTTACAATTTCAATGCTTGCAGACAATACCTTGCTGAAAACCGCTTGTCATTTCCTTCTGCTCCTTGTTGGGTTCATGTAACGCCCAATATGCGATCCTATCCGAGAGGAACTCGAAAGTCCCACCAAGGATAGAGCTGCATATTGAAGACGCTTTTGCCAGGTGGATATCATTACATCGTACCATTACATAATAGATGTGGATACATACAAAGGCATACCAATGCCACAAGAATACATCAAACATCATACATGAGAACAACATCCGACTACGGATGAAACACAAACAGAAACTCAAACAACATCCACCCTGCTAGCCCAGGCTGCTGACCAGGAACCTATCCCCTGATCGAAGAAGAAGCAGAAGGACACGAAAACAAGCAAGCATCGCTCTCACATCGGATCATCGCATTACCTACACCTGCAATTGTTGTTGTAGTAATCTATGAGCCATGAGGACTCAGCAATCCCATTACCATGGGTATCAAGACTAGAAAAGCTTAATGGGTATGGAAAGGATAAGTGGTGAGGTTGCAGCAAGCGACTAAGCATTGTATGGTGGCTAACTTACGAGTAAAAGAATAAGATGAGAAGCTACGCAATGGTCCCAAACTAGTAATGATCAAGAAGTGATCCTGAACTACTTACATGTCAAACATAACCCCATTGTGTTCTCTTCACGACTCACACGAAAAGAGACAGTCACGGTTACGCATGCGGTTGGTGTGTTTTAATTAGGATCTGGTGTCAAGTTCTCTACAACCGGATATTAAAAATTCTCATCTGCCACAACCGCGGGCACGGCTCTTGAAAGTTTAAACCCTGCAGGGGTTTCCCAACTTAGCCCATGACAAGCTCTCACGGTCAACGGAGGAAAATCATCCTCCCGGAACAACCCAATCAAACTAGGAATCCCGGTTCACAAGACATTTCAACAATGGTAAAACAAGTCCAGCAAGACCTCCCGACATGCCAACACCCTGATAGTAGCCGTGCGTATCTCGTCTCAAGCCACGATCGGATGGACAATCTACGAGTAAAACCAGATCCTCGGGTTACCCCGTGGTGGCCCCGCAGGCTGCCCGTTTGAGACCAACACCATCAGCACTTGCCCCCTGTATTATGTGGAATAAGAATCCTCGGGTTCATGACACCCTATGAGTTAATTAATTAATTCAGTATTAATATGTTGGCAAATGTTAAAACCAATGTTGGGCCTTGCTAGAAGAGTTTTATTCAAGGGGGCCCATAAACCCCAACCGTGTTAGGAACGCAAAATCAAGGAACATAACACCAGTATGACGGAAACTAGGGCGGCAAGAGTGGAACAAAACACTAGGCAAAAGGCCGGGCCTTCCACCCTTTACCAAGTATATATGTGCATTAATTAAATAAAAGATATTGTGATATTCCAAGATATCCATGTTCCAACATGGAACAAACCGCAACTGCACCTGCAACTAGCAACGACATAAGAGGGGCTGAGCAAAGCGGTAACATAGCCAAACAACGGTTTGCTGGGATGGTAAAAAGGTTAGAGGTTGTTTCATGGCATATTGGGAGGCTTGATGAACAAGTGGTGGGTAGCGCGACATAGCGATAGCGTCGAGACAGCTAGCATAGCAAAGATAGTAGTGGTATCCAGGGTAATAGTCATCTTGCCTGAAATCCCGCTAGGAAGAAGACCAAATCCATGAAGACGATGAACGAGCATAGACGAACCAAGCGTAGTCGAACGAATCCTCATGATCTCAACGAAACAGGAATTATCGAGAAGAAGCACAACCAGAAAGAAGCAAACCACATGATAAATACACAACACATAAACATGACATGATGCTCATCCAAGTATGATGAATTACAAGGCTACATGATGCTACTCATGGCAAGAGATGATTCATACGAGTACATCACATCAAAGCAAGCTTAATTGAGGCCGGAAACATCATATAACAATTCCGATAAGTCCTCATATGCAAATTTCGAAATTGGTCCTGATTTGAACAAAAAATTATGTTAAAATTGTTAAATAGCAAGTTAAAGTTCACCATGACAATCTACATGATTTTCTAATCAAGTTACATACAAAGTTCATTTAACTCGGAGCTACGGCCTAGAAGATATGAGCTAAATAAGTTAAACATGGCATTGATGCAAATGCAAGCAAAACACAATCACAAACACCCGAAAACATGGATACAACAAGGTAACATGAAACTACATGCAAAACTAAGTAACTTTCATATAGGACATGATCAAAACGGAGCAACGGTTCAACACATACACATGAAGCAAGTTTCAAACACAATCTGTCCCAAAATAGCAACTAGGCATATTGCAAGCAAGAAAACAACATGCTACAGGAACTATATGAGCATAAACTTGATATGCACTTCAACTGCAGATTACGTGCTTAAAATAACATTAATGTTCAGGTAGATAGGCATCAATATTAATCCATGATGATCAATGCAAAAAGCAACTTTATAACACATGTTAGGACTTAGTGAAAAACTGGGCATATACATGAGCAGAGTTAATATGATGACATGTTGGAGGCATGACACAAAGATGCTACAGTGCAAGAACATGGAATATAAAGGCATAGCATGCTAGTACATAACATGGAGCTCAATTCAAACAACATGGCATATATATATGAGCAACAAGTTCATGGGAGTCATCAACACAAGACGCAAACATGAAATAGCAGATTCTCAGACAGTGGAAATCTGGGAATGCAAAACAGTAACATTATGATGCTGACTTTGAAGGCACATAGCAAAAAGCATAGCAATTTTTATAATTATGCAAAGGATAAAACATGATATAATTTCAATTAAACCTTTGACACAATTTATAAGATGCACAGATTAATTACAATGAGCTTTGAAAAATTGAACATGCTATTAACAGATTGACAGATTTAGCATGATGACCACTTGAGAGCATGAAAAGAAGAATCTAAAGTAGTCTATAATTGCAAACAAGGGCATGGATGGATAGAGCATAACATGTACATCAAAACACACTTACTGGACATTTACAAAATATGCATAGATTTGATGGTAGCATCAAGCAAACATGGAAACATAATATAATAGTTTCAAATTCGGCAAAAAAATACTAAATCTTTGAAAACCGCAAACAGTGAGTAGACCACTTTGCAAGCATGTTCCGATTAACACAGGGCATATCATGAAGAATGGATTGCACCACTAAAAAGATGACATAAGTATGCTCCTAAACATGTAGGCATGTTGCTCAAAAGAAAATCACACAAAATTCTTTGAAAAAGACAAAATGACATGTTACAGCAGTTTTCAGCAGGTTATATCACTTAGCACTTCTGCAACAAGGATAATGGAATCAAGATGAACCCTAACATGCATAAAAATTACACTACCATGTAGAGCATTAAGAGATGAACATGTGCATATCAAGATCATCATCATATGAACAACATGCACAAAGTTATGACCTCCCAAACATGCGCATAACAGGTTCAGATCCAGGGACTTGGACGATTTTTACATCGCGAAAAACGGGACGGAGAGGAGCGGGATGGCGCGGTGCGGGTCGAGCGGCGTTGTTTGGATGGAGGGGCTAGTGGATCTGGTCCACCCGACCAGGTCCGGCGACGGCGCAAACTCCAGCGACCGTCCGACGAGGAGGCGGGCCGGCAAGGGGCTCCGGCGACGGCGTAGAGGCGGAGGCGCTCGGGGCGGGCGACGGCGAGGTGGTGGTGGTCGGAGCAGGCGGCGGCGAGGTGGTGGTACGGCGAGGTGGAGCGCACGGGGCGGCAGGGCAACTCCGGCGGACGGTAGGGAGAAGGCGGCGGCGGGGTTGCCTCGGGTGCGCGGTGGTGAAGCAGCGGTGGCGCAGGCGGCGCGTGGGCCTGACCCGGTTCGGGCACGGGGAGGGCCGAATCTGGGCTCACGGGTCCGCGGCAAAGTGGGGCGCTGGTGGGGCCACGTGGCGGCGCGTGAGTGGCTACGGGGCGGCAGCACGGTGCGAGAAGTGGCGGCGGAGGACGACGCCAGCACGAAAAATGAGGCGAGGGGGGCTGGAGGTTGGTTTTGCCCAGATTTCGGGGGAGGGGTGTTTTTATAGGCAGAGGGAGCTAGGAGAGGAGTTTTTCAGAGCGGTTTTTGCCCACACGATCGTGATCCAACGGCAAAGAGCATGGAGGGGAGTTTGTTGGGCTAGTGGGCTGTTGTGGAGAGGTGTTGGGCTGCAAAGAGAAAGAGGGATATGGTTTCGTTCGTCTCGGAGTACCGAAACGTCCGTCGATTAACTCAGTTAACCGTTGGGGCATCAAACAGACTCTGAATGCGATGAAACTTGGCAGGCGGCCTACTACAACAAAACAACACCACACACCAACTTCCATCCCATTCTGAGAACATTTTTATGCCACTTATAAAATAATATTTTGGAGGTGCAGCGGTCGCGTGCGAGTATGTCTGGGCTTAGAACGGACGGCGGATAGAACTGGGGGACCCGGACGGATGCAAGTTTTGAAAAACATGCATATGAAATGAACATGATGACATAGCAAAGTGCAACACGCAAGCAAATGACACGGCAACGACGGCGAATAGCTGGAAGACACCTGGCGCATCGGTCTCAGGGCATTACAGTTCGACACCCTTACTTATTGAAAGGAGTATGATTGATCCCCTATACTTGTGGGTCATCAGCTTGCTACACGGGGTCGACATCGACAACTCCAAATACAATAGGACTACCATGGAGAGCATTGGAGCGACCACTCCGGTGATGCTCGACACTACTACGAGCCTCGACCACGACATGCTCATCATGATCGTCACGGAGAAGGCCAAGAAGGCTTTGTCATGGGAGGAAGAGGTCATGGGCGTGCTCATCATGACCATGAAAATGGTGGGATTGGTAAATTCAAACTGACCATACCACCGTTCAATGGGAAAACCAAGTCCGATGATTATTTGGAGTAGGAGATGTGTGTGGATCAGACCTTGATAGCCATCACTATATAGAGGAGAAGAAGGTACGATATGCATCCATTGAGTTTATCAGATATGCTTTGATCTGGTGGAACCAATTGTGTCGTACACTGGAGGTCGTCCGAGGACATGGGTGCAAATGAAAATATGTTACGGGAGTGTTTTGTTCCTGAACATTTCACAAGAACCTTGTACAATCGACTCCAATGGTTGTGCCAAGGTAACTCTAGTGTTGATGAGTACTATAAAGAGATGGAGATGTTGATGATTAGGACAATGGTGAATAAGCCATAGGAGGCCACAATGTCAAGATTCTTTCATGGGTGAATGAACATGTGCAAGAAAGGATAGAGATGGTTACATATCAAGATTTGCAGGAACTTGTGCATGCGTGTAGAGTAGCAGCTGAAGCATCGCCAAAATTCCAGCCGAATCTATACATCAAGCACTTGGAGAGGTTCAGTTCAGTGAGAAGTAGATGGAAGCATTGCTGCAGATTTTCGCTCACATAACAAGATGACTGCAAAAGAAGCTAATGCATCAGCGGTTGAATCTTCCAATACTCATGTCACTCGCATTAGTAATATTTAGTGCCACACTTGCAATGGTAGAGGTCACTTCAAGAAGGATTGTCCTAATTTGAAGAAGGTGCCGCTCACAAATGATGGACATGTCACCGATGACTCAAGTGACAAATCTGAATCTGAGAAGAAAGATGCAGAGTATTATACTTTTGAGACCGGAGCACCTCTGAGTTCAGATAGAGGAGATGGTGTTAATCTCATGGTTCGCAAAGTGGCTCATGATGAAGCTCCTATTGTTGAGAAGGGTCAGCAACAAAATGTGTTCCAATCCATTTGCAATATCAAGGACAAAAACTAAAAGGTAGTCATCGATGGAGGTAGCTACAATAACAACATCAGTAGTGATCTTGTGCATGCTCTAGGGATATCAACATTGAGGCAACCCCAACCATATTATGTTAAGTGGTTGAATGCTATTGGTAAACTGAAGATTACACATCATGCTAGGGTACAATTTTCAATGGGAAGTTATGTGGATAAAGTGAAATGTGATGTGGTGCCAATGCAAGCTTGTCATCTTGTTTTGGGAAAGTAGTAGCACTTTAATCATGATGCTACTTACCATGGGAGCTCTAACAAGTATTATTTCATGCATAAAGGAGGGAACCATGTCTTGAAACCTATGGTGGATCAAACACTCAAGGTTGAGCAATTCCCACATGTGAAGAAGCCAAAAAAGAATACCTCAAAAGCAAGGATTGTTTTGTTTGAAGGAAGGGAGGATGATGTGGACCAGATCATGACTAATGCATCAAAGATTGAGCTTCATGCTAGCAAAATTGTTAAACCATTAGAGGAGCCAAAGGAATACATGGGCAAGACCATTATCTTAGTTGAGAAACTTCGGTGCCAATTTTGGGAGAAATGACACATCAGATTTTCAGGTGCAACTTTCCACCTAAATCTAATTAACTCTAGAAGGTTCTAGCATGTTTTAGAGGTTGTAAAATATGGTGTTTGAATTCAGCTTTTGTTCAAAAAAATGGTGCATCATTTGAGGTCTTGAGTCAAAAGTTGTGCAAGTTCCCATGCAAGTTATCCATGAATTAATTACAGCGCGAAGCTCAACAAGTTTGCTCCTGCTACAGCACAGAGCTCACGAATTTACCCTTCGGGGTACTTCCAATGCATTGGTGCTTACATGAGGTGCTAAGTGCATTAAAAATCTTAGCAACTAGTCTTCTCAATGCATAGGTGCTTAGTTTTTAACAAAGCTCCACTCATTGAATTGTTTAACAATTAAATTTCTTCATGTATTGGTTGGTAGTCATTTTGTATAGGTCCACGTGCTTAGCACCGTTCCCTCTTGAGGTCACCATAATGTTCTCTCTCCTCTTTAATTATTGTGCCACATCATGTTTTTGCCTATGTGGCATCCTTAGTTCCTGTACACCATCGAGCACTGGGAAGGGCCTCATTTTGTGTTGTTTTCACACCTAACTAGTAGGTTCTTCTAGTATAAGTACTCCCGGTTGTTCCATGTGAAGGGGGTGACATTTTCTAAGTTTATGTCTGTTGACAGCCGGTGAGGTTGTGTTGTGATGTGATCACTAGTTTTGTTGAGTGTCAGCTCGTGTGTGTGGATTGGAGGGCATGTCCTCAATTCATATAGGATCCTTGTGATTCTACATAAGTTCACAAGTTTCATGGTTTGGGTTGCGTCCTTGTAAACCCAGCTAGTTATCTGCTGCAATTTATTTGAGAACTACATAGGTTCACAAGTTTCATGATTTGGGTTGCGTCCTTGTAGACCAAGCTAGTTATCTGCTACAATTTATTTGAGGGTGTTTCCTCTTGTTCTTTGACATTTGAGAGAGATAGTTGCTGCTCCTTGTGAGTTCTTTTGCCCCGTGAAAGATCATTTTTATGGCATCCTGCATCAGGCCTCCTCTTGGGAGTGGCGGAGTGCAAGCCGGATGGCCATCTCCTCCTCGGGGGCGCGTGGGATGAGCTCGATGTCAATGGATCTGGAGGTGAAGGACTCTGATCCACTGCCCGACATGTCAAAGATGGCCGGAGATTGTCAGAAGGGAGTTTGGGTGGCGGAGGGGGCGGAGGGGGTGGAGTGAAGTGGCCAGGGTTGGGTCTGGCGAGCGGATGGGAAGGGATATATGTGGGGTCGGGTGGGCCATCGTGGGCTGAGGATGACGTGGCGGACGCACCCGGGCTCCCCCATATCCGCCCCGTATTTGGGCTGGATATGAGGGGTGCCGGTCAGCCCCGGAGTTTGAGGCATGTTTGAGGCACCTGTCTGGGTCAAAATTTCATGAACAGTCAGTGATCATGCGGCCCGCCAGGGCGTATGAGGCGGGTTTGGGGCGCCCAACTGTAGATGTGCTTAGAGCATCTACAGTTAGACCTAGCAAATCTGACCCCCTAAACGCCCGCACACGCGCCCGGTCAGTGACCGGGCATATCCGTTTTGAGCCCCTATTTATCCGTTTATGTAGCCACACTCCCTATTTTCTTCCTCATATCTCTGGTAACTTGCACGCGATAGGTGGAGACGAAGAGAGAGAAAGAAAAGAATGAATAAATATGGTTCGGAGTGGGTCGCGTCCAATGTGGCGGACTGACCGGGCGCATCTACGGTCCCTCATATTCTCCCTACATTTGTCCTCAATATGAGGGTTCGCGGATAGTCCGCGCATATAGGGATGATATGAGAGGTCCGATTGGGTCACTTTTTTCTTTCTCTTTTGTCCGGTCACTGACTGGTCGCATCCGCGGACGTTTGTGGAGGATTTGAGGATTTCGGTTGTAGATGCTATTAGAACCCCACACGGCAAGGTCGTCCATGCAACAATCGATCCGGGTGCATGGGTGTAGATGGCTCGCGCGCATCACCGCAGGAAACATAGGTCGCTGAGATGCCGACCCGGGCTCAACGTCTCAACCAGTGTGTGTGGACCATCCAACTAGGTGGAACACACATGCCTGATGGCGTGCGCATTCTCTTGGTTTCCACCTGGTGCGGTCCTGCGCAGCTTGAAGAATGATGCAACCCGGGGAAGCAGACGTGTTTTTACTCCTATGTATGACCCGATAAGGCGCCGCACGGGCAAGCCGCTATCAGACAAAAATCAAGGATGTTAGAAGGGAGAGAGAGAGGGATTGTTGCGGAATATGATGGATGTATTATTGAGCCTCGAGGGCGAGTATATATTGAGTACAAGACTTGGAGGGCAAGACGCCTCTCCTAGAGATAAGGTAGGAATCCTAAACTACCAAATACATGTAACCCAAATATATCTCTAACATCCCCCATGAGTCGTGGCGGTAGCGTTATGAACAACATGAGCGCCGCGACGGTCGACCGAGAGAATAGCAGCCGACGGATCGACATCCCCGCAGTCCTAGCGGGAACGTCGTGGACGGTGTCGCGTCGCGGACGCATTGACTGTAGAGGAAGCTGACGAGTTGCTCAAGCGGATGATAGCCCTTTGTGCCGATGTCGATGTAGCCGAGAGCGTAGGATGGTGTGGCCGTGGTCGATGTCGAGTCGAGGTGGCCGGTGTCGAGGAGGTCGCCGTGGAGCCGCGGGCGCAAGGGGGCGCCGAGTTAGCATGGGCGCAAGGGTGTCGAAGTAGTGGTGCGCCGGGAAGAAGATGTTGTTGACGACGCGTCGCGACGGGTTTGCCAAGCCCGGGGACACATCGTGGATGAAGGCACGCACCAGTGTTGCCAGCACCGGGCATGCGTGACGGACGAAGACGAAGTTGACGGTTACCGACCAGGCTTGCGAGCCCGGGACACGTCGTGGATGAAGGCACGCATCTGTGTTGCCAGCACCGGGCATGCGTAGACGAGGGACCTGCACGAGCTGTACGCCATGTCGGAGAAGTCGGAGGGGCCAGCAGAGAAGAACTCCACGACAATTGCGGCGTCTATCGGCGCAGGGCCGATGTCGCCAACGATGGTCGGAGTAGACGAAGTGGTCGGGGTAGATGACGGTGACGCTGGCGACGGGCTGGTGCTTGGACGAAGACGAAGAGGGTGGACGGGCGGCGGCGGCTACAAAGATAGTGGCGGCGGCGGGCAAAGAAGAGCGGCCGCGGCGGCCTGACGGCGGCGGCGGCGGCTAGGTTAGGAGTGCGGCGGCGGTGCTCGAAGTAGGCGAAGAACCCTGACAGTGTGACGAAGACCGGCGCGGACGGTGGCGTTCAGCGCCAAGGAGACGGCGCGCGCCTACCACGGAGGTCGACGCGCGTGACGGGCGTGGACCATGGCCATGGCGCTTCTGGCGAAAAGATGCAGCAGCGGCGGCGGCGGGCGTGGGTGGCGGCGGAAGACCTCGGGGCAGCGGCGGGAACCGCGAGGCGGCGGCGGGGACCGCGTTCCGCAGTGCTACAGCTCAAAGAGGTGGTGTAGCGGCGGCTCGCAGGTCGGTGCAACCGCGGGAACAGCCTCAGGCGGCAGCGGTGACTGCATGCCGCAGCTTTACAGCCCGAAGAGGCGGTGTAGCGGAGGCTCGCAGGTCGGGGCAGCCGCGCGGAGAACCACTAGCCGAGGGCGATGGCCCGTCGGGAGGCGGCGTGGACCGCGTGCCGCGACGTGATAACCCTAAGGGGTGACACGGAGGCGGCGGCGGCGGCTACAGGGGTAGCCGGTGGGAGGATCTCGGGGCGGCAGCGTGGACCACGTTCCACGACGCGACTGCCCGTAGGGGCGTCGGCGGTAGCGGCGCGTGAGTCGGGGCAGCCGATGGGAAGACCTCGGGCGGCAACGCAGCAGTCCGTAGGGACGACGCGATGGCAACCTGTGGCTCGATCGGCGGTAGGCGCGTGCTCGGGGACGTGCTTGGCGAAGACAGGCGTGTGATCGGTTGATCAGACCAACGGCGCCGCTGTATGCGCCATGGCGGGGACGACGCGTAGATCGGAGTCGATGGCGACGTTGTCGGTGATGTCCCGGGCGATGACGACGAAGACAAACCGGCGATGGAGACCGCACGGATGAGCGGCCGGCAGCGACGCACGAAGGCGTCCCTTGGGCGGCGCGTCCAGCCTTGCCGCGCGGTGGATGACGAAGCAGCCGGTGAAATCGACGCCGATGTTGGAGTAGAGGCGCGGGGGTCGACGGCGGCGGCGGGCGACGCAAACCGGATCACATAGACCGGAAAACCAAAAAGTAGACGCCGATCAAAGTGACCGGCGAGAGAGAGAAAACCCGGATCAAAGGATCGGGAAAAAGACTCTCTAGGGCAGCCGGTCGACACGACGGCGTGACGAACCCTAGGTACGGCAGCGCGCCCCGGCGGCGGTCATGGAGGCCGACCGCCCGGCGCGCGCGTGGTGCGAAGCTGGCGGCGGCTAGGGTTTGGATCGTGATTAGGCTCATACCATGTTAGAAGGGAGAGAGAGGGATTATTGCGGAATATGATGGATGTATTATTGAGCCTCGAGGGTGAGTATATATTGAGTACAAGACTTGGAGGGCAAGACGCCTCTCCTAGAGATAAGGTAGGAATCCTAAACTACCAAATACATGTAACCCAAATATATCTCTAACAAAGGAAAAGCATCATGCAACGCTTGTGCATGTAGCCCGCTAGCCCAGCCGTACGCAGATATACCCAGCCAGTCAAGCCTCTGACAACCCCACACGGCAAGCCCGGGCATGCAACATGCAGAGTCATATGTACATGTGCACAAGAATCATGCAACTTAGGCTAACTTTCGTGTTTTGACCCTTTTGGTGTAGTTTAGCCGGATCTGACCCCGGTTCGAAAACATTTCAAGATCTGATCCTTTTTCCTATCGCCAGGGCCTAAGGCGGTAGGGTTGAACAGCTTACCATCGGGGGCCAAGGCTGTAGCCCACTCATCCACGTCAGCATTGGTAAACGGCTACCGTTTCTTGCCGTCCACCCTACCACCAGGCCACTTGGCGGTAGGCTATGCAACCCTACCACCAAAGGCCCTGGAGGTAGGTGATGAACCATTATAAATCCACGGGGGCCGGCTCGTGGGGCCCACCCATGAACGCAACCCCCATCTTGTCCCCTACCGCGCGACGCCACAAGAACAAAGAGCACAAGTCCTCTCTCATCCCCTCCACTCCCCCCACCGATCTTCTTCATTTCTCCACCATTTTTGTGGATCGATATGGCTTCGAAACGAGAAAAGTGAGCTCTCTCAATCCATCCAGTTCGTTTTAGTTAAAAGCTTTCAATTTGATGCATTATTTGCCACAAGATGAACCCTATTTCATCTAGTAGATTTTCATTTTTGTTGTTTTTAGGTTTCTTTAGTTAGGGGTAATATGATGTTTGATGTGGTTGAATATGATAGAAGACTAGTTGATGAACCCTATTCATGTTCATGTTCATAAAAAAAATAATTGTTCATTGATGTTTGATGATGTGCTTGAATATAATTGAATTCGATAGAACCCTATTTCAATGTACTAGATGAATCTTGATTCATGTTTCTATATAGTATCAACTGAACCCTAGTTCATGTTAAATTTTTTAATTATTTATTGATGTTTGATGTGGTTGAATATGATTGAATATGATTGATGCGGTGATGTGGTTGAATATGATTTGTTAATTAGTTTGAGGGTAAACCCAGTTTGAAGGTGAACCTATTTAATGTTTATAGTATTTTTTTACAATTGTTGAATATGATATGATTGATGTTAGTTGAATGGCTGAATATGATTGGTTAATGTGATATGATGGATTGAAAGGATTGATTAACTAGTTTGAAGATGAACCCTAGTTCATGTTTATAGTATTTTTTTACAATTGCTATGATATGATTGATATTAGTTGAATGGTTGAATACGATATATTTGATGATTATATGTTGATAATTAAATGTTGTTGTTTTAGGAGGGCCCCCGTTGGTCCGACGTTCGGCACTAGTTACACGATTCCTGACCCGGCATTCGATAATGGTCATTGCGCCCGTTACATCGAGAACGGAGTG